>OU342541.1:10127500-10781643 GCA_910589475.2 Bembecia ichneumoniformis
AAATCATATATAGTATGGAGCCTTAGCGACGAAATTGCAGAATCGAGTATGTTTTTTAAGTAAAGGTCGGCAGGCCTAATGCCCACTTAAGGTCTACTTCATGATAGGTAAATATTATCGCCTAAAAATACAAAGTCAAAGGGTGATTATTGCAAATACGCTATCGCACTTGATAGGGTAAAGAAAAGGGACGAGATAATCATCTTCATTCTGGAGCTAGATGAGCTGATGAGTTGACTGAATTGCAGCGTATCTTCCCAATACTATCCACGATTCGAAACATAAATCAAATAGCATGCAGCGTCTTGTGCAATTGTGTGATTATGTATGATTTATTTTTTATCTGGAATAGAACAAACAGGTTCTAGTCACGTCTGTTAAAAAATTAACAAATTCATCAGTCGTAAGAATCTAACTAAATAATTGCAATAGACTTCTAAAGTGGAAACCATAGAAAACCATACGCGACGAAAACAAAAATACAGCACACTAATTTTGAATAATGCAAATACAGAGAACACACACCTAAATCATATTATATGAAAATCTACAAAATTATAATTATAAAAACTATATATCATCATTTAATACGATTGAACATTTACAAAGAAAATATTTATAGCATTATTGCTCTCTATATTTATGCGACGGTATGAAGCTTCCTTGCACGTTCTTGCCCTTCTCAGAGATTTGCAAACTATCAAGAGAACAGTAACGAATTGTCAAAACGAGAAAACGGAAAAAAATTTAATGACTCGAGTTAGATCTTTAAATCAATACGATGAAACATTTAATAGCACTCATGAAACTGATCTTATAAGGTCGATATCTCTTCGATCGAATTGAAGAGGTTTACAATGGATTACAAGGACACCCCGACACACTTTACCATTACAAATTAATATTTGGGTATGCTGAAAACCTTAGACAACATCTAACACATCTACTAAACGAAATATATTACAAAATCCAAAGGTCACTTTGAACCTTATTGAATATTGTTGTTTTTACAAATATTTAGGAAAATCCATGCCGCCAGTTGCGCTTGCGCACGGTGTCGTTGGAATGCGGAGATGAGTCCACGTTTTGGCATATTTTGTCTTTCTGATTAGCATACAGTCGCTTCGTTGCTCGCATATCATACGAGTATGGATGACGGACGTTTAACAAGAATAATATTCGGCTCACGAGACGTGGACGGTTAGCGTAATCAAACTATCAATGTCAATGTCAGATGAAACGAAGCCGATCGTTTGATGATAACATACGTACTATAATAACTATGAATTGATCTACGCTTTCTGTTTGTGAATATATTTTCGTTATAGTCATGTGTATAGTCAACAATAATTATATATTATTTAAGTTATTCTTGAGACGCAGTGTTAGTATTTTAAATTGTCCCTCATTTATTGATACATATAAGGAAAACCGTTTTCCCAGTTTTCTATTAATCTTCTCTACCTATATAAAAAAATTAATCCCCATTTCCCTTGGTCGTCACGGCATCACACGTGGACGGGTAGACCGATTTTAATTCGGTTTTCACTAATGGAAAGAGGGTTAAACGGGGAAATACATATAAAAATTACACCCCGGGCGAGCCGAGGGGCGGGTCGCTAGTGCCATATAAAAGTGGATATAGATTGAAAATGGTAGGCACTTCTTAAAAATAACTACTTTAAAAGACATCTCCATAAGGTCCTCGGAAAATTTGGAAAAACGTAGTCCTTAATATTTTTTATTTAACTATTTGCCTTACTTATATTCTGTTAAGAAAATTCCAAAAATATAACAATTCAATTCCAACAATTTAACTATGTTTCTTCTTACTATTTAGTTGCATATTTACATGTTAGTTCAAAACCACAGTTAAAATGCATAAAAAGTGTATGAAATTCATAACTTAATAAGAATATAATAATTACGGCAAATATTTTTAAGCTTGACGGATGTTATTCGTAACCAACGCTCCCTTTTCCTTCGGTCGGCGTTGAAGTTTTTCTAAAGACCACTTTCTACGTTACGTCCGCGGGAACTCGATTCGATTGCATCCGTTGCATAACAGCGTCCACTTTCCTATTAACACTATCCCTTTAAGGTAAAATTGCAGTTGAAGTCCATTGAGATCAGTACAAACGACAATTTAGATTTTTCAATATTCCGCGCTTACGATCGTCCTATTATTCTGCTTGCATGCACGCAAAAGGATGTATCTAGGCAGTCTGTCGACGGGTTTTACCTTTAAAGGTAAGAGGAGAGAGAAGAGGTCGCTGCTATGTGAATTAACAGCGAATGTATTTGTCGAGTTTAGGCAGGTGATTTAAGGTCCCATTTTCCACATGTCTCTCGAATTTGAATCCTTCTGGTGACACTTGTGTGTGTATGTGACAAGTCACCTACCATCAAATCGACCTGTTAACGGCTAACGTGCTATAATTTAATTTAATAATTAAATAATTATAATTTGTGCTACAGTATTTTTGTTATTCTTTTTTAATTTAATTTTAAATTCTTGTCATAACATTCGTTTGTCATCATTCGATCTTTGCTCATTGTAAAAAACACACAATATAATAATGTATTGTAATTGTTTAAGTGTCTTGTTTGTTTTGTTAATAAAATAAATCTAATTAATCTTTTCCTGTTTTCCATCTTAACACAGCCTTTCTGTTTTAAAAGAAATGTGAACAAGTTCCTACAAATACAATCATGTGTTTGATTCTCCATTTAAGTCGTTAGGTTAGATTCGGTTGTCTTTACATCCTCGCCTCTTTCCACAACACAACTCACATGGAATTTTATTCCCCAATTCCTCCTTTGTTTAGGAGATATTCGAAAAAAATAGACGATAAAAAGTGACTTCAGTAAGACTGGAAGCAATGACAGCCTGTTTTGAATGTGAGAATCGTTATAAATTGGCCGTAAAAAGAGCATGAAGCCGGTGTGGCGGGCGTCGTCTGGTCGGGATCCGCGTATATCCCGCTCGTTTGCATTTTTTATATTTGTTATAGTTCGGACCCGGGCGGCGCCGAATCCGCAATCTCTAAAGTGCGACGACCTTGGTCTTTTATGATCCGTTATGAATAATTTGCAAGGGCGCCTACGAGAGGTGAGAACTGTGGCGGGCCAGAATTTACAAGCCACGTTACTCAAGCGTTCGTGTTTTTTTAGAAAACATTCTCGAATATTTATTTCCAAACACCTTTGCAACAATGTGGTGCTAATTTTTTTTGCCATGCCAAACCGCAGTTTCCCTGCTGAGTTCGAAATGAAATGTATGGTCAGAAAAAAGCGAACTCAAAATAAAATCAATGAAGACATTCATGTACTTTTAAAAGTAGTTTCCAATAATTATTGCGTTGCGTTATTACAACTAACAAGCCATTTGCTCGACGTGCAAATGTCACACGAACAACGAACCATTGACTCTATATATCAAGATGCTCAGTACGAATACGACTCAGCTTTAGTTTCAAGTACAGTTCATGGCCTCTCAAATAACAAATAAATGAGAGCTTAATTAAACTACTCTAAGATTCATAATACCACATAATACTATGCGAGGGCTGCTCCACGGCACAGAATAAAATAATTCCACGGTACCAGTTCAACTTATGACGTCACAATAATGGCGGCTGCCAATATTTTATAACTTATTTATCACAATTGACGCAAACGTCCGAGGTCTCATTATAATTTTGACTATCAATAAGAATCAAATGCCACTGATTGTAATAATATTTAACATTCTCGATGTTATAATACAGGAATTATTCGTTGCAATTCTGATTAGTATCAATCTACCATATGTTGTACCTGTGAAATATCAAAACATCACTTATGTTTGTTGGGAATTTACGGTTCTTATAAAAAAAGAAATGGTTTTTCCAATTTTAGCAGTAACAAGTAGCAAATACTGTCCATAATCTTGAATAATTGATTAGATGTATTGAAAATAACGTCATTAGGCACAAGAAAATGTCTTATATACCTAACACTACAAGGTTTAAAGGAGTGAAATGGGAGGAGGGGCCACAAAATCAACAAATAACAGATTTTGAAACGAAAAAGGTTCAGCAGCCAAAGAACAGAGCAATAATCTCGTTATCAATTTAGTGAGCATTACTTCTTATTAAGCAAGAAATCAACCAACCATCTCCGACTTGCATAAGCAAAACACTCGAGCCCGCAAAAATGCATTGTGAAAATAATAAGTCAAAAGTCGAGGGCATTAAAAAGTGCCGAACAAGTAAGTTCTCAAAAGGGTCGACGCGGAGTCGATAATGACTTTCATAACGTCTGTTGCGATGCTAACTCATCAAAAGTGTTAATTTGCCAAAACTAATTAGAACGAGGTCCCGATATTGCATCAATCCATGAGAAATGTTCGGAACAATTGAATTAAACGTATCATAGTGTGAACACTAACTAGCTTTCAATTGACGTTTACAATTCAATTTTTTAATTGAAAATATTTTTTAAGAGACGATAATATCTAAAGGAGAGGTTGCAGCTGGGTACACATTCGTGAGAATTTTCAACTATAATAGTATTTTACTAAGCGTTATTTATTAATAAATAAATAACTAGTTGTTGCACGTGACTTCGTCCGCGTCTCTTTTTAAAATATTATTCGCTGACATAGCTTTCTATAGGTGAGAGAATTTTTAAAATCAGTCCAGTAGTCTTTGAATTTATTCATTACAAACATACATTTGAATGGAGGAGGGGTAAAGGGGGGTGAGATGGGAAACGGGGAAATTACTCGATGATAATTTAGCTTTCTATAGGTGAAAGAATTTTTAAAATCGGTCCAGTAGTTTTTGAGTTTATTCATTGTAAACTTACATATAATATTAATATAGACTAGTATAGACAAGAAATATAAGCACAAAATTCAATGGGTTACTTTTTTAGAATAACGCTTTTAAACAGATAGTTTTCGAGTATACTGTATGAATTCAATTGATTTGTTGCTGACAAAAATCTTATAATTTTTTTTTGAGAAATCAAATAAATTTTCTTACCTTAATACATTTATACGTATGTAAAATTATCAACGAACATACCTGAAACAAAGCGAAGTAAATACATTAGAAAATCGTTTAAGCAAGTGTCCCGTCTTAATACACCTCTCCATTGCAGCAATGTTACATGAGGCAGAATGCAGGTATAATATTTTGATTGGAGAGGAATCAAGATCCCGAAAACATATTTTGTACGAGTGATCAGTTTGAATACTGATCTCTAAAAAATGACCCATCTAAACAAGTCCGTATGGAAATAGTCATGAGTAAAAAGATTGCACGAAATAGTTACGACTCATAACCATATGAGTGCAATCTTTTTACTTGTTGCAACGAGATTAAAAGTTAAAAAAATAAACTTACTTAAGATATTTTTACTATTTCTCTATCAGCGTTTCGCAATGTGATGCTAAATACTTGTGACTAGATTTAATAATTTAATAGAATTAGATTCGTATTTAGTTTTTAAAAAAATATTTGTGTGACATTTTTTTGTGTTTTTTTGTCTATAGTGATGTGATGTATATACTAGGTATATAGTATTGTATGGTGTACAGTATTGTATCATATACATATGATTAAGGATTAAGGATGATTAAGGAAATTAGTTAGACGATTTAGTACATTGACTAAATAAATAAATGGGAATTGGGTTATCGATAAACTGATGTAGTTGATATTAAAGTTATCTACAGCTTGTGGCAAATTAACATTGAACCAAATTTTATATTGTTATATAATATCATAAAACGCTGTTAATGTTATTTTATGGTTTGTTTATCTGAATAACAATTTTTTATTGCTTAATTTTATGGCAAATTTAAATAAATTTCAAGACCCTTCTTTGCGTCAGCCCACCTTGAAAGAATATTGACACTAAAACGCTTTTCTGGAATTTAAAATGCCCAAACCATTTATGTTTGAATTATATTTACAAGCATGCCAAACTCATGTTTAAAGAACGTTTTACAAAGCTTAATTTTAAAAAACCTTACAGTAGAGACCTATTAAAATCGACCTTTAATAGACAAATAACAAATTCTGCTATTGGATTAAATATATCGGAATTCAAAGAAGCCCACACACGCGTGTCACTTTTAATTTGATGGGGCATGTATTATGACGTCAGCGGTTACCGGTCCTCATTAGCTATGCTAATTAACATGGCATTTTGACGATAAACAATATCAGGCCTGAATATTCAATAGGAAACTAGGTGATTCTACGATTATTCTTGTTACAACACGTAACCGTGTACTACACCACATAAACTCGAAATCAAGAACCTATTATCCAACAGTGGACCACGAATCAACAAAGCGCCGGAAGCAAAATAACTCTTATGCAATACAAGAAAAATGTAAACCAAAACGGTTGTGAGGACAACACGCAATCGACTCTAAATATCGATAAAATCACGCAAGTATCCGCTGGGGACGGTGATATTAGTCGATAAAAAGGCAATGCACCAGAAAGGCGTCATGAATATTTGATTACATAATTTAAGTGTGCATTGGACTCTTAACTGGGCACAAGGCGTCAATATCGACGCGAGACGCTTGTGCTCCGGATATAGAAACCTTACCACGAGACAAAACCAAAAATTGTTTTCAAAAAAAATAATTCTAATATAGAAGGATATACATATTCCTACTGATGAAAAATGTCCGTTTTCCCCCGCGATGTTATAAGCTTTAAAGTTTTCTCTAGTGTGTCTACTTTTTCCCGAAATACCGTCGTGGATCCAGGTGTCATTTGTTCAACGTGCCCAATTTGTTTGTCCCTCGCTGGTGACACTGGTGGCTTTTTCAAAACATTCTCTTTGGCAACCTCTGGTCGATTGCTTTTGGTGGAGTAGTTACTTTCAAAGATATTGGTACAGGTTTGAAGAGTCACAGTGCAGAAGCTCTCTGTTTCAAGCTCCCCGTTCCCCAAGGCATGTCTTATAAACAGGGCCAAGGAAGACAAAATTTATATTTCTGAGATGTGATGACGTCCTTTGGATATCCTCTACCCTGAACAATAAGTCTCTTCATAGCATCGCACGCTATATTATAGCGAGACGAAATTCGTTTATAATTCGAGAATGAACTAGCCAAGTCTATATTAGGCCCTGAGCCCCTGACGAAACAAAAAGAGCGCCTGAAGAATAGAACCTACATTAAAGCGAATTCTCGTTATTTTCGTAATATTACGGTTTCTCCAGAACATAGGCAATCAATCCATTGTAGACCTATTTGTAGCTATGCCACGTTTGATTTCATCCTCCGCCCTTCAATGAAAGACATCATCATCAGCTTGTGTCTTTCCATTGTTGGATATAGACCTCTCCCAAGGTTCGCTACCATGCACAGTTCTCTGCCTTTTGCATCCAGCCTGTTCCTGCATCCATCCCTTCCGGATGCTTCGGAATGCCTTACAGCCAGGTGGACAGACGACCTGAAAGGATTAGCGGGAAGCGGCTGGATGGGAAGAACAGAAGACCGTGCGTGATGGCAAGCCTTTGGAAAAGGCCTACATCCAACAGTGGAGGACACAGGCTGATGATGATGATAGGTGCTATTGATTAATTACGGTTAACAATCATTAACTTTGTTTTCAGTGTATTTATCTTAAATTTAAGATATTTTTTATATTTAGATTCTCTGGAGTAGATCAAAGTGAGTTTCAATACTCTGTCTTCCATCTCGTTCTTTCAGGTCAACTTTAGGATCAAGTTTCAGATAACATATGTCAAATTTTGATATCGCAATTCTGATTCAATAGTCACTTTCAAGTTAAGATAAAAACGAGTCAAAGGTTAAAATTAAAAACGTTTTAAAGTGCGAGCAGGAAGTTCGAACTGGCGCAGTCATCCAATGACACGGCGAGTAAATATTTCAAAAATGTTTCTCCTCCACTTGTTGGAGCGGACTTTACACAATGACGAAAGCCGTGGTAAGGGCGTCAGAGTTATGAAGTGGTCAAACGGTCAGGCTCGCGCCGCTAGCGCCTTCGTGTCGCGGAATGTGGTACGGACGCGGCACGGTGACACCACCCAAACGTGATTCCGAGTACGAGGAAAATAAAAATATTCTTTTTATTTTTATTCGTAACAGGAACGACACCGGCAAATTGCAGCCAACGGACGCCCCGTTCGGTTGTACCGGGCGAATTACACTAAAACCTCGTACCCGAAGAGGTCGGAATCACCGCGATTTATTGGCGAGTGTTCCACTTAACACCATTCACAGACAAATTAAAAGCACAGAAATCTCATGAACAATCGCATTAAGAGGCAACCAACTTAACGCTATTCCCAAACAAACTTCGTAGCAACTAATTTCAGTTAATATGCATTCTTCTTTAAATAACTGTTTGTGTGATTTATGAAGTAATTGACTAAAAACGTAGATAAGTTTTTGGTAGATACAAACTAAAAAAAATATAAGATTTAAGGAAATAATTTTAATAAAAACCAAGAAAAAAACTTATCCCTAAACCTACTATTGGCAGCTCACTTTCAGCATCTGTGACCGTGGTTGTGTTAAAGGCGATGGTAGCCACCTACCATCAAGTGGACCGTTAGCCGGTCTGACGACTTTACATAAGAAAAAATAGACTAATCCTGTAATGACGAAAGAAAAATTCATAAAGTGAACGAAAAACACATTAAATATTAATTCAATTTTATAAACGCGTTCAAATAATATATGTATAGTAAAATTTAAAAAAATCAAACAGACCTGCAAAAAAAATCTGAAAAAAAAATCAAGATTTGGTATTTTAATTTTAGTGTCCAATCGGATTGAACTATTTCAAACTTAATCCTCTAAATCGGGTTCCATTATTTAAATTCAATTCAAGCTTATTCACAGTAAATGACTCGTTTTCGAGCAAATAGCCAGGAGCTTTAAAGCTTGACAGTTGATCGTTCATACGTAATAAATGTAAAATGAAAACTATACAAAAACAAAAAATCGCCAGTGCCTATTTATTTAGTTTAAAAAAATGTCCTTTGGACGCACGTCGTACAGATCCGGGATGCTCAATAAACAAGATGTAAACAAAAATGAATGATAACATTATGCAAATATCTCGGGGATCCCGTTCTGGGTCCACCGGCGACCTTCCGAGGACGGCCGATGTCGATGACTCGTCACTTACGTAACAACGCTGCGCTAGTGAGATATAATCATATATTACAAAAGCTATACATGCGTATTATATTTATAATATAGTATAATCATACACTCTGATAACAATTTATATTTATCGCTACTCAAATAAGGCTCTGACAAAAATGTTGACACATTTATAATGTAACATCTAATTAAGACGCGGCATTGTTTTTTATATTAACAAGCGATCCGCATTTCTAGTTCAATAGAAATTATAAAGAAAAGACAAATTTCATTATTTTTATGTGTAGCTTTACATTGCTTTTTTAAGCTGTAAAAATCGAGTGAGTAAAGATAATTGGCATTCATAAGAGTGAGTAAAGATAATGGGCATTCATACATGTATTAATTCTTTTTATTAATGATATATCCAAAGCCTAGAAATAGAAAAAAAATAGACAGTGGACGGGCCTCGAGTGCTTTTTCTTTTTAAATGAATCTTTTTAAATGAAAAAATAAATCAAGATACATATCTAATAATATAAAATTCTCGTGTCACAGTGTTTGTAACTCCTCTGAAACGGCTGGACCGATTTTTATGATTTTTTTATATATTTGGAAGGTATGAGAATAGGTCGTAAAGTATTTTTCACCCTCCTAGTCCCACCTCCCATTTTTTAATCGCAATTTTAGTATTTTTGTATGAACAATATCAAAATAATTTAACCGTCGTTGATTGACGTGAAGTGTCACATCACTGACGTATGGTTGGAAAATAAAATTGGACCCGATAGGTGACGTCACAATCGGGTTACAGAATTATTTTCGGGTTCGGGCAGGACAACGGCTGCTGAGTCAGTTAGTCAAAATATAAAAGAATTTTAATGACCACACACGACAAACAGGCTTGATGGTGTGTGGATACTGCTGACCCTGATGGAGTAAAAGGGCAAGGGGAATAAGGCGTGATAGAAACACAATACCAAACGTGGTGTCGTTTCAGTGTGCCTTGGCACTAATATAATAACAGTAATATTATGAACAAAGGTAAGAGATATTTATGGGCATCCGCACTTATTCACTGAGTCACAAAAGTACACCCCACCTTAAAGCACGGTGACTTTTCTATAAGGATGTGATACTTCGTGACTGCGGAACTCAGTTAATGGCCGCTTTAAGTTATTATTGGTAATTCAGTAAAAAGAACTTAAATCAACAGTCATCTCGGTGAGAAGTATTTAAGCAAACGCATCTTTGATGTCACGCCTCTCGGATGACGAGCGTGTGTGGCTAATGTGTATGCACGCACTGTTGTGTGTTTGTGTGCGTGCGAGCTGCGCACGCGCTACGCCGGCCGTATTTACACCGGGCGCCCCCTACCACCGTCGCCACTCATGCGCCGCGCGACCTGCTGATCACACGTGCACCCCACCACAAACCGGCGCGCGACCCTTAGGATAGACCATTGACACTCTTGCATCGACCGTCAATTGGGACAGTAGCAAACATGTGCCAGTGAAGAGAACTTTAGTGCGAATTGAACTATTTAATAAAAATAAAACAGACTCTAGTGAAGTGATCGCCACCATCGTGTGATGTGCCGAAGTCGTTGAAGACGAAGTGTTGTTTTTAGAGCTGCAGCCTCAGCCGTTATCGATCAATGTAAGATCATTTGTTTACAAAGTGAAAATTTTCTAAAACGCCTGTGGGGTTATCTGTATGCAAATAGCGTTAGATAGGCATGCGACAACAATAATTATTATATCAGGTAGGGTCCCCGACCCAGATCTCACGGACTAGACGCCCGCGCCAACAATGAGCGCGACTCCAGAAAACAATGCGGCTCGTATCACGACACAAATATTAAATTCACAGTTTCACAGAGCCTAAGCCTTCGACATAAAACTCAATGACGTGCGCGGTTAAAGAAACACCTGTGGGAAAATTCAAACAAAAGCTTGTCTCGACTTATTGCACATTACTCGCGTACTTACATACATCCATCGGATATAATAAATGTTCCCGTCAGTTTAAAACGTAGTTTCAATTCCGACACGAATCGGTAGAAAAATCAAGTTACAATAAAAAATAATTTAATAAAAATATCGCAAAGCCTACATCAAACCCACACCGTAATACTTCTAAATTGTAAAACAATTACGGTACAATTCCGAAAACCAAGCGTAGGACTTCATGAATGTAATATTAATAATGATCTCATTGAAATATCATCCGAAATATTTAAATCGTACAGATAGAGACAGATCTCTTAAAGCAATTTGTGCGAGCTTGAGAAGCTAATTGTAAAATAATTTAGCAAACCAATTTTGGGGTACAAATTTACTTCCATATATGTATTGTGCGTTGTCTTGCGAAACAATGCCTTGTTTAATGAAACCACTTTATACAAACCCGAGATTATTGAGGCATTAATCATAGAAATGAATTTACAATGATTCGACAAATCATTTTATATCCTCGACGGAAAACAATATTACGATGTTTGAGATGTGTTGACGTTAAAATTCTTATAAAAAATATATAGTTCAACGTATATTGTCAATAATTATATTATAAGAAGTTTGAAAATAACAAATTAAATATGAATGTGTTGACGTAACTCCAAAATTTCGGTTGAAAACAAATAAACAACGCAGATGGAAATAGGCATGTTGTAGCGTAACGGCATCGAAGCACAACCACAGGCACAACTCATCGGAACGTGTACAAAATGTTAATAATGTGACGGTTCATTAGAGACGCAGTTATTGAATTCGAAACGAAGCTGCCTAAAATTGGAATGAAACAAAAAAAAATTAACGGAAATTAGGCTTAGAATTACTCGGTCACTGTAGACAGATTAAAGCAAATGAAACGACGCACAGGAAATATGCTTTTAAGTTATCACTTTGGCGCAAAATGAACAACAAGCTGTATTTGAACAAACACGTATTTGAATACGGTTTTGTTATTGTCAATAATATCGTTAATGAAAACCATTAACTTTTGAGTGCTATTATCCATAATTAAATTCAATATTTAATTTTAGAATGCCATAAACTTTCCTAAAACTATAAAATCACTGTGAAAATTTATTTACTGCGCGTTATTTAAACGAATACTATCACTGAAAATCAGTTGCAAAGCATACAAATACCATCATTCTACTAGGTCCCCATAAAATGCTGATGCGTGCGATTCGATGAAAGCCTCGAAGCCTTCGAAAGTTATGCTAGAAAAAGCGTGACATAACTCAAATATAGCATGCACACATTATGTACGTAATAGATTCTGTTGCAGCCTTTACACGATTTAATGTATCTACGGGTACTTTAAACAAAATGTAATATCAGTTATACTTACAAGTACATTTTATCGTTTGCAATAATCGTAACATTAAAAATATTATATTAAAAAATATTATTGTAACCAAAACATATCTATTCCTTAGTTACACAATAAATCGTGCTAAGACATTAGAATAATTAACAAAATGCGGATGCAAAAAATACAATTAACGTACGCCACTTCTGGGTATATCCGTGAGTAAAGAAACCTGTTGATAATATGTTAAAAATGATATCAGCGCAATAAGTTTAGATAAAAATCTCGGCAAATAAACAAATTAACACTTTGTTGGAGCCGTGAAATATTTATTGCTTCAACCTACACGTTCCGTATAGTTATTATAGTTTTTTTTTCTTTTTTTTTTTAAAGATTTATAGCATTTCGTTTAAGCGAGAACTAATATAAAAAACTACCAAATAATAAACCACAAACAATCAAGTAACGGTTTGAAATTTTTAATAATTACAGATAAACTTTTATATGAAAATTAAGTATTTCTTTGATTTTTCTTGCCCTTTCTCTATCTTTTTATATTGCTTTAATTTTCCATTTCCGACAAGTTATTGCATTCTTTAATGGCTCATATTTACAATAATTATACATATTTACTAAAAAAGATAATACTCTGTGATATAATTATATTTCTTAGTAAATTATCGATAGCAAGCTAGTAAACATACAATATCCGGAACTAGAGTTCTTTCAAGAATATTCTATCACTAATAGATAATTACGGAAGGTGACATTCATGACTTGTATGACATTGGATAATGAAACAAATTACATCTAGAATGTAATGTCAGTTTAGATGAGAATATTTTGTAGTATTGAAGTCAGAAAGGAATATTCTGAGGACCACCAAACGTACTTTTTAACCATTCATTTACGGTACTTTAAGCCAATACCCAAAGCAAGTTAGATTTATTTCTTTTAAACCTCTATTAAAATAACTTCGACTTTGCACATGCGAAAATCACAAGGGAATCGTCTAATAGAGATGTGTTTTAAAAAAAGAAATCATTCGGCGATCGGCACGTGACGGTGGGCAGTTTTAATAAGATTCTTATGACATCAGTGGACAAAACGAGGGAATATGGCCTCGCTCTATTTCACACGAAGTTCGACAATACGCATGTACGCTTTAGCACCGCCGCGACATACCCGTATTGCTAAACGAGACGTGCACCACGTGTTGAACGTTTTACTCCAGTTAAATTTACATGAACATCTAAAGCATTTTTCCGCGACATCAAAACTCGATGCACATTATAAACACACGATTGCGTCACCTGCCGAGCCGAACCGCCAACAAAAAAAAAAACGTATCCGGCTTCACGCGACACCGAAATAGTCCGTTATTAAGGCAGCAAAATGTGTGTACCGAATAAAATGATTCAACACGATCAAGTGAAAAGAAAATATACTTACTACACAGACAATATAATTTAAAATTGTTTAGCAATAAAATTGTCACGAGAACAAAACAATAAGACAGGCACGCTCCCAACAGTCCGCTTCGTTCGCGCCTCGTTAGATACAAGTCGAATCACCATGACGAACATCATTCTCCACAATAGATACTCGCCCTTTGAGTGTGAAATATTGCCTTAATATTAATATTTACCTTGAAAATAATAAAGGCGATTATCAAGAGAGATAGTTAAACGGCGGTAAGTGCAATTGCTCAAACAATTACAAAATTCGCTATTAAAACATGCAGCTTTTCCTCGCACGACTCCGAGCGAAGGACTCGGGCGCAATCTAAGGTTGCCTATTATCCGCCACGCTCCGAAAATCACCAAAAGGTAACACCAGAACAGCGGAAAAATTTTGAAACTTCTTGCTCAAGACGCGTTCATATTAAACAATAACATGACTAACTAATAGCGCAGATTTGTATCTATTAATTTGAGTTTACCCCATTAGAACATAAAACGCGATCCATGTATCGCACGTTCTCAACATAAACATGTAAAAATAGTTGTTAGGTACTGACTCAAATCGTGATTTTCAACTAATGAAAGAAAATCACTTAAGATGACACGAGAGATAGATGAAAGTTCAAAAAGCTAACAAGACACGTATTTGAAAAAGATGGTGTGCGTGAGAAATAAATTCATGTGAAATTCACAAAAATAGAAAGATGCGGTAATCGTAATTATGGACGGACGACATGAGAGCGTATAACCAGACATTACATGCAAGATTACGTTGAAATAACACTGGATGCGACCACTTGCCGTAATTACGAAACAAAGAAACAAGAAAGTTGTAAAGTAACAAAGAAAAGAAAGCGCGCTCTCGTAATTCGAACAAATGGCATCGTTGATGTGTCTACATCATATCTCCCTCGATGCAATCGATCTTGAGAAAGATTGGCCAAAACTAATGCGGCGTGAGCGCATTTAAATTTCGAACACCGTTTATGGCAATTTTTTTGTAACGTTTGCTCCACTTCCTTTATCTCAAGGACCATTTTGATGGCTGCATTAAAGAGATATTAAATAAACGTTATGTATGTCATTCGCTATTATTTTGTAGCAAACGATAACACCATTGCGGAAGTTTAAATATTTAAACATTATCAAGGCTGTTGGAGCTTTCAAGGGTGGGATCGGAGTTGATAAATACAATGAATAAAGAGATTTTTTTAAACAAGATTTTGCTTATATTAATATATTCACATTTTTGAAAGCCTCTGGCTAATGTTTCACAATGTGTAACGAGTACATTGCCTTGGGTATTTTAAAGGTAACAATAACGCGGGCAATATAAATCATAATTCTGCCAACAATAGGTACATGACAGAACACATAGAAATAACTCCAAATGATTTTCAAGTGGCCCCGAGATGGCGCGTGCTCACTCCACGACCGTAACCAGTCACGATTTAAAGAATAAGATCATTTTTTATAAGGTGACCTTAACATACCAGTAACAACTTACTACAAAATTTGAAAAGGCTGTTGACATCATAACACATAAACACACTACAAAGAAAGCAAAAACTCAAAGAGTAAATGAAATAAATATGTGAATACCATCAATTAGTTGATAAAATTGAATTAATATTAGGAACTACATTTTAATTTTATTTATTAAGTATATTGTGTAGTCTACACAATATGCTTAATAAATATTCAAGTTCAAAAATTTCAAAATCTACACCACCTTTTGAAAAGGTGGTGTAGATTTTGAAAAGACTACAAAATATATCTACTTAATAAAATTAAAGACGTCGTTAGGCAAATATTTTTCTAAACGCAGCGCGATAATCTAAATTAGAGTTAACAAGAATGGAAGCATTTGTTAAAAAGTTCCCACATTAAAATGCGAGGTTGTTTCAAACGCGATTCTAAATTATACATATATTTGCTTCTAACAAGTAGCTGATGGTGATTACTAGAAATCTGTGTTAAGTGACATAAGCAATAAGAATGCAGGCATTGGATGCAGATATGAACAGGTTGTACGATGGGCTCGCCTTGACCGCGAACAGCTTCGGACAATTACCAAGCCCTGACACTATTAGCATTTCTCAGATTAAGTTACGACAATAGAAATCGATTAGCTTACAACAACAAATCTCTTATTAATAACGCAGCAGATCTTATCCTTTGTCGCAGTTAATTTAGCAATGCTGTGTTGTTGCGTTGGTGGTGAATTCAATTAAGCGGCTGAGATTAGAACAATGTAGTTGGATACATTTAAAGAACAGATTTTTGCAAGAGGCCTCTTGCAGTATACCCTCTTGGGAGTAATAATAGCAACAGTAATGAGACAGTTAATCAAACAGAGACGGCACGCGCCAAAGCGCTCACACATAATTAGGGCTGCCACAATTTCAATACATCAAGATTTATTGAAACATACATCATATTTAGTATAACATCGTCACTATTTTAGTTCAAGTTATTTGTTATAATTTCAATAAATTGATCAGTGTCTGGTTTTTTTTTAAATTTAATTTGTGTGAATCTTAAGAATTTTCTCAACACTAATGAACATTAATGTGCATCTACATACGCATTCTCTGCTAACAATTTTGTGGCTCTGTTCTGTTGCATTATAAATCATTTGATTAATCGTAATAAATGGCTTTTCGTGCCACGTGTCATTACTATTATTATATTTTGTACGAGCCTAGTAAGGACAGTTCCGTTAATTATAGCATTTGAATCGCTTTAGGCTCCCAATGCCACTTGGATACAATTTGCTACAGTTATGCAAGCAGTCATAAATAATGCGACAAACTAGCTTAACGTATTTTAACGACGTGTGTTCTCTTTATCGATTGAGTTGCAGTTTTCAGTTTCGTAACTTTGACATTCTTGTCCTGTACAAATTGTACCTCTGGCGAACGTTTAATGGTCGTTTGTTAGCTTGCTTATACCAACAGTGTACAGTTATATTGCCACACGCTAAATGGGTGGCGCGATAGGACGTAATAAATACACGTCGATGTGCGTAGGTTTTCCGTCGTTCCGCAAACTCAAGGAGATCAATACATGCAATTACTAAGCTGCAACCGCACTAGACCTTATATTGCCGTAGACAAGTCTGTATAATTACGTAAATTACTACTTTTCTGTATAATTACGTGTATGAGTAACTATTACAATTTTTATTGTAAAGGATTGCGTTGTGAAACAGCAATCGATGTATCCTGACAGTGGCCAGTGCCAGTATATGGATGTATCGTAAGCAGACAAAGGCCAATGGAAAGTTAACCGCCACGAGCACTGAATACAAACAGTCAACAATACATCACCACCTGAGCGTTTCCCAACCCATGTCGCATTGAAAAGAGAACGTAAAGAAAGCTCATACAAATTAAGAATGCTATTAAAACAATTGTCACTGCGATCTTCGACGAGAGCGCGTTCGCATACGACCATAAAATTTTGTCGAAAGTATAGACACTTAGGTATAGGTATACTTATCGACCACAGATTAGTAAATCAATGCACGTAGCGTTCTGACCGCAAAAAAAATCGCGCACCTTGCGACAAGGCCGCGTGACTTGCCTTAGTTTCCATCGCTCATGTGCTGTAATTACGAAAACAATATGCGTGCTACCTCTAAGTGAAAACCTTTTTCGGATGGAAACAATCGCGACAATGCGCTCGTGAAGGCTAACGAGTTATAAACGAAAGGATGCACTTCAAGATGCGCCAGTTAAATGTCGAGCTTCTTCACAATGTGTGTTGTGAACTTTACCAGATGTTAGTATTACAAATGAATTGCGAAATTATCTATAAAATAGCATAATTTTCCAATGCAATTGATACATTGTTTGTTGGGCTAAGTGAGTTATCAGATTCGGAAAGCAAACGGCCGGTTAAGAGTTGCGCAAGAATTTCTCAATCGAGCCGGTGCCGGTGCGACGCGGGACGACGACGTCGACAAAATGTATGCCCAAACGGTTATTAACCAAATCAAGGTTGCACATTTTTATGACTCACGTATTTAATGAGCTAGGAAATAGAAAAATACAGTGAAGAAAAAGATTGTAAAAATGGCGAGATATTATCTGAAATAAGGTTGCATCTAAAACGGCAAATTAAAATTACTAAAAGGCCACAGTAACCTATAGAAATAATATCATTTCGTATCGGTCTATTACAATCGGAACCAATTAAATCGTCGGTTAGAGTACAGTTTTGCAAGGCGTGTTCGGTCCGCGCCGCCCTCTATTTCTTAGTCTCGTTTAATGGGCTGGTACACTTTCGGTGTATAGTTTAGCACAATTCCGAGCAAGTTAGCTCGTGTAGCACTTATCGAAGGCGAAATCGAACGAGTTAGGTGACCGTGCCTTTCACGGAGCCCTGACGGGCGCGCCCACCGGACGCTTATTTTGTTATACTTTGCCTTCGAGCGCTTTCGCCGTAATTAGGCCCTTGGACCAGTCACATTTTGCAACAGAATGGCAAACTCTGGACCGTTCGACAGCTATGTCTACAGTCACGTACGTGAATATTTAATACAAACGTTGTACGCCTACATGATTAAATTTGAAGAGACTCCACTACGTACACTAAAAGCCGTGATAATGCGAGTGTAGCTTCGTGACTACGGCCATCGGATTACAATACGTAGCTCGTGCTGATCGAAATTGAAAAATTATCCGATCATTATTTCAAAACCGAAGATCTACGTCGTTAGCTGTTGCGAATTTAATGAACATTTCTCTGGGTTAGACGCGAGGCACAATAGTAACAGGTACAAAACAATAGATAGAGCCCCGATGACAAATTAAAGCGTATCAGCTTGACAATTTTATATTTTTGTATTTAGGCCTCGCGGCCTTCCTGCCTCGTGGTCATTATTCGCCATTCAATTTCCAATTAAACGCTTGATTCTCAATGCCAGCCAGGTCGGAGGTGGTCACTCTGTACGAATTGATAAAAGGCGGGCGGCGACGCGCGCCGCGCCAGTGCCCCAAACACTGGCCGACGTTTTTGTCTCCGCAGGCCTTTCACTCCGTCCGCTCATGAACGACGACCGAGAATTCTTAAATAATACAGATAATCCTACTTAGATAAGTGCAATATTATTAAAAAAATTATTTAATATGTGATATAACAAGTGTAGCATAACTAATAATGTGTTTTTAAAACTTTCAGATGGTGAGAGGGGCGGCGATAGCGCTCACGCTGGCGCTGGCTTGGTTATGCGTGGCACACGGCAGTGTACTAGTGCCCACCTACGTGCTGCCGCCCGACTCGTTCGTGAGAGATCAACGCAGTCTTGGATCACCCCCAGACTCGGACGCCTCTGAGTCACAAAGGACTATTAAGAGACTTATCGGCGGACACATGAAAATAAAACCCGAGAAAGAGTATGGTACCGTCAAAAATTCCCTCTCTTTCGCCGACAAAAGTGAAGATGGCAAGTTTGTGGGTGTGATAGTTCCGGACCAGTCGGGCGGTACGGTAGGATGGAATCAAGGAATCTGGGACGATGGCATGCTCATGTCCAGCGCCGGCGAAGGAAAAGAAGCCATAAAAGCAAAAGAAGACGACGAGGATAAGAAGACACTGTCCGATCAGGTGGCCGAGGGAAAATACGGTCTCATACAAAATGAAATATTCTCTAAGGCACCAAAACGTCCGGGAATCATCAGTTATGAAACAAATGCCGAAACTAGAGCAAAGGATAACTTACAAAGCCTTGGAGGTCTCAAAAAAGATGAAATTTGGCTCGCAGAGGATCACCTACTAGTACTTAAAGGTGGTTCATTCCCGGAACGTACAAAAGAAACAGATCGTAAACCTTGGCCACCAATCGACAACTATGAGGCACCTAGGAGGCAAGTAAAATTACCTCAGAAACCTAAGGTACCACCGCCCTTTCCGGTACGACTCTCCGACAACGGACCGCTCGTCTTCCTTACGCCAAATGGTAGTGTCCCTGCGTCCCTTTTCCCTTCCTTCGCAGCGGGAGAGGGCGAAGGCCCTTTACCTCCTCCGCCATTCCCCTTCGCGCCGGGAGCGCCCTACGCCCCGGGTGATTATCCGGGAAACATTACTGCCGGGGGAACGCCGTTGCCAATTCCTCCGTTCCCATTCCTACCCGGGAATGCGAGCGAAGGAGCATTCCCATTCCCTCCATCCATAAACGGCTCTTTTCCAGAAGGCTTTCCACCGGGCGCAGCATTCCTACCACCACCGAGCAACCAGTCCGACCTGTACGACGAAGACGACCCTTCGATTTATTATCCGCCGCCCTACAATTTTTCTTACCGCGCTGAACATAACAATAGTGTTCCAGCGGGACCATTAGTGCCTGGAATAATACTACCTCCGCCGCCAGACTTCTTTGCACCGCTCGAAGAAAAGACAACAACCGAAACGGTTACTTCAACTAGACCAATTACTACATCGACTTACACAAGACCGAAGCCAACAGTGAAGCGACCATCTCCGACACCTTCGGTAAATCGTAATAAATACAAAATGAGACCTACCACCACCGAGTCGACAAGAACTACTGAAATACCAACAACATTAACAACACCTCCAACAGTAGAAATTGTGACAACACCTAAATTACGACAGCCTCAGAGAATGCAAGTACTACAAAGAAAACCAATTAGAGTACACAACCTGCCAGATGATGTAACTGTTAGACCAAAAACACAACCTGTTTATAAAACACGAACAAAACTAACGTCTAAACCTCTCTCAGTGTCCGTTATATACGATTATCCAGAAGCAGTATATAATGCGCCCACAACGACAGAGAAACCCTACATTATTTATGATGTGCCAGAGAAAACATCAAATGCAAACAATAACAATTTGGTGACATCTACACCAGTGCCGTTAAGAGCATATTACTCAAATGTACAAAACGATAATGTCCCCACTACAAAGTTACAACCGGTATACAATCAGCAAAATCAAAATGAAAATTCAGTGGCTTCGTTCTATTTCTACGACGAACAGCCAAAGAGTTCTCCGTCGCCTGCGACTTACTTTGATGGAAAAAATTACTATAAAGCGGTTCCTGTGAGTCAGGCTCCCCTTCCGCCGCGACAAAACATTAATCCACAAGCCGGTTTTAGTCCCGCAGTTGATGTTGCTTATGGCTCAATCGATCAAGCAGACGCACTATTCTTGTGGCCTCAAAAGCAAGGACCTCGAACACTTACACAAGAATACTTCAGTATCCAAAAACCAAGAGCACCGCCCGTTTTTGTGCAACCGAAGCAGCGACCTGAACAATTCTATCAACAAATCGCCGACATCCAACAAACCATAGACTTTTTCACAACAAAGAGACCTAAGGCACATTCCCATCGACCTCATAGACCTAAGACGGTAACTGCAAGGCCAGTTTACCAATTTAGTTATCAGTTGAAGCCAAGACCTGAACAACTAACATTCCGCGCACCAAAATTGGATCCAGAACCATTCAGACCGATGGTCAGTTACAGCAAACCGTTTAATTTGGAAAATGAATTCAGTGCAATCACACCACCAGCATCGCCACAATACCATCAACAGTATTTAATTGAAAATGTACAGGTTACTACTGAAACACCTACTTCGACAAGATACTATCCCAAGACGAAAACGAGAGACGAAGAATATGACGACACTCTTAGTAACAAAGACGTACGACCGAACAAGAACAGGAATCACATTCCGATTCAAAACGACAGGCCCTCGCCGGTCCTTCATGTAAATAAACACCCAAGTACTACTCCTAACCCAATAAGCCACGGCTATTACACTAAGCAAGACGAAAGATATATCGATGACATAACCAAGACGTCTTTTGATATCTTCGGTAAGAAGATAGAAGACAGCACGCACGATGTTAACGGGTTAGCTGTAACGCCTCCAATTGGAACCGTAAGAACACCCATCGACAATAACATTAACCTGCAGTACGCTTACGAAGTGGTCGATTCTCAGAGTCCCAATCCACCCTCTTTGGACAGGGACACTCTCGTCAACTATAGACTGCCACGACCACAAATAAACCCGAATAGTGAGCCTGTTCCGGTGCAAGGCGATCCGAACGCCGAGTTAGTGCAACCTGGTAATCCGCCATCGTTAACCGACGACACACTTGTTAACGACAGATTACCACGGCCAACAATAAATCCGGACAGTGAATTCATACCCATATCGAACCCCAGGTACAGAACTGGCCAACAGTATAGAGTGCCTACACAGGTGCAGAAACCACAATTCACGGGTGAACAGTTCGATTTGAACAGACCTTCGCTGGCTGGCGACACCGCCGTGAATTACAGACAGCCGTTGCCGCCTATAAATCCTGACGCGGAGTGGATAGGGCCAGTGAATACGGCCGGAGAAGGGAGGCCGGGCTCATTCGTCTCGTACAGACTGCCCGGGGAAGGCGCTCACGTGTACTTCCTAACGCCGCAGGCGGCACAGGCCGCGCGGGAGAGGCACAGAACGCCAGGTTACGGACGATAGAAACCAAATCTCTAGTCTGAACAGTGAACGCCGCGTAGCGACGGGTCGTTTAGTAAATAAAGCGCAAATGTGATTTATGTGTCCTAAGTAGTGTAAGGTACTAAAGACTAAGCGGGTGGTAAACCTGCATTGCCATAATGTAATAGCGATATTGTTGTCAAACAAAAATGGACGCTTGAATTTTGATACGCTATTTATTAATTTATTTCTTAAGAGACTGTGGTGCGTGTAGTGTTAGTTATTTATTCATGTAATGTCAGTATTTTCGATGAACTATGAAGATTGATATGGTAGGTGATGTGATGTGATAGATATGTGTGACAGTGTATATTGTCAATTGTTATGTAACATGATCATTGTTATATATTATTATACATTTTGATATTAAAGTACAAATCATTGTGTTTGTATACTGTATATTTAAAAATGGGGTGAAATTTATGTGAAAAAATAAAAACGTATTATTAATTGCATTTTTTTTTCTATTGTCCTTTATTGTAGAAGAAGAATTAATAATTTTAAATTTTAAAAACAAATTAGCTTTTTTACTTGCTTCAAATGAAAGTCCTCAAATAACAGATTTAGTATCGGAATTAAACATTAAACACCATAGTGAATCTTATTAATTCTAAAACATACTTGAACATTTAAATCTCCTCATTTTGAAATAATAATGTCTTGTGACTTTTTAATCAACATTTAGTATTAGATTTAGTCACCACTTCATGAATTCCTTGAGGCTTCAGATTCATATCCAGTTAGTTAGAAATGTTACTAAATGTTAACTGTCAAATCCAACTTTTAATAACTAAAACAAATAAATCCAACTTTTAAATAAAATGAATGCGATCACTATATGTATAATTGCAATTGAAGTAATGAATAACTATGAAAAATATGAAAAACACAAATAATGAATATTACAGATGGTGGGCATGCCAATGAATGAACAAGTATAGAAATCTATTCAGATAAAATATTTATTGAACCGTAAAATAAAAATATGAACGAAAGTTGAACACAAAACATTTATGCACCTACAAGTTCGAGAAAATGACGTACGAAATATAAAATTTTTACTCTCTGAGAGAGGCAATTTTATCTATATTTAGTAAAAGTAGACAGGCAGGCTGCCGGACACCGATCAACTTGATAGTAGGGGTATACAGTGACCTATTAACACAAGTAATGCCATAGGATTTTTGCAAGTCTTTGTCCTATGACCTATCTTACACATTGATACTCTGGAATCTCTTACACATTGAAACATAAAAGTTTTTGTGGCAAGATACAAAAACGTATCTATTCTATGAAGTATGTATAGAAAATTTTCATGGCTTCACACTTTAAAACGCTGTTTATAATCGTCAGTTAATAATTGAATATGTCGTAGAGTGTGAGTAAGTAAAAGGTGATAAAAAACTAAAGCGCACTTGAAATTAATTTTTGACAGATATAGTGCTCCATAATTCAAAATTAAAATAAATTTTAATGAATTCAACACCTAAACTATGTTGAATAAATGTAGCTATGCCCTAAGACGAGATAAAGTTTGGCTAGATGTAGGCGAAGAAACCAACCTGTATCTGGCTCTGCGGTGGCTGGGGCGTCCTGCAGCGGACTGGCGTCCAACCGCAGGTAAACGGTGATAGCGACGCGTGCGCACCGGAAGTAGAAGGGATGAGAGCGCAGCACGTCCTCCAGCCGCAGCAGGCCGACGTACGAGCGCAGAGTCATCTTGCGCATGCAGTACGAGTGGAAGTCGAACTGGTCCTCCATTATCTCGGAGAAATGCTGAGAAAGAAGAGAAAATTTAAAATGGGCCGAAATTAATGTTTCATCTCCAATTATACCTCAGTAGGTATAATTGTATACCTACTGAGGTTTCATCTCCAATTAATGTTTCATCTCCAATTATACCTCAGTAGGTATAATTGTATGCCTTGTTATAATCCAGTGATTATAACAAGGCATAGAACGGCACGGCAATATTACGAAGATTCACGATACTGAACTCGCTCAGATTTGTTATGACGCTAATAGCACCGAACAGTTTTATCCTAATATTATAAATACGAAAGTGTGTTTGTTTGTTTATCTTTCACGCCTTAACTACTCAACCGATCATCATGAAATTTGTATACACGTTGCTGAGTATACAGAAAGGACATAGGGTACTTTTTATCCAGAAAAAAAAGAAGTACTGTTTTGGAAGGATCATCTTCTTCATCTCTATATATATAAAAATGAATCCCCATTTCCCTTGGTCACGGCATCACGCGTGAACGGGTAGACCGATTTTAATTTGGTTTTCACTAATGGAAAGAGGGATAAACGGGGAATGTTTTAGTATATAAAAATTGCACCACGGGCGAAGCCGGGGCGGGCCGCTAGTAATTATATAAAAATCGATGTGTGTATTATGTATGTTCCCCATGAACTCCAAAACCGCTAAACCTATTTAGCTAAAATCTTCAGGCAACCACTCAGATTAGCCCAGCGAGTGATCCCGTGAAGTTTAGAAATTTTAGTTTATATTTTTGCAATCGCTACATTCAAAAATGCATTCGAAATAGTGACATTCCTTCTTGTCCAAGTCTACGTTCATTATCATTTGTAAACCCTTGTTTGTGTGACATGCAGAGTGCGTACTCGTTTTTTTTGGAGCTGAAGACCTTATATTTTCGACATGCAAGACTGTAATGAACAATTAAAACAAATTTATTATTTGAACTTTACCTACATTTGACACTAATAAATAAATAATTTAAAAATATATTAAACATAGTTTATAATCAAAGAAATAACCAACAAATTCTAAGTAGCTAAGTATAATAAAAGTGGTTAGGGTGCTTGCCTTAACGCTCTGTTCGTGGGTTCCAGGGTTCGATTCCCGGCAGGGTCAACTTTGATAAATGAACTTTTCAAATTTGGCTCTGGTCTGGATCTGGAAAATAGTGGCAGGGCACACTACGTTTCGCAGTCATTTGGGCAGCCCGTCTGGCGGCAATAACCACCCCCTTACAGAAGACCACCGTGAAATAACAGCACGTGTGCTGTTGTGTTTCAGTGAGTGAGTAAGGGATGCTAGAGCCCATTTCCCTATCCCTTATCCTTAATCCTACTGTAGTCGATAGCACACTTGCAGCAGCTTTGGCTTTGCTTGTTTTATAGGCGACGGTAGCCACATACCATCAATTGGACTGTCAAGCCAATCTGCCAATCTTAACATTAAAAAAAACTGTTTAAATAAGCTAATTGCATCTAATGCGTGTTATCTTACTGCATCGATAACAACTTTTTCAAACAATTTAGTGTTTTTTCTTCTCACAATTAAGCCACTTTTAGACAGTGCCAATTTCTTGCATGTTGCATATCGTCATTGTCAAATTAAAATCTACTATGTGCAATTTTTTGAGATTTCAACATTATGAACTTAGTGAATAGTTCAATGCCTTATTTATCGTACAAAAAACTGGTAAGTACTTATGAGCACTATTCGTCGAATTACGACCTCTTATGTAAAATATGCTATGTAAAGCAGCTAGAATCTGATATGTTCAAAATTTCCTCTATTATCAAAATCTATACATATAATAAAATCGTAAACGAGCCGTGTCTGTACATTAAATTTCTTTTCAAAAAAACAGTTTATACACATTTTACTTATGTTACCAAGGACAAAAGAATAGTTTTTAGAATTTTTGTCTGTTTGTATATTTGTCTGTACGTTTGTGCACGCTAATCCCAGAAAGGGCTTAACCAATTTGAATGCGGTTTTCACTTTCACTGATGTATTATAGCAAGCTTACCGTAACATTTAGTGTTTGTTTCATTCCAATCGGTTTACAAACAAAAAAGTTAGGCGCTATACCATATATCACGCGTACGAAGTTGCGGGTTCTACTAGTAATAAATAAACTATTAAACTTTCATGTTTACATATAACAACCCTAAGTTACTAACAGAACACTATTTTTTTAAATAAACCTTCATTTATTTTTTTATCAATATCCCAAAAGTATACTCTTAGCACATAGCAGATTTTGTTTTTGAGAACGACCATATTATGAAATTAAAGAAATAAAAAGACTTGTAACATCTAAACGACACCTAACATTCTTGGGCAGGAGAGTAAAGTTGAATTCAAAACTTGCACAAGGTCTAAACAGCAAAATAAAACGCTTCTACTCAAGACAATATTCACCACCAACGACTTCACCAGTGAGCTTTTATTTGGCTAATTTTCCTGTGGGTGACCTGAATTACGCGCCCTGTAGCACAAAAAATTATGGGTCATCCCAACAATTGCAAAGGAATTATAAGGTTGGTCATACCCGGTCAACCTCGTGCGCCTTCTTGAGAGCTTCACCCCATTGCTCCAACCGCTGGTAGGCGGCAGCCGCTTCCGTCTGGAACCACATGCACTGCATCTCATTCAAATTCTCGGTCGCCGGAACACCTGTAAGCCACAAAATCCCGATCAAATGTAGGCTTTTAGTGTTATATCAAGTAAATACTACTTTATATTTATGTTTCCAGCCAGGAAATAAGTAGGCACATTTTTTTAGTCTCAGCAAGAAATGCTCTGTATCACTCACATAGACGACAATGATAGAATTGATGAGCCATTGGATTAGGTTGCTTGCCTAACGCTGTCTCAGGGGTCCCGGGTTCAATTTCCGGCAGGGCAGACTGCGTTTCGCAGTCATTTGGGCAGCCTATATCGTTATAGGTATTATAGCAGTGGAGACAATACCTTCCCGCGTGAACTTGGCGCACATATCCTCTGCGCGCTTTACATGTCCGGCGCGTAGCATGTAGCGCGCACATTTGCTGTTCACATAGCGGTCGGCCGTATCCATCGCCTGCGCCTCTTCCAGCCACTGATACGCCGATACAGGGTCACCGGCATGCTGGAAGGTAACAAATATACACCTTCAACATCTCAAGAACACTAAAATAATTGAGTATTGTATTTCAAGTTGTATTATTAATTATGAATGCTTTTCTTAACAGATGCTACAATTCAAGCGGCTCCAGTATAAAATTTAGGTACCTATAATATAATAATCAAAACATTTGCAAAACATTTGTAATTTAGTTTAAAGTAGTTTTAATTAAAACTGAATATTAGAAATTTATGTATGAAATACATTAATGACTGCATCTATTAAAGGAAAATACAAAGGGTACACTGATAATACTTAAGTTATATATTTTAGATACTCTTTTGACAAGGAGAAAGTTTTTCTAGGTACACTCGAAGGTCCATGCAATTTCCTAAAAAAGATTCATATTTCTGTACATTCTCGAATGAGTGAAAATACGGCAACCCCAGTAGTGCACTTAAAATTTTGAATATCAGTTCAAACTTAATGGATATATTAAATTACTAGTTGAGCCCGCAACTTCATTCGCGTGGTATTCGATATAACGCGTTTTATTTGTAAACCAATTGGAATGAAACAAACACTAAATGTTACGGGACTTGCTACTATACATCAGTGAAAACCGTATTCAAATCGGTTAGGCCGTTTCTGAGATTAGCATGCACAAACGCACAAACAGACAAAAATTCTAAAAACTATTTTTTTAACCTCAGTACATAAAATAAGTTACGTGTACAAAATGTTTTTTGAAAAAATATGTAATGTACAGACACGGCTCGTTTACGCTGTTACTATAAAGATGACATAAGAGGCGGTCGCAAGACCTTTTGAAAAGGTCGAATTTAAAAAAATGTTTCAACTTTTCAAGTCTAAAGTTCGTCTCCCCGAGACTTCTTAATTGGGTTACCAAGATTTACCGAAAAGTCCCTAGCTATCAAATATCTAAATTCTGTTGACACCAAAAAAATTTAGTTTAGTAGCTATTGAAAAAAGCTTTAGTTTTTTGAATAAAAATATTTTGAAAAGAAATTTTATTCAACAAGGTGGGCGAACAATGGCACCTACATATAAAGCGTGGTTTACACAAAGCGTACTAACCTTATATATTCTTCCTTTAACGATAAACAGCTCTATTAGCGTGGGGGTGTGTTCAATGGCCGCGTCTATGTACTGGAGAGCTCGGTCCGTTTGCATCTTGTAGTCAAAGTGTTGAGCGGCGAAGTAATACGCCCACAGTAACGCACTGGCCGGCTGTTTCGCCTCGCTACTGTCCGCACTGAACGTGCCCAGCTTCGTCAAATTCTCAATATATTGTAATATTAACTTCTCTATCGTGTCCGCCTTACTTTGGTGTGTATATAACGATCTGGAATCAAATGAGGAGCATGTATAAAAATCTGTTGGGTCCTTGTTATCAGACTATATTTATTTATATATCGGAGATGATAACGGATTTGATGGGGGTCCCCACCCCAAGATTTTATCTTTTTTTGTTACTAGGACATAATGATAATGATAACTTTATTTGCATGAAAATGTGAGTACAATGATATGAAATTTAATATAATAGTCCTATGCACACTCTGTCGTAATTACGACGTACAATGACGTACAAAAAGCCAATATCGCCAATGTTAAATAGACGAACTTTACCCTTGCTCTTATCAAAGCTAGCCTTGTAAATTCGCGTTTGCTAGTCCAGTCTGACTTTCGATTCGAAACTAGTCTCGAAAAGATCGAGCTTTTCATATTTATAGATTAACGCATTTATCCACGGTGGACTCCTGTTGCAACCCATTTCTGCTTTTTAAAGGCAACAATAAAGAATCATTGCCCGTACCATCTGTACTTCTTAATGATGTATCTCTGAAATGTGTTTCACAGCTTAAATGTCTGGGTCACATTGTCGTTGAAAATCTAAAAGTCTAATGGCCTTTCCACACACTCGAAGAATAGCATGAGAAGTAGCGAGGAAAGGAGGCGGAGATGTGATGTGGCAACATTACTCGTCATGCTCCTCGTCATTCCCACCGCTCCCTGTTTTGTCGGTTTTTTGGGACGCGAGTCAAAGCGAGTAGCCGGCCACATAATCGCGCGAACGCAGTCCGAATCGTACGCTCGTTAGGGAAGCACGTCTTGAGTCATTTTTGACACGCATTTTTTAAAATCACGCCGCCGCCGGCGCCGTCTAATGAAAAATAATTAATATACTTATAATGTATTGTAATATTTAGCATAATTTATATAATTACTTATACTGCAAATGCATAGCGCGCACGCTGGCTCAATTTCAACATGCATTGTGTTGCAAAGGCAAACAACCTAGTGCGGTGCGTGGCGATTAATTGCGCGAATAGAGCAGTGTGTAGACAGGACGGGAAACATCGTGGCAGCGCGAGAAGCAAAGTGTGGCAGAGGGATAACGTAGAGCATTGTCAGTTAGAGGCAATATGATGGCGCATAGATTTTCACAATGTACCATAAATGTCAAACTCGTCCATATGCTGTTTTCTATGGACAAAAGTTGAATTGAGCTAAATAAATGTTTAGTCACATACGAGTACTGACCTCATATCTACAAACAATGGTGGGATCCCTTTATGGAGTCCATGTCGCAAATATTCATCTGCTAACTTTTCGAACACAGATTGTGATTGCGCCTCAGTCAGCTGAAGCCGTCGTGGCGCTATTGCTTTGGGGTATTCCTTTCTGAAAGTATACACACACAATTACTAATATTATAAACGTGACTGTAACTCCATCTGGATGTCCATATACACGTTAAATACCTATTGTGTAATAATTTCTAAAAAGAATGCCAAATTTTAATTTACTCATTTTATACTTGGAAAATTCAAATTTTACTTTAGTATTAAATATTTACACTAAAGAGAGTATGTTTGTTCATAGTGGATAAACTCAAAAACTAGTTAACTTATTTTAAAAATTCTTTCCCCTATAGTAAGCTACATTATCAGCAAGGAACATGTGGTGTACTTTATTTAAAAAATATATAGATACCTACGAAAATTCCAATAATGTAACCTAAGGAATCCAAAATTTTCCTATAAGTCATTATTTTGTACACTATTGCTGATACACAAAATCATGTACTACATGTTTATAGTTAGCCACAAAAATACTAAAAGCAAAAAAAAAGCCACAATATAAGTGAGCAGCCATACGCTTAATCCATTATAGTTACGTACACATTTTATTTATTTTTTAGTTTATAATATTAGATTTTGTTTATAAATATATTCACATCTTATATTTTATACAGATACGTCGACAAAATCGCGTGTAAGCTTAGTCTTAACTTAGCTAATATAGTAAAAAGCAGTCAGTCAACGAATGTCTAATATTTTATATCACAACAGAAACTAAAACAAATTTTAAATTTTCTGTTGTCAATCCGTTAAGGATGGCTTAAAATTATAAGTGACATACTCAACTTACTTTAGTTCAAATTAAGTTATCTGTTGAGTGCATCATTTTATTATAGAAGCATAACGAACAAATATTCACTAAATATAAATAGAAGCATCTCAAACAGATAAAACTTTACTTTTGCTTTAACAGTGCAAAGATAAATTATCAACTTATCCATAACTTTTCGACAAACTTCATAATTCAAATCATATCAAGAATGTATTTTGATTATTTGAAGAGACATTGAAAAAAATGAACTCACTTATATACATCGAAAAAGGCCACTCTTTCATCAGGATCAGTAAGTTGTTTTGCTTCTATTAATTTCTTATAATACAATACATTCTCGGGGTTTCTTTTCAATAATTCATCATACACCGATTCAGCCTCTTTGTATCTGAAATTTAAAAATTACTTAAAAACAACAACATTTGCAGTATCAATTTAAAACCTATCAAAAGTAAGGCCCAAAAGTAGATCAAAAGTAAGATCCCAAATTTATCCTGAATTGCATTGTTCTAAATGGAAATTTAAAGGGTAACCGGGAGAAAGCATGTGACAGTCTAATGAATAGTAAATCATGTCACCTGTGGACACCATAGACACAGGCTATAATCCCAGACTAGCCTAACTGTAAAAGAAATTATCCTTAAGATACCTGCATATCCAAGAAGAGTTGCCCTTCAAGACACATGAAGTCCTTTCAACTTGGGATATGATTTTATTTAATGCCAAAATTGTAAAAACTATGAAAACTTTTTCTAAATATTTTTGTTAGCAAAACTATCTATGAAAGAAAAACATTGTAAAATTTATTAATTATTAAAATGAAAATATTAGTGCTTTAGGCTGTGGTCTTTTATAAACGCACGCCATCTGCCGCTCAAAGCAGGCGTGATCTGCTTCATAATGCTTACTAAAGAAATGTACTGCTGATACCGGCGTTCAAACACTTTGCGCTACGTCTCTAGTTATTTCGAACCATTGCAGCTCGAATGTCGTGTCTAACGTCAGTACAAAATCACATATGAGCACAGGCAAGCACTGTTTATTGACTACTATTGTGATTGAACATTCAGACATCTAGCGAAACATTTAGCTGAAGTCACAAGTCACATGTAGGATTTAATAGGAGGCCATAGCCTTAAGTTTTGTGAAATATATTTTATTACATCATCTAAATACATCCTTCGATGTAACAGTAGTCAAACCATTACTATTATGTATTTAGGTCGTAAAAGTATGGTTTAGAACATTCGCAAACAAGCAAAAATAATATTCTAATAGGCACTGCAAAGATTATTAAAACCAAGTAAATAAATGTGTATCTCACCTGTTCAATTTCAAGTAATACTCTCCGCAGGTTTCCTTTATAGACAGCTTGTCAAGAATCTGACTTTGAAACTTTATTAAATGCTGCAATGCCCTTTCGTACTGTCCCGACTCGGCCAACACCATATTCTGATACAAAAGTAACTCAGAGTGCTCGTAATCGTAGGGGCCTTTCATCTGATTTGTGCGGAACGCATCTAAAATGCTATTCGCCATTTCATAATCGCCTAATAAATGATAGCTCATTGCGAACCCAATCCATGAAGCTCTTTGAGTTGGTCTTAACATAAATAACTGATATCGGGTATCCTGAAAAAACAAAAATAAAAAATTGTGTATAGTAATTTGGCATGTGTTCTTTGTTTCTACTCTTCAAATAAATATATTTATAGACAAGGCAGCGTATTTATAGAACCTACTATCTAGTTTTTTTATAAATGCTCATTAAGACTGTAATAAATGATTAACGTAGAGTACAGGCGCTAGAAAACACATTTGTGCAAGCCTTAAAATGTAAACTAGTTTAATTTCGCTTAGCTTAAAAGAATGTTTATCATTCACATGACAATTTGTGCAATTTTGCAATTTTTTTAATATTTAATTGATGAAAAATTAAAATGTTAAATATGCATTTCTTTAAGTTGTATTCGTCGTAAAATTGCTCTTTTAACTGGAACTTATAACTTTGAGTAACATTTAGTAAAAATAATGTTTTTCTAAATACTTATTATTCAATATTGTGTTGTTTTGCAAAAAAAAAATTAGTGTTAAAAACCATCTGAATATGCACAGGTCGGCTAAGTAACATTAGCTGCACTAGGTATTTTTAACAGCGCAACATTAGATATGCTGTCTAGGCTGCAATAATGGTGTTGAACTACAAGACTTTACTGCGAAGGCTTTATACCATTAGTGTAGGTTTTGCAGCAAAGTTGCATTTGTGTTGATACAATTAAATAATGTTGAAAAATTAAAAATGAAAATGAAATACCTTATAACCTTCCAAATCTCTCATTTGTATTTGGAGTAGTGACAAATCACGCAGAATCTGTATATTCTCTCTTTCCCATTTGAGAGCGTTACGATAGCATTTAATGGCCTCATCATATTTTTTATCTGAACGCTGGAGAAGGCCATACACATGCCAACAGACAGGGGACTTCAGATCGTTACGGAGACCACGACGTACATATTCATAAGCTTCTTCCTTACGACCCAAACAATTCAATGTTAGGCCTTTCATAGCCAATGTTTCTATAATGACAGATTTATTTTCTATAGATATCACAATTCATTTCATCTTAATACATTATAAGCCATATCCTTAACAAAGGCAAAAATTATTGTGGAGAAACATTGTAGAAATAAAACGAAAATAAGTAAACAAAAAATATAAAAAATTATAATCAATAATCAGCTGTTACAAAGTTTATTCATAAAGAAGTAATAATTATTATTTTATTTATAAATTTACCAATCCATTTTTATTTTTGAAATAACTGCAATCTATACTAATATTACAAATTTGTAATAAATAAACTATAACTTTCACTTAGGCTACTCACCCTCTCCCCATCTTTACCCCCTTCATACAAATGTATGTTTGTAATAAATAAACTCAAAGACTACAGGACAAAATTTTAAAAAATTCTTCACAATACCGTTGGATGAGTGGTTAGAGAAGATATGACTAGTTTAATGCAGGGATAACATCTATATAAATACAGTTGCCACATATATGACAGAGCATCACTTGAGAATGGCAAATTTTATTGCTTTTTTTTTTTCTATTCTTAATTATCTGGACAAAATTTTTTTGAAAGAATTTTTTTTGAAATATCCATGGAAAATGTCGGAAATTTCAATTTCGAACTTGACAAAACAATGACTGTCGGATCGGCTAGTTCAGTCATAAAACAAATTTTAATTAAATTGCATACACCATACTACTTATTTAAATATATAGAAAGTCGATCAATCAGTTTTTTCATTTAAAAGTTGAAACTTGTACCATTAGGTACGAAACGCAGTGTTGCCTTGCCACTACTTTTCAAATCCAAACAAGAACCAACATTGAAAAGTTCATCTACAAAATGACCCTGCCAGGAATCGAACTTGACAACCCTAGAACAGAGCATTAAGGCAACCACCCTAACCACTTAGCTAACAAGCTTGTAATGTAATGGGGTTTCATAGATATTTAAAGTTTGAAACTATTAAAAAATCTGTTTGAACTGCACACTGACTTTAACAATGTATCTAAATAGTAAGTCCTTCTCACTCAATGTTATCCACATTTACAAAATCTGAAATTACTGAAAGACTTTTATTATCAAAGTGTAAGTTAAAAATAAACAATGACCTAGAGTTGATCAATGTCCTTTCTAGTTAAGCACCTGAATACTGGTTGATTGAATCTCAAAAACGAGTTTTATATGTATTTGTTTATAATATAGATATATACTTTTGTCGGTATATTGTCTGAGTATCAGGACTTACCACCATGTTCTGCAAATTTTTGATTGGACAAAATTTGCTTTGCAAACTTCAAGCCGTTTTTATATTGCTTATGTTCATAACAGCGCTGAAAATTAAGCAATAAGTTATACCAAAATTCAAACGAAGATAAATAGGTGCTTATAAGTCTTAAAATAGGTAAGTTTACAAAAATAAGACCACAGTAAAAGTGGCACGTTATTTTTATAAATGATGTGTTAAGTTCTTTTAAAAAATTATAAATTAAAAAGTTTAGTAAAACAGTCGAGGTAACCAAGAATTGTTCAAAATATTGAAAAATATCGTCTAGAATGACATGTTTGTTACAACACGAACTTTATGTTTACAAGTTTACTTACCAAAATTCTTTTGAATAGTGCATTTTCTTTTGGAGGTAAAGGATTACTCGGTGGCATGTTAATTTAACAAAACAAGGTCTATTTTAATTAATTTGATAATAACTTGAAATATCACTGAAACCTCGTGGTTATGAACCAAAGAAGTCAATGAAGAATTCTTTTTTTAATTTAATGATTCTTGTCTATGATTATGATAAATTTGATCACGTGACCTAAAACACTAACCACAGAAGCAAAACTTATTAGGGAAAAGCAGAACAAGTGAGAATTTCAACATTGCCTATTGTCTCTGCAAAAATAAATGAGAACATTTATTTTAAAAGCAACTTATTTTAAGAATATAAGCATGATGTTCTGACTTAACAACACTGTTCAATAATTATGTTAATTTATTTTACATAGAAGAATCAATCGAAGGAAATAGAAAATATGGTTTAGTCTAAATTCTAAATGTAAGATATATATACAGTTCCTCACCTTAAGCTATAAAAGTTTTATTACATAATAGTAAATTATAGCACTAAACAGTCTATACAAAAAAACGATCAATTTCTGAGAAAAATATTCATCGTTTTAATTTCTATGTCAGAGATAATATGTGTATTCTGTAAATGTCAAATAATGTTATTGACATTTCACATTGATTGTCAAATCTCGGAATTCTTACTTGATTGTTTATATTATTTCTTTGTATTGTTTCAATGGTTCCTATTCAATATACAGTTCACGTTCAATTGATTTTCGATCAAGTAAATTACTGATCGGTTATTAGCCTATAAATCGGATTCAATACCACATAAATCAAAGTTCATGTGTTCGTGTTTGTACTAATTGTGTTTCCAGGTTTCTGATCAATTTGATATTGATTGGGCACTCCTTGTTCGTTCACAAACTTCAACTTTCTTAAAATGTCCACACGTAAATGGTTAGATTATAACGTATCAACATTTTTAGATATTTACAAGGAACAGGAATGCCTTTGGAATACAAAAATTGAAGATTATAAAGACAAGAGGAAGAGGAAAAAGGCTTATGATACGATCAAAAATAATTTGAAATTGGGCAATTTTACAATTCATGATATAAAAAACAAAATAAGGGGTATTCGCACTACTTATAGCGCAGAGTTAAGAAAAGTATTAAATACAAAACAATTTGCTTCATGTCCTACTGACACATACGTTCCGAGGTTGTGTTGGTTCACACAGGCGGACTCCTTTTTGAGGTCTGTCACTGTAAGAAAATCGACAACAAAAAAAGTTTTGCCTCCGAAAATCTCTTCTCGTAGAAAACCATCATTAAAATGGGGTAATAAAGACGTAATAATTTTACTGAAATTTTATAAAAAGTTAGAATGTCTTTGGAACACAAAAAATCCCGATTATAGAGAAAAATCTAAAAGGGATATTGCCTACAGAATTCTTAGAAACAGTTTAAAATTAGAAAACCTATCAGTACACGATGTAAAAAACAAAATAAAAGGTATTCGTACGACTTACAGTGACGAATTAAGAAAGGTTATTAATTCGCAACAAGTCAATTCTAAAGAAATTTACATGCCTAAACTATTTTGGTTCAAATTGGCAGATTCCTTTTTAAGGGACGTGACTGAACGTGGGAAATTTATATCTGAAAACGTAATAACATTGGTGAAGGTATGTGTTCTTTTCTTTTTTATTTGTGTACAATATCTAAATAAATGTAGGTAATAAATAAATTATAAATTGTCATTTCGTCAATTAATTTATTTTACTTATTTTTTATTTTAGGATGACGTTGCGGATTGTTCTTCAATCAACTATGAAGATATTAACGAAATTAATACAAAAGTGGAAGATATGTCACACAATGAAAATAGTCTTCCGATGCCAGAAAAACCTGCTACCCATGATCAGTATTCAACTAGTTTCCACCTAAGCAATTTTTCAAGCGAAAATAAAGAAGACGAATATGATTTATTTTGCCGCTCTTTGGCAATTCAACTCAAAAAAATGCCTGAACTTGAAGCATTACAGCTAATGCAAAGAATGCAATTAATGATTTTTAAAAAGAAACAAGAAATTAATCAAATTAACTCTAGACAGCCGATTCAAAATCTCCAAAATCACCATAACTATGATAGACACATTTCAACAGCGAATTCATCGCCTATGTCGTCAATGCTTTCGCCCTCATATAACTCAACAAGTCCGGGAGAGACTTTTTCAATTGCAGCTGAAGATGATCCTTTGCACACTGATTCCTACTTGGAAGTTATAACTACTTCGAATCAACCCGATAATTCCGAGCCTGAATCGGACGAAATTATATAGTGTAATGTATAACATGCCGATATGTACATACACATGAAACATTTCAATTTCAATTTAATATTGTTTTATATAACGGCACTTGAGAGCCTTGATCACTCATATTCTTGTTGTAATGCGTGGGTTAGCGGGCGAGGAGTTTCACTTTTAAGTTTTTGCTATTGCGCAATATTACAAGACAGGGACAGAGCGTTCCGCAGACCACGTGTTGATGCAACCGAATTCACTGGAAGACTGTCCAACCTTATTCTCATTTTCTTCTGAACAAACCATTGCCCCTGCCACCAATGACGTCACTCTCAAAGTGCACGCTCATTGGCCGAGGCCACTGATTGGCCAGCACTCTAACCAATCACAACACACGCTTATATTAAGAACACCGTGATCTGCGTTACGCTAAGAGATGGCGCCACTCACTCTTGTCCGTATAGAACAATTAATTAAATCAACCCCTAACCAAAAATAAATTAAATTAATCAATCATCTAAATGGCGCTGACATACAATTAAATTTAGGAACTTAAATTATAACTAACCAACAATTAATTAAATTGATCAATCATCTAGATGGCGCTAACATACAATTAAATTTAGGAACTTAAATTATAGCTAAAATAACGAAGCGCCGTCATATATTTTACTGTATAATCAAATGATGTTTTTATTTACATAAATATGACAGATCTATCTTTAGTTGAAGTGTTATCTCCTACCACTCTCCTACTGTGTAATCAAATTTCAATTATTGATGAAAAATATTGAAAGGTATCTACTAAACAGATAATAAATTTATTTAAAGTAGGTATATCTAATGATTGAATTCAATATTGATCATTGATTAGTTTTAATTGATAACTTGGCGTCATTAGGTATCAATAAAAACTACACCAGTTAAATTTTTTTGACACAACCATCCTGTTAACACCATATAATTGGCATATATTGTTTTCTTTACTGTACTGTAAAGCGGGGTTACTTTTCAGCTCGAACCGATACTGTGTCATGATTTTTTTTTGTCATCTTTGGTACATTTTTAAAGTAAATAATAAAATTTGACGCACAGCACAGTGGTCCTTTGAATGTTTGAATGAGGTGACGTATCAAATAACATCTTAGGTTTGAATGTCCTTGAATTTTTCATTGTACCATTTTATAAATCAGTATGTTTTTTTTAAATATTATCAAAGGTGGCAGACAGGCTGACGGTCCACTTGATGGTAGGTGGCTACCGTCGCCTAAGGACACAAGCAACACCAGGGGGGGTACATGTGCGCTGCCGACCTTACAGGAATTTGTTTACTGCTCGCTTGAAGAAGCCCATATTGTAGCTAGATGGAAACACCTTAGAAGGGAGACTGTTCCAAAGATCGCGCGTCCGTGGAATAAAGCTTCTACTCATCCGAACTGTGCGCAGCGGCACTTAATCCAGGTAATGCGGATGAACTTCGCATCTATGGCGCGCTGTGCGGTGGTAAAATAAAAGAATGTAGAAATAAAAGATCTTGCAAAGTAACATTTTGTTTGAGTTTTGAAACAAAGAGTTCCTTAATATCAGGGGCGGATCCAGGATTTCATTTTGGGGCGTCATTCTGACAAAATTCGGAGTTAGGGTTAATATCACAAGTAATTTTTGTGTATTTTTTTTACTAGTTGAGATGCATTATGGTTGTATTGCAAATACTTTTAACCCGCGTAATCGCGTATTTGAACTGTCTCAAATGTCTGACGTGAATTATGAAACTTTCGATAACTTTGATTGATATGGATTATATTACTTATTCTATATTCAGTTCATATATGAATTGAATTGTACTTGAATTGAATTGAAAAGTTAAGTCAAAAATATGGAATTCCTGGGTCTTTGGGGGGGGGGGGGGGCATGCCCCCCCCCCCATATCCGCCAATGCTTAATATCGTCGAGCTCTAACGGTTGCTCTAGCTAGATCTATAGTTCCATATCTTAAAACTGGGAAGTATTCAACCACATTTTGCAAGATATATTTTTATGATAATTTTAAGGGACCATAAATGCACATCTGCTAAAATTTGACTGTGTAAAAGCGTGTATCCTTCTTCTTGTCTAAATAATTTATTAGGAAGTCCAGAAGTTAACATTTTTGAGTTCAAAGACTATAGATACCTACGCTGCGCAATGCTTTAATGTTCAGTGGATTTTCTTTGAATATGTTTAATCGCTGCTAGGCGTAAGCTCTAAGCTTTCTTCTGAAAGTTCGAGGTATGATAAAATCTATCTGCTTCCATGAGGAAATGAGCAAACATGTCACTCGATTACTAGCCATGCATTGTCAGCTCACAAATCCTGAGTGGATCCTGCGCCCCACGTGAGAGATTCACGCGATAATTTTGCGCCGGGGAGAAGTCAAATTTCTTCCATTTATTCTTTTTTAACATTTGGTACCTACACTTTAAGTTAATTAGATTCGTGTCGATGGCGAAAGACATTGGAAACAAATATTAAAATTATTTCAAGACAAAACGTTGTTTTATTTTATAAATTATCTTGACATACCTACATATTTTGTTATTCTATATAATAAAAAAAATCATCCGTTCCGTGGTTCCGTGACAGCCTTTCAGCTTTTTAATGTACCATAGCTTCACCAAAGAGTATGCTATATTAATAAGCAGATTCTAACAGTACACCCATATGTTTTTGTTTTTCTCATTATAATCATAGCCAAAGAGAATATAATCACTAATCATAGTTCATAGCTTTGAGAGTGCAACACCAAAGAATTAGTGAAAATCGGTCACCCACTTTTCTAACAAAATTCTAATGTAATCCTACTTATATCAAAATTATCCTTTCAAATAGTTGATCATTATAAAGACGTCTCTGTGTTATATGCATGTTAACTCTAGTGGGTCAAATATATTCTGTTAAAGTTACACTTTGCATCCATTTAATCATAGTGAAGTGGACTAAACTGAACCGATTGAATTTAGAACATCATGCCACTATAGTCTATTCGCGTTAAGAATGCAGTGATTCGTCAGTGCAACAGTAGGGTAAAGGTGTATGCACAGTGGAGTTAAAAATGAAACCAATTATGTTTTAAAAGATTAAGTTTAATGCATAAAAATTAATTTAATTGTCTTAAATAAAAATAAAACCCTTTAATCACTGTCAGTGGAATCTTCCTTCGTATTTATAATAAAAGAAAGAATTTTGTTCTGCTAATTCCATGACGTCATCCAAGTTCCACATAGCATTCTCTTCCATTATTACGTGGTCGCAACATTTCTTCTATTGATTAGTGACTATTAAGCTAATTGCGTTATAAAATAATTTTTTTACGTCATTTATCTTGAATGTTGAGTTATTGGCACCAATGCATTTTTTTATTTGGGCTTACACCAACTCGATGGGATTAAGTTTGCAATGATACGGTAGTAATCGGAGAATTTCAATGCCATTACCTACTTCTAGCAGTTTCATCTATTAAATATTTATCATATTGTGTGGCGATTTCGGCAGCTTTATGCAGTAATTCCTTTTTCAAATAACTCATGTTCCTTTGCTTAGCAGCCAGTCTATTGTTTTCTATTTATTCCAAGCGTAAGTCGGTATTTTCTCAAGTTTGAGGGAATGATAGGGAGCGTTATCCATGACAACAACACTTCCTGGTTCTAATTTAGGTAAGTATAATATTTCTGAACCCCTCAAGGAACCTTTCACCATCCATCTCCTCGTGATAAACTTTTGTTGATTTTGATTCAAAAACAAGAAGACCATCTTCTACAAATCCTTGTCGCTATCAATGTGCAAAACGATTAACCTTTTCCCGTAGGAGCTCTTGGACCGGTAGATAAGCCTTCTTGAAAAGCATGTTTCTTATTTTTTACAGTTGTATCCAACCATGCCTTTGTTTTAACATGTCTCGCGTTTACCCACGTTTCGTCAAGGAAATATATGATTTTATTTGCTTCTCTGTATTCTTTTATTTAAGCCGCCATGAAACTATGTCTTCTTTTTCTAATAATAATGCTCTGCTGTCTCGTTTATTAAAATCGAATCCTAGCTCAAGCAGTATTTTATGTAGTGTGGTACGTTTGAATGTCGGAATATCTTCAATTAAACATATTGAATGAACTTTTTTCTTATTGCAAATTTGGCTAATTCATCGAATTTATCAAACATGGATAGCCGAGCGATTTTACTGGCGATTTTAATGTGTTAGTTTTCTTTTGTTCACTAATAATTTTATAAACTGTTCCCTCGGACACACCGCATGCAACGTTGTTTTTAGTATTGTACTCTCCACATTCACACTTAAATCACAATGTTTAAAGTATTTAAAAACATTTTAAATTACTCGTCTTTCTCCACTATGAATTATGTTGCCACTTTTATTCTTACGAACGGGTGAGGTGTTCATTTTTTAAATTTTAAAACTGAAGGTAAAGCACAAAGGTCATAGGTCTACCTTCAACTAGTCATTGTGAACTTGACTTTCTAATTTTTGAGCGATCTGATTGGTTAGAGGGCGTGGCACGACTGATGGACAACGATGATTCACTGCATTCGTAACGTGAATTGACTATAATGATTTCAATATTCTCTTTATACGGTTACAAGAACCAAACATCTAGAAGTAGTTAGTGGCAGGGTTCTTGGCGGCCTTTAAAAGGTTCGATGCTAGACGATGTCAATGTGCAAAATTTTGTAGTGACAATAGTTCGAATTTCATTGGAGGTTTCAAGAGAATTAAAGGCTTTTACTGGAAGAGAAGTCAAGGGTGGCAACTGAATTGTAGAATAGCTAGCCTCTAATATCACTCATTTTCACATTATTCCACCCTAGGATGCCCATATTTGAGGACTACGAGGAGAGCGTCACAAAGTACCATCTTAAACGCACTATCGGTACATCTATATTTACTTTTGGAGACCTCAGTTCATATTAAGGCATATCTCAATTCGAGACCAATATCGCGTTTGAGTAAATATGAGGAAACGGAATCTTAATTAAACTCAACGGCGTTCCTTGCCCTAGATCAGGGGTTCCCAAACTTATATTGTCTACTGGCCCACTTTGAGAATAAATTATTTTCCAGCGCCCCCATTTTTTCACCTACTTAAAAACCACTATAAGTTCAAATTAAATTAATTAATTATTGTGAGCTATATTAGCGGAGATTAAACATTTATTCTAAACGAGACTTTTACTATAACCTGCAAGATTTGAGACCTGAGCGCAGTAGGTAGTACAACACAACGGCGCTCAGGTCTCAAGTTAACTCTTACGGGCTACACCTGCCAATGAGAATGATTATTGAAACGCAACTTTATAGTATTCAGACAGAGTATCTTTTATTCAAAATAAAACAAATATAATCGATTCTTACATAAAAACTAATGTGAAGGATGAATCTGATGCTGTTTAATAAGTGTGTTGATATCAGGTTCCAATTTACTCAAGAAGAGCCGCAAGTCGCCACGTTCAGTAACATGCAACCGATTTCTCTTTTTAGTAAGCACCGTTGCCACAGCACTAAATCCACGTTCACACAAATATGACCATCATGGGAATAAAACAGGACAAATATATGAACTACGCGGAGAGAAATACAGAACCGAGTTTGAGCAATCTCTTAATATATATTAGTTGATGTTTACAAGTTGTAGTCGAGAGTCGAGAGCTCAGTCGGTGTCTAAGAGTCCTCCTAGCTAGATGAAATTACAAATCGCCCCCCAAGCCTTTACATAACGCCCCCATTTTTTTTCTGGGACTCTTACCACCCCAGCCCCTTTAGGTCTGAAGCGCCCGCAAAGGGCGTTATCGCCCACTTTGGGAACCCCTGCCCTAGATGAACGCTGTATCTAAGTATCAAAGAAACAATAGCTCGCATGTTTTTAAACGCAATGCATTTAGATTTTAAACTCAGGCTGTACGCTAAACTCTAAAATCTAAAGTTTAGAATTTATTGTATGGCCTAAAAATGTAATTGAGACTGTAGATCACATTTTACGAATTTATGCTTACACACTTCGGGGGCTCTATAGTCCGGGGGCACCATATAATGGATTCGGTAGTTTAAAGTCGGCAAGCAATTTTACCTTGTTTCAGAAGTAAATTATTAAAAATCCTCTTGTTGCAAGTACTTAGGCAAGGTATTGTTCAAAATTTCTGGCGACGACGGTCTTACTGACTTTTGCGTCGGTACAAGTGAAATGAACAATTCCCTGACCCTGACTGAGATTGGAGACGATGTGTTGGTGATGAGGAGCGACGTTCCCATCCACATGCTGTAAACATTGTGTCATTCAGGTTTCTGCTGAAGTTACACGTCTTGTCACTTTACATTGTAAAGACAGTCATTGTAAAAAGAACCGGCAACCAAACTTTGTCGTTTATCATAAGCTGCACTCGAAAGGTTCGTGGATATCGTGTCATAACGTCTTCGCGACCCCGCCCATGTACGGTTACGGTCGCGCTAGCAAGTCGTTGGGTTTTAGCTCGTAAGAGTCCGGCATAACCCCGCAGCGTCCTTTACGCTGTAGGGTATCCACGAGGTTTTTCCAAAATAAAAAAAAAGGGTACTTAAACGGTCGACCGGGACTGAAAGCTTTTCGGGTCGATCTCAAGAAATATTGGCTGATATCGGTTGATTCACAATTTTTGTTTGATGATGTGAAACATTCACATTTAAGGTGATTCACAGTTAAGCTAGAAAAACTTCTTATTATTTTTTTTATAACAGAATAATCCCTGCTTATCAAAAGGCAAAAGGCGGCAATATCAGAGGAACGCGCGGTATTTGTCAAAGAAAATCCAAGGCGCGCTAATTCTTTTTCTGCCATTCTTCTGGAAACTAGTGGTTACCCATACCCAACCTACCTACACTACTCAAGTAGGTACCTATGTATCTAAGTGTATGTCAGTGGCGGATTTACACACTTGCCGCCAATAGGCTATTTAAGTATAATTTTACCACTTAGATAAAAATATCTAAGTGGTAAAATATATCACATGTTGTATTATTTGTGTCGAAAAATGAATAGGTAATTTAATAAAGCTTTAAAAAATATTAGCCCATAAAATCTGTCGCGCTAGGCTCCACCCTACTTACCCTGCTAGTAAATCTATACATTAATAATAAAATCGTAAACAAGCCATGTCTGTATGTACATTAAATAATTTAAAAAAAAAAACAATTTGTACAAAAACAATTGTAGGTACTTATGATACCGACTCGAGGTCAAAAAAATAGGTTTTAGAATTTTTGTCTGTTTGTCTGAGCGTTTGTGCACGCTAATCTCAGAAACGGCTTAACCGATTTGAATACGGTTTTTAGTGATGTATTGTAGCAAAAATCCCGTAACATTTAATATTTTTTTCATTCCAATCGGTTTACAATCAAAAAGTTACTCACTATACCGGAAACAACGCGTACGAAGTTGCGGGCTCAGCTAGTAATATATTACCTTACTCGATGTAGTAAATTCGCCTCTCGTAAAATAATTGCAGTAACTATAATGAACGCCAGGGCTGTTGGCACACGGGGCCATAAAACGTTGGAGCAGCATTGCCAATATCGCATGCTCTCTCGCACTTACTGGCCTTATGGCAAGGACTAGTGTTGCGCCGTGTTACTATCGATTATGTAAAGAAGACTTTTGTTTTATTATGAATAAATAAAATCCTATTTATTATATTTATTTGTTTATTTATTAAATAAAACCCACAGCCTTAAAATTATATACAATTTAAAACATGAAACATAATGTTTAAAATGTTTACAATCGCTATATACTAAGAACGAAGAAATATCAACATGCTTACAGTCGTTTCCAGCTGCAACAAATTTCATTAGCAACATTTCCAATTATTCTAGCAACTGATTGTAGATTAAATTGAAAAAAATATATCTCTCTTAGCAATACTCAATGAGTAGGTACTCAAAGTATCGACAATGCGTGCAGAACATGCGCAACTCTAGCGTTTGAATGATTTATGGCCCCGTGTGCCAATAGCCTTGGCGCATACTATAGCTAGCAACTAGATTTTGCTATCTCACATAAAAAATATTGTCTTGCCTGCTAAACTATTTATCTCAAGCTATAGTTATCCCATAAAATATATAGTATATAGTTAACCTTATTTGTATGTGTCAACGTCAGTGTCATCATTTCGATCGCAGACCAACAGCAGACAGACTAGACGTCAAATAATACAAATACAATACAATACTATCAATCAAATGGAAAATAAAGAAAGGAAAGGAAGGAAGCAGTTTATTTTTTCTATCATTTTTAAAGTTTACGTTGCATTCGTAAATTTCTAAGTATTCTATTACAATATAATTGTGCAGTGTTCGACCAAGTAGCTTCCATTCAGTTGCACTTGTAATATCATTGTAACTAATAAATTAATTATGGGCATTGAAAATATGCGTCGCTGGCCAATGTACATTGTTTTTGCCGTTTGCATTTTACTCATGCTTTCACTATTCAATAGTTGGAGCATGGAGACTGAATTACGAAACAGAGTAACCGAGATAAGCATACAACTTCAAGAATGCTCTAAACAACAAACATCGTGTATGGAAGAATCGCTAAAACTACTTGAACAGCGAGACGGATACGTTTCTAAATTAGAAGATTTAAAAAAACACAGCGATACACTTACTGGTGATTTCAAAGAAAACAAAGTAAAATTGGCCAAGTCTGAAATACAAGTGAATCGTACCTTGGTTGACGTGGAAATCTGCAAGACAGAGCTTCAGTCATTGAAGAATCTTCAAGTAAGTAAATCCGCTACGTTAGAGACGTTAAGACTGGAGAAAGACACACTAACTACACAATTAGATGAAAAGAAGAGAAAAATAGAAGAATTACAAAAGGAAATTGAAAGGTTGAAGTCCGCATTGACTACTAAAAGTGCTCAGAGTCCTTCCAAAGTGACCCCAGCTGCTCAACCACCAAAACTGAGTCCAGCTTTGAACCCTCACAACCCTATAAATGAACCTGTATTAGAAAATATTGAAAATAATGCTAAAGAGGAACTAGAAGATGCAAATATCTTAAATGACCCTAATGAATTTGATCCACAAAATCAATAAACTCGCAAAGATAATATGTACTAGTATTTTGCCATATTTTTATTCTAATGTTGGATAAAACTTAAACATCTTACTAGTGTGACAGGATGGTGTGACGGTCAGTCTGCACCCAATATTTTAACTTTCAGAAATGTTTACATACATTTTTGAAATTTGTCTTAATGGATATAAAATGTGATTAACTATGATATTGATTTGATATCTTAAAAACTTCTTAGGTATATTTAAGAATAAGTCTTGTATAATGAGTTTTATGTTATTGTATATTTTGTATAAAGAGCTTAAAATAATCCATAAAAAAACAACTAAATCTTTATTGTGTTGGAGATGTGAAAAATAAAAATATGTCCCTAAAGATAATATTTTACTAATGGGCCTTTAATAATTATTATTTGGTATATTAGAGAGGTGATTTGCTCTCTAATAGAGGTGATATGAACAATTCAATTTTTCCTCCTCTACACAAACATTGGCCCACAAACAAAATATGATATACTTCTTCTAAACCACCTAACATATTTTTATACAGTTTTCACTAATGCAAAGAGTAATAAACAATGAAGGTATATAATAGGGGATCGGACAAATTTTCAGAAAGTGTTTTAAATTAATCTTCATGGATATTTATTCCCATAAAAAATACTATTTTATTTATTTATAGCCTTTTAGGTACTCAAAATCATGTTTTAATATTGTTTGTTTGAAAATGCCGCCAAAACGCCACGATAGTTCATCTGAGAGCGCGTAACGTAATGACAAATATGTGGTCATATCATAACAAAACAGCTGCATTGGCATAAGACAATGATTGCCCACAAATGACGTCACGCACTGTGATTGGTGTTTCAGTATAGATTAAAAATATTGTAAATAATAAAATTTTATTTCTTCATTTAAAAATATTTAAATGAATTATATTAAATTATTATTCGATAAATAATCGTAAAAAATTATATATTTTCTTTCTAAGTACATTTTAGATTTTAATCTGATTACTGTCTGATCCCCTATTTGCTGAAAAAAGTTACATCTGTACGTAGCCAGGGGAGAATTGCTGGAAGATTATATGTCAGAAATTAGGAGTCAAATTTCATTACTAAAAAAATATATTTGTCCAGTAATACATTATTCGAGTCCACTTTTATGCAATAATGTATTATATATATGTGTTGTATTATATATTACAAATCAATGTTTATTACCCTTTATCAACACAATCACAATTTTTCTGTTTATGAAAATACAAGATACTTTTAAAAAAAAATGTTATACTTTTTTAGCACAGTCAAATGCATAAACATGTATCCAAAGAATCATTTCATCAATATGTTTTTAAAAACATTTATTATAAACATGCACATATAAACTGTCGTTAATATATTGTCCTGTCTATTTTTGGGACATATTTTTGCTCTTGCTATTGAAAAAATTGAGGGATGTTTGCGAAGAGGAGAAAAATAATGACATAAGAAAAATAATGAGGAGAAAAATATATTTCATGATTTCTTTAGTATATACACATTATCATAATGGTTTAGTATGCTAAACCATTACGATTTCACACTTGACTGTACATACTAATAAATACTTTATTGCAAAAGGCTTAGAATGTTATGTTTTTCATTAAAAAACTTCAATACAAGACTACCTACAATTACCATAAATCTTTCCCATCGAGATGGATTGCATAAAGTGAAAGATTTAAAATAAACCTGAATAATTATGGATATTAACTGTAAATATAGAAATAAAAGCTTTTTCTTTTTTTTTTCATTACAAGTAGCAGTGTAATTTTTAAGTTATATCTTGTAACTTAACTGCAAAGGAGTTTGTTGTGTTACATATCTGAATTAGTTTATAACGAATTGGTGTCATACAATTACGCCATTGTGGTGCCACAATTTATAGTGTAGGCTTTAGATCTGATGTTTGCATTTTTTTTCATGTTATTTTATAATGCTCAACTGTCGACTTATGTAATATGTTACATTACATGTTATTTCTTACATTTTTGTGAATATCATAATTGTAAAAATTTCAATACATTCATAGTATTGGCATAGTATACATACAGAGCAAAGAATCGCCTCGCCGACCCCTACTAGCGACGGTAGTAATAATATTGGCCACCAGTTTCAATTAACACATTGTGGAGTAAACATTTTATCCAAAAAAGCGATAGAAATACCTCATTGTGCTGTTATTTGGTGTAATTAATCAAAGTAAAAACGTGAATAAGCAAAATTTTCGTGTATCATATTATCATAAGTAATTAAATGCAATTTTCAGCATTTAAAATATGCGAGTCGAAATTGTCTTGGAACACAAACCCCATACCGTCTCTAGTAGGGGGGCGGCGCGGCTCGGATATTCTTTGCTGTGAGGAGCATACAGTAACTACAATGTTTGGTATTTAATTAAAAATGCTAGATTGTTGAATTAATTGTTTATAGTACCGTGACAGTACCTATTGAGATAAAAATATTAAAAAATTGAGACTATTTTTTAGAAACTCTTTTATTCAGTAATCACTACCTATTTTAACAGCGATCATGAAGTAAATAATTATAGTGGCCTACAAGACGTATTATTAGTTACTATACTAGCGACCGGACCTGCCCCCAGCATGCCACGCAGTTGAAAATTTCAATAATCCATTCTTAGTGGATGGTTACGTTATGAAATACGTTACCCTTTGAATACCGCTCGTAAAGCCGCGAAAAAATTTGTGCAGTTTATGGACCTAATGCAGTGTCAGTAAGAGTAGCACTGAGTTGGTTTAAGCGTTTTCAATCCAAGAATTTTGTTGTCAAAAATGCATCTCGCTCTGGTCGCCCTGTTACGCATAAAATGGACGCCATTTTTAAAAAGTCGATTTGTTCCACTTAGGTAGTTACGACATAGCTGAAGAACTGGGAATTAACGACAAAATAGTTTTGACCCATTTCAAAAAAGCTAGGTAGTTACACAAAAAAGCTCGACACTTGGGTGCCGCATCGAGCTCACTGAAAGAAACCTTATAAATCGTGTACCTACTCATTTGCGATTCTTTATTGAGACGTAATGAAACCGAACCGTTTTTGAAGAGATTGATAACTGGTGATGAAAATTGGTTCACGTACGATAAGAATGTGCAAAAAACGTCGTGGTCAAAGGCGGTCAGGCTTCAAGAACTTTGCCAAAACCCGGGTTAACTCGTAATGTGACGCTGTGCGGCTGTGTGTACGGTGGGATTGGAAGGGCTTTATTCATTACGAGCTTTTACCGCCGGTCAGAACCATCGATTCGGATCTCTGCTGCACAACTGATGAGATTAAAGCAAGAAGTTGAGAGGAAGTGGCCGGATTTGATCAATAGAAAGGGTGTGGTCTTTCATCACGACGTTAGAATCCATATATCCATTTAGATTTCCACCTGTTTCGGTCTGTTCAGAATTCTCTAGGCAATGTCAGGTTAACATCTAGAGAGGACTTCCCAAAAATACTTGTCGCATTTTTTATAAGTCCCAAAATTTCTACAGCAACGGGATCATATCACTACCTACAAGATGGCAAAAAGACATCGAACAAAATGGCACATATACCTATACCTGTGCTTATACTGTAATTAAATGTAAATAAACTTTAAAAAGTCTTAAATTTTCATATAAAATGCGAAGAAACTTTTTCCACATTAAGGCTAGACCACTGAATCGATTTTGATGAAATTTCGTATGGAGATAATTTCAATTCTGACAAAGCCATTTAAATAAAAGATAAAATACTTTCATAAAAAATTTAATATAAATCTATGTACTTAATACACGTTTAGCATAAAAATTAAACAAAATAATTCCACATTACTTCACAAGCAACGCTTATTCTATAAACAACCAACCTAATTAATAATTAATTTCATAATGAATAAATTACCACTGCCTTGTAGGGACCGAGAATTTTGGCGGCTTGAAACAGTTTTTGAAATCTCTATATTCTCTAAAACATCAATACAAATTAAAATAAGCGGAGAGGCGTCGCATTCCAGCAAGATGCACGCAGAGATAATGTGACCGAATATTATAATGTCATGTACCAAATGCTTAAGAGGGCATTATTAATTAATTATTAATGTGTCCAGACAGTTTAAAAAAGGTCCACTAAGAGTGTATAGGGTAGGTTATGGTTCTTTACATTACCTAAGTTGTGAAATTGTGCATGCGGACCACTTTTGCAGCAAAAAGAAAATTGTATATATTCTCCAGCACGGCTTTCAATAATTTAAGTAATTATTAAATACTCAGCCCGATTTGACTATTGCCCGGGTATTATGACTAATGCTCTATTAATCACGTGGTCCATACCTAATATAAATATCTAAATACAAAATACAATGCATTCGATGCTGGCACGGAAATATATTGAGCAATTTGCGCGAGACCAACCACATCTTAAATCTGTCACTACAAGACACAGTAACAATAATCACTTGACACATGGCTACATTATGTGTTTTCGACTTGTCCTCACACTATACTATGTAACACGTGGAATTGCAATAAATCGAAGCATCTATATTGGAGCGATATAGATTAAAGCAAAATGAAAACATCTCTAAATGGCACAGTAGTAAACAAATATCTATTATACAGCATCTATGTAGACATTTTTAAAGAATTTTAACATACATTAAATTTAAAAAATATATATAAAAGAAAATAAAGTAAAAGTTATCTCCCTCTAGATTTTAATATGAAAAGTATAGTTTCATTCCAAACAAAAATATCGCTATAGAGATAGTAGAGAGGATCGACCACTTGGTTATAGATTTACTACAATCCCACTAAGTTAAGAGCGACACTTAACAATATAAACCAAAAATAATTATCAAATTAATCTATATCTATTCTAACAACAAACATATAACAAAAATGCTTTTACGACTAAATCTACTTATTTCAAGTACGACAACCTAAAAATTAACGGTGGTATAAAAATAGGGTCCCACATTAAAATGTAAGTCCTATATTACTTACAGCTTAAAAGAAACACAAGGCCATAACTATAATTAAAAAAAAAACTATAACTATAACAAAGTATAAGCTGATTGGGTATATAACTAAATTTCCTTCCTACTTTGTAAAAGAAATATAATTTTAAAACATACAGGTACCAACTTGGTTTTAAAACAATAGCGCTTCCTGCAGCTATGTTTTTGTCTTGGTCACGCGATAATATAAAATGCATTTATACTAATATTATTATTAAAAAGGTGAGGCAAACATGCATGCTCCCAGGTTCACTAGATGTACAAATCCAGTAAATTTCAAGGCCAGGACTCCACCAAAGCAGAAATGCGAAGCGGAGGGGAGATGCGTACTGGCATTGCAACAGATTCAAATATACGTTTTAACATTTTTTAGTTTATATTATTCAATTACTTATTTTATAGAGATTGGGTGTTTTCCGCGTAACGATACTTCATGCAATCAACGGATTACAGTACTTCAAGTTGAAATTGTAAGTGATTTTTTGGCCAAATTACTTTTTGTCAATCGTTTTTGTGATGTCATACTATTGTTAAGATATTATTATAATAATATATTATTTATATATATCTTGAAGTTACTGTACGCACAGTTTAGCGGGTGGGTTGTATGACGAGGGAGAATAGCGACACCGCTCGCGGCTCACATTTCCTCTCGCCAGCTTACGATACAAATATCAGACATCTCCTCTCCTCTCCGCTCAACCGGTATCCACCGAAGCTAAGCGGAAAACAAGTTAATAACAAAATCCTATTGTTTGTTTGCAACAAAACTCCTTTTCACTCGCCTCGTATCCGCATTGGTGGATTCCAGGCCCAGGCAGTATGCCACGCTGAGGCGACTGCGTGGAACGAAGGCAGGAGGAGTTTAGACGCTGCGTTTTCCGCAGTAGTATGCCACGTTGAGGCGGCCGCGTCACACGTTGTTATCAGGCGATTATTATAGCTAAAATTGAGTTTTTCTAAATTGGCTCTTTCATGCTTAGAAGTAGGCACTTTCATGCTAGAAGTTGCACAGAATATAATGCAAATTAAAATGGGTGTTCATGATTTAAACAAAATAGACTTCAGTTTGGTGAATACTGTCGACTGTATTATGAATTATGTCAATACCCACAAAAACACATTAACTCGTTAATAAAAGATTCCGTATTTACGTTTTGCATATTTACCGCGCAAAAATAAAACAAAATGTGATAAATACGCAAGACGCGCGAACGCGTACTGTATCCTCCGCTGGTCGCGGTCGTCTGACGCACACCACACGCCGCCCGGTCGCGCCATCATGGCTGCCCTCGTATTTTTATACCCTTTCATGCTATTATTTTTCCCACTCATCGCAGATGCAAGACGCGTCGCGCTGGTGTGGCTTGCCACTTAAGCTTATCCTTAACGCCTTGCATGTACAATATAATATGGTTACAGGATGCTGTTAGGGCTGCCTCATTGCTGAAGCGCTTTCAGGGCAGCGGTAGCAGCATCCAGAGTACTATATCTGTAAGATATGACTGCCCTATCCATAATCATTGCATGCCGGTATTATAGGACTTGTATCGCGTTAGGCTTTAACAATTTATATAAATACATCACTAACTTAGTTAATAAGTTTATATTGTTACTAGGAGTAAATATAAGGATAGTGGACTGCAATAAAAGCTTTAATTATTATGTTAAAGAAGTAAAGTTTGTTAGTTTGGATGTAGGAGATAATCTCCAAAACTACTCATTCTACATTCTTTCAGTAATGAAAAGCTATATTATCAAAGTGCATTGTTACAAATAGTTATTGATTTTCAACACAAAATTTTCGAAATTTGCAAATCTAGTCGGAGAAAAATGAGCAGGTGAGTTCCTTAAATCGGCGTGAGCCGACGAAAACATTTTTATATATAACAAGAATGTATAACGAAAATCGACTTTTTGTCTTCAAGGTAATTTATGAAGATGTATTCACGACAGCTAACATATTTCACTGACAAAAATATCACTATTTCACTTTGAGACCACGGTCGCGCCACCGGTACCAATGGAGACACCAGGGCAGACGCCAGTCTAGTGTATGAGAATAAACACACCTCGACATCAACAGTGTACACGTGCGAATGACGCCTCATGAGGAAAGAAAGGAGAGCGTGTGAGGGAAGAGGACGTCACTTGGCAGCTCAAGTGGTGCCCGAATGAGTGAGACGCCATACAGCGCTATACATATTGGTGGTTGCGCAACCAGCGTGGTCGATATTGGTTGCGCAACCAATATGATTGCGCAACTAAGCGGACACAAAGTGAGATTATACCCTCCTATAGAGAGCTGCATACAATTTGTTTGTATAATCGCCGCAAGTCCTCTTGGGCTTTGATCTTGAGTAGGCGTCTTTCGTTGACGCAACTGCTTCTCTCTTGTTCAAATGTTATTATTATTGCGTCTAGCTCATTGCGTGACTCCCCCCTGGGTCGCTATCCCCCCGCACAAACAGTCCCAAAATCGGTTACTGCGCATAATTGACACGTGAAATCGCCAGAGCCCAAGATGGTTTGCGGATACAATAGCGCGACTGGGTTGCGCCGCCATGGTGGCTCGGTGAAATAGAGCCCTAACTGCTTATGTTTTTAATAAAAAAAAATATCAATGTTCAGTTGAAGACATTAGTGAATCCTCAATAAAATAAATTATTCTATAATTACGAGTTATAAACTGAGTTAAAATAAGTGATTCACTGTGAGCTGTTAGGTTGTAAGTTTATAGAGATAAAATGTGCAAACTAAATAATTTCATTTTTAAACTAGTCAAATCACTGCCTCTTTAGGAAGTCGCTTACTGTAATTGAAATTAAATATAACCTTTTGTGGCAAAAGCTTGAGTTCAACAATATAAAATAAAGTCAATATTGTATAATGGCAAATTAAAATGCCATTATAATGTATTTTAAAAACGCTATAATCTAATTTAATTTTACAAGGCATTAATATTATTACATAGAATTAGTTATTGTCATATTATATACCTATCTAATTTTTGTATAGTATTTTTTTTACATTTTTAATGAACCTTTTTCCTAACATTGAAAGCATTGAATTCGACTTTTTTATAAAAATATCATTCTTTAAAAAAACGTCCAGTGTATCCTAATGAACAATTTCACAAAATATCAAATTTAGTAAAATTACCAGACATATTTGAAATGACTTGATGGTTTTTAACATAGAATTTTTTTCTTTATATCATTTTTCATTAATATGAAATCTTTTTATAGACTAATGGATAACATTGTTGACATTGTGTAGTTATAAAATAATTAAAATTGTCAACTGAACTCATATGTTAATGTGTATGTATTTTGATTTTCACTACCCTAGTTGCTTTACTACTTTGTACATTACAAATTTATAGTAAAGAGATTCCTTTTGAAGGCACATCAGAATTAAATTGTGATGGATTCTGCCTAAATATATTTCTAAATAGTTTACATATAACATTGTAACAGAAAAATATACAGTAGAACCTTTTTAAATTCAAATTGCATGTCATACCATCTTCATGGGATATAATTATGTATATGGGATTTTTTTATCTAAGATAAATGTGCATATTGACCACAACTAAACAATTGTGTCTCCATTATACCAAATTTTGTTACATTACATAGACATTTTGTTACACGTTTTAAAAGGTAAAAATGTAAAACAAATGGCAAAACCTCTAGTGTACTATCAAACTTGAATGAAAAAATTTTTGAATAAAAAAAACTTTCCATTTAAAGGGTTGCTTATATTTTTTTTCTGTAAATATTTGAGACAACATTATCTTAACTACTTTACCACAATGGAAAATTGTAAATCACAAGGCCTTTTTCATTTCTTCCTCCCTAGCGACTTCTTCAAATGCTGCCAAGAGATTCCTTCTACACTTACTCTCATCAGTATAACGTAACGCCCAAATTATATACTCACCGATATTTAAAGGGTCCACAGAATAACTAATTTGCACTTTACACTTTCTCTCCCACTTTACGCCATCCAAGCAGTTACTATTTCTTGTTCTGTTGAATTCAATGTAACCGTTGCATTCAACCGCCAGCTTCTGCAACTGAGAATTGAGTGTATCGTGAGACTTATTTGAATCAGTACTCGTCGATGGCAGACAATCCCCTTGTCCCAGTTCCTGATTGGTGGGCGTCATAGATACATATTTCAGGGACTCCCTTCCTTCTAAAACACCATCTCCCCTATTATTCATTTCCGAAGTATTCTCTTCAATATAATTTAAACATTTTCTCGACTTTTTCCTCTCACATTCACCCTCATCCGGTGGTTTACATCCTTCCGCCCATTCAGGACTTAGACATCGCGATCTAAGTGTTCGTTTTCTATTAGATGTTTCCGTCTTTGTCGGAATAAGTTCAGGAGAAGACAGCGGACTCGCCAAAACTGTATCAACTTCTCTGAAAAATACAAATTTTTAGGGCTCAATTGGGTGTTTGTAAGATGTTGATATTAAGACCTGATAATATAATAGGCAGAAAATTTTAAATACAAAATTAGTGGATCAGCTTTCAATTTGCTATACTTGCTACTTGGTGTTTGAAATTGCTACATTGTTTGAAGGATTGTTATATCACGCTGAATGTTTTTTTTTCTTTATGTAGAGGTCGGCAAGCAGGCTGATGTTCCACTGGATGATAACATTAATTACCACAAGCAACATTATTACAGTGAACGAAGACAAATTACACACAAAAAGTGGCCTAGAACTAGCAACTAGCAACAGCCGTGCCAGGCATACTGTGAGCCAATGGGAGGTGAGCATAGCACAACCACCCTCGATAAGAATTATATTACTAATCCTATATCTATCTCTGCTTATTGTTATCTCTATCACTGTTTGCTTATTATCATCATCACTCATATTAGGTGTTTGTTTTATTTAAACACTATTTATTCACTAACATGAACACTATCTATTCACATTGTCTACATTGTACGAATATTTATAACTGTCTGTTTTCCCAATTACTATTTATTCACTAAGTTATTCCCAATTTCTATTTAACAAAACCATTACGACTGCCTGAACATTAAGGGATTAAGAGAGGAAAGGCAAATGGACATCTCTTACTTACCAAAACTGTACCTACTGTTTTTCAGTACAGTACCTCAGTACAACACTGAGGAAATTTGGATGAAAAGATCTAATAATTGGTCCATATTATTAAAAGGGTTCGGAACTGTCGCGTCCGCAAATGGTCTAATATAAAAGTAAAACAGATCTTAATTTATTACGGTTCCCCTTGTCCTTTGATAGGAACTAATATCAAAGCAACCAGAGGTAAAACAGATATTGTTATGCTGTAGTAATCTATGCCTAAAGTATGTTGCTCAATGTTGCCATCTCCTTTATTTTGGTAAGAGCCGTTTTCACCACAGTAGGTGTTTTATTGTCTCCTTGTTTCATTCATTACATTTACCTCTTAATAATACATTATTAAGAGGTAAATTGTTATTGCCACTGCTGAATATGAATCTGAATTGAAAGAGTTTTTAAAAACTGCAAAACAAGAAAAAAATACCAAGTTCTTTAAACCTTTGCCTAAGCCTCACGATAATAATTATTCAATATTGTTAAAAAATTTCATTAAATTGATTTTATTGTGACACCTGGGAACGTATCCCCTATAATACCATTACAAAATACCATTCCATATTCACGGTTTCTGTATTCACTGCATATTTACGAAATCTATACCCCGCGAATAAGGAGCTTTTACTGTACAGCATTGGTGTTTGATATGTCTAATTTATACCAAACACCAATGCTATACCAATGCCTTAAGGTCAATTTATGAACCAATATTTAACGGCTGTACCTAGCCAGTTTTTCAGTTTAATACCCATATAAGTTGGTCCTCCTTACCCCTATTCTTCATTGTTATCAAAGAAATATTTAAATATACATACATTTGAGGGTTTCCTGCCCTGCTGTCAATTTTGTCTATGTTCCTTATGGTTCTAAAATCATGTCTTGTGCACTCCATGTTGTATTTTATAAAAGAACTAACTTTTTTTCGTGTTTTTATTGTTCTCCCAAACCATTCTAGAATGGAGTCATCTGATAAATAAAGTGTCAAATTCTTTTTATCATTGTCAATCATGTGTTGGTACCAAGCAGCGAATTGTCTACCATTCTCTTTGATTGAATTATTGCCTGTATCCATGGTATTGCTCTTTTAAAATTAATGCTTTTAGAACAGTGATGAGTTTCTCTGCAAAAAACAACAGAATAGTTACAGCTAGTTTACATAAACTTAAAGGGTAAGGAGTAAATAGTTATACAATGTACACTTATTCATCTCAACTCAGCTTTTGTTCTAGAAAACAACAGTTTTATATGGATGTACATACACATCCATTAAGCTTTCAAAGTCTATTCAGTCTTTGCGCCAAACAGGTGAAACTAGGGAGGAGTGTGTTTTAGGCTAGATGCAGACTGAAAGCTAAGCTAATTTAGTTTGGCTTAGCTCACATAGCAGATGCAGATTTTTAATACTTGTGTGCGGCTTGTGTGCATAAGTATGAAAAACTGAGTCAGCTATCCGAGCTAAGCTAATTATACGTTTTCATTCGCACGCTGACGCCAGTGAACAGCACTGTTCCATCATATTCAATGCTGTACGCTGACTGTTCACACCTTGTTGACAAATTAATTTGTTTAGATTTTCAGTCACTCAGCACTGTACACAGCCAATAAAAGCGGTTCAGCAGATATGATGGCCAGCAGATATGATGGTCAAAATCATCCAGCGAAACTCTAATGCAGCTAAATAAGTGAAGTGTATGACTAATTAGTTATCCGAATTAGGACTGTGATAATATTAGGAGTGCAGATACTATTATATTTACTTTATTGAGATAGAATGTCCACAACTTCTTGAGAACTTTGCGCCTTGTTTGCCAAATCCAACTGATAACGTTCTAGGAGCCTTTTACTTTCTTCTAAATAGATTTGAAAAGAAAGATTAATATCAACCAGCTCTTTTTGCAAAACCATTAATTTCTGTGCGTTTGAAAACACCTTCTCTGAAACATAATTATAAAAAAATGACAATACGGAAATAATTGAAAAATGTTAAAATTATATGACACTTCGAATTTTAAAAATAAACAAGTGTAATATAACCTACTTAGGCTATTCGTTACTTCATTGGCAAGATGATCATGGGTCAAATCTTCAAACACAGTGGAATTCATCGTACGTTTTCTAATATATAAATTATTTCATTCGTATTTGATAAGTTTACTTGTTGTCCTCTAACTTTCACAAAGATGTTGTATTAGTTGAACTTTCACTACACATGCGATTAATCATGTAATTGAAATATTTTACAAAAACAGACTTTATTTCTGAAAACAAACTAATAGAAGTAATAGAAAGTAATTTCCGTTCCGTCCGTTCAACAAATCAAATCAGTTTGATTGATCAGTATCAGTCAGTACAGTACCATATCAGTACAAACAAAAACAAAAAAGACCACAGAATAAAACAATCTATCAATATAAGCCAAAGATGTTGAATTAGTCTGTACCTATAGATGGATCACAAAATGCAGCAATATTTTATTCTTTCTAACACCTTCAAATTGTCATAAGATTGAAAGAGACATACATATATAATCTGTCGGGTCGAAGTTGAGTGAATGTCTCCATTTTGACTATACAATGCAAGCTAAAGTTATAGCGTATAATAGTGCTGTGCATTTTTATTGATAACTAGATATCGTTGATATAGATTTTAAATATATGACGGATAAAAAGCATGGCTAAATGCGTTTCAGTGTGCTGTTTGGTTATTCAATATAAATAAAATGTGGGTGCGTACTGGTACTCGCCGCATTGCTAATCGGTTGTATGAGATTGTATGCAACCTCTCGCATTTATTTCACCAAAATATTTCAAAAGAATAGTTATTTTTTGAGTAGAAATATTTAGAATCCATCCTTAAGGGGTAGAACGGGAGTAGGTTTTTATTACGAGAGAAAAAAAACTCGATAATCTTAAAGTTTTATTTTTAGAAACGATATCACAGATTGGATAATCTGTGATATCGTTTCATTTTAATCTGTGATATCATTCATCTGTGATTCGTCAACATTTTAATTTAAAGACTTGCAGTTAATGTTGACGCTTGGGTATCAACGTATTTATTAGTAAGTTTTCTTTTTCTGGGTAATTTCTGAAAAGAAATAGTTTTTGGTTATTAATGATTCAAAAGATTTTCATAATTTTCATAGATTGAAGCATAACTACTTTATAACTTATAGATATTACTTACTGGTTTACACGATGGTGGTAATTTTGGGAATATTGTCGGCACTGCATACGAGTGTAGAATTTTACGCTGATATCCTTGGCGAAAGCAAGAATCTTCAAAGTTCATCGAGCATTTTCTTGTAGGTATATTGCGAAGCACTCCAATCGTCGGCTTTTCTTACATTTTTTGTCCACGTTTTTTTTTAAATCGATGTCGGTGGGAAATATGTTATAAATTGATAAAAATTACTTTCAACCTGCAGTGAATGCTAAAAATTGTCAACACTCTACTAAAAATAAATTAGTTATCGATATCGATAAACTTATCAAGATCAGACTACAGCACTATAAAGCAAGACAAATGTCAAATATTCCGATTAACTTTGGTTTTTGTAAATTTTAGTTATAAACACCAGCTTTTCTTTAAATAAATCAATCTTAGAGCTGTGTATGCATGTACAATGATTCATTTTTAGTAAATAATTATAAAAATTTGTTTACAAAACACCAAAATTAATGAGTGCGAGCTGTGCGACTTACCGGTGAAATGATATGTTTCCATTATTCTCCTTCAAAACCTACGATCAACAATACACCTAGATTAAAGGTCTCATACAAAATCAAAACGAAAAACAGTCCGTGTTGATCTTGTGTTGATTATACTTAAAGCTATATCTGTTTATATCTGTTAAATTAACTTAAAATATACCTTAAGTCTAAACGCTTTTTAACAGTTTTTAAACGCACACTGTGGCATTTTAACGCGTCCGAACGTTGGCTTTGGTTGAACCGTACTGTCGCAAATAAGAGCACACGCTTATTTTGTGCTCTTATTTCTCGGGCCGTTTTCAGAGCTATCACCTTTAATCTAGTTGTATTGTTGATCGAAGTTCAAAACACCCACTCTACTTGGACAAACGGGAACAGTACAAGCCATTCTTGGCAAGCAACAGATTTATGAAATCACACTTTCAGATTTTTAAGTATTTTAAATCACATAAAGCTAAACGCGCTTGTTAACCAGCATGATATAAACAAATATGACGTTGCCTCTTTATGGCGCGCAGCGTTTTAAGACGTCATATTCGGCTATTGTTATCTCTTTTTAACATACGACATGCAGCCATTAGAAAGACGGGTATCGAGTATCGAAGGAATCTTCAATTTTTATTGTTCCATCTATACACTAATACAATTATCTTTGATATAAGCTACACCGATATAAAGTATCATTGCCATATCATTGCTTACTTGCGCACTTATCTATGTTGTAATTGTCTATGAAAAACACAGAATTTAATAAACCGGGAATATTTAAATAAGGGAAACTCATGGAAGTATTAAATATACTACGTATAGCTGGAAGGTTCACTATTGCCAATAAGCGTGCCGAAAGAGACATTCAAAACCTTCGTGTGTCCCTTTCTAAGAAGGGTGACCATGTTGAATAAAATATTGTGGATTTATTATTTTTAATGCTTTATTAAGGCACTAACAATAGTAAAATATGTATACCGTTGATGTTATAGATAGATAATAGATGTATTGTTATCTATTAATACTCCAAATATATATATGTAACAATGAAAGTATAAAATTAAATTATTACAATATTTGTATGCAATATCTGAAGATTTGCATATCTGAACTTCTATAGTCAGTGCATCCTGCGTATGGTACTGAAATGTAACTTCTCACTGTAGCACTAAACTGGTCCACAAGTTCAAAATCGCTGAAATAGGATTAAAAATTCCAAAATTCGTTGAAGCTGTCGACATAGTCGAGAGAATTGGCAAGCTGAAGTGGTAACGGTGAGACCGTCACAACTGCCGTAGAGCGGGTAACCCATGAAGACGCACCGTGGGACGTATGAATGGCAGGTGGACCGATGACCGGAAGGGTATTGCAGGACGAGTGTCTTTGGTATTTGTATTTCAATTACTTCCTAAAATTGTAATTTGTTATTGGTATTTCATATACCTGACGCTGAGGTATTTCGTAGTTAGTATTTCAAATACTTATGGATTCAAAATACATTTTAACATAAATGCATCTAGCGATCGTATTAATGGGTTCGTTCTGCAGAAAATAGCGCTCGATAGCTTTCATAAGCAGAAACAAGAGTGTAACAAGAGGCTGTTTGTCTGACAGTACATTTAAAAATTTATGTTCATCAGAGAAAATTCTTTTCCTGATTAATAGGCTGGGCTAGATTAGATCTACTCCATTAACATTATATAACACTGACTGTAATTTGTATTTTAATTGAAGCAAAACATGTATTTTGCCCAGCTCTGGACGATGACGATGAATAGTACAAATCAATGAATATGTACACTTATGCTTAACAGAGAAACTTTAAAAAATATATCAAATATTACACAAATCATGGAATCAAATCTTTGTTTATGTTAAACGTTACTAAATAATATGATTTTATGTAATTTATAACGTAAAGTCTCGCGAATTCTTTTGAATTTAAGTGTTAATTCTTTTGCGTGAGATTGTCATTCTTATTGTTAAATGTTTATGAACAATACGCTTCAAAAGCTCAATTTGATTTCTAGTTTTACAATTGGTTGCATGAATATTTAACATTGCATGAATTGATGGAATTGCTCCAGATTTTAATTTTTTTCCGAGCTACTGTCAAGTTTTTTTTTTTTTTTTTTTCTTTTCCATTGAAAACTGCCATCAGTCATTAGTGACTATAATCAGTTCGGATGTATTACATGGGGAAGTTGGGTTTCGGAAGCCATTGCCTCGGCCGACCCTTATATTAACGCTATTTGCTTTCGTTTCAGTCTTCTCACGGCTTGAGAGGAATCAAGCAGTTTAACAGCCAAAGGATTTGGGTGTATGGCTAAGCGCTCAGCGTAGCGTCTAGTGTATGCCTTAATTTCCTCCTTTACGGTAGGCATTTCCAGGTAACCATGTATCTCGTCACTGCGAGCAAACCAAGGTGCATTCACAATTGTCCGCAAGATTGCGTTTTGCGCTCTTTGCAGACACATTATGTTGCTGTCAAATAATCTTCAGATTTGATATGTAAGCTAAATAAGTTTTGATCAATTTTCCAGGAATCACCGCAATCCATTTATTTCTTGGCCCTATATTCGCAAGTAATCTGAAAATATAATGGTGTTTGTTAAAACTCTTTACCGAATAGTTGTGGCCCTGACAGAAAGGGACACACGAAGGTTTTATGCGGTCTCTCTCGGCACGTTTTTTTTATAATTTTGATTAGTATAAAAGTAGTCTTACGCAATTGACATTGAGATGATTTTTGCTTGTCACTACTTCTCTAGTGAACCTTCCTGTTATACGTAGTATATAATACTTCCATGGGGAAACTGAAATAATTAATTATGAATCAGTTGTACATAAAGTATATATAATTCAGTTTGTTATATATATAAATGAGTTGTATATATTATAAATGAGTTGCAAGTGTCACACATAAGTCATAGTATAAAATAAAATGAGACAATTTATTTTATACTATCTGTATAAATTATCACTGCCTGTATTATATCAGAAAACATAAAGTAGCTTTTCTCTCGAACATTAATAATTTGTTTCGCGATCACCAAATCGGTCATGATCACCGGTCGTGGTCACAGGGAATTGCATCACAAAATAGTGTTTTCGAGCCAAGGGACTTGTTTGGAGGCACTATTTATAGTATCTATAGTATTTGGAGCACTAACAACTAGTAAATGTTGACCATTAAGACTATATGGTCTGTAGCACCACAGTCTAACCACAGTTTTATTGTAAAACCATACTTACGTCATACAGTTAGGCAACGAATGTACTTGCGTAGATTCGGCGAACTCGCTTCAGTTTGAAGGGTTGAACATTGAGCGTTGCCTGACTGTATAACGTAAGTATGGTTAGACTGTGGTAGCACTGTACATATATAGTAATTGAATCTAGGTTGTCTATGTCCTCTGAATTCTTTAATATAAGAAAAGACATAAGTTGTTTATGTCATAATAAATATAAATGGTATTAATAATAAGTAAATTAAAGAATTAACATTATAACAAAGAATCGCATTATTATTAACAAAAGGTTCTGGGCTCACTACGCTTCCATTACAATTAGTACGATACGAGCAATAAATGCGCTCAGAGGCTCTAGTATGAGTTTACGATACTACACCAATACTACACTCGCTAGCGAGAACGTAAAACTTTTGTATGGGAAATCGTGAACTGTCAATATCATATTATCAATTTTCCATATAAATGTTTTACGCTCTCGCTAGCGAGTGTAGTATCGTAAACTCATGCTAGAGGCACTGGTCACGTGGTCCGACTGTCTTTGTCCTACCGATCGGACGACATGAACATTTTTTTCCTGTTGGTTCGATTAATCGGACTACAAGGAATTGTAAATGCATAATGCACCTTGAGTTACGCTCAGCGCAATTACGCGGTATGAATGAATATTGTTATTTCCACTATACACATACTTATCTATGGTTTCCACCGTCTCCCAGGTAGAGCAGCGATTCCTTGCTCTATGCCTTCTCGCATGTGAATGTAATACATGGTCTCACAGACTAGTACAATACATTCAATGTATTGTACTAGTCTGTGAGACCAAAAGCCCAGACCCCTTCGCCATAAATCATCCATAAATGGATTACCATAGACAAGTATAATTACGAGGTTCAACATTGGATAATGAAAAGGCCGCGAGGCCCGCTCTTCTTTGGGAGTGGTAATATGCCGAACCAATCTACAACGTTCATGTGATCATTGACTACGGTCATTGGTCTATCTTTTGTCAACCAATCATCGAAAAACCAGTGAGAAGATCCAATGTAAGTTTACATTTCTCACCGAAAAATATTAGTTTAGTTTGTAAATGTGGATTAATAAAGTTTTTGTTAAAAGTGTGTTAATTATGTATAGTTTCGTATAAAATTTCATCGGCTATAGATAGAAAGCAGCCATTTTGATTACATTTGCTGCCTTATTTGCTGGCCTTGCTCGTCAAATAATATAATGACGTAGTGCATGTTTTACACCGATAAAATGAAATTATTTTTCGAACTTTAAGATAGATTTAGATTCTTACAAAAAACGTTACATTCGGTTTTTATTTTAAATAGCTGTCGTAGTAAACAGCAAGAATTTATTAACATCAATATGATTTATTCATCCGATTGTAAATCTTACGACGGTGATTATCAAGTGTCCAAATGGATCCCAAGATTTCAGTAGAACACCTGCATTTGGAGTTACTTATACTAACCTAATACTACAAATACAGTTGTAGAAAATGGGTCAGTAGCATGGCCATATCTTGCAAAATTATTTTCTTAGGCCCACTGTCCACTGAATGGTAAGTGGCTACCGTCGCCTATAACACAAGCAACGCCACCCGTGCTGGAAATGTGCTGACAACCATAGTAAGATTAAGTATAAGAGAAGGGATAAGGAAATGGGCTCTGGAATTCCTTACTTGCTCACGAAAACACAATAGCACACATGCTGTTATTTCATGGTGGTTTTCTGTAGGTAGGTTCCTAAGTATGTCAAACTGTTATTCTGCTAACCATTCTTAAGCTTTGCACATTGCAAGCTTATTTTTACTACTTGTAAAAAATTTAATCTATTTTCTCAAATCGAGAAAATTATTCTTGGTTTAACTGGGCACTGTTTAATCTGTATTTTAGTTTTGTCCAGGGGATTCGCCCCTCACAAAAACGTAAAAAGTAGACTGGTATATGTTTCCTTGGGCTTTCAAGCTCTCTCAATTGGTTTACTTTAGTTAGGCCAATTAACAAAACAGAATTGGTGACTTTTACAATATTAAATATTGTTTTGGATTCATATATTCAATAACTAATGTCTAAACTAAAATTTAAAATTTTACCAATACCCACGATTTTACCTGCTCTTTGTAAAGATACTCTAATTTGACTGCAACTCTAAAATAAATATTTTTTGTAGTGACTAAAAATGGAGCACGCTCAAATTCAAACATCCGATGGTACTCAAGTGATGACGATCAATGGGCAACAATTACAAGTTTTACAAATGAACAATTCGACTCCGCATATGATACAAGGCCCTAATGGACATCAAATTGTAGTTCATACTATTCCCACCACAGGTCCTGCAATACAGGTATTTGTCATGTTTTATTGCATTTCCTACAATTAATAGATTGAATTAAATCTAAATCTTTGCTGATTTATAGAATAGTTTTCATGTCATGATCACCCGTACATCTAAATTTGATTCTATAATATTGTAATGGTTTACCTAATTCATATTGATTTAAAGATTGGTAATTTTATCAAATTTATTACATATCATCGTTGTGAAACCAAAATCCGCTATGTACACTTTTTTGAGATTCCAACATTATTCAGCCTTGACCTTAGTGAATAGTTCACTTCCTTATTTATCTTATAAAATAAGCTCATAACTACTGCTAAGTACTTATGTCAATCAAATTTAAATTGTTTATAATGTCCAATCTGATGGACACTGATTTTTACTCAATCTATGTTGATTTGTGTTGGATATTACATTAAAAAAAAAAAAAAATTATTTGTTTTTACTTACTTATTTATTTTATTGTTAGAATTTGGGGAATGGGGTCTAGACATCCCTTACTCACTCATTGAAACACAACAGCACTAATGTTAGTATTTCACAGTGGTCTTCTGTAAGGGGTAGTAACTGCCGCCAGACAGGCTGCCCAAATGGCTGCAAAACGCAGTGTTACAAATCCAGACGAGAGCCAACTTTGAAAAGTTCATTTCCAAAGACTATCCTGTCGGGAATCGAACCCCGGACCCCTGAGACAGCGTTAAGGTACGCCACTTTTCCATTTGGCCCGTCAAAAATCTCTTATTGAAGTATAACATTTGTAATAGATAGTAGGTAACTGTAATTAAATTACTTCTGGAAGATTATTACTATTGATAACTTTTGATATTGGGGTATTGTAGTAGACAGTGACAGCTTAGTGGAAGGAGCACTTGGCTGTTACCTTTCAATTTAATCTCTCCTAGCCATTAATTGAATTCATGATTTTAAATAATTATCACTTTTTCTCATGGTAAGAAAAACTGAAAGACCACCAATCATTGAGCTACTAGAACTAGCTAAACTAATTTAGGAGAATGCCTTTAGAAACAAAAAGATAACTCAATCCCGGTGTCTTAGTATTGCAGCAATTTGATGTTTTGTATCTCAATGTTTTACTGTGAACTAATGAAAAATTTACTAAACAAAACTACATTTTCATTTTAAACATGCTATCAGATTGGGACACCACAAATCCAGGTAGTTGTATAATGTCATTTATAGTCTTAAGTAAAAACTTGATAGGTATTTATCATTTACTACCTAAGCAATGTTTCTAACAACCATTTTGACACAATCTGAAATTAATGGTTATGAACAATAGAATTCAATTAAATTCATGAAATGTTGTTTTTTTTTATTAATTTCATTACATTAATTTTTTTAGTATATCTCATTTTTATCAATTTTTGTACTCATAATGCTTCCAGTCATGTCAAAATTTATGCATTTTATTAAGTTATTATTTATTTAAATAGGAATATCAGGATGTTAATTATTAAAAAATCAATTTCTCGTGTTTTCCAGGTAGCAACACCGAACACACAACAACTGCAACAACTTCAAGTGTTACCTATATCAAGTTTTCAAGGTAAATTATAATAGATTGTAATTCAATTTGCATGATAAATGATTCAATGTCAATTTGCACCGGCCTCCACCTAAGGCCCGGACTCCCCAAAGTGAAGACGAGGCGAGTAGAAGGAGATGTTTTCGAAACGACCAATAGGATTTCGTTATTTACTCATCTGCTTAGCTTCAGTGAATACGGTTGAGCGGAAAGGAGAGGAGATATCTGATATTTGTATCGTGAGCTTGTCTCGCAAGCTGGCGTGCGGGCACTGTGCCCCTGCGTCGCACAACCAGCCCGTTAAACTGTGTGTAGTTCATTTATCTCAACTTCCAACTTTCTCCGTACGCATCTCCTCTCAGCTTCACACATCTCCGCTTTGGAGCCTGAGCCTTAGTTTCCTAGAGTTTTTGTAGATGCAAGTTCAACCCTGATTGGTATAAAAAGATTGGGACAAGATGGCTATTTAGAGAATTGTTTCGGCATCCCTTACATGCGCAACACATTCCCTACTCAAAACCAACGGTTTCTTATCCATGTTTGATAGTTAACTAATTCTATGTAACCTATTTTTATTACAGGCACAAGTAACAATGTGCAACCAATGCAATTGGTGCAGACCGCTGATGGCCAAACCTTCATTTACCAACCGACTGCCGGTGCACCTCAGCCTGCTATAGATCAGCATCAAATCATCCATCAGCCTACCGGTAACTGTAAGATATAAGTGAAACAATATTATGGAAACGGATTTATTTCTAATTCACAATATTCAATAATCAATGTATTATTAAATAAAATTTATATATTGCAAAATTCAGTGTCCATCACACAATGTTCGAGTTTTTATGAACATAGAAAACTTAAAAACATTAAGTAACTGAATAGTACAGACATTAGAAACATCTTGTCTGTCGTCTTAGTTCTTGTGAATACTCTCAATGCTTCTTCTTGCTTGTGTTATAGGCGACGGTAGCCACCTATCATCAAGTGGACCGTCAGCCTGTCTGCTGATCTTAACATAAATAAAAAGAATATACAAAAAAATTTGATGTGCTTTTCAGTAATATTTTACCATAAAATATTATTTTTATAAAAATGTTTAACTAACACTAACTAAACCTTAATTACTTCCGCCATTTAATGTAGCTTTAGTCTATAGCAAATCGTTAGTTAACCATATTAAACTCATTTAAAAAAGAAATGAGCAACTAAACTTACACATTTAAATACAATCTACTAAGTAGCATGCTACTTTGTAGTATGTATAGAAGCTGTCCCAAAATTCGACCGTAAGCATCAGGGAATGGTGAAGTTAATGTCCATTCCCTGATCGGACTCCTTTTTTTTTTTAATTTATGATAATTTTTATAAAGTTTGAAATTGACACTACATTATTTTTAGGCACTATGACTACAAATTTGCCAATATCACTGTTTTTTTTTATTAGCAACCTAAGTAGCATTGCTGATCATAACATTTCCAAATAAAACGAGAATACCTGTAGCTTTAATACAAAAATAAAATTAATTTGATTTTTTCCTTGAAATTTTAGAAAATTTTTATTTTTATTCGACTTTGACATGTCACGGTGTAAAAAAATTATCAACACTGCTGTGGTAAGTTATTATAACAGTTAGACAATTAATCAAGATTCTAAGTTTCATGAATATTTTTTCTGAACAAAGGCCAAAACATAATTATATAGTCATTATCCTTGAAAACGTTATTGTGTGCGCAAAAACAAATTTTGACTTACAGATTCATTTAGAAAAGCGTCGTCAATGAATTTTCGAAGTGCGAGTGAGATAGATAGTTACACCATTGGCGAACAAGAGTGGGACAGGTAGCGAAGCTAAAATGTAATGATGATCAGTTGAGTCGTTAAGGCATGAAAGCGTAACAAACAAATAAACAAACTCACTATTGCATTATAATATTAGAAGAGAAGGCACTTAAGACAATGTTAACATTATGTTACAGTGATCAATGTGAACGGTAACTTTTTGCAAGTGGGGGGCGTCGGAGGTGCAGTGCAGCCACAGCATATTGTCAATCAACCCAACATTGTTATGGTAAGTGGTGTTTTATTTCCTACCATGATTCCTGTGTGCTAACGTTATAAATATTTGTGAGTTACAACCCACATTTGGTCACAACTTTTTCTTTATCAGTCTCAATATTAATAAGACATAAAATGGTAAGATGGTTACCATCTTTTTTTGACACAGTACACTTTGATATATAGGGAATTAAATATTTACAATATGTTATTTTTTATTTATTAAACAGATGAGTTACTTTTAATTATAACAAATAACCTAATTAAAATTATTATAATTTAAAGTAACCATTAAGTTTTCCAAATAATTTTTATAAAATTAACTTAAATCAATGACGCTCGCCTTCCACTGTATTCGTAGTTCATCCAGAAGTCTAAAAAAATAGTTTTTAAAATTCTCAAATTCTTCATTTTTCAGTCAAGCCTTCAGATATAAATTGCACTGCTAAGAGAGCTAACTTTGATAACTTTTTTGTAAAATGTTTGCCAGTCTGCTTGAAATCTAAATTTAATGTTGATGAGTTTAAGTGTACTTTTTGTATCTACTTGAGATTGTGACAAAACACTCAATTGCGCGGATAGTATACTAGCATTGTAGCAAATTTATAATGTGACGAATTGCGAAAGTGTCATCTTGATAATTAATCGTTATAAAGAAGAGGTAGTTCGTAAGTTTGGATATTTGATTTGATTGTAACTGCCTAGTATGAAGTGAGCCGTCACTCCACCATACAGCACTTATGATTCGGCAATACACAAATACACAAATAAATATGAATTCGGCTTCTTTTTTTATATTAGCTGAAGTTCAAGGAAGGTTCTTATGAAGAGAAAGATTGGAAAAATGTGAAAACCGCATTTCAAGAAAGTTCTAATCCACACATCCTAGATGACAATTCAAACATTTCAATCAAATGTAATCTTTTACACAACTGTTACAGCCCAATAGCTTTTGACAGAACGACGTCACTATAGTAATAGTATAAAAATTTCTTTGAAAAAATAGAAAATAATAGTTCAACTTTTCTTAGGGCAATTTTCGTAATTGCGATATTTGTGCGTGATGTCATCTGTTAGTACCACAACCTTCGAAGATGTTCAACCTTCGAAAGTACTCAGAGTTTTTTACCTTCACCCTTTGAAGAAATGATCCTTAGTTCCATTACACACACACAAACGATCCTTTTGTCAACGTCCTAAGACTGAGATGATGATGACGATGATGACACACAATCGAAATTACTCAAAGATGCTGGTCACGAACATGCGATTTAGTTAACTGACCTATATTTATTATGTGGTGCGTGCAGATGGTCAACGGTGCGAGCGGTGTGGCGGGCGGAGGGAGCGGGGCGTCGTGCGCGGAGGCGGCGACGGGGGCGGGCACGGGCTCAGACGAAGAGCCCCTTCTCTATGTGAACGCGAGGCAGTACAAGCGGATACTCAAGCGGCGAGCCGCCAGGGCGAAGCTGCACGAGCAGGACAAGATACCGAAGGAGCGACCGGTAATTTACAATGTTCTACTTCTTCCTCCTACCACTCCTTTTAGTCAAGTGAAAAGCAGTCATAGGTCATTTAATCTATACTATATAAAATCCTACTAATATTATAAATGTCCAAGTTTGTAAGGTTGGGTGGATATGTGGATGTAAGTATGTATATTTGTTACTCATTAACATAAAAACTACTGAACGGATTTGGATGAAATTTGGCACACAGGTAGTTTGTGTCAGATATTATTTAGGTATTATTTTTTCATTTTTTTCGCTCCTAAAGCTCGCAAACACACGGTCCTCTACCCTTCGCATCCTGCCGCTTCCTACGATACCTTTTAGGTCGTCTAGGCGACCCACGCTGCGTCTTCCAATAATTGTATATTTCGATTTTTTTTTTCTTTCATTAATCCTAAGTATATCCTAACTGTGTTAAATTTTCAGAAATACCTCCACGAGTCTAGACACAGGCACGCAATGAACAGGATACGAGGTGAAGGAGGCAGGTTCCACTCGGGCAGCAGAAAGTGAGTGCACATGGAAACTATTGGCAATACATTCATTAGAAGTTATTTGATCTCTTGAAATTTGAAAATATTTCTCAAAAAACTTTAGTTCTGACGTACCGATGGTCGCATGGGTGCACGTTCGCTCTTAAAGCTAGTTAGCTTTGAAAGCCATTTAATCTTTTAAACCAAAAAATATATGGTGTTTATATTTATCTTTTTGCGTTTTTTAGAAATATGGAGAACGCTGAACAGACAGAACAAAAAGTATTAAGTGATATCAAAACGGAGACAGTATCAATTACCATAATTGAGGTATGTCTGCATTTATTTTTGAAACTAGCTGAGCCCGTAACTTCGTAAGCGTGGTATTCGGTATAGTGCATAACTTTTTTGTTTGTTAACCGATTTAAATGAATCAAATTTTACGGGAAACTTGCTGCAATACATAAGTAAAAACCACATTCCAATTGGTAAAGCCGTTTCTGAGATTAGCGTGCACAAACGCACAGACAGACAGAAACTAAAAACTATTTTTTTTATCTCGGTAACATAAGTACAAAGAGTACAATTTTTTTTTTGTAAAAAATAATATTTATTGTACAGACACGGCTCGTTTACGATTCTATTATAATAATTTGTATAGATTATTAAAGGTCTAAACAGATTTTTTTTGACAATTGGCATTTACTTTGCTGATCTAATATTACATTGAATACTTCCATCAATCATTTTGTAGACAATAAAAAGGCCTTTTGACATAATCTAAACTTTAACATTTTTACATATTAGATTTTTTTTTCCATTTAAAAAGTAGACTTCTTAAAATGTAAAGTTCCATAACGTTAAGTTACTAGGAAGTAGAAACGTCATCATCAGCCTGCGTCCAGTAGTGTCGCTACTACTGAATTTACTGGATCTCCCAAGGCTCACCACCACTCACTTCTTTCGATGCCTTTCAGGTCATTTGTCCACCTGACCACATCCTCAAAATGTGATGTTTTATTCCCTTGTGGACAAATTTAATAGAATATTCCAATCACGCTAAATGTTAAAAGCAGGTCGACTAATCGGAAAATATCAACACTAAGAAATTGATATTGTGGCTCTAATGTAATTTTGGGTACTACTCGACCGACCCTCCACGATTTTGTTATCGCATTATCATACTACTTTATAAAACAATGTCCCCCGCTACGTCTGTCTGTCTGATATATTATGTTCGCGATGATCTCAAAAACTACTGAACGGATTTTGATAAGGTTTTCACTAATGCAAAGAGCGTTAAACGAGGGAGGTTTTTATTATATAATGTAACAAATATGTATGTAATTGACATTTTCCAGGACGAAGATGGCGACGAACGTCAGTGGCGTAGAATCGCACCGCAAACTGTGCCTTCGTAGCGTCGTGACGTCACAACTCAGCACTTGCCAATACGCTCATAGAGGATAAGTGCGAATGTTCATACTAAAAATGCATTGTGTCCAGTGGCTATTTAAATTATGCCGCTCCTACTGACCTACACAATTCGTTATCATATTTCCAAATTATATTAATTACATTACCTTTTCCCGTCATTAGTATGATTGCGAACTAGCGGTGATTGTGAGTTAATGTGTCAGTTCTTAGATTGTTTTTACAATCTAATAATTTAGTTAAAATTGCACAAGATATCTTGTTTGGACATATTTTCGTGCTAATTAAAACTCAATCATGTACTATTTATTAATAAGACCTTAATACTTTTTTTTTCACAATAATGTACATTCGATTTGAGATTTGATGATTTGAGATTGATCAATAATGATTTAAATGCGCGCAGGTTTTTCGCTTTTCCTACAACTAGTAATTGAAGCTTGTGAGTGCCAGCTGCGTTAGCACACGGCTTGAATGTGATCCTCATCTTCATCATTTTTCTCCCGGAAGCGGACTGCTCATCACCAGAAGCTAAAGTATGATCAGGCAACAATCGCCAGTATAAACCAGACTTGTAAATCTGTTCTGCTGTTGGGTTTTTTTCTCTAATAACTTTCTGAAACTCTTGCTGAAATGGTCCGGTAGCAGCTTCATCACTTGATAGTTTTTCACCGGCCTTTTTCAAACGTCTTATTCCATGGCGTTTTTTAAAGTTATCCAACCAACCCCTGGTTGCATTAAAGCCGGTACTGGAGTTAGTGATCTGGCGATGGAAAATACGGGCTTTCTCGCAAATCATATCACCACTTATCGCCTTTGTTGCAAGAAACATGTAAACAAAACATTCTCTAAAATGGGATTGTCAGGTTCCTTTAGTGTTTTTCGTACACCGGTACCACGTTCTGTATGGCTAACAAACTTTAAAATCTTATCTTTGTACTTCTTTATATCGCTCACAGTTGACCTGCCTATACCATACTCCCGAGCATTGCAAAGATAACTGTCGCCTTTGTCTATTATCTATAATTCGCACTTTATCTTTTAAAGTTAATGTTAAATGTTTACACTGCGGCGGCGCTATTTTGTGAAACGTGATCACGCGAGTGAAAATAACACTATACGAACACGCAGATCGATCGATGACAGGCAACAGACTAACACGGCACAGGTGCGGGCGCCGCGGCGCGGGTGGCGTGATGTGAAATGCTTCTCGCTTCCCCCACGAATACACCCGCTGCCTGCGTCCGGATTACCGCGATCACCGAATTAGTGGGGGTCCGTATTAGCGAGGCTCTACTGTAATCAATAATCCTTATTTTGACAAAATACTGAAAAACATAATTCTCCTTTAAACAGATTAATAGTAGTTAGATAAATCGTCTTGTTAGTTAGTTGTGTGTTTGTTAGTTATCTTGTGTAGTTAAGCCATCCTGGCATTTTTTATACTTAATATAAAAAAAACTAGACACAATGCTTTTTTACGAATGGACACAGGTTTTGTATTTGTTAAAGATCGTTAAAAATCGTTTCCATTGCAGAACGAGTGAAAGTGATTTGTTAATAATGTGTATATTTGATTGTGACGGTCGGTGGTGCGAATGCGGAGTACAATTTGCATTTGACGGAAAAAATCTCAACATAGTGAAAATAGTTTAATAATTAATTAGCCAGATTCTAAATGGCTAAAAATATGGCATAGATATGCCACAGTTCATCGAAATACATATGTCTGTTTTATCCGTCAAATCTGTCAAATGTGAATTTAGTTTTTTTATCAAATGATTCCAAAAGAATTTAACTGAATTTTTAGCGCTGAAAATAATTTATAATATTTGTTACTCATTATTTAAAGGAACTGTCTTGTTTTTAATGCACCAAAAAGCTTTTTAAATTCTAATTAAGTTTTCAGTTGATTTTATAAGAAACAATTACTTGTAAAGACGTTCAGGGAGTCGCGTAAAGTGAAACACTTTAGCAGGGATTATTACATATTTTATAAACTCACTACCTGTATCTATTATTTTTGACAAACATAATCTATATTTGCAAAGTTTGCACAGCGCTCTCTCACAGTTGTGTGCGAATTGAATTACTTTACGACCACAGTACATTGTATCGCTATGTAGTACAAATTCTTTATACATACACGCACACAATGCTATTAATGTATGTAATATTATAGAAAGAGATGTTAGGCTTCATACAAAAGTGTGGACGATTTTTTGTATGAAGTGCTATTTCTGGTGTTTTTTTTTAAATATTTATAAATAAGCACTGCTGTGAGGGAGTAGGGGGGGGGGGTCTTTCCCGTTTGATCCGTCGTCTTTGAGACGTAGTATTTTTTATTTCCCATTAGATCAGTTGATAGAATAAGCAGCTAAAGTACAGACAGTGGAAAAATAAATATGACTAATCAGTTGTCATAAATGTATTTTTTATTAAATCAACAGGTCAATGAAAATAAAATCAAATCACAGATCCTTATAGAGTTATTAAATACTTAATGTTATATAAATATAATAAAAATATTTAAGTAATCTAGCATACAGACAGATAATGTGAAAAAATGATGTTAGCTTAGTAATAGGGTTTGTTTGGTATATTTCGGGTACAGAACCCTGAAGACAAAACCCTAGAAATAAAATAAAATCAGTCTAATTAATATAATTTGTACAAACAATGACCGACACTTTTTTCATTATTCATCAATTCGTTTATTATATAATTTATAAATCAATTACGGCTTATAGCCTCTGGTGTCCTTTTATTTGGCACAGATCTACACAATTTGTTTGCATAATATATAGAATCCTTTTCTAGCTCATTTAAGAGCTGCAGAATATTTGGACTTTTTATTCCGACTTTTTTTTAATTTGGCTGTTCAAACTTTATATTGGATTATTTGTTCTGTGTGTTTCATTATGTATACACCATATCGTCTGAAAATTTGTATCTTTCAACCACTGATTCACCATATATTTACCATATACATATTTAGATATTTGTTGGTTCAAGCAAATAGTCTTTTCGGTACATTCGGTAATTGAAAATGTTTAAAAAACTTACATTTTGATGTCAGTCACAATAATTCACCCACCACTCTTTACTTGCACTTGAAAATGTAATGCATTTATTCCCAAATAGACGATAAATACTCGTCAAATGTTACCTGGCCGTAAAACGTGGAAGCAGCATTGATGATATCGCCCTCTCGCTTGTACTATAAACAATTGTCTTTGAAAATTCCTAACTTTTAAGTTCCGTTTCATTCGCTTCAAAATGCCGATACTTGCCTATGACCACTTGTTTGAAATGCCCACTTTCAGAATAACAATGCCCACTTTCATATGGGCATTGTTATGTTTATGGTTACATGACTTGAGAGTAATTTAAGAACATTTTGATATGTTAATTTTTTTTTTAAATAAAGAAATGTATGTGATTCCATCGCGACACACATGACATCTTTCAAAATTCCATCGCGACACTAACGGGAATAATATAATAATTAATATTTTGATTTTATTATGATCCGGAATACACTGGACCCAATGCAAATAAAAATTTACAAATACAGGCACAAACGGGAAACCGGATCAAAGACGATGGATCGAACAGGAAGGACTTAGTAGGAGTGTGCTAAAGGGAATAAGGAGTTGCCGCCATACAGCTATTTCCACAGCATTATATTAATATGTGCTTATGTTATTTTTAAATAAAAAACGATGTTTTAAAATGACAATTTAGTTCGCTAGGTCACTTTTATTATTATTCTGTTCTGTGTTGTATTTGTCACGCTCTCACATTGACTTATTTATTTAGATAAAATACTATTTTCTATTTTTTTAATTAGAAAATAAAAATAATTAATAGCCATAACTTTGACCTGGTTTTTTCGTCTAATAAGATTTTTATCTATTCCTCCAAATTAAACTACCTACATGTTAAATCTCTTGAAATTAGAGTTCAACTATAAGAATAAAGCCAATAGGTTAAATTAAAGCTACTTCAAAGAAATACTTAAGTCAATGAGTCAAACGCAAATGTTCATAAATGACCTACGGACCGACTAATATTAGTCCGTGAGGAAAATATGCCCTTCCGACCAACCGACGGTTGCTCAAAATAACTAGTATAATTAATAAAAACTACTTACATACCCTCAGACTGCGAGAAGAGAACGAATTAAAAAAAGTTTGAAAAAATATGACTATTATTCCTAAACTATGTTACATATTTATTACGCATTTGGTCCGTTGGTCATAGATTTTAGATATTTTTCAAACTCCCCACGAACCAACTGGTCGGTCGGCGAGTTGGTGGGATATTACTGTTGAACAATTTGGTTTATAGAGGGCTGAATTAATAAGTTTATAATTATGTGAATGGTAATAATTAAATAAAACATTGGTAATGAGAGTTCTTTTTATATATTTTTGGAATAGAGATTTCTTTTAATGAAACAATTTGTTAACTTTGCAAAAATAAAATAATTGAAGTTGGTATTGTATTAGCGACCAAAGAAGTTTATTTAAGACTGTAAATTTTTTATCACTTTCCCATAAAGACAGTGATTTGTATTATATGTAAATAAACTTTTTACATATTTGCTACTCTAGTTTCTTGTAGTAATGATGCAATTGAACCTAAGTACAAAATATTTTTAAATCGACTCATTTGGCATTTTTATTTTCTCTTATATTTTTTTACAACAGCCTAACCGCCCATAACTACTTGTAACTTCTGTGGATTGAAAGAATAAAAAGAGCAAATTTTTTTTGAAAAGATTTAATAAAAAGAGATTCGGAAAGTGGTCTCAAAAATGACATTCTTCAGGTAGACAAGTTAATCACAATTGGCAACAAACATGATACAGATCTTACTCTAAATAAGGCACTTAAAATTATATTATAAAATAAAAATAACAAAGAGAAATATTTTATTTTTATAAATCTGCAAAAGCTGTACCATTAAAGAAACGAATTCAACATGATCGACCGCTGCGCAGCGTATTAGTAAAATTTGATATACGATTTTTCTTTTATGTGTGCTACAATCAAAGTCAGAACATTCCCAGTTTTGCTGCATTATTAATTGTACTAAATTTTTTAAGTATCATTAAGGCAGGTTTTTATTAGTCTGCTGTATCGTTTTGTGTTCATTACATCTATTATGTCGTCTACTACTCTGTTAAGACAAAGACTAACTTCCAATTTTTCTCTCCAACCTCCCAACTCCAATGAGCACAACCTAACAATTTTTTGTAGCTTCTCGGAGATAACCGGACAGATTTGAAATTGGAAGGTTTTTTAAATATTGTGTAAAATATGAAAAAAGAAATAAAAGTTGCCTATTTAAACTTTAGCACAGAACTTAAGTTAATTAATAAGCTTAATTATCGCTGAAAATTTTTATTACTGTGACAAGAACGCTTTTTTGGCCAGTATATTATTATTTTTCTTTTTAGAAAAAAAAAATTATTAATAAATCTGCCCGATTCAAACTTTTTTAAATATAGTCTATTGTGCTCTGTATTTTTATCTCTTCAATAACAACATAACAAGTCAAATTAGGCGACGAAAATAACGCTTTTCTGCTTTTAAATTCAGAAACATTATGAAGGTGACTGTTGCGATGACACTGACGAATTTGAGATCACTAATGCGATAACCATAAGCTATCACGATACATAATGGTACTTACATATATAAATCACGTTTCATTATATCCATACAAATATTATGAGCTAGGTAGTACAACCCCAGCAATCGATTCTTTATTGGAACAGCTTAAAGTATCAAAATGTCCACGGAATCAAAATACATACTCATTGTTTCAAAACGTCCGTTAACGCTGTTTTGATAAAAACAATATACAGACGCCTAATGCTTCTAAATCGTAGTAAGAAATAATCAGAAAAGATTTTCTATTTTAAGAGTGCGAAGAAAAGACGATTAAACACTTGTTCTTAGTTATAGAACAGTTTATAGCTTTAGGCTGTATATAAAAGTTAAAAGAACTTTTTCTTTTGGATAGTAGACACCTTGATACCGTGGACATAATGTCACTAAACTATATAACAATACTCATGCTAATTCTCCTTTGTCAAAAGAGTTTAGGTTCTTTTCTTTTTTTTTTGTGGCTTTTTAACTCAATTTCAATTTAAAGTTTGTGTATTTGTATATACGAATTATACCCATTACGAACAATTTTGAATTGATGCCTTTTAGTTTTTATACAATTAACAATTAATAAAGTATATAAAAAAGAAAAATAAAACAAGCTTCTGATACCTACTTGGTTCAAAAACAGTGAAGCAATTGGGACTAAAGGCAAGTCCAAATTAAATAAAATGTTATATATCTTTGTTGTATAACCCGTCCACATTATTTAATATTCTTGTATAACGTTGCAACGTAAAACAAGACTGTATACATTAAAATAGCAGTGCAATATAATGTGTCTACAATTGTCTCGGTTGCATCATAAGTACACGTGGTGACGTCACTCATGCGCCAATGTATAACTTTGTTTTATTGACACATATAAAACATGTTATATAACTATGTTTTATAACATATTTTGTTATATAGTCTGGACCCTTAGTAATAAATTTCCTATATCTATAGTCTGGACTCGCCAACACTCGGCGGCCGAAAAGGTCAGACAGATTTTCACATGCCTATCGACCCTGCGCTTCGCGTTATTTGTTTTCATCGTTTCAGAGACTAGAAATCTTCGAAGGCTTGTGCGGTTCTACTAACCGTGCTATCCGTAAGTACAAGAGTACAAAATACTAGTTGTTGCGGTGAATGCCCGAGGAACGGAAATAAAAAGAATATTATTTCAAAGTTAATCAAAGTCTATTTAAAGACAAATACGGCGCTGGCCACGACGCAGAATACCTAGAAGCTAAATGTGAAACTATTATCAGCGATGAAATTGCGTAAATCTACGTCCGAGATTTTTCTATCAGTCGTTTAATATGACACTTAATACATTACGAACTTGCTCATGCACAAAGATCAAGACTTTGGCCCTTCATTGTTGTAATTAAAAGATTAATTCGACTGACTCTCTGAAACCCTTCCCCAAATTAATCTCAAGAAACCTGAAAATGCACACCAAATTTAACGCATGAAAATTGCTTCTGTAACCAAGTCTTAGGGCTGAGCGAGATAAAATTGCTCTCACAGGAGACTCAGTAAACAAACATGTCAAAAGGGCTCAGTGAAACGAGACTGCAGGTCCTACTTTGAGGCAGATTGATGCATCCATACACATACATATTACTGATGTCTGGGTAAGAATATACTTGAATGAAATATATTGTTACCCAGAAATCATCTCGTCACTCTCAAAACTAGAATACATCTCCGAAAGAGTCGGACTTGCTTACAAGAGATCAGACGTGGGCGTAGTCATACCAGTTGGTATTAAGGCTGCATAGATTCACAAAAAAATAATCCGCGACTCAACTTTTTAGCGTATAAAGTTCGTACTGTAAGGTCAGAGACCATCTGACAGTGATGCCTCATTACTGAAATACAAAGTAATCGTACAGGAATCTCGTCTCAGTCTCTCATGATATTCTAAATATGAAAGTTTATAAATAATTTTGGGATTTATTATAATTGCGAGCCGATCTAAACAATTGATAATCTTATATATGTCGGCGACCGATCGTTAGGTATATATGGCGCCGTTTCATGAAGTTCGTAGTATATCTTTCGACTAAATCGTCAAACGTCATTCGTTGATCAATCTGCCTGAATTTTAAGCCATTTCATGAATTGGCTCAATTCATGAATTTCGTGAATTGGAATTAGTCAGTAGAAGAGTCGTGAAAATAAGTTAAATTATAATAATTGAAAGGCATTAATTCAATGCCTTTCAATTATTATAAAAAGAATGAACACAGTCTCCGTTCGATTCCTAAAAAAAATTCATATTTTAGATAATAATATTAATCATTTGATCTTTCTCATAAAAAACGTTTGTACTAATTTGGAACCTCACTCCAGAGAATGAATTGTAATATTATATTCAGTATTGAATATTATATAATAAAAAACTCGTTAATATAATATTACTACAGACATATTATTATATGTCATTGACATATTATTATATGACATATTATTATTGACATATTATTAAATATGACTTATTTATACTCCGGCCATTATAAGAGTGCTGTTCTGACAGGTGTTAATTCCATACATTTTCTGTATCGTTTATTCGGAAATGAACTTTATGCAATGGACATAAAGAAATGTCAAAAACGCATTCATAGAATGACCGTACTATAGTCACTGACCTCACCATGCCCAATGCCCATGTCAACATTAGCTCAATAAATCAAGCATACAAAAACATTTTGTTATACACCTATTCTGTCGTATAGTTAATTTACACTAGACGAAAGTTATAAAATATATAAAATGCGAGGAGGACTCTCCAGAATTCAAGATCAAACTAACAGACCTATGTTTGGCCATATACAGGTTTGTTTCCATCTGTAGAAACTCAATTTTACAAGAAATATTATTTATTTATAAACACATATATATGCATATATATACGACCGAAGTAAAGGAATATTTACTAGTTTAGAGGTCTACTTATATTTGCCTAAAAATATGACGTTGCTGTTGACTGATAAACATTTTCTTCCATAAATGGTAGGTACCATTCGTCAAAAACTGTACAATATATGTTACTGTACACATGTACAATTGTACAGTAGCATATATTGTACAGTATAAATGAAGATAAATGTGTATATTATTGTGTTATCAATAAATAATCATATACTGGGCAGTTTTGCGTTGTAGCCAAGGGTCAACCTTACAGTATAAAATAATAACCAATAACCATAGGTGATTTATACCTACAGTATAAATCACCCACAGGGAAAACGTTACAGAGGCAGGAGAAAGACATCCTGGTGGATGAATCTCCCTCTTTCGTGCAGCAGCTTCCAAGGAGGTTAACTAAACCATGATGGTTGTAAACCTTCGTAGAGAAGCCGCAACTTAAGAAGAAGGGTCACCTACGCACTTTTCAGAACTAATTGAGTTTGAAGACTTCAGTAGCCACCTTCCTTCAACCACCTTCTGCGACGGGATGGTTACTGCCACCAGACAGGCAGTCCAGTTTATGACTCCGGTATCCACTTAAATACCTACTTACGACGATAACAATAACATATGGAATAACAATTAAAGTACCTAAATTACATGAGTATACGCCATTTTTTGAATATATTTCCGTCTAGTGTAATTTGATGAGATCCATAAAAAAGTCTTGGTAAAATCACGCTTTGGGTGGTTTGTGTGCGTCTCGGACTCGTTGGATCTCGCTTTTAATTGCCGATATGATGGGTAGCGCCGGATCCTCGGGTTGGAGTCGACCTTCAGCGAGGATGAGGGATGGATTCACTGCAGGGGTCGGTATTCTCCCTTGACTGCTCAAGGACTGCACAAAATACGAATTATTTATGAACCTTCGTTTGTACAATATTTCTGGCAATGCCTTGTAAGCAAAAGCAGTGACAGGACAACACAACAAACGCATTTTTCAATCCTTTGAGTATTTTAGATTTCATGTGTGCATTACTAATTTATTCCTTCCCAAATAGCAAAGGAAAACTTTGTGAGAAATTCCACTTGTCCAAGAAAATCAGAATACTTTAAAGAAAAGATAGCGATTTGAAGGAGGCTATAGTGTTCTCGAATATACAGTAAATGCCAGTACGGTATATGGCAAATATGCGTGAAATGTATTCTATTGCGCCTAAAATAAGGTCTATTTTCATTGAATTTTCGTACGCACCTGTGAAGATGTGGGACCCCAAGCCCTAGCCGGCGGAGGTCTGCGCTCCGGTCTGCTGATTGATGTACGTGGACGAGACTCCCCCTCGCTTGTAACTGCTCTACCCCGCCTGTTTATACCGAAAATTAGATATTTTACCCTTAAAAAATTACCTTGGTTCGTTCACAATTAATTCAAATAATATTTTAGTCAAAATGTTCAATGTTACTGTGGAACTTATAACCCCTTACTGAGATATCCATATGATTGGATTTATGCGAAAATTTAGTTTGCAACAACTTTCAATAACTATAATATGTAATGATAATAGCATGGCCCGCCAATCAGTGGCTTCGCCAGCATTGAAATTTGGTATTATAAAGCTTGAACCATGGGAAAACCATAGTTCAGATCAAACCAGTTTCTATATATGAGCTTTGGCTTGATTTGACACAACATGCAATATCGAATCATCCTCATCATCAGCCTGTGTCTGAGCCACTGCTCTTCATCAATACTCGTTAATTTTATACACACCTTAAAGTGCAAAAACATAAAACATCTAATTAGGGGAAACAATTATGTGAATGTAAAAATAGATGACGAGCCCGATGGATGAGTGGTTAGAGTGCTTGCCTTAACGCTCTGTTCTAGGGTTCCCGAGTTCGATTCCCGGCAGGGTCAACTTTGAAAAATCAACTTTTCAGAGGCTCCGGTCTGGTTCTGGAAAGTAGTGGCAGGGCACACTGCATTTCGCAGTCATTTGGGCAGCCCGTCTGGCGGCAGTAACCACCCCCTTAAAGAAGACCACCGTGAAATAACAGCACGTGTGCTGTTGTGTTTCGGTGAGTGAGTAAAGGATGCCAGAGTCCATTTCCCTATTCCCTCTCCCTTATCCTTAATTCTACTGTAGTCGGCAGCGCAGTTGTAGCAGCTTTGGCATTGCTTGTGTTATAGGCGACGGTAGCCACCTACTATCAAATGGACCGTCCGCCTGTCTGCCGATCTTAACATAAAAAAAGGTATCTTTCTATTACCTGTCAGTGGCCGATTTACCCCTAATGGTGTCAAGAGCCGTATAAGGAGACCCCGGAAGACGTACGTTGTCGTTTCGCGCTTGCGTTGGCTGAGCCTCTAAAAAATGATAGGGTAGGTAGAAATAAACAAAAATGTTGAAATTTTCACTATAGATTGGTCTAGGGAAAGAATCTTCCTTAAAAATAGTGTCACCTCCTGATTTCGTTTTCTTGTCAATGGTGTAAGTGTCGTGTGCCTCCGGCGTGGAGGCGGTGCTGCCGAATAAGGTAAATGCATCGTCCATCAGTTCATTGAATCTTTGTCTCATCCGTGATTGACCTTCCTTCTGGGTACTTGCTGGGGTCGAGGGTTTGGAAGCTAAAAACAAAACCATATAAGCGTTCTACAGAGCGTAAAACAAATGGCAGTGTTTAACTAGACCACAAATCTTTGAAATGTGTTGTAACAACGTAAAAGGATTGACACAGTTGCTCATAAAGTGACCCTTATTGCAGAGTTCATAACGCAGCTTAAAAAACTCGTGGAGTTTTTAATTTTAACATTATCTCAAATAGTGTTTTTTATTTCAAATTTTTTTTCTTTTTTTTTATGATAAGATCGGCAGACAGGCTGACGGTCCACTTGATGATAGATGGCTACAAGCACCTACTATCAAGTGCTGCAAGTACGCTGCCGACTACAATAGGATTAAGGATAAGGGATTGGATAGGAAAATCTGCGTTGACAAATGAAAAATATAACATCTGAGAAAACATATGAGTAGGTATAAATAATGCCTGACATCTTTATCGCTGTTACGACGGTGCGCCGATTTTTTATGTTTTTAGACGATCCCTCGAGAACCTAACATTTTTCCAATATAAAAAGTATCCTATATGTTAATCCTGGTAATAAACTACACGGTCTACACGCGTGCCTAATTTCATCAAAATTCGTTTAGCCGTTTTGGCGAGATTGAGTAACAAACATCCAAACACACAAATTTTCGCATTTATAATATTTTTAGGATCACTTGGGAAAAAGTTGTACTCACCATCTTTAATTCTTTGGCAGTGGAGATCCCATACCAGTGGTCCTATGACCCCAGGATCCTTATCAATGCTCCCTAGTCTCACCAGCTGTGAGGCCATTTGTCTTCGAGGTACCACCTCTTTTTGGCTTTTATAATCTTGTCTTTTTGGCGTCGAATGGGGAGAATCTATATCGAGGTGCCGTACCGAGACGGGTTCCAAAATCTTCGAAAGAGGTTCCACTGTATTACCTCTGAGACATATGAATAAATATTTTTGAGTTAATTTTCTGCTGTAAGGGGCCCCACGTTGGGCGCCAGCTGTAAGGGCACAACACGTTGGGCACTATTTGTAAAGGGGGCCCGCCGTTGAAGCGCCAATTGTAAAGGAAAAAAGGGATGAGACCTACAGCACGGGTCATAGCAAACGAAGATGTGAACCGCAAATAATAGAACACGGACTCGGTTAACAGTTTATTATACATATGTGACATTCGGTTAGTAAAACAATCACCCAATAACCAACGAACAAAAGGCCCCTTACACGGGACACGGGGTTTTCACAGTAACCCTGATACGTGAGCCTAGGTTAGGTCTTATACAAGAAAGGCCTTACACCCGGAATTCTGAATAGTCGCGTACTACGTTACGCGAGCTAGCAGCGCGGCTAGGCCGTCGTGGATGGAGGCGGACAGACCGCGGGTTGTCGTCTCAAATGCTTAAACAAGACTAACTCGTATAATTGTAGTCTTTGACTAACTCTAATCTAATCGTGCGCGGCCGCGGTGAGGTAGGCGCGTCGCTCTCGGTATGTCTTCGCGCAGGCGCAGTAGCCTTGCGGCAGGGCTACTGTGCCTGCGCGAGGTATGCGTTGCCCGTACCGAACGAAGTAGGCGATTACATATTTGTCTGGACATCGTGCGAATTCGTGTCCTTATTTGGTAATGTAAGACGTTTGCCCCGTTACACTGCTTTAACGATCAAGTGAGATTTCTTATACATTACATATTAAGAAAACACGAAAGACTAATTAGATGTGATTTACTTTTACCTTGGAAATGAACTGACAGATGGCATTGAGAGATAGGATGTGGGCGTATTAGGTGCTGAAGGCTGTCCACTGTCAGAACTATCCAATCCTGCAGCCTCCAAAAGGCTGTCCGTTGTTCCTACTGAAAAATAAAGCAATATGTCAAGATGATTAAAATTGGTAAAATAAAGTTTTTATTATACAAGAAAAATAAATAAGATTTTTGGAGTTTACTTCTTAAGAATCGATTTTCATATAAGGCACCCGGTATGGAAATTTTGTGAGGAGTAAAATTAATATAAGCGTTAACTAAAAAGCGTTATGTTCTTTTTAAGCAGTTCTTCCCAAATCCGATAGATGTCGCCGCATCACATAATTCTATTGTAGTATAATAGATGACGCCATCAATAGTCTGATACAAAGAAAAAGCGTTAAAGAAAACACCTTAACTACTCATCCCTATATTATCCTGATTTATGGCCCTATTAGTGTGTAAGATTTTCCGAATTTTTCATTTACTTTAATAACGTAACCTTGTTTATAATAATTGTTATCTACATTAATAATTTCGTCAAGGGGGTACGGTAGACTCGATTGAAACCTTACCTGAATAATAAAACATAAAAAAATAAAGATTTCCAGTCGACAACATATATCCGCAAAATTCGGATTGTCAAGTATTTTGTTAAATTCTAATGGTGCTGACCAAAGATTTTGTATTAGTCTGGTACTGACAGACAAATCGCAATCGCCATATTGGTCACTCTAGCGAAACGTCACTGACACCTGTGACATCTTGAGTGGTTAATAAACGTTCCGTTTCATTCTTCTAGCGCACATACGTCTCGCTACTCAATACGTCGTCGTCGCACCATTCATTTTTAAAACAAAGTGTCCATTACATAGAACTGTGACTCATGTGTAAAACGAAACGTCTTGCCGCAAACATTGAGCGAAATCTACGCCGCTTTGCCTTTAATATTCCTTGAGAACCGATAACTACAGAAATATCTACCTACATTTTGTACCTACATGTGTACATATTATGAGTCACATTACACCCGAGCGAAGCCGGGTTTTCATCTAGTATATAAATATATTCGAATAATCAGTATGATGGTCTCGTTACCTCTTTTCTTTTGCGGCATCCTGAGCGCGTGTACTTTCTTTTGTCGTCTGCGTACTGTTGCCGCTGTCATTTCGGATACCCCGGAGGATGATGATGAACTATTAATATGTAATTTTTTTATTATAAAAAGGTATAATTTAAAAGGTATAATTTATAAAAGGGGTAAGGATGGGTCAGAAAAAAATCGATTCAGACGAAAAAAAACGTCTTTTTACAACGATTTATCCGGATTGTTCACGCTCCATCATGTAAAAAGTTGATATTTTATCATCAGGATCGATTTTTTTTCTGACCTATCATCAAAGGTATCATTAGCACTATCATCTGTCTTCATTTTCGGGAACATTTCCCTAATACCCGGTATGTATGTATAGGTTTTATAGACGATAGCCCACTATAACATAAACCTAGTTCACAGATCTATCCAACATTCAAATTGAATCGCTTTAACCACCCAAAAAAGTTTTTTTTTAAGGAATAGCAATTTACTAGTAAACAAAGAATTTACCTCGAGGCGCTGGCAGCTCGGTAGATTGGTAACAAAGTACTGCTTGGTCGAGTTCTGCTTGGAGACACAACACTAATCAACTGTAAGGGAAAATACGTACTCACATAAGTCACAGACATTTTTATTTATTTAATTAAATGTCATTAAATAAATAGCTCATGTCAGCTATACATCTATCTTAATATATAAAAATGAATCCCTATTTCCCTTGGTCAGGACATCACGGGTGAACGGGTAAACCTATTTTATTCGGTTTTGACTAATGGAAAGAGGGATAAACGGGGAATGTTCATATATAATAAAAATTGCACCACGGGCGAAACCGGAGGCGGGTCGCTAGTATAATATACAAATAGGCCTAAAGAACCATATCTGTTTATAAGAACCATATATTTAACCTGTTAAAAATTCAAATACATGAGAAAATAAGAATTATATTAGTATAAGGGAAGAAAAAAAAGAATTTGAAATAGCTACTAATGGTAATTAAAAAAAAACAATTTTTCAAAGAATAAATTTGTAACATTATAAATGATTGGAAGTGATACTTGAAACGATTGAGGATTTTTTGTAAAGTTAAAGTAAAGGGTACAATCTTGTTTAACATAAGCAACACACCAATAGGCGTCGCAAGTATTCTGCAGACCTTAACAAGATAAATGATAAGGGGATGGAATAAATGGGCTTTGGGCATCCCTTTTCACTTACATATTTTGAAACAAAGCATACATATTTTGATTTGACGATGATTTTTTGTAAGTTCACCCCCCTCCTAAAAAACTTACACCATTATTCGAGTGTGCCTAGCATTATTTAAAAGTACTAAAATCAAAGTATGTATGTACATTGTATATGTATACAAATTGAAAGCATGCAATGGACGTCAAAAACATAGCAGAAGTTACTCGCACTAAAACTTTACCCTTCCGTCTTTTTCTTCGTGAACTTGCTTCAACTGATTCCTTTCGGCTTCTCTTATGAGCTCGTTCCTGTAGGCACGCAGAGAAGCGGCAGATTTCATTGCTTTCCTTCTAGAATTGAAAATACACTCTAAATTCCAAACAGTTTCTTTATCTCCAATGAATGAAATCTACCAATATTTTATTATTAAATAACTTCGTCCCTTATTATATTTCTTATATTAAGTCGTCAGACAGGCTGACGGTCCACTTGATGGTAGGTGGCTACCATCGCCTATAACACAAGCAACGCCACATATGTAGCAAGTGCGCTACCGACTACAGTAGGAATAAGGGAATGGAACTAGGCTCTGGCATCCCTTATTCACCGAAATACAACACACACGTGCTGTTATTTCACGGTGGTCTAAGTAAGGGGGTGGTTACTGCCGCCAGACGGTCTGCCCAAATGACTGCGAAAGGCAGTGATTCCCTGCGTACTTAAATGGTCTCTAAATGGAAATTTCATATAATGTTAATTTACTAAGCAATGAAGTCGTAATTTTATCACTATATAATATTATTATATTAAAGGCTGACACCTGAAACGATAGTGCGTAAAAGTGACACGCGACTATCAAAAGGCAAACCACAGATAAAACAATTCAATTAATATGTCTTATTATAAAGGACTATTTTCAAGATCCTTACGAAATATACTTGGAACTGACCTCTGTGCTAGACACAGAAAGACCAACAGCACGAGGAGCAAAAGTATAGCTGCAGTAGCGCCAACAGCTAAAGCCCAAAGTTCGGTTCCATGTACTCCTCCGCCCTGGGCTTCTCCTTCCAACCCTTCAGCTGCTTTTAGATAAGCTGCTGGGAAAATGAAAGAAACTGTTTAATTTTAAACAATATAATATATTAATTGTATAACAAAAAGAATTATACTGTAATAACTTTATTTTATTATGTATATGATATGCACATATAGAATATAAAAACATTTTTGAAAAATATATTAATTAATAACCGGCCAGCTCTCAGCTTCGCACGGATGCAATTATTTTTACTCATCAAATACAGAAACCTTCCTCATTAATCGCTCTTTCCATTAGTGAAAACCGTATCAAACTCTTTTGGGTGGTTTAGCGTTAGCGGAGACATAGACAGACGCAGACAGTGACTTCAATATAATATGTAGGGAAGATAGTCTTATTTACAAATTGCATATCATATCAAGTTTGGGTTCCTTAGACGTGGTTAATGAGGTAATGCTGGCTGCATTACCTCATTTAATTGCAAGGCTAATTTGCTGACTGACTGGCAACTAAACATTTAATCAGAATGTTAAAAAGTCAAACGCGTTGAGACCCCACGAACCCAGAGATTCGACACCGAAGTAAATAAATATGTAGCCGGTACCGATATCTTTGTATTTGACCGACCGACCGCTTCTCGACCGCGCCTGCAGGAATACCAGCTGTGGCAACTGTTCCATGAAGATGGGACGGTGCCAATGTCATGTTATAATTAATTATTATTTATGATTCAGATTACAAATCAACATTTTCCTTTGATGTTTATGTCCATATTCCTCAGAAATTCACCGTAATTAGTGCTATAATTCAAAGATGCATTTACTCACGCTCAGCCTTCGTAGTGACAACAGCTCCCAGTTCTTTTGCCACCTCAGCGTCTCTGACTAGCCTCATGTCTTTGGCTGCGACGGCAGCTGGCACTGCTCTTCCACCCACAAGAACCACGTAGACAATTTGAATGCTACCCGTTTCTGTCGACTGAGAATTAATACCTTTGTGGGAACCGTACTAACATGGACAATCTACAAGTACTTGGGCCCTCCACCAAAGAAGCAGCGCTCATTCAATTTTCAATGGGCAGTGCGCCTCCGCACTATATTATTTAGAAAAATGTGAGATTATGTACGAAGACAGTCAACGAAGAAGTTCCGTAGGCCTATTAAATACAAAAATAATTAAAAGTATCTTTATTGAGTTTACTGATAATTATGATTTCAGTGTTTTAATGTTAATCTAGAAATTTCTTATATGGTAACCACCAAGAGACGACATGTCTTATTTTACCATATCTTCATGATATTTTGCGTACCTATTATAAGTGTTATAAATTAGGAATAATTATATTGGGGAATTGGATATTGCCAGTTTTATTTGACTGCGAATAAATAAGAACTTATGTAGGTGGAAATCCTATTTAACAGTTCACAATTATATTTTCTACTGTGAGCGTAACAGGGTACTTAATATAGCTAGTGTTTGCTCGCTTAGGAGACCTATGCAGTAGGACGTAATGCTAACGGAAGACTAATGGAGTAGGCTCTAACGGAAGCCCAGCGCATGCAGATTTTTACAACCTGCATTATGCTTGGAGCCGATTTGTGGCAGGAGACGTTGGTCTGTGTATCCTTTGTCACAAAAAAAAATATTCTATTTAATTCTACCTCTGTTATATTTTGAATATGCACTTGCACCGGTGGTTGCTGTTCTGGTTTTATAATTTCCCTTTTGAACACCAATGTTTCATTTGTCGCGTCTGCTTCTAAAGGTATGTCGAGCAATTCTTCTCTGCTTTCTTCTTCTAATTCTTCTCTGTCCGATACCTCTCTCTTTTGTACAATAACAGTTGGGGTGACAAGTATCCAAGTGTCTACTTCCTTCAATTTCGATGGTTTTATTTCCGAATTGACTGAATATCTTTGTTTTGTAGCAGGAATGTCTACTTTAACTTCAAATAATGAAGTATCTACTTCAGAATCTGTAGAAATTTTACTTTGATTCGATGATAATGATTCATTAAATTTAAATTTTGGCGAAATTTGTACGTCAGGATTTTTAAAAGGATTAGAATTAGAAGATATTATTTGATTTAATTGGCTATCTTTGTTGACTACGAATGAATGAACATCGTGTTTTTTTCTTGTTGTTGGAGCGTCCAATGATTTTATGATACCCAGATGACGTTCTTGCTGTCTGAAATATTTGAAAAAATTCAATTAGTGCCGACGTAGCGCAAAGGTATTTTAATTTTATCAACAGTTCAGAAAGTATGTCGTTTATTATACTTATTCCTTATCTAAAAAAGTATTTCATAATTTGTTTTAATAAATTTGGTCATAAAATTTTTCAATTTTGTTACCTGAGAAACGCTTTCTGGTAAAGTCTAGCTAATCTCAACTGAAGACTGTCAGGTGTAGACCCTTGTATAACGGTCAGTAACCAGTAGCGTCGGTCGTCAGGAATTTCTGGCTCTAAACTGCCTGGTATACTCGGTTCTCCGCAATTTTCAACACATTCTCCTGTCGTTTTGTCTGTCACCGCCTGAAGAAAGAAAAAATTAGAAACTTCTAAAGGAAATCTAAGGTTCTTCAGTAGAATTCTAAGGAAATTCTAATGAAGAGCCTTTTCGTTGGAACGAAGTTGTGTTCTAAGCAAATACATAAGAAGAGACTGCGTTTTAAATGTAATTAAATATTTTTTCTGGGCCATTTTTGGATGCCTCAAATAAACAAATTTCTGTTATAACACTTTCAGTTGAATAAGGATGTTTGTTCTTTCACGCAAAAACGGCCTAAAAGATTTGGAAGAAATTTGGCACACAGATAGTTTATTGCGTGGATTAACATATAGGATACTTTTTATCCTGAAAAATGTTGAGATTTTATCCTGGAATCCTGGAATTTTATCATGTAAAACTTGAGCGCCACTGTCGTCAACAGTGGTGGCGCCATCGTCACAGTTACAAAAATTTACATTTTTTTAACGCCGATGAAATCGCGGGCACCAGCTAGTAAATGAATAACAAAATGGATAAATGTTTAAATACTTAGATATAATTTTAATTCATTTTTAAGTAACCTGAGGTGGGTACGAGTCCAGATAAACAGTGGCTAGAACCGTCGTAGTATGCACGATTGGCTTTGATGGCTTAATATCTTCTGGTGTCGGTGGTTCGGAGGGAGGAGGTGGACCGTCTCCGGAACCAGTCCAGAAGAAGTCTTCAAGGCGCGGCGTACGCTCGTGGTGATCAGGGGATACCAGCATATACACTAGGACAAAATAAATCAAGTGAAATTTTTGGTGCATAAAATTGCCGCGTAGATCACCTTTGCTTGTAATTAATATAATAGTATTTATATCTTAGTAGATACTACGGAAAATCTGAACAAAACATTTATCTAAGTAATTGAAATTGAATGCCTGTGCGCTGTGTTTTCAGTTGAAATTTTTTAAAATCCTTTCTTAACGAATGCTTTCTTTATAAAATAAACCTATGTTTTAAATTTCAACTTTTTTGACTTAGTAGTTTGGGCTGTGCGTTGATAGTCAGTTGGGAGAAACTATTTTATAAGTATGCACCAACTATTATAGTATTATATAAAAATATTATGATATGTTAAATTTTCGGTGTAATATCACTTATTCGCTTATTTTATTGGAAATATGACCTTAATAGATGGACAGAATACTTTTGCATTTATAGTATAAGTGTGATAAAAGTTAAAAAAATTCCCCTAAACTTAACCTTAACTTAATTATTAGAAACTTTAAAATAATGTTTTACACATCTGTTCTTCATCCTAATATTACTTGTCTTAAAATATCTCAATATGAATAGGTACATACGTACAGTCATATTCATATCAAGGTAAAAACTTAGCATACACTTGTACCTATAACTAGTTATACTAAACATGTTTCAGAAGAAAACATTTATCATGACGACAGGTTGATAAACATTTCAAAGTATTGTAACGTAGGTAACATCGCGTGATCTTCCGAATAAACTCATTCTATACAGTTTATTGGCCTTTCCCGTGAGCTTCGGAAAGTTTGGCCTATACAGAAATACAACAATTCACTTATAAGTGATAAATTTTTAGCGTTAAGACGAGGGTTTTGGGGCCAATTACGTGAAGGTGATTGATGTATGCAATGCCTGCACCTCTTTCGATTTCATTTGTTGTGGGTTAATTAGATAAAATTATATATCATTATCATCTATAATTGACATCAATACATATAATAAAATCGTAAACGAGCCGTATCTGTAGGTACATTAAATGTTTTTGCTATTAAACTAGCACAATAGATGAAAATTGTATACTTACCTACCTATTTTGTACCTACTGTTCTTCGGGTAAAACCCGAGAGAAGCCTAAAATGACTCACTAGGCATTGGCGGATACAGGGGGGGGGGGCATGCAAAAGACCCAGGAATTCCATATTTTTGACTTAACTTTTCAATTCAATTCATATATGAACTGAATATAGAATAATATAATCCAAATCAATCAAAGTTATCGAAAGTTTCATAATTCATGTCAGACATTTGAGACAGTTCAAATACGCGATTACGCGGGTTAAAAGTATTTGCAATACAACCATAATGCATCTCAACTAGTAAAAAAAATACACAAGAAAATTACTTGGGATATTAACCCTAACTCCGAACTTTGTCAGAATGCCCCCCCAAAATGAAATCCTTGATCCGCCCCTGTCACTAGGCAACTTCTAACAGGACCTTTATTAATTGTATCATTCATTGGTAATTGGTAATTGCTCACATATTTCACCATTCCGATATATAGGTAGATATATGGTTTCTGTGCGAATTAATTCCTATTGTAACAAAAATGGCGAAAGCAATTCCTAGATATCAATTGTTGTAAGTATCTATTGAAATAGGTACCTCAATAAATCATAGGTACGTTAGTGACAAAAGTTTGTGAAATAAATTAATTTGGTGTGCATTCGCTACTCGCTACTGACTTGGCCTTGGAGTGAGTATAAGGATGTATTCTGGAGTCAGTCCGTACCATGCCCCGCTCATTATTATGAAAACGCATTTCCCAAACCACTCGGCTTTTCTGGGTAATTTTGTTGATATATACAGGTTCCTACTGATCTAACATTTATTTATTCTTTGATTATTGTTATTTTATACTTAAAACTTAGTTGTAACCCACTTTATCGTCCGAAGGTCTAAATAAATCTTCATAATTAACCCATTGCTTCTAGGCTTCGTAACTAGATGTGGTTTTTAGGGTTCCGTTCGTCCGAATAAAGAAACGGAACCCTTATAGGATCACTCGTGTGTCCGTCTGTCCGACCATCCCCCCCCCCCCATCTCCGAAACTACTGAACCTAAAATTTTTAAAAAAATACAGAAATTAGTTTTCTACTTATAAAACTTATTTCTACTTATAGGCAAACCTATAAGAAATCCATGATATTAAAATAACATGGTAAATCACTCAATATTGTCTGGCCGGATAGGTAACATCATACGGAACCCTCTCACGCGAGTTCAACTTGCACTTGTCCCGTTTTTTTTTATTTTCAAGAGCCATTCAATAACATGATAGAATCGTAGAAGAATTTTCACAACTTTCGCGCTTGACAACTGTAGTCGTCAATTAAATTATGATGTGCACGCGTATCTTATATATCAAAGAAATATAATTCATATTAGTTTCTTCGTAAATAATCTAAGATATCTACATCTACAAGGATAAATTAGTGACTCTACATTAAGAGATTGACACAAGAGACCTAGATTACCAATTGCACTTTTCTCTTTCGTTATGACCTTTATATTAAGAGCAATAAAGCAGATGTACGTATAGCACTTAAAATAGGTTTATAGGCTGACATAGTTAACTTCCTGTCAATAACCGGGCAACATACAAAACGTATTTGTAAAGAGGCATATAATAGCGGTGTAATGGCGGTTTCACGCGCGCACATTCGCTGGCTGCGCGGGCGCATCTTTTGTGTGAACGGATGTGATGTGGACCATATGCAGTAGACCGTGATGACCCCTATCATTTGATGTCGTTTGATGATTTACATGAAACCTTTGTTTAATACACATTAACTAACAGAAATACAAGTTCAAAGTAGGTACCTAATTCGGTATATCTCTATACATTAGAAACTGAATAATATTGATTTTGGTTATAAGGACATATCGAATAATAAGTTATGGGGATTACAACGACTAAATATGGCAGGAACCTTGCCATTTAGTCGTTGTCTATGACTTATTAATAATTAATATCTCAAATAGACTGAAATTAGTTATTATCTCAACAACACTGAAATTAGTAGGTATCTCAAATATATTGAAATTAGTTATTATCTCAAAAAGACTGAAATTAGTTAATATCTCAAATAAATGAAATTAGTTAGTATCTTAAATAGAATGAAGTTAATTAGATCTCAAATAGACTGAAATTAGTTAATATCTCATATAGACTGAAATTAGTTAGTATACAAATAGATTGAAATTAGTTATTATCTCAAAAAGACTGAAAGTAGTATCTCAAATAGACTGAAATTAGTTAGCATCTCAAATAGACTGAAATTAATTAGTATATCAAATAGAATGAAATTAGTTTTTATCTCAAGTCGACTGAATGTACTGAATGTAGAATGAATAACAATATTCTTGTTTTCAAAATACTTTTGTGATACCAAATTGCCTAAGAGATTAGAGCACCCTGTCCTGAATAGTCTATGAATATATTTTTTAAAATAATATTTCCTTTATTTTTTTAATGTTTAAATTATCACATAAAAATATTTTTTTAACCATTGTGTATAAATTGTATAAGCAACTGGTGTGAAAATAAATTATTTGTATTGAGAAAATAAATGTATTTGCAATGAATAAAACATAAAAAGTTCTTCCTTTAATATTTCATTGAACAGTTATTTAATACATTAGAAATTAATTTAGACCTCAAATTTACCTAAAGAGGTCTAAAGATAAACACTACCAGACTACCAGTGATATACTAAAAATTCTGTAACAAGCTGTAACTATATTTTCCATTGATAATGAAATATTAGAATTTAATAATATAATACTTTAAGTTATGTCTAAAGTTGATATACTTACGACCGTCGTCATTTTCGTAGTCTTCACTAAGAGCACAATGAAATTTAATAAGAAGTAAATACAAAAACAATGGCAGATTGTTGTACATAGTTCCATTACATAAACTTGATACTTTTTATAACACTAAGCAAATTTTAGAGTTCCATAACAGTGATTTAGTGTACAAAATTAATATTTCCTTATTCCAAAAAAGTACCATTTTAATTAAAAAAACATAATTGAAATATTGTGGAGGGAGATTGGAAATTGCTTGTTTGTTTCGCGCTTTGAATGAACGTGATATTTGAAATCATTCTGCAGTTATAAAACTCCACATCGAATAAACACTGCAATGTTACTGTGCTGCCACTTTGCGTGCTGGTCTAGGCAATTTGCATTGTTATTAAGTTGCCTTGGTAACCGAATTGAATAAACGCGCCAGGAAACGGAATCATAGACAAACGAAGTGATGAACAATTGTCATCGCATCGTATTACTTCATGATTACTTCCACAGAACATAATTATACTCTCTAGGATTACTTCATTCTATTTTGTTTTATTACCTTTTCAGTAACCAAGCAACGGTTACATATGTACATTATTTGAAGTAAGTTTTATACATGGAAGTAGCATGTACTAAAGGTTTTATATAATTTCATACTTTATTCGATAAATTATAAATATAAGAATGTCTATGCCATTTTGTAATGTTACCATTTGTAATTTTTTCTACAAATATAGTAGGAAGAAGTGAAAATTACTCCCTTATTCACTAATGTTGTTATTTTACAAAAAAAATAATAATAATAATATATAGAATATATAGAGAGGGCATTGCGAAATTTTTCCTACAAAAATATTGATCCTGATTACCGTAAGCAGGATGGCCATGGCGTAGCTAAATAGCCTTGTAAACTGAGCTATTTTGTACCACGTGATTCTAAATGTCACATTACGGATTCTTTCGTCTTGCCCGATCTATACAGTTGAAAATCTTTATTATTTCAAGGTGTTTTCTATAAGCGGTGTCGCCTTAAAGAAAACTGTCGCCAGACGGACTACCTAATTTAAGACAGCGAAAGAGGTTGTTGAAAATTCAGTGGCAGCCTAGGATAAAAAAATTGTAAACTAAATTTGATAAAAATAATTTATCCCACGAATTTAGGTTAAGTAAAGATCAAAATAATTAGAGATATATTATGAAAACCCAGAATTATGGGTTTCAAACAGAACTCACCAAATAGTAGTCCCTCAAAGGATTGGTTTTTGAACATATTAGTTTTTAAAAAAACTCTATCTCTCTATAAAAAAAACTATTTCTTTAAAAGTAATTAAAATGTAATGATAATTTTCTCTGGCATTATCATCACATAAAAATCATGTTAAAATAAAGCTTAAGAACATATGTGCATGTAAAAGGGCAATGCTCATCAGCCATACAAAAAAATGCCTGAGATGAACACAAATTAATTATTCATTTAATTGTATCTCAAAATCAAAGCAATAACATTAAAATAAAATCATTGTGTAAAAACTATGTAGAAACCAGTTTTTGACATTTTGCTTACCTACAGGTTATGTTAGAATAGTATCGACGGTCTTCTTGAGCCTCTTTCAGAAGGCAATATAAAAAATGTTAATTATAAAACGTAATTCAAACCAGAACACTGAAAAAATGCGAATACGCAAGCAAGACATGAAAGATGTTATTCAATGATTGAATGATTTCCAATTATGGTTTATTCTCCCCGCAATCAGTAGAATGGAAACGGAATCAAATCAATTAATCGGGAACTATTTACGCGATAATCAAATAAATTACGTATACTAATAAATATTAACATTTTTCACTCTAGTAATACGTGGTAATAAGTGTAGTAATAATCATTATTTGATAACTATTATTTCTTTAAAATATAATTTAGGATTATTGGTCATTTCTGTCCATCCCAGGCATTTTGTGGACATTCCTTTCTGTGAACACAAGCTAACCGGTTCTTTGTTAACCTTAGTTAGAGCACTATCTTCAATGGACTTGTTATTACATAAGCACACGTAAGTTCCCTTAGTAAATTCGGTCTTTAAGGTTTGCCTAATATTCACTTTGACATTGCTTAACAGCTTTATTTCTCGTTGTTGATACGTAGTTTTATATCGAAAGTAGAAATATTGCTTAAGCGTTAAATATACCTACTTTTAGTAGGGAAGTTAACGTAAAGATTTTAAACCTATTGCCTTTTCTACTTAATAAAAAATTTGCGAGATGGATGGTTAGACTTGGCTAGGAATGATAAGGCGCAGGCATAATTAAAGCTATCCCTGTTCATGTTGGTCTACTGTCGTTGACGGATAATTAGGCACTTAAGAAACGGAATGCTCTAAAGAACGATACACACTCATGTTTAGATACTAGAGATATTAATAGTTCTTAATTGTAGTCTTCTAATTTGTCTCGATTATAAAATGGTATAAAATATCTAATTCAATATGGCAACACAGAATTTGCTGTCTCGAGCATTAGTTTACGTCACGCACGTTTATTCGAATACGAACGTTCTTATTTGTGTGAGTTTGTTGGTCGCTTCCGTTGGACGGACGGATTGTGCGACGTAAACGGGTGTGTGCAAAGAATGAAGTGAAATCGTAATCGTACTAAAAGTGTGTGAAATGTTTAGTGCTAGTTTACTTTGTGTTAATAAACCAAAATGAGTGCGAACGTCTAATTGTTTTTCTTATTTATTTCGTTCACAAAACACTAAATGCTCGTGTACACGTAACTTTTATTAGGTACGGTTTCAAAATGGCTGTGTTTTGAAGGACCCTTTGTCCATTCTGGTTTTCCTCTTCAGCATGGTAGTGGAATCATACCGTCAGAAATTTGACTTCGCGAGGTAAGGATGTGTTCTTTGCTTATCTAAATCTTCATAAGTTGTAAAAATACTAGTGGAAAATCACTGGTTCCCGCCGAAGTGCGGCGACATCGCTACACTGGCTTTCTACGTGAGCGATATCAACATTCACTCGCTACGTGTAAGTTTCTAATAAATCTTTTGTTTTCTTGTTTCTGTACTTTATAAAATGTACACATACACTTATTAACGTGCTATAATGTCGGTTATTGTCCAATATCTTAGTGGAATTTGCCTTATTTGATTCTTATCAGACATTCCGACAGCTGTCAAGAAGTCAACATAATTATGAAATGTTTTTATATTTATTCCTAAAAAAAACTTTAGAATGTTACATACTTGCTATAATGTATCTTATTTTTATTGTCTTCTTGTATTGATAAATGCAGTTTTTAAACTTCTATAGTTTTAAGGTTAGGATAAAAATACATTTGGAATAAAGAGTACCAATACTAAATAATATTATTTATGTTATTATTTTAATTTATTACATATAATAAAATCGTAAACGAGCCGTGTCTGTACATTGAATTTTTTCAAAAAAAAAAAAAACAATTTGTACACTTGTACATACTGCCTATATTTAAAAATAGTAACATATGTTACCGAGGTCAAAAAATAGTTTTTAGAATTTTTGTTCTAAAAACGCACAAAGTCTGTTTGTCTGTGCGTTTATGCACGCTAATCTCTAAAAACTAAAAAGCTCCCCACTATTTAACCACCACAGTTAATTATATAGTCATAGTGTTGACAAAATATCGAGAGCCCTAAACTCCGTGTATAATATACTAAATTTCTTCCTTTTCACTAATTGTTATGAAGTTAATTCTATGATAGCATCCAATAATGATTCCAATAGGGATTTGATATAAAATTAGTTGATACAAAATATTAATCTACCATATTAACGTCACAGAAAAATATACATCTATGTTTTAATTAATAATCTAACATTGAATGTTGTAAGTAAGTTCTTAGAAGTGTCGAAACAATTATAGAAATTGAAGTCCACAAAAACCAGTATGGAGCAGTGATAGATAGCCCAGTGGGTCCTTTGCCAACCAACTTAAGAAGCTGGTTCAAATTTTAGTTGAACAGAATTGTAGAAATATGCTTAGAAGATCAAAATTTTTTATTAGAAGTGCATTATATCTGATGGTTATTACTTTCCGGGGACAATATACATTTTGAAGATATTTTTTTGTCTTATGTTAAGGTCGACAGAAAGGCTGACGTTCTATTTGATGGTATGTGGCTATCATCGCCTATAACACAAGCAGCACCCTAGTAGAATTAAGGGAAGGGACAGGGAAATGGGCTCTGGCATCTTTTACTCACTCACTGAAAAACAACAGCACACATGCTGTTAATACATATACACAATTTTGGGGTAATTTTTAATTAACCCAGTGTATATAGAGTTGCTTATCTTCTTAATTTTTTAAATCTCTAAATATTGAGCTTAAGGTGAGGATTTTCGTCGCCTAATTTGACTTGTTAGAGTAAAATTAAAACTAGTATTAAACTAAAAAAGTACAGAGCATAAGTAGCCTATGTTTAAAAAAGTTTGAATTGGGCAGATTTGTACAACAAAATAGAAAAATAGTAAATTACTGCCCAAAAAAAGGCTTTCTGGTCACAGTAATAAAAAAATTCAGAAACTACATTATTTTTTAAGCTTATTAATTAACTTAATTTCTGTAGTAATGTTTTAATTGGCTACTTTTTTTTTTCATATTTTACACTGTATTAAAGAAAAACCTTCCAATCTTAAATCTGTTCAGTTATTGCTGTGCAATAACCGATTTCTTGTTGTGCAATATTGCACCTTAATTCAGAGGTTATAAGGTTACATTCAAAGGTTATTTTGGTAAAAATCGTGTTCCGTCAGAGATTAGTGCTTGTCTTAAAAAAATGTGACTACAGGAATCAAATTAAGATAGCTCTTGTCTGTATTTTTTTTTTTCTATTCAATAACATTTAAATTACTTCCTACTTCCTGATGCAATATTGTAAAATAACATATTATTCTGACTATTTAAGGTCACTTTACTTTCCAATTTGTTATCCATTCAACACCTATCGGTTATTATAAAAAAAATATTCACATTAGTTTTCAAATATAAAATGTATTTGTACTTCAAAAATAATGTTACAGAAACACATAGTTCTGATGCAAAAACAGCATTTGATTATCAACTGAAACAGGAAATATTAACCATAACAACACTAACACAATTATGTTTTCCTTTGCATATGGGTGGAGCTGAACTTGAGCCTTTGCACTATCTGGTTTCTTAAGTTAGGTATAGCATTTGGACCCACAGCTGACTGGACCTCTGTGTGCATTTGGCGATAATATAATTTTGAAGTTACTATTTCAGATGCTTGTTATGTGGCAAGGGTAAAACATATGTGTGAATATTAAAACATTTGTTTATAATATTTTTATTTATTTAACTAAATCAAAAATCACCATTAAAATCATGTTATGATTTAGCTTCAACATTATTTACTATAGTATTCAATGATAAGACATGTGAACTTTTGTCACTTTCATGTGTGGGGGTTTAGTTGGGGCTCAGAGTTATGAGTGATCTTTGGCAAGTGCAATTGAATTGGACCTTTGGACCACTCTTAAATTGGAGGGTCTGTTATAAAGATAATATTACGAAAATTGCATAGTTTTTGAATCCCATTGTAAATCATCTGAAGGCAACATAGTATTGTAATTTCATTTGTCAGAATATGACGAGCTCATTGAATGAGTGATTAGGGCGCTTGCCTTAACGCTGTTTTGTAGGGTTCCCGGGTTCGATTCCCGGCAGGGTCAACTATGAAAAACGAACTTTTAAAATTTGGCTCCAGTCTGGTTCTGGAAAAATAGTGGCTGAGCACACTGTGTTTCGCAGTCATTTGTGCAGTTCGTCTGATGGCAGTAACCACCCCCTTACAGAAGACCTCTGTGAAATAACAGCATGTGTGCTGTTGTGTTTCGGTGAGTGAGTAGGGGATGCCAGAGTCCATTTTCCTATCCAATCCCTTATCTTTAATCCTACTGTCGTCGGCAGCGCACTTACAGCAGCTGTGGCGTTGCTTGTGTTATAGGCGACGGTAGCCACCTACCATCAAGTGGACCATTAGCCTATCTGCCAATCTTAACATAAAAAAAATAAAATAAATTTAAATGCAATTAATTAATTAAATATAATTAATTTCAAGTTGTTTATGTAAGTTTTATAAAAGTAGTAGCAATAATTTTTCTTCCCGTTCATCTTTTTCTTTCTGTTTAAGGAATAAATCTCAGATGTTTTATTATTGTAAAAATTGTGCTCAGGCCATTTAGTCTTAGATGAATACAATCAAATTCTGAACTGTAGCATTAAATTTTCATTTTTTCTATTTTCTAAAAAAAATCTATTTTTTCTTGTTACTATGTTTAACATTGTCAGGTCGAATTTAACAATATTATAATGGTACCACACTGTTTAGTGAGGAATAATACGCTTCCAAGGGACAGTCATCAGAATCTGTTATAATTTTTTAGGACTGCCAACTAGTAATTAAGAGCCATTTCACAAAATCACGCTGCGCAAGTGTAGCTAAAGGCGCAGTACTAGTCAGTGCGCACGAATGCATCGGAATATAACTAAATAATGTAGTATTGTAAATTAAAAAACTATATTTTTTTATTAGTATCCTGATTGGGCAAGATTCCAATTTCAGTTGGGGCATGTTTTCATTGGAAATAACGTTCAGTATAATTGTAAAATGTCAAGGTAAAATCGTAGAAATTTATACTTCATATCTATTTTTTTTTTTGGTGTTCTAAACTAGGTATCAAAAATCTGTTTTATTATGTGTCAATGGATTTATATTTGTGACCAATGGGTATTTTTTTTCAGTTTAATTTAATAATTTTAACGGTACAAAAACGTCTCTGAACTTACCTCTGCGCGTGTTTTTGACAAAATTAGCCGTAGCATTTTGGCTACTACTCAAAAAATAGAATAATATTTCAAAATCTGTTTTATTAAATGTCAATACGAAGAATTGAGCTATTTGAAACAATACTTCAATATCATATATTTCTTTTATAGGTTGGAAAATTTAACACTCGAAATTGTATAAATCCAGCGAATTATGTAAAATGGCTCTTAAGTATATATTTGAGTTACTTAGAACAAACTGAACTTAAAATCTGAAGATAAGTAGTTGGTCATGGTCATAGCAATGCATCGAAGGTTTGTAAAAGTTAAATCAGTCTTTTTTAAATAAATAATATTAAAAAACCTAATTAACTACTATTAACAAAAGTTTAGTTTTTTTTTCATTAACAGAATGTTGTTGACTAAATTGCACAATATTAGTTACCCTATCATCATTACTAAAACGATTGCATCACATTTCCAATTACCATTCCTAATTTTACGTAATTATGTTTTTTTTTAATATTCTTTTTAACTTTGCTTTAACGTTTAAAAGTAGATACCTACATTAATTCCCTTTGCAAATTCTCGTAAACATTTAACCTTAATACTCTTCTTCTTCTTTTTATAAAAATGGCAATTCGGCTCTTCTCGAAAATGGCCATTGTCTGCCAATGTCACGTTTTATTTCTTGTCTGCTGCGCTCCGCCACGAGCTCCGTTGAACGGAGCCCGCTCGGAGCCCAAGTCGTGTGGGCCTTCTTTGTCCTCTAAACCAATCCGGCGGGACGAGCAAAGGCCGATGCGGGTAACAAGCACCGACCCCTGCGCCCCGCCGGATTGCCAATGGTAAGCCCCCCCACCACGACAAGGTCATGGCCCACCTAGGGGGGGAACCTTAATACTCTCTCGACCTGTTTGGTAAATGAAAAATATTTATGAACTTCAAACTTGTAATTATGAGTGACTTAGTCAAAGAAACTGTAAGTCATTGACATTGGCATTTTTGATAATGGCAATTGGCATATTTCAAAAATACTAGTAGAGTGATGTTGACATTTTTTTTTTAATTGTTAAGTAATGTGCACATGGTCCGTCGTGTTGCTACCAATACTTGTAATTTTTGAAAAATGTCTATAAAGTAATAAAAAGTCGTTTTTTCGGGGCCTCAAGCATAGCTTAACTTGTCAAGTTAGACAAGCATAGCTTGTCTTACATAAAATCGGGATTTTTCTTCTGGGTTCAGAGGGCTTTTATTTATTGAAAAAGTTTTCCTACATATTAACTTCAATATGAAATACAAACATGTTCTAAATCTAAAATTAGGATAATTTTCAAGCATACTTTGTTATTTTATATCCGTCAAATGTCATGGGGCTCTTTAGGGGATCTGTAATTAAATACTCCCTAATATTGCTTGTGTCCTTAGGCGACACCAAGTGGGCCGTCAGCCTACCTGGCTTTTTTTAAATTTAAAATAAAAAATTAATTTTCTTTGCGATACTTTTCCTCGAGTGAGATTTCCATCTGACACTAAACAAAACGACCGTACAAGAATTTACAATAACAGAGTACAATAATAAGGCACTATCGCTCTTTCTGTCAGCATCTCATTAACGTGTCACGTTTTCGACATAAGGCGTGCGAGTTTACGTTGTTTCTCGACAATTCACATTCACGGACACAAACGAATTCAACCCACAGTGCATTCGAAAATAGGGGAGACAATTGCGTGTAGTATATGTATACTTCGTAGATGCAAGTGACAAGAGAATTTTGTGAATTGTACAGTTAACATTTAATTTGCTTCATTATTGTCATTTCGTAACATTTACTTCCACGACTTTCCATTTAGTACACTAGTTTGAATAATAACTCTCTCAATTTGTTACCGTGAATCGAAAAATATGGTGTTCCTTAATAAAATGTTTGCCTTAATCTATCTATATACATATATAAAAATGAATCCCCATTTCCCTTGGTCACGGCATCACGCGTGAACGACTAGACCGATTTTAATTCGGTTTTCACTAGTTAATGGAAAGAGGGATAAACGGGGAATGTTCGTATTATAAAAATTGCACCTCGGGCGAAGCCGGGGGCGGGTCGCTAGTTTATTATAACATTCAAATACATGTTAAAAAACGAAACACAAGAGAAGATAAGAATTGTAAGAGTATAAATAAAGAGAGAAAAGAAAATTGAAATAGCAACTTAATGGTAATAAAAATAATTAAAAAATAAGTGGTAATAGTTTTAGTCTTGAACTAAAATAGTGTTGCACCAGAAAATGGCTCTACAGAATCTCTCTAATATAAGGTAACAGTAATAAAGTTCTACTTCCCTAATAGGAGCGTTGACCATTCCGTTCACCTACGCGATTTACTTTAGAAAGTGGATGATCGATTTTAATGCCATCTTTTCGGTATGATATTCTATTGTTGTACTTCACAATGAGATTATGGGAGCCATTCAATCATTTTCACTTCCTTTTTCATACTATTATGACCCAAACACTCGAGTTTCACAGCTAATATCATCCTACATTACTAAAACGCGAATGGAGCTGAATAAGTTTGGTTACTCCCTAAAGGGATCTTCTATTTTCTTCTTCGCTTCTATCAGCCGTGTACGGCCGTCATAGTGTGCTTTCTCTGCTAACCACTTCTTCAGTAGCGTACAGCGCGGAATGACTGAGAATCTATACAAATCACTACTTGTTGACGAGGAGTTAGAACGGTCCTCGTACAGCGCTGAACGCGGTGGGATAGTACCTACTGTTCACTGTCGTTAGCGTGCGAATGATAAAACACACGCCCTCAGTTTTGCCTATTTGTCAGGAAAGTTGAATAGACTCGGAAAGCTGAACGAACGCGTAAGCATCTCAATACAAAACTGATGCTTGAATAAATGTAGTCACGGTAAAGAGCTGCCGCCGGACAGTTTGTTTAACCCCTGTGATTACTGGAAATCTGTATGCCCTGTCACTTTAAACTTATGTGATAGACTAGGTATACTGAGCAGCAAGGATCGATCAAATGTAGTGGCCCAAGATGATGACTGACATGACTTAAGAGTATTTTCTAAAAGACAAATTCTGGGGAATCGTTGGGAATTTTGAACCTATGCGTAGCTGCTAAGTTTAGACTGCCAATTTAGAGTTATTAGGTGAGAATGGTTAGTAAAAACAGGACTAACTTTCCCTTATTTTCTAAAAAAGATTGAATTTTATGCATGTTTTGTAGAATATTTTTACAAAATAATATTCAGTACTGCCAGACGCTTCCTGTGGGCCATAACTTCTGCCAAAAATTTCATTCTATAGTGTGTCGCCGCGCCGCCGCGCCGCCGCCGCCGCCGCCGGCGCAATTTGTATGAAACCAATGACGGCGGAGAAACAAACAAAGCGGACAAGGACTTTATTATAAAATATATGATGTATTTATTTATATATTACTAGCGACCCGCCCCCGGCTTCGCCCGGGGTGCAATTTTTATAAATATGAATATTCCCTGTTTATCCCTCTTTCCATTAGTGAAAACCGAATTAATTTACCCGTTCACGCGTGATGCCTGCCGTGTCCAAGGGAAATGGGGATTAATTTATATATATATAATGTTTTGCTTAAAAAAATATTTACTTAATTTATAATAGACGTGTTTTGGTGAAAATAATACGATATGAAACATTAAAAATAATGTTTTCCTCGAAAATGTGACTAATACTAATAATATGCCTATAGTGCAATTCTAATCTACATTAAATGCCAAAGATTAATGTTTAGCCAGCGTAAGCCAAATGAGCGTCTGACAAACTTCTAAAAACATAGCTTTTCTAAAAAAAATTGAATCATTGTGAAAACTGCAACAAAGATTGCATGGAATCTTTATTTATATGTGCATGTGCACATATAAATAAGTTTACAATGCACATTTCTGAAATCTTTTATACTTATATTGGTTTTGTTTTACAATATAACCCAGGTTGCTATTACATTTCTAGATAGATAAACTTGCAAACAAGGATATTTACTTTATTATGAAGTTACTGCTCGTGCGTATGTATAAAAGTATGTTGTTTTGTAATGTGATTGCATTGGCTTTAAGTTATTTTAATTGCACTACATTGTTTCCTGTTGTCTCTGTGTAATTATAGAATGCATAAAAGAGCAGTACATTTGAGTGTTTGACTTCGAAGAAGTAATCATGGGTTTGGTGTTAAATGGGTGCTAATCACACGCAACCTTCTTAAGCATAGGATGAAAAAAAAGTTTGGGTCGTTACGCACAAAGAAAATGAATAAAAATTTGCTTTTCGCTTTATATTACTTTTTTTTAAATTTTGAAGTGAAAAAGCTACTACCATAATATAATGCAGCAATTTCAATTTCTTTTAGCCAGTTTTAGCTCAATATTGGTATCAGGTATCACTTTATTGTATACATAACATTTATAAACATTTGACACACATTCTTTAAAAAATACATTATTTTTCTAGGTTAATAAGTAAATAGGTTGATAAGTAAAAGTTAATAAATATAGTTTAGCGCCTTATAATGTAGATTATAACTAAAATCGTTGTAGCGTATAAACTAAACGAAATCGTCTAACTAATTAAATTGATTGTTGAATTGTTAACGCCAAGCTTCGTTTGTGTGGTTTTTACGTTTTTATTTAACATATTTCCTCATAAACTCATAACTCTATGCATATTTCTTAAGAAAAAAACCCCACAATGTATTGTATGAGGACACTGGTGGCGTTTCCTCCAAGAACCTATGGTAAGAACTTCTTAATTAATTTAATAGGTTCCTCAGCAACTAGATTTATGTAATGAACTATCAATGAATAAATAGTAAAACCATGTAATTATTTAATCTCTATATATAAAAATGAATCCCTATTTCCCTTGGTCACGGCATCACGCGTGAACGGGTAGACCGATTTTAATTCGGTTTTCACTAATAGAAAGAGGGATAAACGGGGAATGTTTATATATATAAAAATTGCATCCCGGGCGAAGCCGGGGGCGGGCCGCTAGTCTGAATAAATTTAAAGTTAGCCCTGGAACTTTGTTACATTTGAAGGCGCTTACCGAGTTTGTTGTGTAACAACAATACTATCGCATGTCTCGTTAACTTTATTACTCAATATGTTTGACATGCCACGTGTACATAACAAGCAATGTGCCTTTTAAAGATGAAAGAGAGGCAAAACGGTTACTGTCTGTTCTGTGTCTGCTATTTTTAAGAAGTATGTTTTATCTTAGCTCTAAAACTGTGATAAGACTAACGCATACACTTTAACTTTTTGAGTTGTGATAATAACTATTCTTAAAATAGTCCACAAAATATGTTGGAAGTTTAATATGGTGTGTTCTTCCCTTAAGATGCAACTACAACTCTAAATGTACTAAATCGAAAGGAATGTTACCATTCTTTATCTTTTTTTTACCCATAACCGAACAATCCAACTACAATGACTTTATTGGGAAGACATAATGAAATTTTATTAACTACTAGCTGTTGTACGTGACTAACTACTAGCTGTTGTACGTGACTTCGTCCGCGTCTCTTTATAAAATATATTATTCGTGGAAAACGGCAATTTTGTATGGAGGGAGGAGATCGGGAAATGGTGAGTGGCCTATGTTACTCGCTGATAATTTAGATTTGAGTTTATTCATTACAAACATACAAAAATACATGTACATACATTTTTTTTTATAATATTATAGTATAGATTAATATAATGTATTGTGATAGTACGCCTACAATAGTCTTTCATGTGAACGCTAATATTGTTTAGCAAGTGTTTTACTAGTGGCAAAGGATATAACCGCGTTTCAGTCAGTAACAACTTCCCTTCCAGAAAAATATCATGAAATATTATCACTTATCATAGTGCTGTCGAGTTTATATTTATAGGATATAGTATCCTTTTTTAATATAAAAGATTGCATTTGCATCCTCAATGGTGTTACCTGTGTTTATAAAGTTCCGTCTACGTAGAGCCCAAAACAAACAAACACAACTCTGCTACCAGATTTGTTAGATCAAATCAACCATTAAATTTGAATACTAGACTTTGCTAATTTGCTACTAAAACAAAAGACTCACCAAAATGGCTTCGCATACCATCTTCTGCTACATTTCTAACCTTGCGGGCCGTCGTTGGTATCTGAAAGGGATAGTTGCAAGTGAAGAAGTATTACGCGCAACTGTTCGTTCGCCTCTCAGACGATTGAAAAGGTGTTTAGTGCTAATATTGTCTAAAAAACTCAAACGGCCTCCATTGACGGTTCCGTCATTCAGGTCGATCCACATAAATCGAAACTAAAATCCCTGTTTGCTTTATCTCGCGACACGGATTCAAACTACATCCCGTAGACCTTTATAAAAGTCGCACAAAATCCGTATATTAAGGCGACTCCAGCCACAAAACTCGCCCCGCACTGAATTGACGAAACTGCTGAGGGGGAGTCGCTACTTACAAATCTCGGAAATATCTACATATTTAAAAATTAAATAAAGTATAATTAAAATTTTTCTTTTGATGAGACTTCAGATAGTGGATCTTAAAATTTATCTTAAGAATTAGCTTTTTTAAATATTGATAATTAAGCAAATCGCGTGGTTACAACGTCGATATTAGACCGCAAATTAGTAATTTTTTAATATATATAATTTAAAAAATAATTATGATGATCCCCTTTCATATATTCTGCAGATGATTTGACTATTTTTTAAATTATAATTATTATGATAATTTAGAAGGAAAACGGTTACAAATAAGTGGATTTTTTTATCATTAGGGGCTGGCGTCGCCTTAATCACTTTCAACAATTAAAACTCTTCCCGGTGAAGAAACACGCGCTTCGCGTTCAAATTAATTCGCCATCATGTTTTTGCAACTTGCCACAGATGACCGCAAGTCAACGACCGTGTTGAAGTCTATGTTCGTCATCAGTGCCATAGAATAATGGAGTGATAAAACTGAACAGATTGTTATTTGAGAATACGATACATAATAATACATACAAATTCAGAAAGGTACTTTGAATTTTCATCAGACACCTTTTGGAGTGAGTTTTAAAGTGTTGTATCTTTTTAAATAGATAAATGAATGTATTGGCCGCGAACACTCAATTATCATTAGTATTGCGATATGAATATGAATAATTCATTACCTAATTATTGGAATTGTATATTCTTTAATTTTTCCTTGTGTGATGTGTCTTGTGAGCTCCGATTACTAGGCTATATTCTTGTCAATCCACTAAACCTCATCTAACGAGTAACAACTGAATAAAATGTGCCGATTGAAAAAAATATATTTTGATAATAAAAATAAATTAATTGCTTTGTTAAGTTTCAATATTTCAAAGAGATTGGTGTACACTCATCACTCGGAATACTTTAATTAGTGGCAGGGCACACTCTGTTCGCAATCATTCAAGCAGCCACCTCTTTACAGCAGACCTCCATGAAATAACAGGATGTGTGCTGTTGTGTTTCGATAAATGAGTAAGGGATGCCAGAACTCATTTTCCTATCACTTCCTAATCTTTTCCTTAATCCTATGGTCAGCACCACATTGCAGCACCTGTGCCTGTGGTCTACGTTATGGTAGTCACCTACCATAAAGTATACCGCCAGACTGTCTGTAACTTAACATAAATAAAAATTCCAATGAGTGAAAATAGGCACCAAGAAACAAGTCTGTAATATTTTTTATTATATCTTTTATACTTGAGCGATTCGCTCGCCTTTGCTCGCGTGTAAGTGACGAATTTAGCATCTATGTACCGTCTCAAATATGAAGAATTTTTCTTCAAATAGCTGCAATGGTTCCACATACAAACAAAACTAACAAAATTCGCTCCCTCTTTTTAAAATATTAGTATCGATTACAGCAGGACCCACGGTCGAAGCCTTATCAGTTTCTGATTTTTATTATTATAAGCGGATTTCACGTTTGAATAAGACGGGGTAAGCCGTGTCTGGCCTGCCATAGAGAATCGGGTTTCATTGTAAAACTAGATTGCTTTGCTTTACTCGTATTTCTTCGGCATTATCGTAGAAATAACTTTAAACACAGGTTGTATTGGAAAAGTTTAACGCTTTTCATTTCATTGTTTTCCAAAATAAACATAGCTATATTAATTTATTTATAATAATTAATCAAGCTTTAATAAAATATGGATGCCTATTATGGTAACTATTTAAACATTAAATTCAAAATTTAAAATCAATTGGATAATTTATTGATACCCATTTCAAATGGAATTTTGTCGCCTATTGAATTACTATTTTGTCGTCGTAAAATCACGCGCAATCTATTATAATTATATAAAGATTTTAGGACAGATGTTACAAGGAAATTTTAATACGTATTTTTTATATTCATTAAAAATTGCATTATAAATTTGATTTAGACTACAAATTCTACAAAGACTAAATGTTGCCAGAACTTGAAATTATATATAAATTTAAAAAAAATTACGAATAAAATAGAAAGAATGTTCCATAAGCTGGCGCAAAATCTTACTGGAATACCCATTGCCTGCAATTGAACATTTTGACGAATTTGACATTTTGTAATATCTGTAATTTTGACGAGCCCATTAGATGAGTGGTTGGGGTGCTTGCTTTAACGCTCTGTTCTAGGGTTCCAGGGTTCGATTTCCGGCAGAGTCAACTTTGAAAAATGAAGCAGCCCGTCTGGCGACAATACCCACCCCCTTACAGAGGACCACCGTGAAATAACAGCACATGTGCTGTTGTTTCGGTGAGTGAGTGAGTTCCAGAGCCCATTTCCCTATCCCTACCCAATCCCTTATCCTTTATCCTATTGTAGTCGGCAGCGCACTTGCAGCAGCTTTGTCGTTGCTTGTGTTATAGGCGACGCTATCCATCTACCATCAAGTGGACCGTCAGCCTTACTGCCGATCTTAACATAAAAAATATGATTAAGAGGTTCTACAAGATTTGTAAGGACTGTATTTTTTGCGCTTACTGCATTCGTTTTTACGCCTTTCTCACAAAAATATACCTTAGTTGAAGCCCGTATTATGAGACTCCCACCCGGCCAAACCATGAGTGACGATCGAAAATGGCCTCGCTGGACACGCGGAATGCGGCCGTTCGCTTCATTACTGTTATGGGCGTATACCTTATCATTTTGTTTATTGATAGCTCTCTTCCACGGTAAAAAATGGGACCTAAACCAAAAAAAAATCACTGTGCTTTTTTCCCGCGTACCGCTTCAACAAATCTCTTCAGTCTCAGGTCAATTAAAAGTGCATCCAAACGACGTTCCGTTTTTCTTCGATTCGCTCGATGCCCTAAGTCTTCATTACCTTTTTCACTGTGGTTCTGCTTAACCCCATCTGAAGGGCCAACAGTTTCTGCTTACGCATGAGATTCCTTTAAACGTGTCTTCACTAATTTTTTTTTTTTTTTTTTTTTTTTTTTTTTATTAGATCAGGGTAGCGCTTGACCACTATCTCACCTGATGTGAGGTGTAGATGTGGCCGAAGGTGGACCACGCTTACCCAGTAAATGCCCATTTACCCTGGTTTTGAAGACCCTGAAAGTGCGAGGGCGCCCACTTCTATTTCTCTCTTCTACACTTGAATCTTCATTATATCGTTTGATGGACCGATAAGCGAATCTTTTGGTTATATTCAAAACTAGCTGAGTCCGCAACTTCGTACACGGGGCATTCGGTGTAGCGCGTAACTTTTTTGTTTGTTTCATTTGAAACAAACACTAAATGTTACGGGAAGCTTGCTACAATATATCAGTGAAAACTGCATTCAAATCGGCTAAGCCGTTTCTGAGATTAGTGCGCTCAAACGCACAAACAAAAATTCTAAAAAATATTTTTAACCTGTTTTTGACACGGCTCGTTTATGTTTTTATTATTATGTTAGATTTTCAGTAGTTCGAAAACAGCAAATTCCATATTTAACAATATGGAATTCGAAATTAATTTGCATAAAAGATTCGAAATTCGAATTCAATATAGTATATTTAATTACAAGTGCGGAAAGGCTGTCATTGCAAAGAGTTCCGACAAATGTCTACCCGAGCCGAGGCGCAGCCGAAGGCGAGGGTTGACAGTCGGAACAAGTTGCAATGACGGTTCCGCACGTGTACTGAACGACTATTTTTAATACAGTTGCGAAAAAATGAAGCAATTTAATAAAACAAACAACTAAACTCGCAAAGAAAATTTCTGGAAAATGGCGCCAACCGTAGAATATAAGCAGAGATTTTTTTTCTTTAACCATTCTGGTAGGCAAAGGAAACTATGCCCATACAGCCAAGTCTTCAGTAGAATTTTTTTATTGATTTGAAATGAAAATGAAATTTAATGAGATGAAATGAAATGAAACCTAACCTAACTCATTAAATCTGATATTGAAACAAATTCGTAGCTTCTTTTTAGAAATATACGTATTTGCATGAATCATAAAAACTTTTTAGTAAAAACTTCATGGTTGGTTTTTCTTTTTAATAGACATTAAGACTAATACAACCAAAGATGTTGTATTAGTCTGTACCTACAACATCTTTGATTTTGACAGTTGGGAAAGAGAACGCACGAGTGCGGGAAAGGTAAAAAAAAAGCACGAGTGTGTAATAGCCCACATCCCGAACGCTATACGTCCCTGCAATACGCCACTTTTTGAGCAACTGTATTAAAAAATATTTTTCTGGCCAGCATTTAAATTCAAAAGTTTTGATTATGTGACAGCACTTATTCATGAAGTCGCTTTCCTGTCTGTTTCTTTGCTAACTTCTAAACCAATCAACAGATTTCGATACGGTTTTCACTAATGGAAAGAGCGATGTACTATATATATTCGTTGTTTTGTTAACAACGATGGTTTGTTCGTCTGACGTTAAATTAACAAATTATGAGAATAAATCCAACGAAGTTTGTATGAATTAGTGTTTTTTTATTCCCCTTATGTACACAGCGATATAAGCACCAAATGTTAGTTAACTGTGTGTACCGCTTACCACTGGTATTATACTGGTATTGTTGTACATTGTGTTTCTGCCCTCCGTGCCACTGCCTTTACGGTACGTATTCACGGAACGGCGACATGCTTCACGGTAATGGCCGCTCTTAGCAAATGAAAACTCGATTTTTACGAGGCTTTCCATGGAATTACGTTTGTGAAATATGAAAATGAAACGGTTGTTTTCGCCGCCGCCTTATTTTCACGTGACTCTTGATTATTATCAATTTCTTTAAAAAATAAATCTAAGTAGGATAATAAGCCTAAATTACCTTACTGTCAATGAGCCCTAGACCATTTTTTATTTTTTTGTTACTACTATAATGTTTGTTACAAATTCTCGCAAAAGTTCTCCTCGCAAATTTTGAAGCGAAATGTTTTTGATTACTTTTTTGCGTTAAATTTATTTGGACTATTTTTGGGGTTCCGTACGTCTGAATAAAAAAACGGAACCCTTATAGGATCACTCGTGTGTCCGTTTGTCCGACCATTCCCTCCCTTATCTCCGAAACTACTGAACCTAAAATTTTGAATTTGCGGATAGGTAACATCGTACGGAACCCTTTTCACGCGAGTTCAACTCGCACTTGTCCCGTTTTTTTTTAAATATAGTTCCACTATTTTAATTGTTTCGGGTTCAGACTTGTTGATTTTGTTTATTAATAAAAATGACCTCAGATAATTCACCACAGATGCTAGCTCTAAACCTTTCCAAATTTTAGAGGTTCAAAATCGCTTTTTCCATGCATGCATCAAATCAAAATTTTAGAGGTAAATCTGTTTTAGGACATTTAAGTAGTGACATAGACAATTTACGATTTAGTAAATTTACAATTTAGAAAGAAAGAAAGAAAGAAAGAAAGCATCTTTTATTCCTCTAAATAAACACAATATACATATATGAACAAATAATAATTATAAACAAACAAATATATGAACAAGTAAGAAGAGGAAAAGGAACCCTGACTCAGTATACAGTTGTGGTGCGGACCACAACACTGATATTCTGCCAGGGACCAGAAATTGAGAAAAAGAAAACAAAAAAACATTAACGCGGGACAATTCATAATACGATTACAATCCATGGCTGAAATTATTGCAAATTTGCTTAAAAACTATTGAAGGCTTTCACTAGCTAGTTATCTATATGGCAACGTCACTTTAAATATACAATAGCACACGAGAATGTACAAAAAATGGACCGGCCGCCCCCATAAACTGTTTCGTCTAAGCGTTTCTCTGCACATCCATCAATGATGAGCGAAATCGTTTTTTAAAGCATCCCAGAGACTCTAACTCTGTTGCTTCCAGACTAGACTTACTTACTTTTGTCTGTTATGGACTCGATTCGGACAAGAGTGTAACCGTGTTGTTTTGATTTCAGGGAATGCATGTCATGTACACCGAGCCGGTGGCGCAATATCGCAGCAGTCAGCAACACAGCACGCAATCAGATTACCAGCCGGCCTTATCGCCGGCGCGCCACCAACCAGCCAAGAAGCGACGCGTGCTGAGTCCACACCACCACCAACAAACGCACTCGCACATACAACCTGACAACACCGGATACAAGGTGAGCTCCCTTCAGAAGGGCTGATGACTGCGGATCGCATTGTGCTCTGCTACTAAATAAAAAGTACAATTTTGTACGAAAGAGTGCTTACTCCGTTCTTAAAAGCATTTAAGGGGGAGAGAAACGCTAAATACAAAAAATATCCATTGTTTAATGAAGATGTTACAAGAAATAGACAAGACAATTGCTTTGAAAAAAATATATATTATACCTACTTAAACATGTGAAGAACCAATTGTATTAATTAGAATTTTCGTTAAAGTAATAGAAACTCCACAAAAAAAGTTAGGACACAAGAAGATTTTGACTTTTATTGAAAATTCTCTCGAAAACGGTTTATTGCACGCATATGAATCCTAAGTTAATATCAGATTAAAAAATTGTATTAAATTTTTTTTTTGTAATGTTCTAATGATAAAAACAAAAAAAAGACACTATTTCTAGGCCTGTTGAATTGGATCCGCCGCCAGCGAGTTCTATAGTAAATGTCATTTGCCTCAGTGAATCCCTTAAGTAATTATTTAGAAAATAAAGTTTTAAAATATTGCTATAAAATATCTCACATAGTTAACAGCGTGCCTCTTGGCATAGGTCTCCTTCAAAAATTTCCATTGGGTTCTATCTCGCGCTACCCTTCTCCAATATGGACCAATATCCAATATGTCCATTGGACAACATTATGGCCAAAAGTCACCGATAAATTATTATTTACCCTTTCGTTCTATAACGCAAAGTAGCGGCCACTAGTGGGCGTGGATCTTTTCAGATGAGCGCCACCCTACTCAGTACTCCGCTGAGATTTTCATCCAAATAAGCCAATCATATCATCATTATATCATACATGTAATAAAATCGTTGTTCTCTGTGCGTTTGTGTACGCTGATCTCAGAAACGGCTTAACCGATTTGAATTCGGTTTTCACTAATGTATTGTAGCAAGCTTCCGTGGTGTTTTAGTGGTTTTTTTTAAATTCCAATCGGTTTACATATATCGCACGCACAGCTAGTTAGAAAATAATTAACTCATGAAAGCTCCAAGTTTGACGCCAACACAGTCAGATGACCAAATGAAAGACCTAAATGATGTCCCCGAAAGTTCTGAGCTGCCAGTTCTAGTGTTTAAAAATGGAATTTTAAGTTTTTCATTAGCATTTATGAATATTAAATCTACCGATAACAGCAACCTCGAACGATATGAAAATAAGCACTTCCATCATAAATTGAGCAGTCGATTAACGAACAACCGCCGATTAATTTTGTTCAATAACTGGTAATGCTTTGTGCAAAATTGTTTCATTTTATACTGCAAGCTGCCCCGTCTTTGCGTCTTTGCAATTGATTAATATGATTAATATGCAATTGATTAATATCTAATGATCAATTTAAAAATACCTACCTATATTGAATAGTGGACGCAATTGGATCTGGTCGCAACAAAATCGGTACTATAAAGGATAATTCATATTACACCGTGCCGTGTGTGTGCTCGCCGTCTTTTTCTCAACGTGCTCCGGCCGAGTCTGCCATTTATTACCATGCCGCCCGCCGCCGGGCCGTCCCCGTGCCTTGTCATTTCCAAGTATTATTATACTATTTTGTATTACTTACTATATATTCTTATATAGTATTGTATTACTATTATATCTCGCGAGGCATATAATAGTAGCCTCGGGTAAAATATTTCAGGTGAATCTTGCGGGCGAATGGGACCTAAATCAATACTAATACCCTGAGCGGGCTTCGTAAAGCTATCTCAAAGCATATGGTGAAAACAAATATGTCACGACATGTCGCTATTGGAGCGCGCCGTGCCCCGGCTGGGGCACAGACAGTAGACACGGCCCTATGAAGTATGAATTGGTTCATACAAAAGCATGCTATGAATATCTTGACCAGGACCCGGCCGGTGCACGGCCCGGTGTAATATTAATCCACCTTTATATTTCTAAAAATTCAAAATGCCACGTTTTATATTTGTTTTACTTAGACATAATTTGTTGAGGGTCTTTAATAACTCGACCTTTAATATTTAAACAAAAACTTAAAATCGCACATTGTTTCTGCTCTCGCTATTAAAAATATATTCGCGGGTGAGAAGAACCTATTCTAGAGAATAGGGAAAAATAATTAAAAATTTAATATTTGTGTGAATAGGACATAGTTTTTAAGGTCAGTTGAAAAAAAAAATCGGGTTAATCTTGCGGGAGAACGGGACCTAAATTACTAGAAAAAAGTCAAAGCAACCCTTTGATCTGTCCTTTCTGATCTAATCTGAACCTCATCCAAAGCCCAAAGTAACAGTTAAGGAAGACTAATAAGCGAGCCAACATTATTAGCGCGGAGAGAGAATTTGTTTAAAACCAAAATATTTACATAAGTGACTTGCCAGATAAGTTTTATTTTTTTATTCTTATGTAGATATAAAAAAATAAAAATCATTATTGAAACGATAACAATTCATCATCTGTAATGGCGTGTCTGTTTGAATAGCTTTATCTGAAACAAACTGCACGAGTTAATATAAATATTTATAGATAATACAACATTATATACCTTGAAAAGGCAATGATAAGGACTGAAGGAATGAAAAACAATGGTAATAACAAAATTTGATATTGTTTCTTCACCGATGCGACAATATTTCTATACGATAACAAGCCATGTCAATAACTATTTTTTTAATATTAATTAAGTATTTGTATATTAGTTTTTACTTGTTTTACCATAATAATATGTATTTAAAAAAATATTGCTTCATTTTTTCCTAAACAAGCTTCAATGTTTTGTTGGGTTTCTTTAGTCTCACATAGAGTATCTATTCAAAAATTGATACCTACTTGTATATATTACGTGCAAAATGTATACCTACTTGTACACATAATATTAGTGTCATGTTGAAAATATGTATACCTATTAATTACGCATTAAAATATGAAAATAAAAAAGATATCGGACGACTCATCATGAATCTATTATATGTAATTATCGTCTAATAGTTTTATTATACACAGAATATTTAATAAGTATAAATTACTTTAATAAATGTTGTTTTTTCGATTGTGCAAAGGTTATTTTTATAAGTCTCGTGTCCGACCATGTATCGGCAGCGGTTAACCTCATACTTTATTTATTCATTAAATACATTTTTTTATTTATTTTATACTAGCGGCCCGCATCCGGCTTAGAACGGACGCATTTTTTTTTTTCAACAAACCTTCCTCGTTTATCGCTCTTTCCGTTTGTGAAAACCGTATGCTTTAGAAGTTAGCGGAGAAAGAAACGGACACAAGCGGACAGCGATTTTATTTTATACTAGCTGAGCTCGCAACTTCGTTTCGTTCGCGTGGTATTCTGTATAATTGTACGAGGGGCACACTGAAATGATCGGGAATAAGAAAAACCACATGCACGGTATAGCTAAATTGTATTCTATTGTTTTTCGAAGTATTCTCCGTTCAACTTAATGCACTTTTCCATTCGTGCAAACCAATCATTAAAACAGTAATTCCAGTCTGAAATTGATGTTGACAAAATGGCTGATTTGTACTCTTCCACAGCTGCTTCGGGGTCTTCAAACCGTTGACCGCGTAATAAATCTTTCATTCTAGGGAATGTAAAGAAATCGTTTGGGCTCAGGTCAGGACTGTACGGAGGATGGCTCATCAGCTCGACGTTTTCCTGCTTCAAAAAATCATTTGTCTTCCGAGCCGTATGGGAGCTCGCATTATCGTGATGTAAGATGATGCGACGTTTCGGGTTATTTTTTCGGAGTTCGGCTATCATTTCTGGCAAACAAACCGTGATATACCACTCGGCGGTAACCGTTCTGCGTTCCTGTAAAGGAATTGTAGCAACGTGCCCCTTTTTCGAGACAAACGTAGCGACCATTTTCTTTGACACGCTGCGGGAGCGAACCACTTTCGTTGGCTCGACCTCGTCTTCGAAGACCCAAACTGCTGACTGATGTTTTCTTTCAGGTTCGTATGAATAAATCCATGATTCGTCACCTGAGACGATATTATAAACGGCATTTGACTTCCCTCCGTTGAAGCGTTGCAGAGTATTCCGGCACCAATCTACAGGAGCCGCCTTTTGCTCTTCGGACAAATTGTGGGGAAACCAGCGGGAAACTAGCATTCTTACACACAGCTCATTATGTAATATCGACTGAATTGCAGTCATTCCGATACTGATAACAGCCCGAATCTGCTCGTATGTCACATGACGGTCATCTAATATAATAGTTCGCACAGCTGCGATGTTTTCAGGCGTGACCGCTGTTCTTGGTCGACCTGCAGAAGAAACAGTGCTGAGCGACACACGACCGCGTCGGAACTCGGCATACCACCGGTATATTGTCGTTTGACTCGGTGCTTCAACATCATAAATCGAAACAAGTTCGCTGAGACATTTATCTTGAGATAAGCCGCGACGAAAATTGTGATAAATTATGGCACGGAAATGTTCATGCGTGAGCTCCCTTTAAACCAACATAGTTTTTGTTTTTAATAAAAAAAATAATTGTTTGAATGTCATTAAGATTCTAAGAGGCCAGTATTCAAATTCTAAAAAAGGTTTTATTGTAACTCAATCCGAAATATTCTATTCCCGATCATTTCAGTGTGCCCCTTGTAGTGCGAACTTTTTAGTTTGTAAACCGATTGCAATGAAACAAATACTAAATGTTACGGGAGGCTTGCTACTTCAGTGAAAACCGCATTCAAATCGGTAATGAGATTAGCGTGCAAAAACGCACAAACAGACATAAATTCTAAAAACTATTTCTTTTTTATTCCGGTAACATAAATACGTGTACCATTTTTTTTTTCTATTTAATGTACTGAGATGGCTCGTTTACGATTTTATTATATGTATTGAATACACAATTATGTATATAGATACTGATTTTTCTTGAAATCCTCACTTTAAGGCGGGTGAACTTTTATTTGAAAGCAATAAAATTGACATGGAAATGGGATATGCACGCTAAATTGGAACAAAATAGTCTCTTTTCGAACTTCTTAAGTTCTATGTAACTTCAATATTCTATGTTATTCTAAGCAAAAATGTTTCTTTAAACATTTCTACCAAAACAACCGACGTATGCGATATGTGTATCGTGAAGATTTCAAATAAAGAAATTGGCAATAAACGTCAAAGAGTGGGAATAAAGAGAATTCCTCTGATTTCACGAGAGCCAGAGTTCGATGTGAAATATCGAATAAATTGTTCTCACTCAAACAAACAAACGCAACGTTATAAAATGAATGATGTATGAAGTATTGGCGCAATGTGTCTGGAAATGTTTCTTGTATGTTGAATTGTTTATCATGCGCACCGAACGTCTTCTCGAACTTTGGTGAAAGAGGTCGTGTCTTTTCGTTTTAAATTCAGAAGCTAGGGAGTGGATACAGGGTGAACAATCCAAATGGGTCAGTTAGGGGAAATCTTAAACCATAAAAGATACGAAAATGTGTTCTTAGGAACTAAGGCTTCGATTTTTTGAAAAAATAAAAACTGCATTAAAAATTTTTTAAATTACGCTCATATGCGACCAGGAATCGAAACCGGTCAAATCTCTGTAAAAATAGCAATTATTTGTATTATCGTAGTTGATAGTGTGGGTCATGAGGAATAAATTTTACTATGCTCTTATGGATTGAGATTTGCCATCACTGACCCATTTGGATTGATCAACCTGTATATGTTCGTTCCAGCGAGTCAGATTTTAGCGAATATATTTTAACTTAGCAAAACTTGTTTAAATGTGGCATATTGTATGTATGTATTTGCAATGTAGCTTGCAAAACATATATAAATGATATTTTATATTATGTCAACGTTTTTTTTTTAAATGTCTTATTTCGTAAACAGTCTTGTTAAGATGTCTACTTATAATGTTCTTATAGTATAGTTTGTGAATTTTATACCTAGTTATATTTGTACAAAAACAATTCTAAATCTTTCAAACCTTGCAATCATGATCCGACGTGACAGTTTACTATGCATTTGTATTGTAGGCGAGCTACGAATTCTAAATTTACGTTAACTCTTCTTAGCGACATTTTATTGAAACCTAAAATGTAAATGTTGCTCAATGCCAAGGTGAAAACCGCATGAAAATCTGAGCAGTATTTCAGAGATTAGACACGCAAATGTACAAATAGTTTCTTCTTTTTTTATTCTGTTTTTCTTTTATCGCTCCCTCTCAATTTCTGGTAAATATATACAATGTACAGATACGACTATTCTATAATATTTTTTTATTTTATATTAAATGCATAGATAAATGGCAATTCAAGTATCGCTTTAAAATTACTCACAGAAAAGTCCTGGGAATAAAATAACCCCAGTTCTTAAAATTTTACCTGGAAATCGACTGATTCGTGGAATTTTATTTAAAGTGAAAGTTAATGATAGATAAAATTTGTTACGTATTTGTATTTAAATCTTTGTCAATTTTAATTTGCACTCAAAAATCTACCAGTGGTTCGCTGCGCAGCATAAAGTGGCCAACAATCTAAATTCATGTGTTATACATTATGTTTTGTTATGCTCAATCCACATCGTACGAAATGTATTCCTCGAATCGCAATTCAAATGCGAACAATATGTTAAACAGTGTAAGTGGTTTAAAGTTAAACATTTTTTTCCACCATAATCGCGAACCCGTTGTATGCATTTGCGCATCAGTCTGTCGCACGAGATGGTCTCTTTACCGTTAGCCAACATCTGGGGCACTTTTGAAAGTATCGCCCGTCTCACCGTCTTACCTTACAACTTACAACACAACACCGAAATTGGATTGCAATCCTTTATCGTGCGCAATAACGGGTGGCTATCGGATTCCGTTTAACCCCCAGTAATTTGAGCAGTAACACGTAGGTATATGTATGTGTATACATACTTGCAGCTGATTTCCTTAACATATTGTAAATATAGATGATAGTGCAGACCTGTGCAAACACCATGGGTTTCCAATGGCATTGTCTATCACGACAATAGGATAAAAGTTCTGCCAAGTTTCTTTTTTATACTGTCCTACGCGTTGAGTGCAGGATGCTTTGAGATGCTATCGGGGTTGTCAGGATACTTTAGTGCTTCAAAGGAAGTTTGACCAAATCGTTCGTAGGATTTTTGTTCTGTTAGAAGAACTTAACCCTCACGCTTTAGATGAAGGGGTAGTACAATGAGCATTTTAAAAATTACGGGACTACCTACTTATAGGTCTTAAACTAAATTAGGTTTCTCCAGCTGAAATATTTTGTTTTGAATTTTTTGTAATGTTTATTAATTGTTAAATCATTTGTGAAGAGGTTGTTACTGCCATCACCTGACTTGTGGTCTTAAGGTGGAGACAAACGCTAAATACTAAAAATATTCATTTTTTAATGAAGATGTTATTTTGAAAAAAATATATATTATACTTAAATATGTGAAGAACCAATTGTATTAATTGGACCAACACCATCAAGTGGACCGTCAGCCTGTCTGTCGACATAACATTAAAAAAAAAGTGTTCTATGCGTTCTGTTAAATCAATTCTCTGTCACATACTAATAAATCCATTGGTTTCCAATGAGAGAATATTAAACGGATTAACTTCGCATTCCGACTGAAACAGTGGATTGGTAATTTGCCAGAAATGTTCGTTAAATATTCAGAGTTAGCACTTTGACTCCGTTCGATAATAAAACTAATCGGATTTACAATTTACCAACTTAAAAGTTTTTTTTTAGAGATAAATTTTTAGAAAATAAAAATGAGTCCATACAAATACCAGTGGTATTCGTTGTTGGTATTTATTTTTTATTATCGAAAGATACACTAGTAAATATATGTATATGTAGTAAAAATATTAATTACTACTACATAGTAGTAAAGCGCATATATATATGCACATATATATTTCAAATATATATAGATGTATATTTACCATCTAGAATCACAAATAAATAATAACACCGCACATGGTTTCCGGGTGACGCCGAGCCTCGTGACAGAACATTATTTTGAGACAGGTGAGTTAGGAAATTACACTGGTTGAATCTTATTCAAACAGAATGTACTTCGAGAAATGGTATTTCATTTTGGCTAACAACTCTTGAAACTAAACACAAAGCGCACTCAATGGACGAATGGTTAGGGTGTTTTCCTTAACGCTGTCTCAGGAGTCCCGAGTTCAATTCCCGATAGGATCTAAAATGAAATCTAATTAAAGACCACCGTAAAATAACAGCATGTGGACCATTGTGTTTCGGTGAGTGAGTAAGGGATGCCAGAGCCCATTTCCTCGTCCTTTATCCTTAACTCTACTACAGTCGACAGTGAACTTGCAGCACATGTGGCGTTGCTTGTGCTATCATCAAGTGGAACGTCAGCCGGTCTGACGACTTTAACATAAGAAAAATATTAAAAACAGCTGCTTTAAAATAAATATGTCATAAATTCTTTATCGAAGCCACGAACCAACATAACTATTAAACTTTATAATACCTAAATAAACAGATAACATTTGAATGATTGTTTTTCATTTTAATAATAATGTGATATTTGCATTACATAGCATAACGACGTAATACCTAAAATGTGTTTGTTTGTGGGGTGTTAATACCTGTCATATCTATCTATATAAAATCGTAAACGAGTCGTGTCTGAACATTAAATTTTTTTTTCAAAAAACAATTATTTGCACACGTTGTACTTATGTTACCGAAGTCAAAAAAAAATATTTTTAGAATTTTTGTCTGTTTGTCTGTACGTTTGTTCGCGCTAATCTCAGAAACGGCTTCACGGATTTGAATGCGGTTTTCACTGGTGTATTGTAGCAAGCTTTCCGTAACATTTAGTCACAGTATATAATTTTTTTCACAATTAATATAGATTATACTTGGTTTTTAATTAATTACGAAGTAACTTTGTAAGTCCATGCGTTAGCACTTAATAATATAAAGAGGATTTTTTTCTATGTTTGTAATAGATAAACTCGCAAACATTATCAGCGAGTAACATTGGCTGTATTTTAGTTTCAGATCCTTACTAAAATTTCAATAGCATATACAAGGGGCACACTGAAATGATCGGGAATAGAATATTTCGGATTGAGTTACAATAAAACCTTTTTTAGAATTTGAATACTGGCCTCTTAGAATCTTAATGACATTCAAACAATTACAGTCCTGACCTGAGCCCAAACGATTTCTTTACAATCCCTAGAATGAAAGATTTATTACGCGGTCAACGGTTTGAAGACCCCGAAGCAGCTGTGGAAGCGTACAAATCAGCCATTTTGTCCACATCAACTTCAGACTGGAATTACTGTTTTAATGATTGGTTTGCACGAATGGAAAAGTGCATTAAGTTGAACGGAGAATACTTCGAAAAACAATAAAATACAATTTAGCTATACTGTGCATGTGGTTTTTCTTATTCCCGATCATTTCAGTGTGCCCCTCGTAATTTGCATATAAAAGTCTTTTATTTGACATATTCTGCGAAAACTATTTAAGATAAAAAAGTTCAAGAGGCTATATGTCGTAACTATTACAATAATTAAGTCACATTAATCGTTTTTTGATAAAGTTAGTCATTTAAAACACGGGTAGAATCGAAAGAATATCAAATTCGTATCGGCTGCGTTCCCGCTTTGCGACTACCTACTGTAGCAAACAGAACTGAGTGAATTTTCGCACGCTGTTTGTTTATAAATTGCAATTATTAAAAAAGTACATAAACATTTATTTATGCAATTTTTATTTATTTATTAGAAATAGTTCTTTAAGTAGTTTTAAGATCGACTGCGCTAAAAAAATCCCGTGGTAATCGGTATAGCGCGTAACTTTTTTGTTTGTAAACAGATTAGAATGAAACAAACACTAACAGTGTTATTACAAAAAAAAATACTAAACTATGTCTCAACACGTGTTTTGTCAAACAGCGTCTAATGACATTTGTATACAATTTCACAGTTTAAACCCTGCCTCAAATAATGTTTAACCTTCACTATTACAAAATAGTGTTTGTCCTTTGACTTACCAAAACATCGCTAGGCAACCTATAGGCAACCAAATGTTGCTATTTTAAAATTATAAAATAGCAAATAGTAATAATAAAATAGCAACATTACAAAACGTTCGTTCAACTTCATTTGGTTCAATCAGAAACGTTCCTTTCTATGCAAATTTGTTATATGCTAATAGAATATCCTACGCAGAAAATATTTTAAAATTATCTATATATAAATAAAACAGTGACGTGTGTGATTATAAATTAATTATTGCTCTAAATACACCGCCATAAGTATGTTTTGGAACCAAAACTTACGTATATAATGAGTACATTGTACACATAGAACAGTGATCGGTTGAAAGAATGGAATGTGTTTATCGAGACTTGTCAATCGTCATTACTCATTGTCAAATGAGTATAATATAAATAAAAATTATGGAAAAAAAATGGACAATTGCAATATTAAAATAAAAATTCGTGAACGTGAAGAAAATTGGGTTCAAGAATAAAAGGTAAAACAACCCGATATTACATCATAATCATAACCACACCACTAAATACAACTTGCGAAAATTAGAGACAAAGCAGTAGACTAACTTTGAGTCTTCGACAAGTATTGACATGTATTTAAATATGAAAAGTATTATTTAAACCGTGCCTAACTCTAACTGCTTAAACACGCTTTTGTAATAAACATTTTTTTAGACACATGTTCAATGTATGTTTATCTTTTTTGTAATAACACTGTAAATGTTACGGCAAGCTTGTTATAATACATCAGTGAAAACTGCCTTCAAATAAGCTAAGCCGTTTCTGAGATTAGCGCGAACAAACGTACATACAAACAGACAAAAATTCTAAAAATATTTTATTTGACTTCGGTAACATAAATACAACGTGTATAAATGGTTTTTTTGAAAAAATACTTAATGTTCAGTCAGAGACGGCTCGTTTACGATTTTATTAATGTATAAGATATAATTTTGCAGTGGTAAAATTCATGAAATTACAACTTTTTAAACCACTTTGAATAAGAAAACTAAAGCGTTTCTCAAAAAGGTAACTAATTTAGATTAGATATTGTGAACGATCTGGTAATAAATGTAAATTTAAATATTTCGTGTTTTTGTTATTTTTACGTAGCATATGCTTGCATGAGACTTTCAACGCGTTAACCTAAATGTAGGTATGTTTAACGCCTAATAGAGATATTAAAATGTGCATAAAAATAAAAATAAAAAAGTGTTTTGGAAATTTCAAATGCAACACTTTAAATAAATGTAAAATATACTAGCCATATGAAGTTATTAGTAAAATATACCCGGGAACCCTAGAACAGAGCGTCAAGGCAAGCACCCTAACCACTCATCCAACGGGCTCGTCAAAATAATAATCAATAATCAATAGTGTTATGGAAATAACCTTAACCTTTTAGTTTTGAAACATTATTTAAATAAAACACATCCTTATCCCTAATGATAAAATAACGAGTAACAGCTTCATTACAATGTAAAACCGTTAGCTATCACACAACAAAATAAATTAAACTTGAAAATATGTACCTTCTGTACACCGGTTTCATTAAATAAACGAATATGCAGCAAACCCTTGTATTTAATAATAAATAAAACAAAAACTTTAGCAGTATAACTACAGAAATGACACTTGAGTCTTTAAATTTCCCGCGCGTTTAAATTTTTGCGACGTTGCCAAATTTAACAACACGGCTTGTAATAATAAACTTTCATATGCCATATGAAAGTTTATTTAATTAGCTTTAACATGAGGGTATTTTGTTGTAAAACTAATCGTTTTTATAAAAGTTTTAGAGGGTACTTTAAAACTAACGCTGTTTACTTGTTTGTAACATTTTTGTTGTGCATATGAGTTGTGGGTTTCCGGGATGATGGCCCAGGTCTGTTGGAAATTCTTCCAAACGTTTCGTCAACAACTGCGGTTGACATCCTCAGTGGTGTAGTCCGTGTTAGAAGAAAAAGTACATCACATCACTGCACTTCACTTCTGCACTTTTCGACTTCTCGAGCGAGACTCAGTCGTTTGGAAGAATTTCCAACAGACCTGGGCCATCATCCCGGAAACCCACAACTCATATGGATACCGGCCGAAAAAACCTACATTCTACTATTTTTGTTGTGCTCCGTTTAAAAAATCTGAATAAGTGATTTTCTTTATCACACTTGCATTGAAGGTTGTTTGTGGTCTGCATCAGTGTTTCGGCAATCATTTATTGTAACAAAATGGATACCACACCTGCGGAGGCTGCTCAAATTGTAGCTTTACTCGAGGCTAGGCACGGACAACGTGAAGTGGCTCGCAGACTTCATTTAAGTCGTTCAAGAGTACAAAAAGTGTACAAGAGGTACCTGGAGACTGGGAGCTTTGTTCGCAGACCTGGAACTGGTAGACCACGAGCCACTACAGTACGTGACGACCGGTTTATTGCAACCACTTCATTACGCAACCGTAGTCTCAATGCTGTTCAGCTCCAGCAACAGCTACGTGACGTGCGGGGAGTCCAAGTTAGTCGGTGGACAGTGAGACGAAGACTAATGGAAATAAATTTAACAACACACAAACCTGTAACTGGCCCAAAATTAACGGTAGCTTATCGCCGACATGGCCTGGAGTTTGCTCGAGAACACATTAATTGGACGTTAGAAGAATGGAGATAAGATCTCCATTCTGTCTCTTTAGTAACGAAGGAAGGGAGAGGGTGTACAGACGTCCTGGTGAACGATTTGCTCAATGCTGCATCCGAGAAACTGTCAGTTTTAGAGGAGGTTCTTGTATGGTGTGGGGAGGAATTTCCCTAGAAGGTAAAACAGAACTTGTCTTCGTCGACCCCGCCAATGATGGAAGTGGTAGGCGCGGTTTGACAGCTGACAGATACATAACGGACATTCTTGAATGTTGTGCCGTATGCTGGTTTTATTGGCGAAAATTTCATGTTGATGCATGACAATATTTATTTTCTGAAATTTATGCAAGTAATTTTTAGGAGGTTACAAATTAATTCATATTGAAGAGGTTGAGGTTGTACATGTAAATTCCTTTTTTCATTTATTCGAATCCGACCTTTCGTTTAGAAGTTTGGACGGTGTAAAAAATGTTAAAAGTTAAAAAATTGCGTTGTACACATTTTATTATATTTTTTCTTTAGTATATAATAATAGCTTTTTTTATAAAATTATATATTAAGATGGTGTCCACGCGAACGAAGTGGCGTGCATAGACTATAATTAATATAAAATCCAAATGTTAACAATTACACTTTGTGATATTTTTTTCGCTACACATTTTTGTCTTGTAATAGAAATATGGAATTATTTTTCAAGCTAAAGTTCGCGAATAACAAGTTATTCATAATAATTACCGAGCGAATGTGTTCTTTACGGCGTGAATATTAGGTGTGAATTTGCACTAGCCCGAAATGTGACGCAATTGTGTTTGTTTACACTGAGCAAAGTGGCTACGTGCATTTCGCGAGCCGGCTTCGACGTTGCCAAGTCGTGCTTGGGCCAAATTTGGCTTCATGATGATGGTTACCGGAGCCCGCATTGACACTCTACCAAAACGTGTACATTTTTTGCTTGCAAGAATACGGCTTGAATGTTGTTACTATTTTTTTTAGCTGGAATTATTGATAATACAAATACAATTTTATCTAAATTCATGTTACAAGTTGGTATGCTTAATTACAAGCACGTTTTTATGTAAAGGTCGTCAGACAGGCTGACGGTCCACTTGATGGTAGGTCACCCATTAACACAAGCAACTGGTGCTGCGAGTGCTCTGCTGACTTCAGTAGGATTAAGGAAGGATAAGGGATTAGAAAGCGATAGGAAAATGGCTCTGGCATCTCTCACTCACTCACTGAAACACAACACATTCTGTTACATATTTCACGATAGTCTTCTATAAGAAGGTGGTTACTGTCGCTAGACTGGCTGCCAAGTAGCTGCCAAACGCAGTGTTCTGATCACCAATTTACCACCCATACCAGAACCAACTTTGAAAAGATTTTTTTTTTAAATTGGCACTGCCGGAAATCTAACGTTACCCCTGAGTTAGAGCGCTAATCACTCGGCCAAAGGGCTCGTCAAGTTGTAATTTTTTTTGTGATGTAGTCGGATATTTCAGTCCGACTCAGTTTCAAAGTTTCGGGTTCGGGCTCCATTCTCATTACGTGAAACCGTACGTAGGCAACTTTATGGATGTACTCTCAGCTGCAGTTTTGGTGCCTGCAGTCTACATACGGCATGCTTACTTGGGGATTTTTCTATGTAAAATGTTGTACTAGTTTTATATAAAAATCCACTGGGCGTTTGATGGACCTGTCCAGTTTTACGAGGGTCGAGCCGAGAGTCAATTGACCAGTGGATCATCCAATTTGATTGTGTTTAAATGATCATCAAAGCGAGCATTGTCCGTTAGGGAGTCGCTAATATGCTTTGTCGATTTCACGGATGAATGCGTAATAAAAACTGACTACTTGCACATAAAACGCGCTAATCGAGATGTAAAAAGTCAAGGAACCAGTCCCGGATATTTGAGCTAAATTGTCATTGACTTGCCGATCTAGGTAACCTACGTTGCCTACCATTATTTTATTTTCAACAGGATCTTACTTAGTTTTTGTGTTGACATTGTAAAAAAAGTGCCAGTACAAAATTTTATAGGACAACGGACTAAGTTTAGTGTTTGACAACATAATGACATGTTTATAAAACCAACGATATTCTAGTTATATAGAATATCGTTCACAAAAACATTTAAAACATAATGCAGTTGTTAATGCTAATGAGATTATACTTTAAATTATTGTAACAGTATATATACTTGTTCAAAATTTTAAGAGTTTAAGAGAAAAAAATTTAAGATTTTAAGAGGGGAAAGATTTTTGGGAATAGAGGGGAAATGGAGACGTTGATAATTCATAGCTCTGGGGTGTTTATTACCGGCTACGAACCGGTGACTTTGTTTAAATATCCTTGCTAAACCAAATAGATACACGCGGTTGGATGAAATGTTTTGTTGAGCATTCTGCTCCACGTTTGTGCAATGATGATTTCGTGATGTGCTGGGCGAATTGGCACCGGGCGGACCACGTAGGTCACTCACCCGGCCCCACTCCGCCCCGCGCATTACGTAACCCACCGCGATGTTGCCACACCGACGACACCGACATTGCCAAAGCTCCTCGCCAATCATTCGCGCCTGGTAATCTTGTCTTATCATAATCCATCTATCTCATTTCGACCGGTCGTTTATCTAACTGGTTTATCGACAGATTGCTTTCGCGTTTCTTTGACGCACCAAAGTTTACCGTTTCATAGGCGTACCTATATTTTGGTAGCCGAAAATGTTTAAAATTCAAGCATCTAAATCGTTCCTATTTGTCAGTGTTCGTAAACTTTCACCTCGCTTTATAGTCTGTTCCTCTCGGGTCACCTCAGACTTTCACGCAGCGCTGTGATGTTGCCAAGAACGGTTTTCAACTGTCTCGAATGCGAGCCGACTTTGTCAGCGTCTATTAATCAGCGTTGAACCATTAGTTCTGCCTCAAATGTTTAGAAATTACTGGTCGTATTTAAACACTTGATGCAACAATATTCTGTAGGTTATACTTGTGAAATTAATTTATTTGGGAGCTTTCTCTATTTCCCATTTTTGATTTCTGCGTCTTCGGCACCTTTGCGACTCCGGTGGTTTTAGTGAATCATTTGCTTCGTCCTCGAAGATTTGACGCACAGCTCTATAAACATAAGGTTGACCTACATAATGTTAATTCCCCCACTGCTTTCCACAGGTCTTGGCCTCTAGTCTAGCATATAGGCCGAACTTCACATGTCTTTGAAGACTGCTAGTCTTCTCAGACACTCTGATTTTCTCACCATCTCTACCTTCGTTAGAGTAAGTTATCATTATTTCTGATCCACAAATAACATCGAAAAGACTTAGATGATTTTCTCTAAAGATTCTCGAGTGGAGACCACAGAGCGACAAGCGCAACGTAGGGTCTATCGACAACCTAATAAAGGTCGCGGGTTTACGCTGGAACCAGGCTGCTTTGAACCGGTCCTACCTGCTAGGGGAGGATGCCCTACGACTGAGTTGATGATGGTGATAATGATCTGATCAATCGTTAAGCATCACATAAAAAAAATATAAACACAAAATTTAAGTTTCGGCGTATACTAGACTGAGTAATAAAAAATCACTCATTCATTAGTGATGTATTTGATTATCTTTTTCTTAAATTTATACTTTTTATTGAATTACAAATGATTTTTTTAATATGAAGTACGGCTAACACAGGCTTACGGTCCACTTGGTGATAGTGGCTACCGTAGCCGCCTACCATCAAATGCCATCAAGTATGGAAACAAGGCCATAGGAGTTGCATGTGGGTTGCCGATGGCTCCGGTGAATGGATTCAGGCATGCCTTAGCCACTCACTGAAAAACAACACGCGCCCTGTTATTTCACAGTAGTCTTCTGCGAGGGGGGTGATACTGCCGCCAAATAGGCCGCCCAGTTTATGGCTCAAAAATTAAATCGGCAATTGGGTTTCGTTTGAAATTATTGTCGCTAATGTTTCTAGTTTGATCCAATCGGCCACGAAGGGTTGTTTCACAAGACGCGTCGACATCGACACCGACCTGACACCGTTTCCATTGATGTCAGTCAGTCGATACGTTGACAACTCGCTCCGAAGTGTGTCGCCATTTCGAACGGTTCACTCCGCTACTTACGCTCGTATGTCTCCAATCGTGCACTGTATACTATGTACATCGGCATTTATCGTGTATCGATTAGAAGTCTTGTTATGTCATAGACAGTACGTGTATCTGTCAATTGCCAGTTTATTATATCTGTTCATGTTCAACATGAACTAATGTTGCATAGATAAATTGGTACACGGTTCTTTTCGACCTTGTTTTTCTCGTGAATGTAATCATGAAGAGTGTCTTTCTCTCTCTCTCTCTCTCTCTCTCTCGTGTACTTGTAATCTAAATCATCAAGTGAGTGTATTTTTGTCGTAGAAATAAATTCCTCTTCAGAAATGAAGAGACGAATGTTTTAACAAAAAATAAAATCTTGAATTTTGACAGAATGTTAATTAGACCTTGGATATGATAATCTTCTTTGACTGCATAATATTTCAGCGTAAGAATTGGGAGTCTTTCTCCTAATAGCTCCTTGTTTCATATAAGTCTATTTATTTGTCACAGTCTTATTATTATTATTTTTTAATTTGTAGTTTAGTTATGTGCCTCTTAGTAGATTTAGAGAATACGCACTCACCTTTCTTACTTTACTTAATATATAAACTACTTAATTAAATATTTCGTCTTTTCGTATAACCCAATAATAATATCATTGTAGGTAAATGGACACAAAGTTATGTTTATATGGAAATTTGGTGCCAATTTTCTGTGCCTACACGCGAAATATTATAAAACGCAAAATAATCACGTAAACACACCCCACAGAAAAAATCTAATAAATAAAATTATTGAGAAAAATATAATAATGCACGTAAAATTGCGAATAAATTTCAAAGTTTTATTAATAATTAATGGATAATGGATAACCTTGGTATCCAAGAAGGTCTAGTCATGACCTACATATCTATAACCAGATTTTCGCTGTAGTAAAAGTCACATGGTGTTCGAGATTTTTGCATCTTTGTTTTTTTTGGAAAATTCGACACCCTCAATCACTTACATATTTACATGCCGTTTCCACAAAATAAGGAATGTTTTCAAACTGTTTTCTGTTAAATATTTTTACTATAATTGTCGTCGAAGAGCTTTATATCACTGCACTACGTTTCTTACAAAATGCACTTTTTGTTTTATTTTAAAGAATTCATTGAAATTTATTCATTATTCATTATTAATTTTGTCGCTGTTATGTAAGTCAATAAATAAAACTAAAATAACACCGAAAACAATTTTTTTAATATTTTAATAGAGGATGTCTCGATTTTCAAAAAAAAAAAGATGCAAAAATCTCATAAACAGTGCAATTTTACTAAAGCGAAAATCTGGTTATAGATAAGTCATAACTAGACCTATCTTGGGTTCCAAGGTTATCCATTAATTACAGGACACCATGTAAATAACAACAAAGTCAAAGCTTTTCGCTGCAGTTATATCGTGTCTAATAAATGTCAACAAAACATGAAAATACTTTTAAGAAATTAATAGAATTAACTCCGTACCATTGGCATATCATTGTCCTTTATATAATCTTCCGTGAATGTTATATTTACTTAAACTCCAAAAATTTCTGCCTCCATAATTATAGTTATTATATGTATTACGGTGTATATATTTGTGATATTAACATATTAATATAATATAAACAAAGTAAATATAGGTTAGTAATTTCACTTAATAATATAATAAACATAAATATTTTGCATTTTGGACGATTTCCGAGCTGAAAATCTTGGAATCGATAATTATTTGACTTGTACATATTTTGAGTTAGTGTGTTACTACAGTTAGGAAACGAGCCAACATTAATAATAACGAAACGAAACTGTCAAATAATAACAAAATATAAGATTTTTTGAGTTATTATTCTTTTTATAATAATATGCAAGGTGGGGTGTAATTATTTTTATACATATACTATTACTATATAATAGAAAACTGTTGGCCCTAACTCGAAGTGGAAAAATGTAGAAATTATAGAGACTAGGTTTTGATTGATCTGCGTATTGAATATTCTTTTAGATTCTCTAGGAGCAAATGATTCTAAGTAGGTGTAGGTTTAAAGCGAATCGCAATTTGCGTGTCATCTGAACGAAACACAATTGTTCCGACGTTAAGTCCCCGTCCATTTGACTTAGCGTATAAAATTAGTTCCCATTAAAATGTCGTCAACACAAACTACTAAGAAATGTAGTTTAGTGTCTACAACTCGTCTACAGACTTTAATCTTTTGCAACATTGCCTCGGCTCCAGTAAATAAATACTGTTGTGTCATGTTGTAATTATAAAGACCATCCCGCATCCATACTTAACTATAAACTTAACTAACTTAAGTTTTCACTTTTAAACAGTTGAACCGATTTTCAGGTTTCTTTTGAAAATAGCTTGCAACCCCGAAGGGTTGTCCCCATGGATCATATGCTACTTTGTATTTGATATCTGCAGACGGAGGTTATCCCAACTAATATTATAAATACGAAAGTGAGTTTGTTTGTTTGTTCGTTACGCTTTCATGTTATGCCGATATCAAGAAATTTTGCATACACGTTGTCATAAATACAGAATAACAAAAGAGTTTTAACCTAGAAAAAAAATTAAAAATAAAAATGAAAAATTCAACTTCTGAAAAAAAAATGAGTAATAAGGATTGGATAAATATTTTAACACCACCTTAAGGGTGCTTGCAAAAGCTAGTAGGTATAGTTTGATTTTTTAAATTTGAATAAACTTAAAAACTAATTTTCTTAGGTTGTCCTAATTAGTAACTTTATTAAAATAACAAAATTTGAAGCCTTAGTTCACGGTAACACATTTTTAAACATTGTCTTGTTATATTAAATGACGCAATAATAAATGTGTACAGATGACTACCGTTAAATAAATGTGCTTTTGTCTCTTGGTACCTACGTAAGCGAAGACTTGACGTCATATCTACACTTCAATCGATAAATAACTTTTTAATTCTTGATATTTTTTTTCTTTTTTTTTTTCATTTTATTGTCTTGCTGCATATAGGTGATATAAGGTTTTCATTTGAATGTGCTTTACTTACAGTCATGTGGCTAAACTCGTATCGTTGAGACGATAGTCGTCTTATAATGTATCTAACCGCATTATTTATCAGAGGAATTAGCATTAAAAAAAAACCGTTAATTGAAAAATGTATAAATATTGAGAGTTTCTAAACGGATAAAACTTTTTATCGATTCGAAACGTTATTTTTCTATAAAGTAAATTAATTCATACATATTTTACGAGTAGCAAACTTTTCTGTGAAAAGAGCATTGTCTTGCTAGACCCACTGTGCCTCTGGACAACAACTTTTTGTGGTGAAAAGCCTACCTACGCCATAAACAAAATAAAAAATTTTGGAAAATCGCGACTAACAATATTGTGACATTTTTCGCCTAACTTTTGAAGTATTATTCCAAATGTATTATTATTATCTAAATGGTCCATTTCATAATTGTAAGGGAAATAATGAATTATATTTTGAGAGGTCATATAAAGATCATTTTCTAATTCCGAAGAGGCTAAGTTAGTTTTTTTTAATGTTATTGTTTGATTTTTGTTATGTAATGTAGAATTTTTATTAGTTTTTTTTTAAGTTTACAAATCTATTACTTGCTCTTTTTTTTCGAAGAGGGGTGCCAGGTTCGATTCCCGGCTCAGCCGACTTGAACTTTATCGAAGTTGACTCTGGTGTGAGTGTTTCGCCCCCAGTTTTTTTGTATTGTTATCCATATAACGCTAGCCTTAATGCTTACTTTGGTGGGCCATACAATCGGTGTGTTTAGTCTGACCAACTTTTTATTTTTAAATTTATGTAGGTAGGTATATAAGTAGCATGTAGTTATCTTTTCATTTAAAGTTATTTATTATATTTGTTTGAATCATGATTTTTCATTTGAAATTATCAAAATGTGTTTTCGTTTTAACGTTTGGCGTAGGTTATTCTGTTATCGAGGCATATTAAAAACAACGAGCGAGTCGCCAGATCATATCTGCTCACAACTGTAGATTCAGGATGTTTTGACACGACGCGTAGATATTGATGTGTCGTGAGATAGTACGTAAACATCCTGCCTTCGCTTGGTAGCTTTGTTTATTTACCTATACGACTTCTGGGTATAGACTTAGCTTCCCTCTTCAAATGCAAAGTGGCTCGATATTCTAGTAAAATATCCGGTTTAGTGATATTATGTCACACGGGCGCAAGTGTACCATATTTTATTTTCCCAGTGCGATTTATCTTTACACGTCTCGGAAAATTGTTTAGTATTTTCCGACACGCAATTTATGTCTTCGCCGTTTGACATTTTTTTGTGATTATAATAATAATAATAATAAACGTTTATTTCAGACTATTTGTCCATAATTCTTTTAGTAATAAATTATTAAACATGTCATTTTATGTACAATGTCTTACATAATTAAGTCCTCATCCAGGACAGTCAAATCTTATAAGATTTAGATCTCAGGTATTAATTATGGTTGAGAAATTTAAGCTATTTTTGACCAATTGTCGTTATTTTTTCAGCGTAAAACTTGTGAAATTTTGGCGATGGCTGAAATGCAAAATTCTTGAAATTAGGTTCAAAGAGAAGAATTCTAATTTTGCACCTTAAAGGCAGTAAGTTACTTACTTACTACTTACTTACTTACTTACGTATTCCTAAAAGATATTTAAATGAAAGTTTCCCGTTGTAGGCTCCTATTATGAATTCTATTAGGTATTCAATCAATAGAGTTGAAATTAGTTTTTCTCTGTCATTCGTAGATAGGTAGTCCCTTCGAAAGAGGCAAACGATGTTCAAAAGACGATTTCTTTTTAAGTAAAATTTTTCATTCTTCATATCTATGCCCAGGGCGTTCTTATTACGTCTTGTATTAAAAGCCAATGAAATTTATATTTATTTAGATGGGAGTTAAGGTGGGGCATAATTATCTTCTTTATATGTAAAAATAGGTGTGTATATATCTGGACTCCGAAACCGCACAACTGATTTTGATTAAATTTTCAGGAAATCTTCAGATATACCGGCGGGTGATCCTATGAAGTTTAGTAGTAGCGATCGGATAAGCATAACATAGTATATGAAATAAATGCGAAGGATGTACGAGTAGTACTTATGCTATACATAAAAAAGTACTTATACATTCTTATTAAACAACATTCATACTTATACATTACACTTTGAGGACTTGGACCCGGACCTATTTCCTTATCAACTTGTTGGCACTGGTTACAAAGTCCCCCTTCCGTCGTTAGTTTGTGTAAGTCTATACAAATGAGTACGGTCTACTTTCGTACTAGCTCCTATACAATGAGTATTGTGAAGTGCCGACTTGTCACATAGTATGCGGGGTACCTACACGTTTCCAATGCGTTTTGTATGCGAGCCCCACCGAACGAGCCGCGTTATCTGCCATGGTCGACAGCGATAAAGTGCGTTAGAGAAAGTTGATTGAACAAAAAATGTCTCTTCACACTTGATGTAAAAGCGCCGTGTTGATATTGAACTGAATCTACATTTAGGTACTTCTTCCCTTCGATACTTGTGATCAAAGTTCAGTCCATCAATCCCAAACAGTTTTATCTGTTAAATTAAATTATCATTACTTGAGTAATATGTTTTCGACGAAATTTTCGTTTCATTAAAGTGATGTTTCGTAAACCAAGGCTCTATTCCACTGATAACCTGTACAAAGAAACTGAGATCCTCACTGTCAGAAAGTTGTATATCCTTGCCTGTACGCTGCGCTTTTACAAATACTACCAGGTCGCACATTATCCCACTCATAAAAGACGTCCGCGCAATGAAGTCCCTAGGGTCAAGACAACTTTTGCCCGCAGACAGTATCTATTTTTAGGCCCCTTCTTGTATAGATACTTTAATAATACTTCCAATCTTACCAATTTAACCAAATACAAACTCAAACAGGAAATAACAGCAAAACTTTTAGAGCTAAATTATCTCCAAGCTGAGTATATACTGCGCTTCCAGGTGTAGATATAAAAAAAAAAAAAAAAAAAAATTAAATTAGCATACTGTATTTTACACATAGACACACACGCATTACAAACATTGCACCATATGCATCGCACACACACATACGCACACACTCATACGCACACACACACACACACACGCACAGACACACACGCGCACACAAACAACATTTTTTTAATCTTTTGTTTTCATTTTTTTATTTGCTTTCTACCTTTTTTTTTTCCTTGTTTGTTTATGGTTACCTACAGATATTGTTATCGATCGCATTTCAAGTGTTGCACAAACAATAGAATACAAAGATAGATGCGGTCATCGAAGGTGGTGTCCTGAGACACAGGTATTACCTAGTTCAGGCGCCATCGCCAGTGTCCCACATACAATGTAGCACTGAATACTATAAATGTACCCACTTAAAATTTGTAAATTGTGGAGAAAATAAATAAATATTATTATTATTATTATTATTATTATTCATATTGGCATATACTTTACATATAAAATTTGTTTGTGTACAGGTACAGATTTGCTATGGATTTATAATACAAATAAAAAAATATCATTGAAAACTTGTTCTATTATTATGAGTACCTAGCTATTCTTTAGCTAACCTGTATTAGTTTTTTTATTTTAATATTAGCACCAACATTATATTTTCTAAAACATTTGAAATATTTCGAGTTATGGTTTATCTGTAGTAGGTACAAATCTTCAATCAAATCTGTTTAACGGTTTATATGTCATTGAAAATAACAAACATCTTTACAAATACATATTCATATTTATAAAATTTGTAGAGATTTTCGGTTTTTATATATATAATTACAGTTTAAAGCTAGTACGCAAATTAAATCCCAGAATTGTAGATTTTTTAAGTAATGTTTGAAACCTTAGAATACTGAACAAGTCAGAAAGTGTGCATTAAATAAAATATATTTTATTGAAATTATGACGTCTTATGTCGTTCCAACTTGTATAATGGAGAACGATGAGCTTACTTTTATTTTGTAAGTAAATTATTCACATGTTTTTTTATAAGCAAGTTTTTTTTTTACCTAAATTATCACAAATAGTTATCGTAGAAGGCATTCATATTGTTTTTGGATATAGTATATCTCAATTATGATTGAGAGCACTTTCTGGTTTGTTGTGTATATTGAGATTTTTCTTGTTATATTAAAATCGTTAGACAGGCTGACGGTTCACTTAATGGTAGGTGGCTACTGGGCTATGGCATCCCTTACTCGCTCACCGAAAAACGAAAGAACACGTGTTGTTATTTCACGGTGGTCTTTCTGTAAGGCGGTGGTTACTGTCGCCAGACGGACTGCGAAACGCAGTGTGCCCTGCCAAGAGAAACGTAAACTATGATACGTAATAGGTATCACGGTAAAGGAGAAAAAGGTAGACATTTCTAGGATTTTCCTTATGAACAGCTCGATACAGAAATGATGCCGCATTCGCGGGGTTTTCAAACGATTTGTAAGCATAACGTCTACAGTTAAAGTACGGTGTGACGCACGCGCCGAGGCCAATGTGGCTGGCTGGGTTGCATTGCGTTCCGAGTGCAATGCTCCCTAGAGTGCGAATATTTGCCTATTTGTTACCAGATAACAATTGACGAGGCATAATGTACGCACTTTACTGTTGGTACATGTACCACTAGAAACATAATAAAACCATTATTTCTATGTTCTTATTGTCAGATACTTTTACAGACATTGTATGTTAGTAAGCTTGAAGTAGTTTTACTCTTAGCTTATTCCGCAGCAGCAATAAATTATGTTTATTATACTAGCTTATGACCGCGATTTCGTCCGCGTCCCTCGGGAACAGTATTTTTTTTAATGAAAGATACCCTGTATGAAAAAGTTCATGATGTTTTCGATTGAGTAGTTATGACGTAAACAACAATAACAGCATTTATAATGTTAGATATGTCGGTGCTTTTGATTAACAAGAGTAAACAACAATGACAACTGTCAGTTGTCAACTGGACAGCGGGAGCGGAATGTCATTGTCGTGGACTCTGACACAACACCGAGCGCTAGCGCAGAGACGCAGAGGCATCGTGGCCGATTACCTTACGAGAAGGCAATCGGTTTACATCAAGTGAATTGTGCTACGTGTTTGGTGGAGTGTTATCTGATTTGGTGTGATTGGCCAGTGGACAATGCGATCGAGGACTTATTTTGTGCCGATTATAGCATTTGATTTAGAATTACAACGCATGACCTAATGTTGAATTATATTCTCCGCGCCCGACTATTCGCGCCTATATGTCGTGATCGAATAATATGGAGACCAATGATAAAGAGGACCCTAATCATGTCCTTTCATTGCGGAGGACCCTAATAAAATCCCTTCATCAGAAGTGGGATTACCTCACGAACACTGCTATAAGGATTGAAGTTGCTCAGTCGTGTGGCGCGGTGTGATGGAGAATCGTCAGTTTTATCGAAGCCATAAAGGATCCGGTTACGACGAGTGAATTTAAAGTTATCAGACTTCAACCCTGAAGCTACCGATGTCGATTCGTGGGCTTGGTGCAGCACTGTGGACCTGTGCCTCCCAGAAAGACTATTACAAGGAGTTGCAGATAGCTGAGCAAGAAATATGAAGATGTTACAGCAGCGGCCCATCCTGGACAAGTCAAACGGGATCTGCTCTTGGTGCGGGTTAACGGAACGTCGCGAGGCAACCGCGTCTCAGAGTGGAGGTGCTGTGGGGGACCCCTGTCGGCCGCCACTATCGGGTTCGAGCGCAATGACGACTTCGAGAAATCATCGCTTTTAGTTCGATGGCTTTAACCTATGCAGTGAGGTTGATCCCTGTGAATAATAACGGTGAGTCGTTTTCATTTTATTGTGTTTCTAGGGTAGAGAGCACAGCCGATAAGTTAAGCGAAAATCGACATTATGATGTAACGTAAATTGGCCTTGCTAATCACGCAGTTTTACTATACCTACCTACAACACCAAAAAAAAAAAAACTTTGAGGTTTTATTTCATATTGATCTGTTGTTACTTCTAATTCGATCTACCCACCCAGTTTTGTTATGCGAGAATAATTATCTTAAAATTTTAATGTTAAGCTTGGTTAAGCTAGGGATCGACCGTGTTGTTTTGTTTCTAGATAGACTTAACTTAAAGTGCTAGAATGTGAGTTATCACACCCAAATGAACCCAAAAGCATGATTAGACTTGAACAGATTAGTAGTCCTGTAAGAGTAATTGTTAGTTGCACGAGGTCAAATATCACAATGTGTGTATCAGGGAAGTTGCGAGGCCGTCCGGTCCATGTCGTCATATGAGATGACGAGCTTGGTCGAAGGGACACCTCGAGCTAGTTCCATTTGCATGACTGCGAGGCCGTCCGGTCCATGTCGTCATATGAGATGACGAGCTTGGTCGAAGGGACACCTCGAGCTAGTTTCATTTGCATGACTGCGAGGCCGTCCGGTTCATACCGTCATTATGAGATGACGAGTCTTGGTCGAAGGGACACCTCGAGTTAATTTCATTTGCATGAGGCCAAATGAAGGGTAAATGTGCTTACATGAGTGCGTATGTGTGAAATTATATCTAGTAGGTCAGGATAGGACGAGCGTAATGAATGTGGTGAGCCAGATAGTTTTTCTTTCTGTGCAGATTAATCGAACATGGATCGAAGCGGAGGCGAGAAGCGCACGAGGACGTGCGCATGTCAGTCTGGCCGTGTCGGTGCTTTTGATTAACAAGAGTAAACAGCAATGACAACTGTCAGTTGTCAACTGGACAGCGGGATCGGAATGTCATTGTCGTGGACACTGACACAACACCGAGCGCTAGCGCAGAGGCATAATGGAGGCATATCGGCTGAGTAGTATCACGGGAAGGCAATCGGCTTACATCAAGTGGATTGTGCTACGTGTTTGGTGGAGTGTTACCTGATTTGGTGTGATTGGCCAGTGGACAATGCGATCGAGGACTTATTTTGTGCCGATTATAGCATTTGATTTAGAATTACAACGCATGACCTAATGTTGAATTATATTCTCCGCGCCCGACTATTCGCGCCTATATGTCGTGATCGAATAATATGGAGACCAATGATAAAGAGGACCCTAATCATGTCCTTTCATTGCGGAGGACCCTAATAAAATCTTATATCTAGGATAACTTTATTTATTTGTTGTTAATGTAATGTATTCATTGATAAATTGCTTATATTATGAATTTGCTCAAGTGTTAAAGATAAGGTATATAGATAAAATTATAATATCAAATGAAATCCTTATTGTTACTAATCTATTCTATAAATATAATAAAATCGTAAATGAGCTGTGAAAAAGGATTAAAGTATATAATTCTTCATTGATAATTGCATAAAAACATTAAAAGTCCTATTTTTTTTCCATTAATTTTTTTACTAAAATAATAAAATCGTAAACGAGCTGTGTCTGTTACATTATTTTTTTTTTTCAAAAAAACAATTTATACACAGGTAAAAAAATTGTTTTTAGAATTTTTGTCTGTGCGTTTGTGCACGCTAATCTCAGAAACGGCTTAACCGATTTGGATGCGGTTTTTACTTATGCATTGCAGCAAGCTTCCCGTAACATCTAGTGTTCGTTTCATTCCAATCGGTTTACAAATAAAAAAGTTACGCATTATACCGAATACCAGGCGTAACGAAGTTGTGGGCTCAGCTAGTGGAAAATATAGATCAAAAGCATTGTGTTTCTCTGTATGTTTATTACATTAATAATTTTTAATGTAATTTGGGATCGAGATAATTTAATTTGATGTGAGGTACCACGTTACGTCGGGGAAGCCGCGGGTGAAAACTAGCTAGGTAAACTAAAATAAAAGGAACTGGATATCTGTTAAAAAAAAGTGAAGTAAATATCTTCGAGTGTATTGTATTCGGTAATAATGATTTATCAGTAAAGTTATTTTAGTGCAGATGCTAATAAAAATTTAAATTGAAGCTATTTGCTTGTTCGACGATTTCACATTTGAGCCGAATAAAAAAGCAGAGAGCGTGAGTGGAATAATCGTGGATCAATTGTTGAGTTTTGATCGTTTGGGTTTTTGAAAGGTCGTCGGCCCGGCTGGGCTCTCGATACTGTACAAAATTTCATCACTGGAATATTTTTTTCATTGTCGTTCTTAACACCATAAGTGCTGCAAGTGCGCTGCCGACCATTGTATGATGAAAGTTAAAGAAAGGATCTCTGGCATCCCTTATTCAATAATTTAATTAAAACACAACAGCACATATGCTGTTATTTCACGGTGGTCTTCTGTCAGGGGTGGTTACTGCCACCAGACGGGCAGCCCAATTATTTAAAGTGTAGCTATCATTTTTAAGATCGGAGAGTTTCCCGAGCATACAAACAGTTTTTTATTTTTACAAACCAAAAAATAGCTACACTATCCCTGACATTAAATAGGCAATAAATGTATTTCATTTCGAAATGACAGTATATGTAAATCAAGCCGGAAGAAAATACTTTGGTTTATTATGTGCATTGACGTCGATAACATACAATGAAGGTGATGTGTAAAAAATATTACCTAGTCATCAATGTTGGAACATGTCACACAACGCCATCTAGTCTTTTAACTACAAATGATAAATACTACTGAAACACTTCTTTTCTTTTGAACGGAATTCGAACGCCCCGACCTCTGATACATCAGGCAAAGGTTCTACCGTGGAGCCAATAAAGCTGAAAATAATAAACATGAGCATTGAAACACCCCATTGGGCTGTTGATATGCCTCACGCGATTTCGGATACCGGTCTGATCTGCACTTATAGTCTTCAGTTTCATGTGTGGAGTATAAAGATAAATAGAAAGAACGTTCTTCTAAGAGAAATAACGTTTTATTATTAACACACAATATACAATACGTTTTGTAATACATTTCTAAAAAGAAAAAGAAAATTACGTAATCAAGTCTGTGTGCCGATAAAACGAACTGCAAGTTATCATTATGTGCTGCAGTAGTTCCAGGTGACACCGACACGCTGATTTTCAGCTGCAGTCCATAGAGCAATGACTGATCACTTACTCGAACAAAGAAGGAAAACATCGTGAGGAAAGCTAAGGTGTATGACTAATCTGAAATCTTCAAATACTTAAATTTGGATATCCTATCAATCCGCAGTGAGCTAGCGTAATAATGGAGTATGAAGCCCAAACCTTCACACACCGCGGACAGGTCTGTGTTTAGTAACGGGAGTTAATTTATGTACGTGCTATTTAGAGCTGATGTAAAATCTAAAGAAAGTCAGCGAACTAATTTCTTAGTTTTTGTTTAAGTCATAACTAAGAAATTTATTTTCAAAATAAACAATGTAAATACGTAGAGAATCCTGAAGTCTACATAGAATAGTATGTAGGTATTTACTCTCCTCTGTTCGTTCTCGTAAAAGGGTTAAATAAATAATTCTCGTAAACTCTATTGTCAACAGCGTTCAGACATTTCTTTAATGACGAAGAAATGTGTTCCTAATCCTACTAAAATAATAAAGGCGAAAATTTGTAAGGATGGATGGATGTATGTGTGGATGTTTGTTACTCTTTGACGCAAAAACGGCTTAACGGATTTGAATGAAATTTCGCACACAGATAGTTTTATCACCTGGATAATTTTATCACATATAGGATACTTTTTATTTTGGAAAGAGGTTTCTTCCCGAGGCATCGTCTAAAAATGTAAAAAATTGTGCGCTACTGTCAACACAGCGATAAAGATGTCAGATATTTTCTAAGGTATTTTTCATTTTTCAAAGTGGAAGAAGTCGCGGGCATAATAAATGTGAAGTTTGTATGTTTGTTACTCAATCATGCAAATACGGCTGAACGGATTTGGATGAAATTTTGCACATAAATAGTTTTATAGCTTGGATTAACATATAGGATACTTTTTATCGTGGACAAATCCTGGTTCCTGTGGAAAAAAAACTACAGCGGGTGCGAAGTCGCGGGCACAGCTAGTCATTAAATAATTACACTTAAAAATATTTTGGTCTTTCAGTTTGTTTATCCTGAAATTGCTATTTAATGCTTATTTTTACCTATTGGGTTCAATGTATATATTATTATATGTAGTAAGTATATGTCTAAAACTAATATATTTTGTCTTTTATTTCAGGTAAATAAATAAACATATTGTTACGTGCGGGGTAAGTCAAACTGCCGTGTACGGGAGAAACGAACTATATAATATTTTCACAAACCAAGATGACTTCGAAAATCACTAAACTTGTCCGATGAAACCGTTAAACTTGCCAAAAGTCGTCAATGATTCCCTTAATGAGTCGCCGCCGGTTCACTGTCGCAGGTAACTTCGCAAAAGCTTCGAAGATTCGCTTTCAAATCACTGTTATCGCACAAAACAAAACTTATTTATACTTGGCGCCAAACGCCTCTATGTATTTCGAATTTACTAGAAAATCTAAACAACATTGTGTAAGCCATTGAAATTCGGAAATGCTATTTCTATTGAAATGTAAACTCTATGTTTTAAACATAAGGACCAATTTCCTTTGACACTAATCGGAAAGGCGCGTGGCTACCATCGATAGGGTGGGTCATTCGAGACTTTCTGCCGGCGCGAACGCTTTTTCCAGAACGTTCCATAGTTAGTCTTAACAATATATTAAATATATTTTGAATTGGATCGAGATAAGGTAAATATTATTATTTTTTCCGACATCGTTTCGTTTCTGTTACAGAAAATTTCCATCTGCCTACTAACTTCATTATAGGAATTTGGTTAGTAAATAAAGTACCACCAAGGTAGTACTTACCACCACGGAACTATAATAATATAAAACGTGCGTGCTTTTGGTTGCTCACTCACGTGGTGCAATCTTCTTTCGGAACTTTATGAACCACTTGGTTCATTTATAATTCCCAGATAATGATGGTCAAATCGGGCTACGTAATTAATCCACATTTAATTCAATTTATTGAAAGCTACTCTGAGGAAATAGATGGATAAAATGTATACTTGTCTTCTTGTCACAAAAAGTCTGTCTAAACTGTCTGGACATTGTGAATAAATATTTAGAACGCACCGAGAGTGTTAAAAATAATATGAAAGTAGTACACGTAAAGATTCTAAACAAAGATGACAATTACACATAGCGTGTGTAATTTCACGTATTTTCTAATATGTGAATGTGTTTTCATTGTTTTTCAAGTGCTTTGAGTGCTATAGAAAGTATTAGAGCCCGTTGAGACGTGAGTATTTGTAGGTACACGGAAAATACACAAATTACTATTTCAACACCTAACGGGAAGCATCTGGCTTATGACGACATAAACTAATATCACGCTTGGACAAATTTAATTAGTTTGGCTTTTTGCTGACGACGACGTCGATGCAAGGAGTTAGTATTAGTTGCGATATTATACAATTATAGCCCTTCTACATTGTAAAATATGCAGTTTCAACCCAAGCTACCCTTCCCCTTCATGTTTTGCCCCTTTGTTAAGGAATGTTACTTTTTTTCTTATTAGGTACTTTGTCTGACACTCTGTATTGTTAAGCCAATTCTACACTTTCCCCTATCTAGCCTTCAAATTTGTATTCGGTTACAAAACAATACTGCATTTTTGGAGCAAAACTGATTTAATGGAATACTCTACGCATTCCCTACAGATTTCGTTGTTCTGTACTCTAATCTATATCTATACAAAATAATAAAATCGTAAATGAGCCGTGTCTGTACATTCAAATATTTTTCTAAAAAAAAAAAAAAAACTATTGGTACACGTTTCACTGATGTTACTGAGGTCAAAAAAATAATATTTAGAATTTTGTCTGTTTGTTTGTGCGTTTGTGCACGCTAATTTCAGAAACGTCTTACCCGATTTGAATGCGGGTTTTCACTGATGTATTGTAGCGAGCTTCTCGTAACATTAACAGTGTTATTGTACAAAAAAAAAATACTAAACTATGTCTCAACACGTGTTTTGTCAAACAGCGCCTAATGACATTTGTGTACAATTTCACAGTTTAAACCCTGCCTCAAATAATGTTTAACCTTCGCTATTACAAAATAGTGTTTGTCCTTTGACTAACCAAAACATCGCTAGGCAACCTATAGGCAACCAAATGTTGCTATTTTAAAATTATAAAATAGCAAATAGTAACAATAAAATAGCAACATTACAAAACATTCGTTCAACTTCATTTGCTTCAATCCGAAACGTTCCTTTCTATGCAAATTTGTTATGTGCTAATAGAATATCCTACGCAGAAAAATATTTTAAAATTATCTATATATAAATAAAACAGTGCCGACTGTGATTATAAATTAATTATTGCTCTAAATACACCGCCATAAGTATGTTTTGGAACCAAAACTTACGTATATAATGAGTAAATTGTACACATAGAACAGTGATCGGTTGAAAGAATGGAATGTGTTTATCAAGACTTGTCAATCGTCATTACTCATTGTCAAATGAGTATAATTTCAAGTAGTATGGAAAAAAATGGACAATTGCAATATTAAAATAAAAATTCGTGAACGTGAAGAAAATTGGGTTCAAGAATAAAAGGTAAAACAACCCGATATTTCATCATAATCATAACCACACCACTAAATACAACTTGCGAAAATTAGAGACAAAGCAGTTTAGACTAACTTTGAGGCTTCGACAAGTCAGACATGTATATAAATATGAAAAGTATTATTTAAACCGTGCTAACTCTAACTGCTTAAACACGCTTTTGTAATAATTTTTTTTAGACACATGTTCAATGTCTGTTTATCTTTTTTGTAATAACACTCTTACCGTCTTACTACAAAAGATTAAATAAGCACTGTCTAAACACGTGCTTACGTAGACAATGTATAACTATTTAAACATTGTTAGGCGAGCGCTTAAAATGTCCTTACCACAAAACCTTGTTTAGCGCTTGTTTTTGTAGATAGTGTTAAAGTACGAGAATGATATTGCATTATGGCAACCCTGACAAACATTCATTCAGTCACTCGCCCTGAATTCATGTCGTTTTCATTTTACGCAGATTTTGGTTTTCACAAGCTATTATTACGGACTATAGTAACGATATAAGTAAATTATCAAATTGGAATAAGGCACAAATTACAACAAATACGTTAGATTGTTTATAAAATTTCGTTATATCAAAAAACATTGCGCTTAATGGAACGTAACTGACACGGGCGTAATTGTCAAATGTCAAGTTGGATTGTTCTTATTTTCATAAATTCCAATTATTATTAACATGGATAAAAAACGTGAGCTCGGCGTTGCGTCATCGTAATATTCGAATGGATTAATTCGCTCGCGATGTATCCTATCTCACAAAATTATATATCCTTATAAATAATTCATATCCTCCATACGTAATCAATTAAATTTAAAATATCCATAGTCATTTCAAAAATCAAAAGAAATCTTTAATATTACGCAAAACGATTACAAATTTGACAGCACGTCCAAGGAGAAGCCGCTAACTAGATAGACACTTGTTAATCAAGCATCTGGCGGTATTTAAATTTAAATAATGCTCAAGCATTGTCTAACCCTAAACAATGCCTAGACACTCTTTTGTAGTAAAGTTTTATTTAACCACGTGTACAAAGCCTGTTTAAAGTATGTTTAATGTTTTTGTAGTAAGACGGTTAATGTTTGTTTCATTCCAATCGGTTTACAAACTACGCGCTATACCGAATACCACGCATACGAAGTTGCGGGCTCAGCTAGTCTTTTATAAGCTCCTCTATTTTTACAATATTAATTTGTGGTTGTGTTGGCAACACCGCATCACGTTCAGTTAACTAATCTAACCTTAACAATCGACTGCCGAAAACAATAACGACCAATGAAATAAACGCTACCCAACTACGAACTGCGCAGTAGAGTTGTTATTTAGTCACGTTTCGATGACAACAAACGAGGAGTAATATTCGTACTTGTAAGTCTTCAACGCAATTCAAGCTCTGTCCCTCCCACGCCCAGCCGGGGAGCTGTGACGTCACGACCCGCACATTTCACCCACCCTCCGTTATACCCCAGACCCTAAAAATAAACCCTCAGGCCCGGTGCTCGCTCAATGAAAGCCCCGGGTGTCGGTTCACCCCCGCGAAGTAGACGAAGAAAAATCCATTATGAATGCTGCGTTCAATACGCATTGATATTTTATCAATAATACTTTTTTTATAAGGTAGTCTACATATTGAAATTCAACGATACGTAGACTACCTTTGAAGATCAAGGGCATAATTAAAAACATGTGTCTTGACAGCATTGAAACATACTCATCTAAATTCTAAGAATATAGCGATGGATGGAAAAATAGACTCTAACCAGTTTTTTTGCCCAGGTTATGTTGAAATTCTTCTAAATTTTTCTAATATTTTATTTTTTATACACGATTACACATGCTGTAAATAGTTGATTACATCATTGTTAAACCTCAAGCTTATCACGAGGATTTAGTTGGGGTGATAAGAACTCGAAAACATTCGAGCAATGTAATATATGTAATGTTTTTAAGCTCTTAGGTCAGACACGATAAGGGCAGGCCCCTTTTTATCTATGTATATCGTTGCTCATTTTAAAAGAAATTCATAGCTTGAAAAGAATTCTGTTCTTTTACTATATCAAAGAAAAATCTCAAAGGTTTCTCTCTTATAATGTGTCATCCTTGCTTTCAGACTACCATAACAATTATTTTATTCTTCCAACATAATATTGATTTTCAATTGGAATGCGAGATGAGTTATCCAAAGCATCAATGTAACTGATTTTGTGTAGAATGGGGGGTGTCGTCGTTGTTATAACTTCATTCCTTTCGTGTCCTTTTTGATTTAATTTTTAGTTACGTTTTTATTAATAACAACACCCTCTTTTAGAGCAGGGGGAAACCTTAAAGGTTTCGAAACCTGGTTGTAAATATGACAACCTAAGAATGCGGTGTCTATATCCTAATTGAACTCCAGATCACAAGGTACACAGGCAAAAAACCCTTAGTTCTGATGCAAAAGAAGTTTAGAACTACAAACTATACGTTTAGAAACACTGGAAACTAGACTAGATGATTATAGACAATGAGTTGAATTTCTAAAGGTTCAGGTCAGTCAGACATTGAAGCAAAGGTGAAACGGTGGCGCGACCTCGTCTGTATTTCTTGGGCAACATTTCGTGCTTCCGTTTCCAATAGCAGTCCGACGCTTGTTGCTCGATTCGAGGACATCAGACTATCTATGCAATCAATCTCATTTGACACCTCCACATTTACGTTCTGTGAACGGTACATTTGAATGTGTATATGCATTGCTGTTTCCTTCAAAATTTCTCGGTATTTATTCATATTTAGTTGGTTCTTCGTTGCTGAGCACTGTGAGTTTAAACATTTTTATGCTATTTTTCGTCTGTGGATTTGATAAAATGTATTTAGTATTTTAAAATTATTCAGATAGACACAATCTTTTAGGGTTTCATCTCTTCTGTTTTAGGCCATTACTATGGATTTTTTACAAGTTATTAGCATTTCTTCAGTTACTTATCTCGAATTTAGTTGAGTATTTGGTGCATGAAAATATTGGGACAGTCACGACGAACGTTCGAACAGAATCTTTTCTCGATACAAGATTTGTATTATGAAATAAGAGGAGACCTAAAGAGAATGTGCGGTCATATTACAAGCGGTTAGTATTGTCGACCACTGTGGGGAATGAAAGAAAATTAGTTAGTGATTATTTAAATCTGCCCGTAATATTACATCTCAATGCTGCGCGCGGGCCTTCAATTTAATATAAGGATTTGCAGGTATTGGGCTACAATCCACAACGCTCGCTAGTCTTTTGTGAAAGAAGACCGACCGGGATTCGGGCCTGCGTCTACCGTAGCGGACAGACGATGAGACGACTCATTTATTTATTACATACTTGTCATGGTTTATAAAATGGTGTATAAATATTATATTTAAACATGAAAAATAATAGCAAACTAGAGGCCCAGTATAATTCAATAAAAAGATATCGTCTTATCTCGGTATCATCAGGGAGTAACATCCAACTGATAGCATATCTAGTCTACGAGAATGAGTAAGGCCAACACAAACAAACACGGTGTATTGAGTTTATAGCGTATGTACTCATATGTGGCTTGGCGAAACATCTCTGGGTATTTTCCATTTTTATAAATAGTTTTCTAATGCTTTACTATGTCAGACGGAGATTCATGAAAAATAATAAATGGTTGATTAATAAAGGCTTAGGTAAATTGTGCGCCAAGTTCCAGTATTAAGTTTTTTATTTACTTAATAATTAAACTTAAATAAATTGAAGTATTATTTTTTATTCTTAGACCATGAACCTAATAACTGGCAGTCCCTGAGCAGTGCACCGTCTCGCTCAATGGCTAAACGTCGCTATCCAGCTATATACGCTGCCAGCAGCTGGGCAATTTGCCACCTGAACCCGATCTCTTTCGCATTCGTAATTTATTACTTAGTTTTTAGTTAATGTGTAATTTGTATCAGTCTAAAATGTATTACATAGTATATATGTATTACACCATAAATAATTTACACCCCTATCACGTTAGCCCATTGTTGATAGATTGACAGGATTATTTATGATTATCGAGCCTATAATGACCTGGTTGTCGGACATGAGGCCGAAATAGATATATTTGATAGTACGTTTTCCATGTTCAAAACGTAGAATAGGTTCATTGATTGGGTGGGTTTAGGTGATGTTTATTAAAATTTATTAAAATTATATTGCAGTAGTATTTAGTACCTATGTTCTGTATTTGTATTTTCACTGAATACGGAATATAGGTTTATTCTGTATTTTACTATCATATTATTATTGTAAGTTAGCACAGTTTGCCTTAAACTATGCTATGTACAACTAGTTAGGAGTGCAATTTAGCAATTATTAATTTTTACACATGCATTTTTTTATTAATTGCATTCTCTGTGTGTACTCCATTAAATAAATAAATAAATGTCATCAAAAGCTTCTCGGACACAGATTTCCTCACTAAAATCCTCGAACCTTTAGACTCGGAGGTTCTCGTACCACCGTATTGGGTTATAGTTAGGTATATCGCTATAGGTGATATTTTTCTTACGTTACATCAGTAATATTAGAAAATAATACAATATACGTAATATGACAGGTTGCCAATAAGAATCTAATTTATGTAACGGTCGAGAGTCTGCATCGCAATGGCTTTCAATGTTTCAAATGGTTGGGTAATGTTGTTATGTGTGCGTGCTCATTGAGCCAACCCGGTAACGACGCAGCCGGGCGTGGGAGGGGCGGGGGTTGCGGAGCGGGAAGGCCGCAGGGCGGGGTGAGGTAGCGCGTGACCGACCTTGGCCGTGACTCCGAGCACACCCCGGGAACCGGGAGCAGCCACGCACACGCCCAAATTGATTTTTGCACCTCCTCCTTTATCTTCAAATTTATTATGAATTCCCAATTCATCTCGCCCTCTTACGTTGTATGGGTAGGTATACCAACTTAATATCCTATGAGTCTTCAATGTAATAAATATGTTCCTTTACTTGCCACAGTTCATTACCTATTTTCAGCTTTCATTTGAATTATTATATCTTTGTTCATGTAGATCATGGGGACCTATGGGTATCGTAAGGGACTCCACTCACTGGAGAAGAATCGAGGCGGCGGAGGCCACCAATAGGCCCGCCTCTTCTATATTTCTATGTGGAAGTCCGCTCACTGTAAAAGTAGAAGCGAAGGCGCGCCGGGTCGAGGCGGAGGTGTGCGACACGCTTCCTACTTGTCGCCAGGACGCCGCCATTTTGTCATTCGTGGCGTATTTCGTTTGCACGTGTTGAGAAAAAAATATATCGAAATTTATTACTGACCGCTTATTTAAGCTGTGAGCGTAGTCCCTAAGAAAGCTCAACGTCGTCGCTCGGTGAGCTAGCGAGAGGACTTTGTTACTATGATAGATTAAATCGGGAATGAGGAGATGCAAGAAAGGATCAAATAGGTTGAAGAGTCAGTGGGCAATACACATAAGTACGGAGAGCCGACGGCCGCTGGGGCTGTATACACAAGGTGGACAGATGATCTGATAAGGGTTACGGATCGATGGTGGAAGTAGACTGCTTCTGGTCGGTTCTGATGGCCAATTATGGGAGAGGCCCGTTTTACGGCTGAAATATGGTTATAACTTTGTTCAAATAAAGATTGCTCTTTTTTTATTCAGAAGAATTTACAGTATTAACAGAGTTGTCTTTTGGCTAACACAATCTTAACATGAAAAGATCATACTATTTATCTAGTGAATAAAGTACAGATCCAAATGGTGGGTACCATTTGTCCTTGCCACAGTTATGTGCAGCCTTGCAAAATTATGTGTAGACACTTGTTATCATGAGCTCTCCGGACGGCGATATGAAAGATTTTTTTGTATTGCAATAATACGGCAAAGTTATAATATCTCGAAATTTGGTTGGATGTTACGAGATCCAACCAAATGCATCGTTATTTAATATGTATTTGACTAAAACCTTTGTAATTCAATTTACCAATACGGTATGTAAACAATAAATCGACAAGTATTACAATACTCGCAATAACAATGTAACAAATTAACAAAAATCAAAATGTTTATTTTACGATTTTTTGAACGGACATTATATAATTTACATTATATTATGCAAACTGCTTTAACATTCCTAATCCAGAGAAGGTATTTAATCTTTATTACTCATATATTTTTGTCAGACGTTGATTTTTTTTATTTTTAGGTTATCCCTCGGGAACAGTACTTTTTTCTGAATGAAAGTTTTTTTCTACTTCTTGCTTTAATCTCATCAGTTGTTGGTAATAGAAATCTGAATTGATGGTTCTGCGGCAGTAAAAGCTCATAATGAACAATGCCCTTCCATCCCACCATACATACAGCATCACCTTATTGCGAGTTAACCCGGATTTTGGCAGTCTTTAAAGCCTGACCAACCTTTGACCACGACCTTTTTCGCACGTCGCACGCAAATAGTACAGGAAAGGAGATTTTATTACAAGTTCATACGTACTATATATGCGAAAGGACTTTTTCCCCGACCTGATATAATATTATGCCGTTTGGTCTCTAAGGAGGTGTCTTACCTACGTAAAATCCACCATTACTTAAAATATAGAGGTACGACTAGACTAGATGTAAGAAATACTTGTAAATAGTTCGTCTAAACTGCGACCATTAACTACATCAATATTACTTAAAAAATACAACTTGCTTTTAAAATGTCTTGACCTACATTTTTATAATTAAAATGTTAATGCTGTAATAGAATTACGTTAGAGGTAAACTATTGCGTTATAATGTTCGAGTAACTGTATTTCAATAGGTGGCGTGACGTTTTCTTTTCAACGATATGATGACTTCTATTCCTCTGTCCACGTGTATCCTAAAGCACTCGCCTGATTATAAAAGTGAGGAACTTAAAACGCCTGGCTTCATCATGCCCGTGTCGTGTGACGCAAAGAAAACACGCGAGTCCAAACCAAAATAGAGTTGGTCGCTTTGTTGGAGGCCGCTCGGAATAAATTGTGGCTCTAATTATAGATGTATGGTATGGCGCGCCTGTCTCGAGTAGTGGCTCTCCGATGCTTCATCTAAACGCCTAGCTATACATTAGTGATCAACCGTCTGGCTATCCATTTAGACCTTGATTTCATGGCACAATGACATTTTAAAAAGCAATGGTAACAACGGCAAAAAAACACATGAAAATGTCTCGCGTCAAAAGAATTCAATCCTCTATACGGAAATCCGTAATCCATATGCAAGCAGTATCTAGCAGTTTCAATTTATAAACTAATTCATATTAAATGTTGGTAGATCTATAGATTGAAGCACTGAAGCAGAGCGAATTTGCGACAGCGTAACGACTACCAGCGGGATGTCTCGCCCCGTCGCGTCGGTTGTGTATAGGTAAAAAGGTACCTGAAAAATTGAGTATTTTCGTAATTATAAACTGCAGTTTATGCAGGAGTGGCTACCAGAACGGCTCCTTCACGGAAGACCATCGTGATATAAAAGAACACGTGTGCAATGGTATCCCCCTTAGCATTGCTTGTGTTTATTATTTAAAAAAAACTTGGTAGACTGCTGCAAACCGCCAAGGGTTCAACTATTAAAATATTACATTATCTAATCGTGTTACAAGGATTTAAAGATATTTGCTTCCATGATGAACTAATCCTCACATGTTGCCTATGTGCAGCGTTACACCTATATTGGAGCAACGTGCATATATTGTGCAGTTGTGCACAGACACGTGCATAGGGGAAATGTTATGGTGGAGTATCGTGAAACTATCGATTCATTGGCACGTGAGACTTGCACAAGCATTGCAATACATATATGAGAAATGATATGCAATATGTTGAATGCACGTGTTAATATAAAATTCCAATTACACTAATCGTCTCAAGCTTGACGAACTACCCTTTGGACACACGACGCTAGAACAAAAGAGTTCGAAACACATACGCTATACGAAGGGTAATTCGTCCGAGGTCTCAGGTCTCACGCCAGAAGCAATAGTTATACTTTTAATATGTATAAATTCATATGAGAACATTGATTAATTTGACTCCTAAATAACTAGGTATTTCTCTTTCTATCCCGAACCACATAAATAAAGTATATTCAAAAAATATTTTCCAAAAGATTTATATTTATTGTTCATACGGAATGCTCCCTCAGCAGCTAAATTCACTTAACGCACTCGCATTTCGCAATGTCTCGTAACTCATCGGTGGGACACATGAACATTTTCTCAGAATAACCGGCGCACCCGGAATCTTGACGTAAATTTGTTATACATTGCGCATTTTGCGAAAGAACGAAGAAAAATACATCGAGCCATATTTTATTTGATTCGACCTCGAGTAAATGTGATACGAGACAATTTTTCCAACGCGATTCGACGAATTCAATTTATACTATCGTGCCCGTGACGGACTTGCCACACTTTCTTGTCCCGCAAAGGTCTCATCAGACTGTTATATTCATAATGCGTCTTTCAAACTATCTTTTTATCTTTTAATTGTCTCGGAGTCAGTTGTTAATTTGTACCAGCCACGATTTGGTCTCGTTCTCTTCAGGCCGGATACGAGTGTTAACTTTTATCTTGGCAGCATTGCTCGTCCGGACAGCGTCGGAACCGGTTGGTTCGAGGTTGGCCACCACCGCAACAACAACTTCGTTTCTTGTAACCGTGTTAGTTTGTATGCATCTAGAAGAAACATGTGTGCAGAGAGTGTCTACTTATGTTGGTGATTTTGATCTGTCTACACGCTGGCCCGGTTTTAGCTCGCATGCACTGGCTTATGTGAGAGCAACAGAGAACATTTGAAAAGCAAACGGCAACTATTCCTATTATTTATGTATAGTTTTGAGTTGCTTTTTAACATGAATAGAGTATTTGTGCATTAGTAAACTTATTTTCATGTTTTCATTGAAAGAAAAATAGTTTTGTAACCGAGTATCTTCGAACAATTATATTTTACCTTTGACGTTATCATTTGAGGACTACGCAGTTTGACTAGCCAACCTACATGATTATGTTTTGATGGTCTAACTGTCGAATTCAAATGCTCATTTCAATGTAACTTCCTGGCGACGCGCGACTGTTGTAGCTTATTACTAAATTAATACATATGTGCCGTTCAAGTTAATAAATAATTAGTCTGTTTTGTGACAAGAATGAAAAATTTCTCTGATTCCTCGCAAACAAGAGTAGATTTTTTTTGTATATTTTAATAGCTACCTGCTCCGGCTTCTAGCGAATGCAGTGTCTGTATTGCACTTTTAATTTAATTCAAATGCTTATAGCACTATCGCACTAGTACTAGACAAAAAGGCTAATTAGGTTAGTTTTTAGTACAATATATTTTCATCTCTCTATCTCTCCCCAGTCGGTCCCTCATTATCGAGGATCGTAGTCATGAAGTCACAGTTTCGACCGCACCATCCGCCTCCATCGGCCTCTATTGCCTGGTTATCCTCACCGCCTGACAAAGTGTATTTATAATGTATAGTATACACTTTGCCAGGCGTATAATGCAAAGTGGATGCAAAATAATTCAAAGTGTATAATCAGAAGAGATGGCTTCCATCACTTGATCTGTTCTTGGAGATCGACCTCATAATATTTTGCCTTCGATGTTGCGAGTAATAATAAATGTTTTTTCTCATGTCAGAATAGACATGGATTGTTTTTCACATAAAAAGGGTCCATATTCTCTTCACCACTACTATTTTCATCTCTATTTATAGCAATATTATTTCAATGTTTAAAATTAACAGGAGCGTAGTGTATGTTAGTGTTTCTACTGTTTGAATTTGCATTCTAGTTCCTAGTTATTGTCTGTTATTTGGCTTCCCGGTTTATTTTTGATAGGTCGCCGGAGAGAAACCGGCCTACCATCCACATGCGCTAGAAAATTATTTGTAGACGTTCTTTATCTACTGGATATAGGGCACACGCACAGGTGTAGAGTATATTTTCGCTAATTCTAGATAGGAACAGAATATAATATTTGTCATATCTAATTTATTCTCTGCTTCATTTTCTGTGCCTGTCTGCAGGCTCATAATCAACTTTAAACGATTTAATATATGTAGGTATGTGGGTAATATTATCATTTCATACATTAAAGTTTAAGTTACAAAACGTTTTCAACTTTCAATTAATAATTAAATTTTAGTATTGAAACCAATGAGTAGCATAAAAAATGCTTTTCTCTCGGTATGTGTATCATTAACTAAATTGTTTATTTGAGGTAAGCAGAAATGTCACCTTCATACCTTTAAATTATTCCTTTGAAGTGAAGTCGGTAAAGTGTCTGGGCTCCGAGTAATTTTAGACTTCGACAAACAGAAGCGGGCCTGTACAAGGCCTGTTTTGTGGATTCTGTTTTGATTAGAATCGCTTAGCTTTTGCCGCCGGAACCAGCAGCGTCGCTAAAGAATAATTTAAGATCTGCTCATGGTGCATATTTTTTAAAGTGTATCCACTTCGGGGTTACTTTTTGTAGAGCAACGTTATGTAACACGATAACATTATCTATAACTTTTGTTGAAAGCGTCAACACACCGTCAGAACTATGCAACTCTTGAGTTAAGGCTGAGCAACCTTCTGAAGCAATTTTAATTTATAACCATAACGTTGGCTGTTTTAAAATATAGCAACGTTAGTTAGTCTACATCTCAAAATTTAAATTAAAACATTTGGTTATCCGTTTCAACCCACTAACATTTGCAAACGTTGTTCCACAAAAATTATCTTCGGTGTGGATGCACCTTTAAAATGATGCTTTACTTTGAAATTTTTTAAAGTTTTTTTATTGTCGTCAGCGTTTTATCATTATCCTCCAATTTTTATGTCCACATTATTATTATTTACCTATAAATTGTATAAGTTTTAATAGCATGTCAAAGATTTATTTGAAATTTTTTATCCGTTTTGTTTTGTTATCACTTGACATTTCTTTTGTTTACGGTTCAGTGGAATTATCTGTTTTGACAAGATTGTCTTTGCGTTTAATAGACTGGAAAAATACTAGTGACGGCTTGAAATTTTAATTATTTATGTGTCTGAAACATGCATTCAATGTATCCTACAAAACAATGACGTCACCTTAAAAATTTACGGACCGTATTATTATTGTTCCGTTCGTATGGTTGGCCTGAATCTTGATGATTTGATTGGAACTTATTTCACCTGTGATGGCAAATTTGATTTCAATGAGAAATGTTCATTCTATTGATCGACAAAATAAACCGTCGCGGTTCGTGTGGCTCGACCTTGGGTATACCTACGTTTTAATAAACGGGGATATGATAAGGTCAGGGTTCGAGAATGACTGATATTTTGCGTCGCAGTACCCACGCCCCTCGCAATGTTAAACTCCATCAATACAAGGTACTTGTAGTCGGACAGTGTGTGTGTAACGCAAAATTCATCTGATACTTAACATAGAACCAGCAGTGGCTCTAGCATGAGTTTACGATACTACACTCGCTAGCGAGAGCGTAAAACATTTATATGGAAAATTGATAATTTGACATTGACAGTTCACGATTTTCCATACAAAAGTTTTACGTTCTCGCTAGCGAGTGTAGAATTGGTGTAGTATCGTAAACTCATACTAGAGCCTCTGGACTGGCTAGCACGCAACGAGAAAGGCATGTCTACAGGATGATCAGGGAATATGTAGTAGGTATTTAAATGTTTTATTTTTATGTGATAATAGTATCAAAGAGAATGAATTGCACACACTAATATTTTTGTGTAAGGCGTGTTTGAAATAATTTTTATTATTGCATTTTATATGTTCGCGTGAACCGTGGTTGGAGTAACGTCTTATGTTTAAATTTATTTCAATTATATTTTAATATATAGATTTATTATTTTATATATACAGTTTTTGTGATACTTTTTAAAATAATCAAGCGAAAATAAAATAAATTTTCTCATGCATACTTTTTAATTCTTTGTGTTAATATTAACAGTTAAAATTGTAAATTACTAATATTCGTAATATACTAAACTGGTAATACTATTAGCAACAAAAGAGAAAAAAATAAAAATAAAGAATTGATATGAAAAAAGTTACGATATTTTCTAACAAAAACGTAATTCCGTTTTCCTAATTGCGATAAAAATAATTGTGTAATTTTTTCCTGATGAAAACGGAATCTGACGAATATCTTTGTTCGAACATGGTTTTTTACCGGTACCTACTAAGAATATGTTAATTTCAGCGTGAATTCAAGGAGCAACGAATACTGTAATGGCTATTCGTAAGTTTGGTATATATTTTATTTAATTATAATTATTTATTTGTTTATAGCTTGCAGAACTAGTTTTTAATTTTTTTTTTAAATATGCCAGGTATTTCAACTTTCTTTAGAAATGACTAACCCGTAAACATAAATACGTAAAAGTTGTATTGTACACTACCTATGAGACGCGAGAAGTCGCAAGTATTTTATATATTTTGTGAATTCCTGTCAACCATGAGAAATCTTTTTCGAATTTCTAAAGTTATTGGTGATTAAAAACACACTTTAGCCCTGAAATTATTTATCATTTTCATAAAGATGAAGGTAAATATATTATTTTGATTTCTCCATAATAGTCTTATTTGCCTAAACTATACATAGACTCCCATCCCATTCTCTCCATAAATTGAAGCGTTCTGTAATATTTATTACTGCGTACGTGTAGTGAGTAGTGTAATGTTTGCGTGCCATTTACTTTGTACGCTACGCATCCCTCATTTGGCACTCCTCGGCGAGGCGACGTGCCAGCAGCCAGCACCGCCGCGCCGTTTGCTCCACACGAAAACTAAATGTTTCCACTCGGTTCGCTTCCACATAATTCAATTGTCACGATACAACGTAACGGTCGTTAGCATTGACGTGAATCGTTTTGTATTATACATACATTTGTAAGAAATGCAGGTTGCGTCGTAAGTCTAATTATTAGAGTAACCACATTATACATTTAAGGGGGAGACAAACGCTAAATACTAAAAATATCCATTGTTTAATGAAAATGTTACAAGAAATAGACAAGACAATTGCTTTGAAAAAAAAAATAAAAAAATATTATACTTAAACATGTGAAGAACCAATTGTATTAATTAGAATTTTCGTTAAAGTAATAGAAACTCCACAAAAAAAGTTAGAACACAAGAAGAATTTGACCTTTATTGAAAATTCTCTCGAAAACGGCTTATTGCACGCATATGAATACTGTACCTTATGTTGATATCAGATTAAAAAATTGTATTGATAAAAATTTTTTTTTTGTGTAATGTTCTAATGGTAAAAACAAAAAAACACCATTTCTAGGCCCGTTGAATTGTCTCCGCCGCCAGCGAGTTCTATAGTAAATGTCATTTGCCTCAGTGAATCCCTTAAGTGTGTATACACTGTACAGTACACGTTCACGAAATTTGCCTTCTCGTTTTAATGAATTTCTTCAATACCCATGTTGTTTATTTAAATGATAAATGGAAATCCGAAACTCCAACAGATAGTCGATTTTCTTTCTTGGGGGTCTAAATAAATCTCTTTTACTATATTTTTAAGAATTGTTTTTAGATGGTTCAGTAACTTTACAATATTATTCGATAACATTTTACCTCTTTGTAATGTTAGTTTTTTTTTCTTTCATATTACTAGCCCTGGGTGCCACTCTAGGCTGCCTACAAGGGGCACACTGAAATGATCGGGAATAGAATATTTCGGATTGAGTTACAATAAAACCTTTTTTAGAATTTGAATACTGGCCTCTTAGAATCTTAATGACATTCAAACAATTTTTTTTTTTTATTAAAAACAAAAACTATGTTGGTTTAAAGTTGACACGTCGTTAACAGAAATGGAGCTCACGCGTGAACATTTCCGTGCCATAATTTATCACAATTTCGTCGCGGCTTATCTCAAGATAAATGTCTCAGCGAACTTGTTTCGATTTATGATGTTGAAGCACCGAGTCAAACGACAATATACCGCTGGTATGCCGAGTTCCGACGCGGTCGTGTGTCGCTCAGTACTGTTTCTTCTGCAGGTCGACCAAGAACAGCGGTCACGCCTGAAAACATCGCAGCTGTGCGAACTATTATATTAGATGACCGTCATGTGACATACGAGCAGATTCGGGCTGTTATCAGTATCGGAATGACTGCAATTCAGTCGATATTACATAATGAGCTGAACTACATAATGAGTGTAAGAAAGCTAGTTTCCCGCTGGGTTCCCCACAATTTGTCCGAAGAGCAAAAGGCGGCTCGTGTAGATTGGTGCCGGAATACTCTGCAACGCTTCAACAGAGGGAAGTCAAATGCCGCTTATAATATCGTCTCAGGTGACGAATCATGGATTTATTCATACGAACCTGAAAGAAAACATCAGTCAGCAGTTTGGGTCTTCGAAGACGAGGTCAAGACCCCGAAGCAGCTGTGGAAGCGTACAAATCAGCCATTTTGTCAACATCAACTTCAGACTGGAATTACTGTTTTAATGATTGGTTTGCACGAATGGAAAAGTGCATTAAGTTGAAAGGAGAATACTTCGAAAAACAATAAAATACAATTTAGCTATACCGTGCGTGTGGTTTTTCTTATTCCCGATCATTTCAGTGTGCCCCTCGTAATACACTAATATTAAAGCAAGTATACACTAATATATAAGTGTATACTTTATATTCAGTAACGAAATTTTGAAAAAAATTGTTTCTATTTGATTTGTTCTCAAAAAAAAAAATGAAAAAATATTTTATTCTTGAATAAAAAATTCGTCTATTGTCAATTTCCTTGAATTGTTTCAAATTCTCAACCGGCGTCTTTATGGCTTCGTTTTTTTAATTAGTATCTTTATTGCATGATGAAATATTGAATATTTTTTCTTGAAAACAATATGTTCCTCCGTCTCCTTATAATTATAGTTCATAAATTCAATTAATATCTTATGTAGAAATTCTAATTTTATAGTTATGGATTCTATGATTCTAGATTATTTCTACGAGCATATCGAATTGCAACAAACTCGATCCAAAGATAAACGGTAGTGCCTTCTAAGAGTAATAGTTATTTCCTCATTATAAAGTAATCGTAAACATTGATTTGTGTTAGCTGCGCCTCCTACCCACGCAGTTCGGTGGCCCTACCGAAACTTGTTCGTCGGTATAAAGTAAGCGTAGGCTACACCGCTCTTAAAGCCAACTCAGTATTTAAATTGCCACCGGAAACTGTTTAGTGTCACAATTAATCCTTAAAACAATAAAAACATTTTTTTAGGTTTGTGCAACCCTAGTGCGTATCATAGGATGAGTCACCTATATTATTCGGTCACGAAGCCGTTGCCACAGATGCACAGAAGCAACTCCCTACTGAAATGTGTCCAGTTCTCTACCTACAACATGGCTTTCTTGAAGGGAACTGTAAAAATACGAATGGTGTTCTTGGCGTTCCTCGATAAGCTGTAATAGTTATCAAGATGTAGTGTAGTATGTAATGTAGCGGAGTGTGCTAGTGAGTGGGATGCTTAATTCATGCGTTGTGATGAAAAGTTCTAAAGTTTAAAATTAAGCTCGCAGTGAAAAGACGTAAAGTTTCCTACCTAGTTACATATTTTTAGACATTAGCGATACGATCTGCTTCAGCTGGTGATAGGCGCAGTCGCTGGAAAGAGAGAAGTTGGGCGAAGAAAGAAGTCGTGGCTGAAGAACATCCGGGATAGCTAACGCAGTTGAGTTGTTACATCAAGAACTGTTCCGAACAAAAAACAGAGAGGCCTATCCAGGCTGATTGCCAACCTAAACTAGTTGGAGAGGCATCACAACAAGAAGAAGAAGATTCTCAAATAATTATAAGGTTCTCTTCGGTTATCACAATAAACGCGCTACGTGACTCAAGCGCTGACTAAGGCTTGATTTCCTCAGATAGCTCTGTGCGCAATTTTGGATATAGATGGCGCATTTGATAATACTCCCACCAACACGTTAGTGCCCTCACTAACGTGTCACTACAAAACAAAAATGTGGACCCGACTACAGTTAGGTGGGTAAAGGCCATGCTATCCAAACGTAAAGCGAAGGTCGAAATACACGATACCTCGCTCACTGTAGCAACTACAAGAGGATGCCCGCAGGGCGGTGTTCTATCGCCACTGCTTTGGACTCTTGCAGTTGATCAGTTTTTTACAGGCTGGCAGAACACAAGATCGATGCCCTGGGTTATGCTGATGACCTAGTGGTGATCATAAGAGGCTTCTGCCAAAGCACAATTTCGGCCTGTCAGTTAACGGTGACAAAACTGTTACCAAAAGAGGCTACTGAACAAATTAAAGCCACCTCTAGTAAATGGCAAACGAGTTGAATTTTCCTCAGAGGTCAAATATCTGGGAGTTACTTTCGACCAGAGACTAATGTGGAATGCACACATTGGAAATGTGATAAATAAGGCTAAGGCAGCCTTATGTATCAGTCGTCGAATGTACACTGCTATTGTGAGGCCGATGATCGCATACGCCTCTATAGTATGGTATAGAAAAGCCAACCAGAAAACGAGTATCGACTAGCTTAATGGCTTACAGCGTTTGGCATGTCTGATGATAACAGGAGTCATGTCGAGTTCCCCCACAGCATCTCTGGAGGCTATCCTGGGCTTACCGCCTTTAAATCTATTTTTAGAGAAGGAGAAAAACCAGTTAGTATTATGCACAAAATGATGAATCGGGGAAAACACAATTGGCTGTCCGAGGTACCTACTCAGAGCTCTAGAAGACTCAGTACTTAGGGATCCCATCCTAGGCATGCCTAGTGACACAATGGTACCACAGTACATAGAAGTAAAGTCTTACACTCTCAAAGAGAAAACTGGTCAAATAACAAGATCTCTTGGGAGGAGTTAGCCTTTCTTGGTATATCGATGGGTCCAAATCAGGAACTGACGTAGGCTGTGGAATGTATGGCGGGTTACAGGACCAGTGTAAACTTAGGACAATACGCCCGCATCTTCCAAGCAGAGGTCTTCGCCACCCTAGAATGCGCGGAAATCAACCTGCGAAGAAATTACCTCAACGGTGTAATTCACTCAGATAGTGCACTTCATGCACTAGGACTCGGACTTTACAGTCTTAAAGCTGGTGCGAAACTGTGTAGACTACTTAAATACTTTAGGGCGCAAAAATAAAGTGGTCCTAAGATGGGTACCCGGCCATTTGGGGATCGAAGGCAATGAACTTGCCGACGAACTGGCTCGAGCAGGCGCAAAAGGTAAGCTAATAGGTCCTGAACTTATGTGCGGACGACCAAATAGCCTAGCTCGCTGGACCATATGGAACTAGTGCTTTATGAAATCTTACAAACACTGGACTATCTTGCCAGGGGTGAGCCATTCCAAGGCGCTCATAGAAGCCTATAGTCGAAACGTGATAAAGCAGGCTATGTCGCTTAGTCGGAGCAATTTGTGGAAGCTAACTAGGGCACTAACGGGGCACTGCCGCATCAATAGACACCTTAAAATAATAGTACAGGACAGTGTCGCTTCTGCCATGAGGCAGAAGAAACACCAATGCATATCCTGTGCGAGTGTGGCCCCTTGATGCACAAGCGCAGTCACATCCTAGGAAGCCACACAATGGCTGGTGAAGATGTGAAGAATGCCTCTATCAAAAAAGTACTACAGTTTCTTAACGTGGTAGGTATAGATAGAGAGCTTTAGTTTACGTGGCGATCACAATATTTCAGCAATGGACGAAGTGATACTGGTACTCTAGCAGACAGAAATAGCCATTAGGAAGATAAATAAATAAATAATCTAGAAGGAGCCTTACCAGTCTTAATTGCATCGGTGTATTACCTTGAACCTTAGGTAATATTATCTCATTGTGACGTAAAATGATATCAGAAATATTGGTTTTATTGTCAACAATTTTTCGTAATATCAGTTATATAATTCGATTAGAGTCGTTTGTGCGTAATTCTCTCAAGTGGTTGTTATTAACAATGTAGGATGGGTGGCGTGAGTTAACTAGGCGCCCATTAGTTTAATGGGTATTATGACCCGCATACAATTTTAATGTATAGCGTTTACAATATTATATTATGTTATCTCCAGTTGGCTTTACAAACGTTAATTATTCAGGTCTTTTCTATAGTATTTTCTATTACTTGTTTTTTTAACTGAAATGAAACGTACCCACCAATTTTCGCCTATCGTAATTTTAGTTAAAAATTAACGGAAAAAATAACAATTTATTGTTTTTATGCAATTTTCAATGAAGAATTAAATATTTTAATCCTTTTTAATAACCTTTACGCATTTATACGTTAACATCTATATAAATAAAAATCAATTGCCACATGTATGACGAAGCATCACTTGAACGGCGCAACGCAACCGATATTGCTGATTTTTTGTTCAACATTTTGTCGAATTATCTCAATGAATATTTGCATATGTTTATGTTTTATTTTCACTAACACTTCAATACTTTATTATATTATCGAAAAAAGTACTTGTTCAATATTCAAGTATCTCTTAACTGTAACCTAGCTCTAAAATTCTTTTTGCATTAATTTGCCACTATATAATAACTACTATATGGCTGTAGCTACTCTTACTTTTCACTGAGGCAACACAATAATTTCACAATATAAAGGCTGTTTCTTATCATGAAATGTGTCTGACTTCACTACCACTCCTTTGTTCTACCTTACTTGTTACACAAGCAGACTTTTCTCACATCCTTATAACACAATGCCTTTCGAATTTTTTTTTTACGCGTTTACTACCATTTACTAGCCATTTACTTAACGATTGCTTCAAAGTGGCTGTTTAAATATGTCTTGTTAGTGAAAGGTTATATGGTCTGTCTCAAAGTGCTTTTAAATTTTAAACAGTGCATTTTCTCACTAAGTGTATTTTTTTTTACAAATGACTACACAATTATACATACTGTCACGTAAGTCTGTAATAAAATAATTTGTCCCTATTGTACACTGGGTAGCAATTAAGTTAACTAATACCTGCTCCATTAGTCAATTTTAGTTTCTACGATATTTAACTCAAAGAGAAAACAATAATGTATGGGTGTTATGTATTTCGTCATTATCAGGTAGTCTCGTAGAAAATGTGTTCAGTTTGCTATAACCACAGAATACAATAATAGTACAAGTCACAGAATACACAGAATACAATGCTATAACTTAATATGTACGGGTACACACACACACACCTTCCACACTCACACACTGTACTGGAATTTTTCTGTAGTGAAAAGAAGAACCCCCGTTTTGGGCTATGAATGTACAAGTAAAATATATACGAGGGGCACACTGAAATGATCGGGAATAAGAAAAACCACATGCACGGTATAGCTAATTGTATTTTATTGTTTTTCGAAGTATTCTCCGTTCAACTTAATGCACTTTTCTATTCGTGCAAACCAATCATTAAAACAGTAATTCCAGTCTGAAGTTGATGTTGACAAAATGGCTGATTTGTACGCTTCCACAGCTGCTTCGGGGTCTTCAAACCGTTGACCGCGTAATAAATCTTTCATTCTAGGGAATGTAAAGAAATCATTTGGGCTCAGGTCAGGACTGTACGGAGGATGGCTCATCAACTGAACGTTTTCCTGCTTCAAAAAATAATTTGTCTTCCGGGCCGTATGGGACCTCGCATTATCGTGATGTAAGATGCAACGTTTCGGGTTATTTTTTCGGAGTTCGGCTATCATTTCTGGCAAACAAACCGTGATATACCACTCGGCGGTAACCGTTTTGCGTTCCTGCAAAGGAATTGTAGCAACATGCCCCTTTTTCGAGACAAATGTAGCAACCATTTTATTTGACACGCTGCGGGAGCGAACCACTTTCGTTGGCTTGACCTCGTCTTCGAAGACCCAAACTGCTGACTGATGTTTTCTTTCAGGTTCGTATGAATAAATCCATGATTCGTCACCTGAGACGATATTATAAACGGCATTTGACTTCCCTCCGTTGAAGCGTTGCAGAGTATTCCGGCACCAATCTACACGAGCCGCCTTTTGCTCTTCGGACAAATTGTGGGGAACCCAGCGGGAAACTAGCTTTCTTACACACAGCTCATTATGTAATATCGACTGAATTGCAGTCATTCCGATACTAATAACAGCCCGAATCTGCTCGTATGTCACATGATGATAATATAATAGTTCGCACAGCTGCGATGTTTTCAGGCGTGACCGCTGTTCTTGGTCGACCTGCAGAAGAAACAGTACTGAGCGACACACGACCGCGTCGGAACTCGGCATACCAGCGGTATATTGTCGTTTGAAACTTAGCTGAAACTTAGCCTCATTAAATATGGCCAAATGCAAAAAGTACATGAATCTTCGTCTATTCTATACTCTTTATTTTGTTTGAATATCACATTCAAAATAATTATAACTTTAATGTCGTTTCTATTAAAAAAATACTTTTCAATTAGCACAAACGGTATATCGATAAACGGGACGTGAATAAAATGCAATAAACATAGTCGTTATGAAGATATTTACCAATTAATTTTTGTGTTATCTAAAAGTACTACTTTTTTATATTCTATGTCTGCATTGAGTTTTGGTCCCAGGATTTGCATTCTATGTATATATAGGAAAGTAACCTATATTGGACCACTTTTGATATAATGACACATATGACCGAATCCTTTCAAGCTATAAGAATAAAACATGACTCAAAATATAACTTGATTCAGTAGGTAGATAGTATGAATCTGTTGTTATCGTAGCATTGTCGCAACTAGTAAAAAATAATCATTTATTTAAGGTTATCCTTCAGTCCAATTAACGCAACTGGTATCTTAAATTGGACCACCAGGATCCTAAATTGCACCAAAACTAAAAAAACACATAATTGATGAAAAATGAATACAGTTTAGTATCATGATTATATATATTTATTCTTTTAACTTAAATTTAACTTTAATACAATATCTTAATCTTAGTTAGTAACAATTTTAAAGTTATATGAACTCAAAAACATCAAGTATCAAGAAGAATACTTCTATTGAACAGGGTAATAATAAAATTAATTCAAGCAGTCATCACATATGTCAGGGTTTGTGGTGCAGGTCATAGGTTGCACCGCACGCATTGCAGCCACTCCACTTGGGGTCCACCCCAAGTGGACACATTTTCATTATCTTCATCTTCGTCGTCGTCGTTTAGTTCGATTACAACATCTGAATCACTAGAACTACTGGTAATTGACCTTTTTCGCTTCAGTCTTCTTACTTACGACTCCTTTCTTCACTACTTTTTTTTTCTAGCTTTAGACGTTTTAGTGGTGCCTTGTTTTTTTTCTTTACCAGCTTTTCTTTGGACACTTTCTTCTAAGGATAATTTATATGGAGATGAAGTTTTTTCAGCGGCTTTTTGTACAGCTCTCCTTTTATTTGCTTTATTCCCTGGAATGGGTGACAAAATTGCCAGTTTTGTAATATTTTTAGTGTACGTGTTAGTCCCATTTATTTTTTCTTATATGCTGACAACGCTCTTTCTAAGTCTTATTTACTCCATTTGTAATATTCTTTTTTACTCTCGCCATCAGCAGTCGCCATCTAAAATTATATGAATTTTATTTTAATTTTAAACAAAAACGGTTGCATAAATTGGACCGGTACAATTTTGGAACTCAGAAGTGGTTCAATATACGGACCATGGTAGATTTTCAATCTGTTCAAAAAATAAAAACATAACCTCTACGGATTTGTGTTTTTTTACTGGTATTTAAAACAGTATAAAACATGCTTCCTTATAGAATATATAACAAAATGATGACTTACCATTACGACGAACAACTTCGTTAGACAATCCAATCAAAATTAACATCAAAATAGTATCTATTAAAGTCTATACAAAATGGCGGCGTGTTATATAGTGGCTCTGCGATCGCCTGTTTTTCTGTTGCTAGTGAAAAAAAAATGTCATTTTGGTAGAAATACCGCAGTGGTCAAATTTAAGCGCCGGTTCAATATTGGTTACTCTCCCCTATTACGCTACGACTACGACTATTTTTGTATAATAAGTGACATAAAATATAAAATTTGACATAAAATATCACATGCTATATACACTGCTGTATATAACTGCATATATATAATACTATTTATCGTAGCGTGATGTTATATAGTCTATATTCTTCCTCGATAAATTGACTATTCAAAACAAAAATAATTTTTCAATTCGAACCTGGTATAAATTTAGTTACAAACTTGGCCATTGCTGATAATTGTGAAGATTGGGCTCATGCAATCTTTTTCAATGTCCTAATTACAGGCCAATTTCTAATCCTGTACAGTCATAGCCAAGGTTGGTATGAGAAACTGGGTTTCAATGTGATTTAGGAAATGGATATCTATGGTTAGAAAGGAGCAAGAGGTATTTTACACTTAATAGAAAATTTCAACCCTGTGTTTATTTTTGTAAAACTGTAACACAATCAACGTTTTTCACTTTCTACGGATAAAAAAAACCTATGAATTCTTCCTAGAGAGATTCTGAATAAATCGACACGAAAACGACGGAATTGAAAAAATTGGAAATTTAAAACGTTTTACTTTTGAAGTGAAGATGTTGTCGCATACATTATAAGAAAACAAAGCGGAGACAATGACCGCTGAAACTAACGACTAGTGGTAACAGTGATTAATCGACACTAGAGCTGTTGAAATGAATTGTCGGTAATTAAATTCACAGCTGACAGAAGTGACCCGTATCAGAGGGTTTTATGATAAAATATCTTATTTAAGATTAGTTGAATACTCAGAACAATGTCCATTATTAATTACTAATGAATAATAATCTCTGCAAATGACTGAAAAAAATCATAACAATTCGTCAAAATTCTATCCATTATCAAGGTCACGGAAAATATTAAGACTAAAGAAGCGGTACATGCTTATTGCTTGACCTTAAATAAATCCTGGTATGTCGAATTCAACTTTTCTTTTCAGAATTTCAATACAAGACTTCTTCTGAAACTTCCTTAGACGTTAGGTCCTTAGGTTCGATTCCTGGTAAAAGGTCATTATATTGTTGGTTACCTAGTTATAGTTTCAACAGAAACTATAACTATAACTAGGTTCTGTAGAAGCGAACTTTTCAAAATTCGCCTTTAATTTTCTGAGATCGCCCCCAGTTCAATGTGTTCGGTTCCTATAATTTTTATTGTTTTAAATATTCAGTGAGAAAAAGTTTTCGTGTAAATGAAAGGATAGAAGCTGTGTCTTAGCTCCGTCCGAGCTATTGTTGATTTTTGATAGGAATAATATAAATAAGTATTTTTCTGTACAATGATACAAACAGCATGACATAAATGCAAAAAATTAAAATAAATTTTCTCATCGATAACATTGAAAAGTTTGAGTTGTCGTTGTCCAGTTTCGAAAATATTTTTGAAAGTTGTGTTGTTTGTTTGTGTTTTAATTAAAATTTCTTAAAATCACTCGCTTGAAATGTCCTTGTCATGACTGTTTGAACACGACTGTTTTCTTGTTAATAAATTGAAATAAAATACATTTATTACTACAGTATACGATGTTGAGTGGCAATCTTATGAAATTGTTGCCTAATATATTCGTTAAGGTCGTCAGTTTTTAAAGACGTGTAAATGCCGACATGATGTGTGGGTGGACGTTCAATTCACGCACGAGCAAACTAAATTACTATATTAATTTATTATTTACATCATACCATTTTGATTTTTTCTTCATTGTATATGAGAACATAATTATAGCATGCAATACAATATTTAAGTTCTTCATTATTGTCAATCAGACCATTGACGATACTGGCATTGGCTCAGGTCAGTCGCATTATGGCCGAACGTTTTATAGGAATCTTATCTAGATTTATCTACTTCCATTGTATTGTCATAGGATATCTACTATCTATATAATATTAGGAAAAATAGTAAGGGGAACGTTCGGTTTGGTTCACTCTACATATGTAAAGCCCAGCATAGCCATAATATTGGATCAACATGAAAACATTTTTTTTTTCCAAAATTTATTTACAGTTAATTACAGTATATATGTGCCATTTTGTTCGATGACTTTTTGCCACCTTGTAGGTAGTGACATGATCCCGTTGCTGTAGAAATTTTGGGACTTCTGATCAAGTCCCATAATTGGACTTTTGGCAAGCCAAAATTAGTTTTGGCAGTCCTATCTTGATGTTAACCTCACACTGCCTAAAGAATTCTGAAGAGACCGTAACAGGTGGAAATCTGAAGGTGCAAGGTGAGGGCTATAAAGGCGGATGCATTAGCACCTCCCAGCCAAACTATCTTAATTTTTGCTGAATGGCTAAAGATGTGTGTGGTCTAGCGATGTCGTAATAAAAGCTCACATCCTTTCTATTGATCAATTCCGGCAACTTTCTCTCAACTTTATACGATTTCATTACACTATATACGTGCTATATAGGTTTACGATGGTTAAGTCCTTTGTTTTCGTTCTTATATAAGACGTTCTTGTTTGGATGGGTTCGTTTACCTAAATTGTATCACAGTAGTAGGTGAAAACCCAGATCTCTTCAGAGTGTATAAACATTTATTATTTGGTATGTAAATTTGAAATATTTCTATGTAACGGGAACACGCAGCTGTAAACACTTTACCCAGAGCGCATGTTTTATGGAACATAGGTATACTCGCTTATGTTTATCGGGGCTGGAACATAACATAATGTGCTCGTTTCGTTCTGTATGATTAATTTAGTTTTCTACGTGCCCAATCAATTCGATTGTTTTCTACGGCCACGCACACAAATAATATTGCTGTAACATATTGTTGTGTACTCATTTTATGTAACGAATTGGAATAAAATTTGAGACAGAAGTAGATCTAGATATCTGTTTGTCCAAGAGTCAGGATGAATCCCTACATTAACATATTTGTGCTTTACCTTCCTGTGTTCGAGGTTGACTGGTATTTAGTATCTTTAAGGCTTTACATAAACAACCTGTCTTACATTACATACCTACATTACTTTTAATACCTACTCAAATATATGTAGATACATATAGTTAGAAAATAAATACCTCTAATGAAGTGTATAAGTACGTCTTTCACAAAATGCTGCTTCTTGATCGATTCATTTTAAAATTTATTAATGTGCTTAGTAAGAGAAGATTAATCAATTTATTACGAAACAGGCCTTCAACACGTTAAACAATAAACTTCAACGTGTTATTTCTTTCAATGTTTTTGCATTGTGAGCTATAGAGGTCATCAACGCTTCGCCGACAGCCGCAGCCGCTCGCGCTGAGGTCGAGATATGTTATCTTTACGCAGGGTCATCATTCGAATCAACGTCATTGTTAAAAAAGTTAAAACAATCAGTAAGTCTGCACGTGAATAACTAAGGTTTTCCAACAATTTGTGTGGATTATATGTGGAGTCTGGAGTAATTTAGACGAGCCAGTTGGATGAGTGGTTAGGGTGCTTGGCTTAACGCTCTTTTCTAGGGTTCTCGGGTTTGATTCCCGGCAGGGTCAACTTTGAAAATTGAACTTTTCAAATTTGGCTCTGGTTTGGATCTGGAAAGTAGTGGCAGGGCACACTGTGTTTCTCAGTAATTTGAGCAGCCCGTCTGGCGGCAGTACCACCCCCTTACAGAAGACCACTGTGAAATAACAGCATGTGTGATGTTGTGTTTCGGTGAGTGAGTAAGGATGCCAGAGCCCATTTCCCTATCCTAATCCCTTACCCTCCTAATCTCTTATCCTTAATCCTACTGTAGCCGGCAGCGCACTTGCAGCAGCTTTGGCGTTGTTTGTGTTATAGGTGACGGTAGCCACCTATTATCAAGGGGACCGTCAGCCTGTTTGCCAATCTTAAGCTTGTTGCCAGCACACAAATCGAAAACCTTTTAGGGCTGTGCTTCAATCATGAATATGGAAAAACAAAATGCTGCCAGATGCTAAATAACCGTATAAAATTAGGCGCAATACTACGTCGAATCTTACCCAAGATGTAATTAGATGTTTAGAAATAAACCTAAAGTTGCATATAAAATAGTTCGGATGTTAACATAATAATTATTTGTATTTGTATTATTAGGTCTTATTAAAAGATGCCACATTTTGAGCGACAACGGTGCAATTGCAATTTACCAACTTCAAAACTGTCTCTAATGACATATCATTGTCAATCAAAGTTAAACGATATTTGTCATTTTGCTTAAAGCTACGTTTAAATATAGGTAAATTATTATCTTTTAGTGATGTGGGATTGAAAATATTTGGTAACATCTGGATTTTATTATTTTCTACTACTATATACGTGAGCATAGCATATTTTATGCTATTATTCCGTGATTATCTTCTAATTCAGCACGTTATGCTACGGTCTACGGTTATTGGTCTTTTAAATTCTAACTCCCAATTTGATTAGGACGATAAGAACTTTGCTTCAGGATTGTGCTGTATCAAAGATTCAGAATCCTCTGATTCTATGAATGTAAATAGAGTCCGAAATATCTAGTCACGTATGAATTTCTATGGTTTGGCAATTGTTTGTGTTGCAATTAATTGAGCTTACGAAAGTTTACATAATAAATGAACTGCTTGTATTCTTATTTTCACGATATGAAGTACCTTTATAAAGCTTCAATTTAAATGTAATACACTTAATAGTAACGTACATATTTTGTGGGACAGTATTATAAACCAGGTGAGCAAATTTCAATAAATTAGCAACTTGGCCATAATTCGCAGACCAATTTATATTCGTGATTGGGCTTGAGTGTTATACCTGAGGCTATGTTTGCTCGTTGAACCTGTTAATATTATCATGTATATTATAATATTACAAATTGCTTACCGATTGTTGTATTGTTTACTTTAGTAACTTTGTAATTTCGCTCTAAATAATATCTATAGGATAATTATTGTCAAGGAGCCCTATTTGAATAGGTCTGTTGAAATAAGTTTTTTTTTGTGTGAATGTTTTTTTTCATACTTATTATTTTTCTATACTTCATACTACGTTTTTTTTTATTCTAATAACTTAACATTATTTTTAATGTGTAGGTAAATCCTAACTAATATTATAAATGCGAAAGTGAGTTTGTTTATGTTTTCCTGCCTTTACTACTCATCATAAAATTGTTGCATTCACGTTGTAAGAACTACAGAAAAGTACATACCCTTACCTTTCATCCAGAAAAAACTATTCAACTCCTAGCAAAAATATATAAGCAATAAAGACTGAATATAAGTTTTAACACGAAGTCGCCGACCAAAGGACAAAAGGTTACAAAATAATGGAAGAAATGCTACGATTTTTAAAATACATTTAATATATTCTGCACGTAATGTAATGTTTATTCAAAAAGAATAAACATGTGCAAATATATTAGGTGTAGTAAAAAGAAATCCATTATTTTTCCAATATGTGGATTTAGTAATCTGTATCTCGCATTTTATAAGTCCGATCGGGTTACGCTAGATGGCGTTAGAAAGATGACATTTCGTACTTAAAGCTCTTTTTGACACTTTTGTGATTAGTTGACTCAATTTTGTTTAACCGTGCGTCAAAGATGTACACTAGCAAAGAGAAAATCGCTATATTTTACAGTTTTTCTTCGATAAAGGCGTAAACGCGGGCGAGGCTGCTAAAAATGTGCATGGTGTTTATGGTCCTGACACTGTAACAGCCAATCACGCGCAATTTTGGTTTCGTCGATTCCGTTTCGGCAATTTCGATGTCGGAGATGTACCACGCACTGAAAGACCAATTGTCGAAAATATCGATAAAATCATGGACATTGTCGAATCCGACCGTCATGTAAGCACTGCATCGATTGCCCAAGAGTTAAAGATTGCACAAAAAACTGTTTGGAATCATTTGGATAAAGCTCGATGTATGGGTAGCACACGAGTTAACCTAAAAAACATCATGAACCGAATTTCCATCTGCGAATCGCTACTAAATCGCAACAAAATCGACCCAGTTTTGAAGCGATTGGTGACGGTGATGAGAACTGGATCACTTATGACAACGTTAAGCGAAAACGGTCGTGATCGAATCGCGTTGGGCCGGCTAAAACGGTGGTCAAACCAGGATTGACTGCTAGGAAGGTTTTGCTGTGTGTTTGGTGGGATTGGCAGGGAATTATCTATTTTGAGCTGCTCCCTTACGGCAAAACTCTTAATTCTGACCTGTATTGCCAACAATTGGACCGCCCAGAAGCGGCCAGTCTTGGCCAATAGAAAAGGAATTGTGTTCCATCATGACAACGCCAGGCCACACACATCGATATTGACTCGCCAGAAGCTCCGAGAGCTTGGTTGGGAGGTTTTATACATCCACCTTAAGTTCCGGACCTGGCACAAAGTGATTACCACCTGTTTCTGTCCATGGTGAACAATTTTGCTGGTGAAAAATTCGATTCAAGAGAGGCTTGTGAAATCCGACTCTCATTTTTTGCCAATAGGGAAGAGGGATTCTATATGAGAGGCATAATGAAATTACCTTCAAAATGGCAACAAGTCATGGAACAAAACGGCGCATATTTGACCTAAATCGGATCATTGTAACTATGCTAAATAAAGGTTTCAATTTCATGCAAAAATAATGGATTTCTTTTTACTAGACGTATTATTAAATTTTTCTTATGTTTTATTTGAATTTTTGTCGGTGGCCTCTGTTTTGTATAGTCATCGTACAATGTACATATGCGTGGTCGAATTCTCATCGCATTAAAAAAATATGTGTTTGTAGTATGTGTGCACTGTAGATTTGAAGCTTCGTTTAGCTTTTGCTGCGTCATACTCTTCTCCTTTGTTGAACAGTATTTTGTATTTGTTCTTTTTATAACTTTGATTCATAGCATTTTTCTGTACCTACATTTCTCTTTTTTGTGTACGGTTTATTTATAAACAGCTTGTTTTGAAGTTTTCTATTTTGTTTTTTTGGTTGAATTTTCCAATTTAGTTTTTGTGATTTTTTTGTTTTTGTGTACCTAAACTAAGGTCATTCATTCTTCGAATATGCTCCAATGATTGAATCTTTTAAAAATGCTTCTTAATTTCTCTGCCGTTTTAAAATAGGATCTTCCGTTTAATTAGTCAATTGAGGACTTGACAGTGGAAAACATTTTAAACGCCTTGAAACATGAACGTGGAAGGGACGAACCCAGCATACATAGCTTAACAATAGAAAATAAATCATAAAAATTAAAATGTTAATGTTCCTTTGTCGATTTAATTTCAAGATATGATCTGAAAATCTGAAACTACTATGCGTACCTAAACAGCTTGCAATGTTCCACTTATGAAATGTTTTGAATATTTAGTTTCTATCAACATGGACAAGTTTAAGAAATAGAAATAAGAAGCAATAACTCGTCCAGGACCCCAACTGTATTATGATTTATTGACACTACCAGTGGCCATTATCATTGCATACATTCAATGTGTAGCAATACACACAGGCTGACACAAATAAACATGTTTGCCTGATCTCATTACAGCGAACATCGTAGATACACACACACACACAGTGAAACACGACGTGGGTATTAATGAGATGTGCCTTTATCACGATTAATTGGGCCCGCACGGGACGCATACTAGACCGTTGTTTGTGATAATTTCCAATCGTCCCAACGTTTATTAGAATCGCATCGACCCCTAAAGCTATAAAATGTCAGTAATCTACCGTCATTTCAAATTATATATATTATACATTATATTAGGATAATGTAATAAATGAAACGTAAAAAAATTGGGATGCACCGAATATTTAGTTTCAAGAATGTAATATAATATATAGACGCACACATATGTAATTTGTAAAAAAAGAAACTGTCAATTATATTCTTGTGTAATTGTTATCGATTTGACTTTTGCCCTCTCTCAACCAACGGCAATATTGGCAGCTCCCATTCGGTTCCGGGAATCGCAGGAATAGTGCGGAGCGAGTTTCCCGTAGCACGTAGAGCGTAACTCGATTGGTAGGCAATCTCGCACCGGCGCCGCCGCCCTATAATTACAACTTGCTTCTGATCAACATGGCTGTATGTTTGACATCTACTGTCAACTCATCATATTATTTATCTATTTCAATCTTTTCAATATATGTAAGTAAGTAGCGGTACTTACTTACATATATTTATAAAAGGGTGGGAACCATAGAAGTAGGAATAATATAATAGACATTATATTATTCCTACTTTACTTTGTCTATTATATTATTCCTACTTCTATGGTGGGAACATTTCTTTCCGCAATCATAAATTTTGTGTGCCCACATGTGTGCTTATGTTTCGTCGAATGAATAAGGGCTGCCAGAGCCTACACACATATTCCCTCATTATATCATATCCTTTGTAATATCTTCAATGACGTTGCTTGTGTTAATAGGCGAAGAAAGCCTTGGATCTTCAGCCTGTCTGCCGAAATTAAAAAAGAAAAAAAAAAAAACTAAAAAATATAACACTATTGATGGCGCCATCTATTATACTACAATAGAATTAGGTGAAGCCGCGGAGGATTTGCGTAGAACTGCTTAGAAGAACATAACGCTTTTAGCGTTATGTTTTTTTTTAACGCTTGTATTAATTTTACTCCTCATAAAATTTCCATACCGAGCTCTATATGAATATCAATTCTTAAGGAGTGAACTCCAATAATCGAGATTACATTGTTATAAAATAAATAAAAATACACACGTCTGTTTGTTGGTTTGCTTAGTTTTTATTTACAAAATATTTACTCGAAAGATTATAATTAAGCTGGCCTCTGCGTATGTTTTTTCTTGGCAGAGTAGTTATAGCGCTTGATCAACTGTATTATCAACTGAATTGCAAACAATTAATTAGTTTGCATTTTATAATTAAAAAATACTTTCAAATATAAAAAATATGATACATATCTCAGATTCGCAATTAATAAATTAAAGTATTTTACATTCTCGCATACAAATCTTTCCAACAATTACAATGATCTCAAACGAATTACACGCTTCCTAATAAATCCATCTGCGGGACAAAATGTCGTTACATCTCAATCTCGACGCGTTCGTGCAAACGTCGCGTTGGTTTGGATTTCATTACGTTTTAATGTTCTGCCGAAGGGATCCTCTCGCAGTTACAGTTAGAGCGTGGCTGTGTCGAGTAATAAAAATTGTAAAATGTACGACAGAAGTTTCTACTACTCGCGTCTCCGAAATAAGGAGAAACTAAATTGTCTGCGCCACGGTGTAACTTTGCAAATTGCTCTCACGGCTGCCGCAATCCTATTCTGCGTCGCCGTAACATTTTTATTTTACGTGTTTTTGCCCAACGCTGACGCGTTTTCTTCATTCTTAATAGAGCGGAACCTTTTCCGCTGTTTTACGTAAGACTCAAGTAGAAATCTCAACACAATATCTCCTGGAATACCTTACGCGAGGACGCGTATTTGGAGTCTGCGCCTTCACATAAGGCTATATACATCAGAGAGCGTGGTGACCTCGCGTATGTTTTCAAATACAGAAATTGAAGCAAAGCGATCCTCTTCAAACAACCTCCTCATTCAGGGGCCGTTTCTGCCCCAATGGTTTGCTCCACCGATTGAATAAACGTATATTTTGGTCACTTATTATCTTTAAGTTAAATTTCACTGTAGAAAAGAAGATAATAAAGTTTTAAAAGGTTGGCAGGTAGGCTTCCGGCTAGTTGATGGTATATGGCTACCGTAACCATGTCATGGGGTTTGTAAAAGCGCTGCCGACGTTGCCGCTTGCTTAACGGGAAGAAGTAAATACAATAGGGAGTTGTGTACACACCTAGTAAGACTACCTACTATTTTGTTTATCCTCATTTCATCCTATTTGTGATTATGGAAGTAACACAATAAAATCAAATATGATTTTATTGTAATAAATCGTAGTTGCTATTGTTGTAGGTTGATGTAAATAGCATTTCAAAACACGTCATTGTTTTTGAAGCCTAAATATGACAGTATCACACAAATTTCTGCAATCTTGTCGCCTTTAAAAAAAAAAGTAGCAACCACCAGAACCAATCGCCAGTTTACTTTTGTAGCTGTTCATTTGAAATGTAGACCGTTTCGAAAGTGCGCCCGCGTCTGCCAAATTTTGATGCGCGTTTGCCAACGGAACCGGACCTGTTGCACCAATCGCAGTTACAACACTTTCACGGCGTTACATTTCGATTTACATGTGACGGTTGCTGAACAGGTTTCTGTTTGCATATTTCGAAAACACCTTTGTTTGCTCCTTTTGCCAAAAAAATCCTCGAAGCTTGTTTCTTTTGTCGAGTTGGTTAAATTAAATGCACACACATTCAACGCAAACGCAAATGCGTTGAGTGTTCTTTATACATATATTATCTTATACCTTCGCTCGCCTTAAATTTGGACTCTTCCACCAATTGATTTGATGGCGCTCAACAAGTGCTTGCTGTTAACAAGGACCTATTGTTTCGCTTTCGACAAATTGAAATTTATAAAAAAACCTACATTATTCATAGATAGAATATAAGGGTGATACATTTACATTGTAACTTTATAACCGGAGGAACACGCTCCGACTTCGCGTGGTTATAAATTATAGTTAATGAAAGATCAATTTTTAAGTACACAAAAATTTACGACCTAAGAAATGAGGGGCCAAAAACATTTGTTTTGGGGACTTCATTAATAAGACGTGTAAAATCTGTTATATACACATAAATATTATTAAAATTACCTCAAATTGTTACTTTAAAAAAAATAACTTATTAGGTACTTTATTTCGTACTAGCAACCCACCCCCGGTACGCATGAATGCAAACTTCCTTATTTATCGTTCTATTAGTGAAAACTATATTATATATATAACTAGCGACCTGCCCCCGGCTTAGCCCTGGGTGCAATTTTTATATACATAAACATTCCCCGTTTATCCCTCTTTTCATTAATGAAAACCGAATTAAAATCGGTCTATCCGTTCACACCTGATGCCGTGACCAAGGCAAATAGGGATTCATTTTTATATATAGAGATTACTGCGTTTATGACAGTAACATCATTGAGCCTTGGCAAAGAATTAACATTGAGTGATTTGGTTGCGGGTACCCTAATTTCAGGCTTAGCCCGCGGTATCCATAGTGTATTTATTTCAATAGTAACAAATCATCTCCTCTTTATTTGTCGCCCCCTGCTTGTATGAAGTATTTACATCTAACTTTCAAGTCTTAACTGAACTCTGTATATAGTTTTAAATCGTGGCGTCGACCCACAGAATGTCATTGCGGTCACGTTTCGCTCCGGCCCATTGACGAGCACGAACTGTGTCCACCACGATCACGAGTCTTGGACACTGCCGCGTTCTCGCACACTCGAATGAGCCGAGAGGCTGGAATGTCTCCGTTGAGTGATCAGATGATAGATTATATTCATGCCGATGGCGCTCTTACTCGACTCATTGTCATTTACGTCAAATAATTATTTACAATTAGAAAACTGCGAGGAATATAAATTCCTGGCCGTTGTCGAGTGATTGGACTAATTGACAGTACGTGTCGCGTTTCGTTAATTCCATATCATATAATCACAGTAACACATTTGTTCACGTAGGTATGTATAATAAGTGAATTTTATTGCAACGACCAAAATGTAGACTAGAATTGCCAAATCCTGAATTTTCAAGAATTTTAACAGAATGCTTATTAGACTGTTGCTATTATAATTTTAAAGAATTGTATAACATGATAGTTACCAGCTGAGCCCGCCACTTCGTACGTATGGTATTCGGTATAGCGCGTAACTTTTTGTTTCTAAACCGATTGGAACGAAACATAAATGTTACGGGAAACTTGCTACGTCAGTGAAAACCGCATTCAAATCGGTTAAGCCGTTTCTGAGATTAACGTGCACAAACGCAGAGACAAACAGCCAAAAATTCTAAAACCTATTTTCTGACCTCGGTAACATAAGTACAACGTGTACAAATTGTTTTTTTGAAAAGATATTTAATGTGCAGACAAGGTTTGTTTACGATTTTATTATATGTATATATTAGAAAAATAGGAAAATTTACAATAGAAATTGCAATAGACATTTACAATTAAATAGAAATGGCTATCTATTGATTGATATAAACATATTTATTAAGCGGGTACTTACATATAAAATAATGTTAAATGCTGACACTACTTTTTATTGGTTTTTGATTTCGACTACGATTAGGTCTATCTGAAAATATGACTAGAGCACGCAAGTCAAGACTCATAACTCCTATAATATCTCCTTTGTCAGCAAATCCTATGGAGACAGACGCACGTGGAGCATCGAGGTCATTGTAACTGACTAGGCATAAGTTAAAGTATAAATATAGTTATAAGTTAAATTGCAGCGCATGACGCAGCCATTCGAGGTAAACATGAGGTTTTATGACTGAATCAAACCATTTGTATGTGTTACATTGACTGTATTTGGTTGGTTAGCAACAGAGATTGTCTTTCTGTTAGGTAGGCGTATAGGCAAGGCACCGACAGCGAGAAACGCACCGTATAAAGAAAATGTAGGACGTGCGCTCTTAGGTAGCTCTCTAAAGTAAAGACCGCTTTTGTAACATTTTAAAAGCCTCCTTCAATTTTAGTTACACGCTAGACTACAACTCGTTTTCAGTGTTGTTTTTGTCAAAATATTTCCTTATTTTTGCATTGTTTAGATAATTTTATTTCTCTATTAAATATATGATTGACCAAACCATTTGGTCGAGTGGTTAAGGTGCTTGCCTTAAGAATCTGACTCATAGGTCTCGGAAACGTTTTCCGGCAGAGCTAACTTTGGAAATGATCTTTTCAAAGTTGACTGGTCTGGGTGTCGAGTTTCGTCCTGAATTCGTTATGTGGTTATTCATAACACAAGCCTATATTAGTGCTTGCTTCGTCACACAGTTGGTAATATTTAATCATGGCGATTTATTTATATATTTATATTACAACTGGCTGAACCCGACTACGCTTCGCTGCGACGAGCGCGTGAGTCGCTCGCCTTTTTTTGACAAAAACCGTGATAACTCGGCAAATATAAATAAGATATTCATCAATTAAATACATAAACCATCCTGAAAAATTCCCCTTTTCATCGATACAATCGAGAACGAAATTCGTTCACAACTTTCCGAGATTAGCGCATACATACAGACAGATAGACAGAAAAAATAGAACTTTAGTGATTTTTTGTAAGGGAAAATTTTTTTTTGAAGTGGCGTGAGCCTAAAATAAGTCGCGAGAGCTGGTACAGTCCACAATATAGTTTTGAATAAAAAGTGGGTTGAAATATTTCGTCAAATTCGTGTCTTACAAATATTTCTCGACCAGTAGATTGTCTTGATCGATATGTTATGGTGTCTTGTGTGGTAAGTTAAACACTTTTTAGGCATGGGTACTATATATACATTATTGTCGATACCTATTGACTATAATGCTCTTTTTTGAATGTAAATACCGCAGTGTTGTTAATAAATTGCACATTTCACGGCCTACATACGTCTGAGCAATCTCATTAACATTTTAGGAAGGTGGACCACCACAGAGTTTCGCAAATATCATTTGTTTAATGGTCCAACGTAGCGGACGGTAACGTTGCAGTTTTTGCTGGATATTGTCGCTTATGCACATGCCGTAATATTAATATGTTCCTTTTTAACTGTGTCTTCCGAACTTCGGTTTTGAATTTTGAACACTACAACACATAATTACAGAAATTACACCTTAGATATAGATAGATGAAGTAAAAACAATTTAAGAGTGCTCAAGCGCATGTGAAAGGTGAAATTGTGACATTGTGTGCATCCGTCCCGTTCTTTTGTGCGATTGTGTGTCCGTCACTTCGCTAACAAGCTACACGAAAAAAGGAATGACACTCACTGGTGAAGATGTTTCGCTTGTTTAAACAAACAATAACAGACAGTTGTAAATTTAATATTATATTGTAGCTTAGCTCAAAATTTGTCGATCTAGTAAAAAAATAAACGGGGTCAGGGGTTGTTTTTGAAAAAAAAAAATATTTCGTCGGTTTGCATATTATTTTTTTTCTAGTTAAATATTTTTTAAAGTTATGAAAATGTGAACCCATTGTATAATAATGTGAACGAAAGAAAATATCATTGCCCTCTGAATAAGCCTATTTTTCAGAGGACAAATCTTTGAGAATATGTTTTTTTTTTGTACACACAGCCGGGTCGGGTAGCTAGTACTATAATACATAGATTATACATATTTAAAGATGGGTTTGCTTTTGACCAGTATCTATCCATGTAGGAAGGATGAGGCCGACGATGGAGCGAGCTCGCCCAGAAGATGCCTATTCACTTGAACCTTGGAAATATTTGGGTTGTATGAGCTCGGAAATACAGACGCCGGCAGGGCAGTTCCAATCCTTAGCAGTGCGTATTATAAAAGATGTTTACAGTGCTTGAGGATGGTAGTCGAATGCGGCAAGTTGGTATTTTGCTGAACCATCCCAAAGGTGACCGGAATGTCACCTTTGGGATGATGTCTCCATGCAAAATCGGACTTGTGCCTTGTACAAAGAGAGCTGTCCAGGTGTGAAGCATCGTTTCACTCTATTTAGGAGGTCCAGCTTTTTGGCCGCTGTTTAGGCTTTGGCGATAGAAATGCCGAAGTTGTGATTTGACCACACCACAAGAAGCTCGAGATCATTGGCCACAGGTAAGTATTACGAATGCACCTCAGAAAGTTGGAGCCAAGTCGAAAGGGCTCCTTTTTGCAGAGAACAAACACGCTAACAGAGAACAAACAGAGAATAATACATATTGATAACTGTGGAATGGAGGAACGGTGTCTGGCAACCTTTATTCCAGCCATACACGATCAGGGGCCTTAGTCAAAGTAACATAACGATAACGATAACGAAGTTCGCAAGAATAAAATGTATGGGATTGACATATGCCGTCGCTAAATCACGTGATACATCCCATCGTCCAATCGGCATGATACGGTGTATGGGTGTCATTACCCACTCATTACCCACTACCCACTCTTGGCATTACCCACTCACTGAAACACAAAACTAAACGAGCTATTATTTCACGGTGGTCTTTTAATATGGGCCGGTTGCTGGTTACCATCTCCAGACGGGCTACCAAGTGTATGACTGCGGAATTCAATATATCCCTCCGTTGCGAAATCTGAATCTAGAAATCTAGTAATATCGCTATTGTAAAATGAAATCATACTTACAGAAAACTGTTTATATAAATTTGGTATTCATATAATAATTATGTACATATATGTATTAAGTATATCCATATACACAAGTCAAAGTAAACGGAACGAACACTGTTACACCCCACTTTAAAGGCGACATTGTAGTTTGTAGTTGGTTGTCTCGTTGTCTCCTATTAGCGGCACTGTACTGATATCGGACAATGGTGATGTTACATCGTAACGTATCATTTACTCATGAGTGAAACTCAAACTCACTATGAAAGGAAAATTAATGGCAATCTTTTTTCTATTAACCTTTATTTTCATATGTTTTGAATATATTATTCTAATATATTTAAGAAAACGTAAAAATAAACATGATGTAAATATTTGTAACACACTCGTAGTTTTCGAAATTGTTTCTTTTTAAAAGGATCGTGAAAATACTCCATTAACTTAGGGTCCATATGTTTTTTTTTATATAAAAATCCATTTGAACTTCTAAATGTTTAAATAAATGGGTCTAGATTAAGCATGTAGTTGGATTTACTATCAAAAATATAATTATTCAACTTTTGATAATATTGTTTGATATAATATTGTTTGATTTCAAATAAATTTTCACGGGGATCACGTTTTGTTCAATAAATAATTATTATTATGTATTGAGAAAAAGTTTAAGGATTTTTCTATTTTGTCCAATGACACTTTACAAGTGTCTTGATTCCGATTATATATGCAACTTTAAAAGGTTAAATATACTAAAATGTAAAAGGAAGTGCAGGATTCCTTTCTAATCCCTTATCCTTAATCCTACTATGGTTGTTATAGCTTTGATTGTGTTAATAACCTATGGTTGCCACCTAACATCAAACGAATCGTCAGTCTGCCTGCCAACTTTTACATAAAAAAAATCTATTACGATTTCCTGAGATGGTATCTTTAGACTCGAGCTAAATTCTTCTTGTATATACCAACGCAGAGACCACGGAGCATATACAAAGAGGAGATGGCCTAAACAACTGTGCACTGATTTCAAACTAGGTCCTGACGTCATTTTTTGTGGGCGTGGTCTTGGTCAGTCTGCTGTCGGCACTGGTCACGGTGTGGCGGCGCTTGTTTGTTGTAGACTACAGTCAATTTTCATTGGCAATTTAAGATAATTGGGCGGGGTCTAACTTCCTCCTTGCCCCGCGCAGTAGTCACGCGCCGCTCTATAGAAAAATTCAATAACAACATCTCTTTGTATATGCTCCGTGGCAGAGACCGTTCTGTAAAAAACAATAAATTTTATTCTTTGGAAAAGTAACAAGGAATATCGTTTTGCATGTAAATAATAAAATCTTAAATGTAATATCAATACTTTTATTATCCCATCCCATACCTAAGTAACCCACAATAATGATTGTGTGGTGCGCACAACATGCCTCACAATTTATTTAAGGACATTGAGGTCACATTGTCACTTTATCGGACTTGCTTATTGGCACAGTTGATACATAAATGTACTATGTTTTGTAAAAAAAAAGCCAATAGATTTTTTTACTAATATTGTATCATATTTCTTAAATCAGATAAATAAAATATCTTTGTGTGACACTGAGACCTACGAACACCAATTGTTTGTGTTTTTTGTGTAATAGCCTAAACGTATCAGAAGAGTAGGAAAGTGTTAACAGGTAAAATATTGGTTTTATTTTATGTATGTTACTGTTTACTTGTCCACACTGTTCCACATAGATTACATATTTATTAGAGATACTTTAATAGCACTTTTTTTTCTTTCAGGTAAAACCTGAATCTTGACCTCCTACGTCCCCAACAAAGTTAGAAGGTAATTTAAATATTTCGTGTTCTAAAATAGGCTTGTTTCCACTAAGAATAAATCGATCCGGCTTAGAGTTCCTAATGATTAACCATGATAATTAGTAAACAAAAAAACAACTTTTCTATTATAATAATAAAAGATTAATAATATTTTTGGAAAATAAAATCGACTGAGGGTTTAATCACGTGACATTAAACACCAATCAGAGAAGCGCATGGAAGCGTGACGTCGTATAAACTGAACAGGTTATTCCGAGTTTTCAGCAATTATTGTTAAATTAATACAGTTCGTTTTTAGTTTAATCTTGAAAGACAGGTATAATTTGCCATGGAATCAGGATTAACAAAGCAAACAGCAGTAATTTGCCCAAAATTGACGCCGTTATGCTTGGCAAATTTTTTGCAATGAACACCGATTTTTGTTCATCGGAATTCCGCAATGTTAAAACTTCTATGTATTATGTGAAGAACAAACAAAGTCTTATTTAATTAGCAGTTACCAGTCAGACAGTCGCATTTACCTACTGTGGAATCATAAAACCCTATTCAAGTCATAACATTTTATCGGTTATGTGTGGTATATTATGGTAGATTTTGCAAAATTCATTTCTTTTACTATACATTTATAAATAGATATATCAAGTTGTGTTTAATACTTGGGTCAATCAACTTTTATTTGTCCGACGACAGTCGCACCCTGTCCCTGAACGAAAACATAATTTATAATTAATAATAATGAGTGTTATTTATATGTGTTGTATTCTTATTACTATTTACTAACATATTAATACAAAACATTTTTAATTTGTATGCAATTTATCTGTTTTTTATGGTTGTCCAAAGGACCAAAAGTTAGTTTTCAATAGTATCACATATTGTCCCCAAGCCAGAGATCACCACAAAACTTAGTCCCACGAAAAATATTACTATTATGGAATTAGTACCAATTACACAAATTCTTTTAAATGGGTGTGTATAGTCCAGAAACATGACGATTTCTTATTTACTTTAAACAATTTAAGATTTTTTTACATTCTACTTTTATCCCCATAATATTTTACTCAACATAGGTCACCCGGACAACCGTAAATTAGTTGTAAATCCAAAATATAGAAGGCGTGGTACGAACATAGACAACAAATCTACGTTTCTAGTAAGCTGACAGGGGTAGCCGCCATTTTGATTTCACGAAAACTCCGGCGTTAGTCGGCCGAGTTCTGTTTGTGAGAGTGGGTGGCTTTATTGTCAGTCCATCGGACCACCGGAAAATATACGTAAGTACTTATTATATTACAATAAATTCTAGTGCACTAGATGCTATTTGTAATATATTTTACCATAATGGTGAAACGAAATACAAAGATCATTACTATTTTATTTTACAGCTCAATATTTCGGAAATGTCACGGACAACCAGTCACTTGGACAACGAATTGGTTGTCCCTAGGCAAGTTTGGTTGTCCTTAGGACAAGAATCAAGTAAAGTTAAATTGTTTTATGTAACAAAAGAAGAATATGACGATATTCAGAAATATATTCCTAAGAATCTTGTCCCTTAGCCTGGAACCAAAGAGGTGCACCAAATCTTTTCAAGGATTTCTTGCCAAATGATGTACAAAAATTTAGGCTGTTTCTGCTCAAGATGATTTTGTGACTGCTTGCATCCAAAGTTTTAATCACCTACATCAAGAAACATTTCATGCCTTGCCAATACTTGTGAAGACCTACCTGGAGTCGACATACCTGGTGCGGACATACTTTGGAGATCATGCCTGGAGATGGCTTACCTGGAGACGACTTACTTGAAGACGACTTACCTGAAGATGACTTACTTGGGGATGACTTATCTGGAGACAACTTAACTGAAGTTGACTTACTTGGAGAAGATGACTTATATACCAGCTTGGTATTCAATGTTAATGTTAATGTTTAATGTTTAGAATAGTGTTAAAGTTACAATATTATAATCCCTAGCAACTACATTTGAAATTGACACTCTTAGACTGCATTAAGTAGAAGAAAAATATCAAACTAGTTGATTAATTACAAAGACTGTTTTTATTTTGTAAGACTGTTGATACCTTGGAAATTACTTTAGAAATAATGTTGACAGATTTTCAATGTTTTTGACATGCAAAACCTCAATAATATATTTTCGTACTTTCTTAATTACTTACATGTTTTATTCAGTACCCCAACATTCAAGAATAACAATAATATTATTGTTTTTTGGATTTAGTGTTTCCTATGGACAACCACATTGTCCACTGGACGACTAAATTGTCCCCACATTGAAAAACTATTAAGATATAATTTTTCTTTTTAAATGATAAAACAATTTACTAAAATTTATAAGATGAGTAATACAATATAAAAGAAAATTAGGGCAAGGAATTTCCTCTTAATAATTCTAATATTTAGCGTTTTAATGAAAAGTTTTGGTTGTGTGAAGTAACATGTTGTCCGGAGGACAGCAGTCACACAGATATTTATGAAATTATAAGATATTTTATATTTACAAAAACGGGAAATTAAAATATATGCTTTAATTAATTAAAACAAGTGTTTGTTTTTATCATAATTATGTTTACAATATTTATAAAATCTATTGAGTTAGTTGTCCAGGGGACAGGTGTAACTTGAGTTGTCAAAGGTATTTAGTAATATTTTGTAAATAAACGAAAAATACGGCTCTGCTCTTTGTGGAATCATAAATAATAGAAAATTATCTTTTAAATTAAATATTTAAAAGTGGACATTTAAAGAAAAAAATAAAAATCAAAATATTCATCATCGGGACATTTAAAAGTTGATTGACCCACTTACATCAAAATGATCTTCACAGAAATAAATTGTGAAATCAGTTTATAAAGTAAAAGCATCTTGTCTCCTCCTTGCCATTTTTAACCACTTTCTTCGTATTTGTTTATTGTTTGGAACGTATATGAATAATTTGTTTGGCGTTTTTATCGTTGTACTTTTACATTGGGGCACTATATAGTATTTATAATACGAGGAATTCATTATTTATTACAAAACACAATTGACTGTCATAAAGAAACACGGCTGTTTTGCGAGGTGTCACGTCATTCAAGACGCCATGACAGTCTTGGCCTTTTTCGCGGTCAATTTCAAGTTCATTTCTAAAAACTCAAAATACTAATTTAAAAGACCTATTTTTCTTAAAATAATATATTTTTGGGGTGAAATAGATGCTAAGCTATAGTTTTAAACTAATTTCCAAATTTTGTCAACTAGCCTATTATTTAGATTACGAGAAGTAGAGTTAAGTGTTGGTTTTAAAAACATATACGCTCACTCACCTTCTTTATATATTATAACATACGCATCCAAATAAATTATCAAACCACATATCCATCTTTGCAATGCATCTAAAAACAACTCCCATTTTCTAATAAAAAAACTAAGATTAAACCGGAATAAAAGTCATGGACATACGTTCTAACTAATTAAATGAATTGATAATAATCATTGATTAATTCTTATCGCGTGTCACATTACAATCAGGTGCTCTTGCGTAAATACAAGGCAATATTATATTATTTTATTATTTAATATGTTGAGATAATTTTAGATAGGAGAAATGTAGCGAACTGTTTTTATCTTTATTGGAATAAAAGTCCTGTCTCTTTTATTAAATTTCTGCCAATACCACAAAGTACAACGTAATTGTCTATGGATATTATAAATATGTAGTTTTTATTATTTAAATTTTTCATAAGTCAATACTAACGTTTCTTTTAAATTTAAAAGTTACAATAATTTTGTGTACACCATCTATTGAATAATTTTGATTAAAAATGTTGAATATATATCTCAGTTAAATTGTAAACGCCTTGGCGTAAATTGTAAATTGTAACGTCATTTTTTTTTATCTACCCATATTCATTGAAAATAAACATCACGAATTTTATGTGAAAACAGTTGTAACCCCTAACACTAAAAGTCAGTTAGTTACGTTGGCCTTGAGAGAATCTACAAAGGCGACAGGAAGTTTCTAAAGTTGTTTTGTCAACTAGCTACAATCTATAGACTGGCTCTTTACAACTTTTACGAGGTGTTAGAATTAGTAAATTTACTGCGATATGCTTGATTGCTATTGAGCTGATATTTCAAAGCATAGACTAGAATTCTGATGTATCCTACATATTCCAAACAAAAATACAAATACAACCATCAGCAGGCTAACATTCGTGTGCCGGAAAGTCAAAACAAGCCGTAAACGGGTGATAGGCCAAGTAATGACAGTTACATATTAGAAAAAAAATCGACAAAACTGACACACTGTGATGATCTTTCACACTGCGAAGTTGGGCGTTGTAATAAGTTGTAAGGACATCTGTATAATGTAAAACTGTGTAATTAATGTGTTAACGAGTAAAATAAGAATAACCTGCCCTTGTATAATCCAAAATATTATAAATCAAAATATAAAGATGGTAAAAATAACTCACAACAGCAGCCTATTATATTATGTTTCGTCATACATATAATATAATGTATGTATAATATGTTCATTTATTTCTGGAATTCGAGAGACTACCAAATCATGCATATTTGATTGCTTTTTATTGTTCCATTGGATCGCAAATTTTGATTACATTCATAATATGTATGTATTAGGTTGTTACATGAAACTTGTTCATAGTGCATGACGTCATCCCCGGGGCTTTCCTTGCTGATTCACCGCGGAGGCGGCAAATCGGCGATGTTCATCGAGGATTTGTAACTCCCCCCACACACGTCGATCTAATAAGTTTCTATCGATTCTTAGACAGAAACTTATTAGACTATCGATTTCTTAGACATGTTTCTTTATCTGTATCTTTACTGGTTATGATCCATAGTTTCCATATCTATATCTGTCAATGTATGTAAAACCATCATTGTTATAAGGCATGGGAATACTTAACGCTACCTCATGGAATGCTGATAGCAACAACGGGTATGATGCGTTATCTGCCAAAAAAGAGGCAATGAACAAGGCGAATGAGATACTCCATTCTCAATAGAAAATGTCTACCAGCTAACTGCCTATCATATCAATATCCGATATTTTGATACAAAGTAGGTACGTTGTCCAAAATAAGACGATACGAAGGTGACTCAACGTCGTCAACGAAACGAATATGAAATGACTATATGTTTAAATATAATCTTCTACGGCCGCTTTTGGAACGGTGCCCTTAAGTGTTGCACTCCATATAGTAGCCACCTTATGTGACTAAGCTGTCTGTCTCCCACGACCAACTATGCGGGCGTTGAAATAATGACAGTTGTTAGATTACAGAGGACACGGATCAACACTCGTTACATTGTTGATAGAATTTTGTGCAATAAATTACAGTTAGTATAATAATAGAGAAATTAGCCGTTTAAGATTTAATAATAAGCAGTTATGCTCGTAACTGTGTGTTCACAATTTTACAATTGGAAGAACTATATTTTCACAAAGCTTGGAAGCTGACTCACTCTGACACTTTTAACTTTTTTCATTTATTTTTTTTTAACTTTTTAGCCAGTTCTGTAGTATAGGCATCGAATATATTGTGTTACTATTTGGGAAACATACAATGACTCGTTGCACAAGATTATTAAATACGTGTAAGAAAACAGTAATCAGGAAAGTTTCCACTAAATACTAACTACAGAATTTGGAGAAAACATACAAATAGAAAAGAAAAAAAAATACATATAAAAGAAAATTAATAATCAACATACAAGACAGATTGAACGGTACGAAAGACTGCACAACAGTATTTTCAAAAGCTCGGTTAAGGCTTCGTTAATAGGCTCCCATAGGTAGGACAACGAAAATATCCAGATCTAGCAAGTGTTTATTGTAAAGCTTTCAAGAGAGATGTAAAAAGGCATTGCAAGTATATTTATTTTTTTACAATACCATGGAGGTAAAAGCCAACATATTGTAACTTAGCATAGAATTGTAGCTATGTATTGGACTGATTTTTTTGCCTAGTCCAGTGCCTGTGTTATTTACACTTCACTTGAATGTTGAAATATAATAGAAATTGCAATTATGTACAATTTCGAGACCTACTTTTACTTTCCTTTTGCTATAACAACAAAAGAAATACACGTTTATTTTGTAATCTGCGAACAAAATACAATATCTAATAATAATCTAATAATAATAAGAAATAATTAGTTTTTATATAGTAAAGTCGATTCGTTATGCCATTATGAACGATCATTTATTCTGAATCATTATATTTTCTAATCATATCTGTAATAGCAAAACTTTACCTACATAGGAGAGAATATCAAGTGACGTAATACCATACATGTTCTATAAAATAACAATTTGTCAATTTAATGATGTAGTCTTACTCATCATAATTTAAAATAATGTTGTAGTATTTTTGGAAAATGGCAATTTTTTTATTTTCTATTAATTTGTTCGATATCGCGTACAAGTACCTAAACAGCCAAATAACGCAAAACTTATAAGTAATTCCCCTATTTTCTAAGTAGGATGATTTCATAGTTAATATGTAATTATATGAGATTTTGTATTGTAGATACTTACATAAATAATAATACTTTATATTTTTTATCTCCAATCATACAAATACTTTTCGATCGATGCGATTCCGCATCATCCATCGTAACATTTATATTTTTTATTTTGTGTGATATTAATAGTTTGAAGATTTCCAGATAAAGTTCGATCGCTCATCCTAAAGTTCAACGTATTGTAATTACGTGATGTGATGCATGGAGTGATTGTTCTAACAAGGCACTGATAAAAACGTTCTGATTCATCCACGAACAGAGACGATTCAAGGTCGCCCTATTATGTTTTCAAGTTATTTACAATATCACACCGTGTTTCTACGTAATTTAATGCGAAGGGCGTTCGCGTAACTTTCAATTAAACTTAGTTGCAACAAAGGTATGAAAACTGTTCTTGTCTGTGTCAGACCATACTTTCAATTGCACTTTTAAAAAGTACCTAAAAGAAACTCAAGGCTTCATTGACGTATTTACCATGATCGCCTAGATACAACGGAGGCATGTTTTCCTCCGTTATTCCACGGTCAAAATGTTTTATTTCAATTCCACTTAGATATTCCTAAATAGTCGCCAGTGCACTTAAAATTCCCCTCCAATTACATATACCTACATTTATGTATGTCATTACGTATGCTATCATGGTCATACGTGCATCATGGTTTTGTTTTCTACAAGCAATATTCTATTTGTGTTTGTAATATACAATCCCAATTTATAAATGTGTATGTGTATATGTCCACAATTTTAATAAAAAAAAAAAAAATCTTTGGTAAACAGCCTAAGCAAGGAGTGCGGAAATTGATTTGATTTGAGCTAAAGTTTTTTTTTATGTAAAGGTCGTCAGAGAGGCTGAGTTGTCTATTTGATGTTAGGTGGTAACCGATTTAAGGACAGATTTAAGGATAAAGAAGGGATTAGGAACGGTTAATGAAATGGGCTTAGGCTTAGGCAAGGAGTTACTACGGTAACCCCTTACAGAACTTACTGGTTACTGCCGCCAGACCAGCTGCCAAATGACTGCGAAACACAGTGTGCCTTGCCACTACAAGGTTTGAGCGACGTGTTTGTTCGTGGGTCCACAATGGATGGAACTGCAGATTTTAAAATATTGGGTCGAGGACGTTGAGAAAATTTCGTATTAACGTACGTCGGTCACGCTGGGCGCCGGAGATTTTGATACTTTATTTCCCCTGTTACTGAGACGGGACCAGAGACAATGTAAATGAAATGATACAATATGCATGATCGTAACAAGTGTTACGATACCTATGTTCATAAACGTCTCTTGATCTTAAATTATACAAAGGTTCGGTCATGCGACCTTATTAATACAGTATTACTATTTCATAACAACTGTATATGTAGGTAGCTATGTACTATTATTTTTAAATGTTTTTTTATCATAACTTTCAAGCTACAATAACAATTAAATTATTACATCTAGATAAAAATGCTATTAAGCGGTCAATAACGAGCGCAGTGAGAAATCGACTTGCGAAATACTAAATTATATTAGGTCTATTAAAGATCATCCACATTGTTAGTAGTTGGTATTAAGCAATGGGCCAATTATTATCTTTAGTTTAATGAAAAATTAGACGCACCTACTTGCTCTCATCTATTCTATACATATTATAATAAAATCGTAAACGAGTCGTTTCTGTACATTAAATATTTCTTTCAAAAAAACAATTTGTATTGTCACGTAGTACTTATGTTTTTTTTTACAGAGGTAAAAAAAAATAGTTTTTAGAATTTTTATCTGTGCGTTTGTGCACGGTAATCTCAGTAACGGCTTAACCGATTTGAATGCGGTTTTTACTGATGTATTGTATCAAGCTTCCCGTAACGTTTAGTGTTTGTTTCATTCAAATTACAAACAAAAAAAAATTACGCGCTATACCGAATACCACGCCTACGAAGTTGCGGGCTCGGCTAGTTTTTAATGAAAAAAGAAAATCACTTACTAAATATGGCATAAAACCGAATAATTTCTAATGTTTTCTTTAGAATCATAAGTCTGTATATTTTATAATGTGAAATTGTATTAGAGGCGTGTTTTATACGATATATTATTATCTGAAATTAAATACGATATTTCAGTCTGACGAGATGTTGAGGTTGTTTTAAACATGTGAAAACAAAACTTTGAAATAGCTTTAATAAATTAACCTTATTCGCGAATGATTGCCAGAAACTATATATTTAAGTTTATTTAGGTTCGAGTAAACCTGGCGTTCTTTAACAAAACGATGTGATAATCCAACAAATGGCACCACAAACATTTGCGTATAACGCGATGTTATTCTCGTCGTATTTAGACCAGATATAATTCTGTGAGATAGTGTTATGAACAAATAAGCAGTGTTAACGCCTCGGTCACCTTGGGCATCTCAATCTCAAGTAGGTTGGCGGATACATAACTGAGGCTACCAAACTTTACAAACTATATATATTTCGTTCGAGTCTGCGTACGTACTGTGGTATACTGTCTATACTTACTACTAGCTTTTTCTCGCGGATTAGTCCGCCTATGTTGATGAACTTTCAAGTTAGAACCGAATATATGTACATATTTACAAAATTTCGTTGTAATCGGTTGGGCGGTTTCGGATATTAACGTATGGTTGGCCGGTTTAGCTCCATACATACCAAATAAATATGTTTCTGTTCTTTCTTTTCTTTATTAATGACGCTTTTATAGTTAGTCGAATATACTTTTATAGTGAATAATTAATTCACAAATACTCGACTAACTATAATTTTATATGAAAAATAATAATAACACCGGATTAAAATTCAGTCCCTTAATGGTCAATAAAAGTGTCATTAAATTTTGTTTAATGTCACTTGAAATAGAGTGTTAAATGTTTTGGTAAGTACCAAAGAATCATAATAAACCTTAAAAATATACCATATTTTAAAGAAACACTAATTGTGTAACGAATAATAAAAGTTTTATAAATGAAAAAATTAACAAAAGCAGTATTTGTGCTTTGCTTAAATAACTTGAATTGGTTAGCCTTTTTCTATTTTACTATATATTTTATAACGAAACAAAAAAAAAAATTTGGCAACCCTAACGTCCGTCACACTATCACCCAGAGTAGCAAATACGATAACAGCATACATTTTACATGTGCAAATTGTACATACCACAGAACAAACCAATAGTATAAAAATCAGAGCTTACCACTGATTTGATTCTTTTTTCTGGAAACAGTCGCCAAGAGAAGACTCTTAATCAATAATATTTTTGAAATGTTTTATTATTAGTTTATATAGTTGTTATAACGCCCGTAGCAAATGTCCTGTGAACACAGAGTACTTTTGCGTTCGTCCTACTATAATATCAGCTAATTGACAACATTAGTGTATATTAAAAGTAAAATGAAATCTGCATTGACTAATGCATGTAATAAGCTATTATAAAGTTAATTATTAACGACATTTCAAGCTGTAATAAAATCATATATTTAGCTTGATTAAAAATTGAACTCCTCAGTTGTCGTCAAAACAACATCAATTAAATGAAGAATATCTTCCCAAATTAAGTACATATATATCTCTGCCACTGTACCGGATTATATCTCTCAGAAATGCTACTAGTGCCTACGAGTATATAGAAATAAAAAGGGAAGAAAGTTAAACTTCTCCCTACCTCTACAACCTATCTTAATTACATTAAAACTCCATATTATTATATTACGTACCTATACATCCAGAATTGTTGTCAGAGTAAGCTAGATGCTGGCGATCCTTGACACCGTTCGCGTAAGACTCCAGTGATGAGTGCTTGGCGGATTTAAATTTATGTATTTAGAACTAAACTGGTAATTACGTTTACTTATTGAACAACTTGAATGTCTTATTTTTTCTTAAACAAGACTCGTGCTAAGATTGAATGGGAAGCCTAGATCTGTTATGCGTAACAGCTTGCGGTTTGTTTTTACTGTGTTTTGAGGAATTTTTGCTGTCTTTTAAGAATTTATTCCTGCGTTTTGAATGTGGTCATTTTTTAAATGTGTATATTTAAAGAAATTTCAATTAAAGAAAGGGATTGAATATGGTGGCGCTTTGCATGTGTACTGTTAAATATATATATTTTTTATTTTATGTTTTTTTTAATTATTAAATTTACCTTATGTGCAATTTTGAACTATGTTGTCGTTTATATCTGGACAATTATAGAGAGCGCATTAAAGATATAATTGTTATAAACTCTTAGATAATCGTTTGTCACTGACTGACTCATCTATCAACGTACAGTCTTAGAAAGAGAATCAATAATATTAGAGAATAAATTATTAAATATCGTGCACGACATAGCAACTAAAACTTTACAAATCAAATGTTTTTACTAATCATACCGACAAAGACGAATATACTATAGTAGACAACGATATTTTGTTTAGAAGCAAATAGAAGCGTCGCTATTCTCAATGTCTTTCTTAAATTCACTGGACCCACAGAACATACTTCCCAGAACTTCTAAGCAGCATGTGTGTTATTTTGTTTAGATGCGTGAGATTGCGTGAGATACCAGAGCTTATTTCCCTATTTCACCTTTTCTTTACACTTTATCCTATCAGTGCACTTATATACCTTGTGTTTTTCGTGTTCCTATGCTAGGACCACTTAGCATCAAGTTTGATTTCAGCTTACCTACCGTCTTTTTTCGTGAAAGGCTCGCCTGCTGAACGTAAGCTTCGGATCCTTCAATCATAACCTTATTTGGTTTATTACTTTGTATTGTTTAGAGTACATTTGTCTTAGCGCCGTGGGTAGGTGCATTCGTGCGCCGGATAAAACCCACATCTTGCTCCCACTGTCGCGTTATCTCCTAAATTAATGGATTGAAGAACAGAAATTGCGCAGCTTATATAAAATCTATTTATTTTAATAAGTTACGTTTTGCACGAAACAAACTATGTACATTACATTAAATGCCCAACAGGTTTTAGTGCAATAAGCCAATCGCTCGATTCTAGTTTTTTTTGAAACTTGATTACAAAAATATCATATAACTTTAATTAGAATTCAATTACACATTCTGTATTCCGGTTTTTTTTGGTCTAATTATTGATTTCAGAAAAATATTTAGATAATAGTTAAAGACAAAACGACGAACGTAACAACTTAGTTTTATAGTATTTGCATGATCGGGAATAGAATATTTCGGATTGAGTTACAATAAAACCTTTTTTAGAATTTGAATACTGGCCTCTTAGAATCTTAATGACATTCAAACAATTATTTTTTTTTATTAAAAACAAAAACTATGTTGGTTTAAAATTGACACGTCGTTAACAGAAATGGAGCTCACGCGTGAATATTTCCGTGCCATAATTTATCACAATTTTCGTCGCGGCTTATCTTAAGATAAATGTCTCAGCGAACTTGTTTCGATTTATGATGTTGAAGCACCGAGTCAAACGACAATATACCGCTGGTATGCCGAGTTCCGACGCGGTCGTGTGTCGCTCAGCACTGTTTCTTCTGCAGGTCGACCAAGAACAGCGGTCACGCCTGAAAACATCGCAGCTGTGCGAACTATTATATTAGATGTCTGTCATGTGACATACGAGCAGATTCGGGCTGTTATCAGTATCGGAATGACTGCAATTCAGTCGATATTACATAATGAGTTGTGTGTAAGAAAGCTAGTTTCCCGCTGGGTTCCCCACAATTTGTCCGAAGAGCAAAAGGCGGCTCGTGTAAATTGGTGCCGGAATACTCTGCAACGCTTCAACGGAGGGAAGTCAAATGCCGTTTATAATATCGTCTCAGGTGACGAATCATGGATTTATTCATACGAACCTGAAAGAAAACATCAGTCAGCAGTTTGGGTCTTCGAAGACGAGGTCAAGCCAACGAAAGTGGTTCGCTCCCGCAGCGTGTCAAAGAAAATGGTCGCTACGTTTGTCTCGAAAAAGGGGCATGTTGCTACAATTCCTTTACAGGAACGCAGAACGGTTACCGCCGAGTGGTATATCACGGTTTGTGTGCCAGAAATGATAGCCCGAAACGTCGCATCATCTTACATCACGATAATGTGAGCTCTCATACGGCTCGGAAGACAAATGATTTTTTGAAGCAGGAAAACGTTGAGCTGATGAGCCATCCTCCGTACAGTCCTGACCTGAGCCCAAACGATTTCTTTACATTCCCTAGAATGAAAGATTTATTACGCGGTCAACGGTTTGAAGACCCCGAAGCAGCTGTGGAAGCGTACAAATCAGCCATTATGTCAACATCAACTTCAGACTGGAATTACTGTTTTAATGATTGGTTTACACGAATGGAAAAGTGCATTAAGTTGAACGGAGAATACTTAGAAAAGCAATAAAATACAATTTAGCTATACCGTGCTGTGGTTTTTCTTATTCCCAATCATTTCAGTGTGCCCCTCGTATTGCAAATGATAGATGATCACCCGTCAGTTCATGGATATTTTTTGAAATAATAATCAGAAATAAAATTAAGATACTTGCATGTTGTGTGCTTTTGTAGTGATATGAATTTGTTATTGTGTTAATATATATTCGAACAGCACCAAAAGAGCTTATTAGTGTTAGTTTAAATGTGAATGTTTAGAACCAATCATGAAAATATTTTGAATGCGAGTGTGATTTTAATTTGATTTTTTTTTGTACTGTATGCGCCATTACTAGCTGCCATAAGCGTCGATCGCTAAGGGCAGATTCCAAAGCGCTACAGTAAAACTGAAAGTCATTACAACAGCAAAAGTGCCGATCACTCTGCGCCGATGATTCTCAGGACATTTTTGCATGCCGCAAAAATAATGCCTGATGCTTTTGCTTTTTAATGATTTTGATTTTGCTTTAGTTATTTTTTTTACTCACTGCTGCTGAGCATACTGCTAAGCAACAAGTAAAGAATTATGATATAACAACATTTACCAGTGACATCATCCACGTGTCTTCATAAGTTAACTGTTATTTGTATTGTATGAACCAGTTAATGTATTATTAAAATCTTTTAGAGAGGGTCTTTTTTGCGTGAAAGAGTAACAAACATCAATTATCACAAAATTTCGCCATTATAATATTAATAGCATTATCTTTTTTGAAATACACTAATTGATTTTTGTAAAGAACATACGAGTACATTTTCTTTTACTTTGCAACCCCAGATTTCCACTTGTTTCGGTGATTTCAAATCGTTTTTTTTTTTTTTTTTTTTTTTTTTTTTTTTTTATTACAGGTCCACAAAACTGGTATACAATTCCATATACAAGTAAGATAATAATATTATACAAAATAACATTTACGTCGGAATGTAACCTACTACAAGTGGACACAACATACAAGATAAACTCATTGTGTAATCGGCTACCCAGTCGAGGTACTGAGAAACAAAGACGCTCAAGAATGTCTGGAGCGTCAGTAATACCATGAACAAGCTTGTAAAGAAACATGAGGTCCAGAACTTTCCTACGCTTACGCAAAGAGGCCAAATTAAAGTGAGAGAGACGTGATTCATACGATAATAATTGTCTGCACTTACAGTCCTGATATGTAAGATGATAGAGGAAGCGCTTTTGGATACGCTCGATGCGATCGGAGTGAACTTGATAGCCTGGGTTCCAAACAACCGAACAATACTCCAGTGTACTACGTACTAAATTGTTATATATGAGTATAGATATGGTTGGGTCCCTAAAAATTTTCATCTGCCGTGATACAAAGCCTGAGATCCTTGAAGTCTTTCCAATAATAGTGCCAATATGATCGCGGAAGCTCAAACCACTATCCAAGATAACACCAAGGTCACGCATATACGAAACTTCGGATAAGGTAGTACCAGCAATGGAGTAAGCGATACCAGCTGTCACCTGACGTCTAGTGAATTTAATGAAATAACATTTGTCAGCATTAAGGAACATACAGTTTTGAATACACCAATGATGGACATTATTTAAATCTTCTTGCAATGAACGGTAATCCTCATGTGTAACAATATCTCTATATATTTTTAAATCATCGGCATACATTTTAAATTTACATTTTAATATAAATGATAGATCATTAATAAACATGAGGAAAAACAATGGTCCCAAGTGGGATCCCTGGGGCACTCCACATGGGACCTCACATCGCTTAGATTTAAATCCATGGATAGAAACCAGCTGTGACCTGTTCCTCAAATATGATTCGCACCATCGTAGGAGTGACCCATGAATACCCATTTGCTCCAACTTGTGTAAGAGGATGTCATGATCAACCAGGTCAAATGCCTTTATTAAAATCAGTATAGACTGAATGTACCTCTCCACCCTTGTCAACAACTTCTACCAAATCTGATACATAAGCCACCAGATTGGTTGCGGTAGATTTATGAGGCAGAAAACCATGCTGATTGTTATTTATTAAGTGCTTTACATGAGTTAAATCGTTTTAATTAGTTTAAGGTGATATCGAAAGAGAACTTCCTAAAACTACTTCTTGCAATGAAATAATCAAGTAATAACAAAAGATAAATAATAAAGTGCCTAAAATATTATGTTTTAGGTCATCAACATTCACATAACATGTGTATTAAAATTAGCAGAATTATTGAATTTGTATGTGAAATTCGAAGAAAAGTTGCCCCCGATCTTTTTTTTTTAGAGTGTTGCTACTCTCTAATTTTATTTTTTCTATTTCGCATAAACACATAATATAGCAAATAATGCAAAGTGTCGGCACAACAGGAAGTTAGGCACAATGAGATTGTTAATTAAATTCAAATGTTAGTTCATTTGCATAGGTCGGTCGTTTGCACTCACTATCTCGTCACAGTCAACATGTGATAGATTGTTCTGTATTTACGGAATTGTTGCGAGGTTTTCTTCTAAATAAACTGTCCAGCCTCACAATATTAATTCTTTGAAAATGTTGTCCGATTTTGTAAGTTCACGATATTTTGCATACATATTTTGCAGACAGGGTGATGGTCCACTTGATAATTACTGTCGTCTAGGAACAGAAACGATACTAGAGCTTAAATGATATTAAACTAAGTGAGGTTAGAGGATTGGATGGCATCTTGCATCCACATTCGTGCTGTTATTTCACCGTGGTATTTAGTAATGTGGTGGCCACTGCCCCGAAACGGACTTGCTCATTTTATTTCTAGACACAGTGTACCCAGCCACTACTTTAATTATTTTATTTTCAATTTCTTGGTCGTAGTTATGTCATCATCAACAGCCTATTATATGTCCCCACTGTGGGAGCACAAACCTACCCTCTCAACAAGGGCGTATGGTCTATATATGGTCCACCACACTGGCTCAGTGCGGGTTAGTGGACTTCGCACGGCCTTAGAATTTCTTCTTTGGCATATGCAGGTTTCCTTACGATGTTTTCCTTTACCCTTTAATAAAAGCAGTCAATAAATGCACTTAAGTTTTTAAGATAAACATAGATACCCATGGCCTATCATGTCGGATCTCTCGACGTGATAGACCGCGTCTTTCCCACTGCGCCAACGACGCTCCCGTAATTATTAAGTATTTATAATGTATTTGGACCACCACAGATATCGTAACCTTTGACAATCCACTAGTTGTACTGGTCGTACAGGAAGGAAAAGATTATTATTTTTTGTCATTTGCTTACGACAAGGGATATTCATTTAACCTGGTAATTTTCCTTAAAATTTAGAATTCGTGTAAAAAATATGTATATATATCATATTTTATAAAATCCATTAAATAGGCTAATGTATCATTAGCAAAGATACTTATTCCAAAAACCAATTAATTCTGTTATTATTTATTAAATTTCCTTGTTTACGTATATTTTAATTGCCATAAAATTAATTTTGTGAACATCTGAATGTTGATTTTGTGTTCTACTTTTATCTTATTATACGTATTTATTACTTCTACTCCACTGAATACGTTTTTTGAAATGGCGCACATCAACAAATTACGTCGAACGCTCCCAAAAAGCTAAAAATAGCGTTTATAGTGAAAATATCGATGTGAAGATTGTTTTGGGAAATAAATTCAAAGAATTGGTTTCTTGAATAGGGAATATATATGCGTCTAATTCAAAAAAGGCTTCAATATTTTTTATATCAAAATTTATGCTTTAGAATTATGACAATGTAAATATTTTTTGATATTATTTCTTTTCGTTAAGAAAATAATTATTATAAAGTGCAAAAAAACTGCGGGAAATACAAAATACTTGAAACGGTCAGTTCGAATGTGACGTCAAAGTCTATGAAATGTCAACAAGCGTGTAGATGTTTGAGATTTTACATTTGATTGTTATTGTAGACTGTGACGTCACGATAAGCGCGCCAAAAGGACGGGTGTTTAAAATGCCCGTTGCTGTTAGTTAATTTTAACATTTTTTTTTGTTACTAAATTATACGATTATATAACGTTATAACCTGTCGTATGAAAATATTAAAAAAGAATGTGGATATTCCCTATTAATCTCTAATTAATAGGGAATATGCACATTAAATCGTGATAGATACATACATAAAAAATAATCACGGTTAAAAATAATTCCCCATAAATTTTAATCAAAAATGTTGTATGTATTTTTTGATAGGTTTGACGGTGTTAAAGCCTTGACGATTTTGATAAAATATGACTGTTTATAAAATGAATGACAGAGTTATGCATCCAGACACTTAAGGACAAAGGCATCCCCTCTGTGTGTGTAGGTACCGACGGCCTTATAGACCACAACGTATAAACTTCATGTGAAGATTGATAGTGTTCTAGGAGAGGCAGGTTTTCTTTGTTGTTACAGAAATTTATCTTTATTTTATCCACAAATTAAATTGACTATACTCTCACAGGTGAAGGACCGATCAGACTTTGAAACTGTGTCCTACCTGTTCTACAATGGGCACTTAACTCGCTTCTCTCCATTCTCCTATTTGGTTACATCACTTGGGCCAACTCATACAAATACATACTTCATACAAATAACTTTTAACATTTTAAAATGATAAACAGATCAAAATAACATTATTTCAATGCGATAACAACCCAAGATACGATACGAAAGAAAAATATTTATAATCGCATCTTACCATCAGGCGGCGTATTTTATGATATGAAAGACCGATTTTCTTTGCACAATTTCAAAGACCGTCGAGGCGGTAATTATACCCTGTGAAAATTATCGCGTGCACCTTCTGGATCGAGCGATCAAATAGTTCGACGCGAGTCGCTCCCTGTCACCGCTAATCGATTGCGATCGATCGACGACACTCATTTCCGCACATACCGTCTTCCTACAGTCTACCGGTCTTAAAGGTACCGTTTGTTTTACGCGAGAAACAGATTTGAAATATTTGTTATTTCTTTTATTGTAAATAAACCAGTTACTCCCTAACCATTTAAATTTTAGCATTAAATTAAATTACAACGAAAAGCCTTTGTGTACAGTACGAACTCTTTCAGGCAATTACAACAAGGCGTCTAGTTTCTAATATAAACGCGTGAAATGTTACGTTATGGAGCAAAAAATTTTAAGATTATAGTTAAATTCGTCTTTTTAAACTACTAGCGACCCGCCCCCGGCTTCGCCCTTGGTGCAATTTTTATATATATGAACGTTCCCCGTTTATCCCTCCATTAGTGAAAACCGAATTAAAATCGGTCTACCCATTCACGCGTGATGCTGTGACCAAGGGAAATGGGGATTCATTTTTATATGTAGAGATTATTTAAAAAATCAAGAGTTTTAGCCAGGCCGTACAAATACTCCCCCCCTTTCCAGTAGTGTCGGTCAGAAACAGCCTGGGTCCACGTAGGTTTGTACTTCAGTAACTGATAATTCGACATCGAATTTGTGTAAGTATCTTTGTGAAACGTTTGTTATTCATTGTAATAGAATAAAAGATTTGGTATTTTTGAGTATTTTTTATTATTATTATTAATACAACCGCATTTAGCAAGCGGCGCCATTATGTCGCACGGTACCGCCTATTTTAATTATTACTTGTTTATAAGATCTCGAGTACAAACAATGACATGGTCTAAGTTTATACAAAAATTCTTAACAACGAGTAAAACATATTTATCCTTTATAAATGTGTTGGTTAATTGAGCACTGTTAATGTTATGAATACAAACTGCTGTCTTCCGTTTTCCTTGACGTTGGAATTACATACTCCATGATGTTGCTTTATAAGGGACATAGCCACCTACCATTAAGTGGGACCATCAGTCTGCCTACCGCCCTTAATGTTACTTTTTCGTTGTTATTCTAAATCTAACTAGCGACCCGCCCCAGGCTTTGCATGGTGGTGAAATTTTCAAAAATGCTTTCTCAGCGGATGCTTGCGTTATAAAATAAAACCGTGTTCCAAATTTTATAGTAAAATAAGTAAGATTTTACACTGATTGTGTATGCTCGCTTTTTAAATTCTATTATACATCTGTTTGCATATTGTAGAAGGCGTCTTGCGTGCAATCATTTCGTAACTCTATTCCTCTATTCAAATGAAAGTAAGCATGCGCGAAATTAAAAGCGGTAAATTTAAATATTAATCACTTTTACTTTACACATTTTTTTTGTAATTAATATTTTCTTTGTAGAAAGAAACGCTGCACTAACCAAGGTGATTAAAGGGTTAAAAGTACGGCGCTTGTGTTTTAACTAGATTATTATTTTATATTATATAATCGTTTTTATATAGTTTCTGTTTTCTTTTTTATCCTGTTCTTTCAAATTTAAATGTTTCGTGTAAGGGTCATTGCATACATAAGTTCGATGTGCAGCCAATAATTATACACAGATTCTGTTGTTGTGTAACATGTCACAATTAAATTGTAAATACAGTAGATTATTATTAGAGATTACATATATTATACTAGAGATGGCAGTGATGTCCATTGGGTTTTAACGCTCGGTTGCATCAGGGCATATGCAGATTCGAATAATGTTGGGCTTGCACCTCTGTTTTTTTTTATCTGTGGAATACATTCTAGATCACATGTTATTCTTGTCCATACGTACATGCAATACATATAAATAAAATTGAAGTGTCTGTAGGTAATTTCGTAAAAATAACTGCTACTGCTTTGATATACTAAATGTATATCAAAGTGCATATATACTACTCAAAACAAAATAAGGGCCACTAAGATTTTTTGCTGTACCATGAAAACAATAAAGACATTAAATTGTTTATCTTATGTAATTACAAAATAATGTTATTGGTTATAATATAGGCTAACAATTGTTTAAAATAATGATCATGATCTGTTTTTTTAAAGTTCATAATGAAATTGGCCATTTTGAATGAAAAACATGAACAAAAGAAATCACCGGAAAAAGACAAAATACTGTTCTTGTCACTTTTGTTTCTTCTTTTTAGTAACGAGTATGTCCTCCTCTCTTAACAATACACTCTTGAAGCCTCGTATGCATACTCTGGATCAAATTCCTCACGTTTTCATATGGAATCTCCTCCCAGACACGTTTTAAAGCGTCAATCAGCTGCTGTTGGTTGTAGACCCCTTGCTCATTCTCTCTAACCCTTCGTTTCAATTGGTCCCACAATTGCTCGATTGGATTTAAATCCGGACTGTTAGCTGGCCATGGTAATACCGCAATATGAGACCCTTCTAGGACAGTTTGGGTCGATCGAGCTGTGTGTGCACGGGCATTGTCTTGCATCAGGATGAATCCAGGCCCCACTCGCTGTGCAAATGGGATCACTTGAGGCCTGATGACGTCTTCGATGTAACGGTACGGTATCCGCATTTAAAATGGTGAGCTCGTTTTTACCGTGTAAACTAATCCCACCCCAAACCATTACGTTGGGACCACCGAAACGGTCAACTTCGTGGATGCAGGACTCCGAAAAACGCTCGCCGCGTCGTCTCCACACCCTAACACGCCGATCATCATTAAAAAATTTTACTTTGCACTCGTCTGTAAAAAGCACCTTGCCCCACTGATTAATCCCCCAGTTCAAATACTGACGGCAGAATCTTAAACGGTTCGCACGTTGAACCCTAGTCAGAGGAATTCGAACAACTTGACTTCTTGACATTTGCTGGTCTTCGTGCAATCGATTAGGTATAGTTTGATCACTGACACGGGTACCCGTTGTCAGCCGTAGGTGGTGTTGTAACTTACGGACCGTTACTGTACGATCACGACGAGCACTTAGTTGGACGTACCGATCCTCGTGCGCCGTTGTTACACGAACTGTACCTGAACCGGGTCTCCTGGCAACACTGCCGGTCTCTTGGAAGCGATTCCATACATTTTGGACAGCTCTTCGAGAAAAACCCAACTGCAAACCCACTTAACGCTGAGAACGTCCTTCTTGAATCATAGTTATGGCTCTGGTTGCTGTAATTGTATCCATGTGCCTTCGTACTGGTAGCATGATTAACGCAAGATGGTAAATGAATCAATTAAAATTGAAAAAGTAAAACTTTTTTCCTAAAATAACCGAAACAAGTTAAGAAGACAATCGAAGAAAAACATAAGAATAATTTCCAATTATTTTTTTACTTAAAATGATGGCCAATATTTTTCAAATTAGGAAGCATAAAAGAGATCAAACACCAAAGAGTTCGTAATATCAGTATAATGCTACTTATCAGTTACTTTCAGTTTACTAAAGTGCACTTAAATGTAAATAAACTAGTGGCCCTTATTTTGTTTTGAGTAGTATATATATGTGCAATACAGTAATTATAACAAAAATTTTTTTTTTTAATTTTCGTCTTTTTTTCCCGGCTAATCTCCGAAAGGGCTGGACCGATTCTGACGGAACTTTCACTGGTAGATGGCTGATGTTATAAGGAGTGACTTAGGCAATTTTATTCTTTAGTAAAATAAAAAATAAGGATAACAATAAAAAATACATAATTGCGCTTGCCCCACGCACACGCCGCAGGGAAGCGTAGCCGGGTTCAGCTAGCGAAGGATAAAATCACGAGCTAGTAGGAGTGAACCTACGTACCAATCTCAGAAGGCATGCAATAATGTTCAGCTAATCGACACAATGTTTTGCTTTAGAAACACATAATTTCCCAAATCAAAACATTTGCTCTTTTCCTTTGCAAAAACGGTTCTGATGATCCATTGCGTTTTATAAATGAGAACATGATTTATAAGATTTTATATCTTGTTGAGCTCGTGTGGCAGGACACCCTAATATTGAGCTCTTATATATAGGTACTTAAATTTTTCCAAATCAGTCAAAAGTGTTTTGTGGTCGATGCCTACCGCTTCGACAATGTTGTTACTACTAATATGCTGTCACTGTTAATAACTAATTCACTAATGACATCGAATTTATCTTTAAAACGACTAGAGATAATTACAACAATTACGTTGTATTTTCCAGCCTGAAAACGCCTTAAACCAATTCTTTGCTACTCATATTGACACTGTATTCTATCTACACTACATACGGTACAATTTATTTTCGCAGCATTCTCTTTGGTAGTTTCAAAATGTAGCGAATTTCTTCGTCGATTTCACTCTTTTTTTTTTAATGTCACTTTTTTAGTGGTATCGTAACTAGTCAGGTGTACAATCAAAAAAGTTTGAAAACATTTTCTTACATAAGAAATACAAAATATTAACTTTCTTATTAATAAATCAAATAGTCCAAGCAATACAAAATTAGAAGAAATAAGTAGTCCGTTGGCATAAACTTCTATAAAAAAAGTTTTCAATACTTACAATTATTTATCGGTTTCGTCATTAAATTTTAGTTAAAAATCGTAGCGGTAAACGTAACTATTTTATTCTAATTATGTACAGTGAAAATGTCGTGTTTGTATTTTATGTATGTAAATATTAAAAAAAAAATCTGGAATGACTTAATAACACAATTAGCCTTTGTGCGTAAATAATTTGTTGATTATCAATTTTTTTAAAAATTTCGCATGGAAAGAATAAGAGCAATTTAAAACTAAAAAATACAAATATACACTGTCGATGTCGATATCTCGTACCTAAGGTAGGCAATATAAACAATATAACTTTAATGGATATTTATTGTTAAATACGAATAAAATGAAGATTGACACAGCGTTTTTCCGTGTGATCTGTACGATAAACGTACAGATCACACGGAAAAACTGGCGGATTCTGGCGAGAAACGTAAACCAAATCTAGTGCAGCAGGTTTTTAACAAAGACATGTTTTTTAGCAGACCCCGAAGCTCCTCTTTCGGGGAAACAATTTCAAAAAGTGCTTCAACCCAACAACTGCAACGATGTAACCCTGAATGGCAGAGAGTACCAACAATGAGAACCAACAAAAGGCGAAGAACTGCCAATTCTCCACCCATTGATAATAGCACCACAACTAGCAATAGATTTGACGTGTTGCCTATAGACGTCTCTGAAAATACCGCTCGTCCAAAATTACTTAACAAGCCACCACCACTAATTTTGTATGGAATCGATGACATTACAAAACTAACAGAGACGATCGAATCGGTTCTGGAACCGTCTGACTATAGGTTCAAAATTATTACAAAAAACCAACTGAGAATAAACTGCAACACACCAGAATCATATAAGAAACTGATGACTCTTGTCAGAGAAAAAGGACTAATTGGGCACACTTTTACGTCTAAAGAGAAAAAATGTAGGATTGTCATCCGGAACCTACACCACTCGACTCCCCATGAGGAGATAATAAAAGAAATTGCAGCCACAGGAAATATTGTTGTTGGCGAAATAATAAACGCGCGAATAGGCCCCGACAAAAAACCAACATCAACTTTCTTTGTGAACTTGGAACCAAGCCCAAATAACAAAAAAACAAAGAATATTAAGTTCATATACCACACAGCGGTAGTAATCGAAGACCCAAAGAAACAAAATACTATCCCTCAATGTAATAGGTGCCAGCAGTATGGGCACACAAAGAATAACTGCACAAGACCCTATCGTTGTGTAAAGTGTGCTCTTTCTCATAAGACAAGTGAATGCACCAAGAAAGACCGCAATACTCCAGCCAAATGTGCCCTCTGCTTTGGAAGCCACCCGGCAAATTACAAAGGCTGTGAAGTCTACAGAGAAATCTACAACAGAAAATTCAATAAAGGTCCTAAACCAATATTTAAATCTGTACCTCGGCCACCACTGGACCCAACTTTTGATAAAACTGAAACTACGACATCCAAACCTAAGCCATCCCGTAATCCTTTACATACCGGCGGTGGCTCAGATACGAGCACTTATGCCGAAGTCACAAAAGGAACCCACACTCAACACATTCAACAATCGACTAGTAACAAATTGGTCGAAGATTTGCTGATCAGGCAGTCTGAAAAAATTGAAGCTCTCCTACAACAAATAAGCTCAATGATGAGCCTTATAGTTAAACTCGTTGATAGGTTAACTGTTCCATAAAACGGACATATTACGTATAGCCACCTGGAACATAAACGGACTACCCTCCAGCAAACATGATCTTCAACTACTCATAGATATTCACAAACTAGACATTATTCTAATCTCAGAAACACATTTTACTATTAGAAGTAGTGTCAACATTCCTGGATATATAATTTATTCAACCAACCATCCTGATGGAACAGCTCACGGGGGTTCTGCAGTAGTTATTAAGCAATCTATTAGACACCACCTGGAACCACCATTCAGTACAGACCATATTCAGGCCACAACAATATCCATTGAGGGAAATTTGGGTAATATAACCATCTCAGCAGTCTACTGCCCTCCCAAACATGTAATTGCAGAGGACCAGTTTGTAGTTTTTTTCCGAACACTTGGAGGTCGTTTCGTAAGTGGAGGAGACTGGAATGCAAAGCATACTCACTGGGGTTCCAGATTAATCTCGACCAGGGGTAGGGAGATGAAAAAGAGCCTTGATAGCCTAAGCCTAACAGCAATTTCGACTGGGGAACCGACACATTGGCCGACTGACTGCGCAAAGATACCTGATCTACTGGACTTTTTTGTAACAAAGGGTATATCAACAAATTACCTTGACATTCAGTCATGCCTTGATAGCGCTTCAGATCACTCACCTGTCCTGTTGACGATCTCAGCGACTGTTTTAATCAAACAAAGTGACGTAAACTTACACAACCACAAAACTGACTGGAATTCATTCAGGGATCATATAAATAACAATATAAATTTAAAAATTCCTCTCAAGTCCCCCCATGACATTGAAGAGGCAGTTAGATCTCTATCGTGGCTTATACAAGAAGCTGCCTGGAAATGTACACCGGAAATTAATTACAAAAAGGCTTCCAAAAATATACCTTTTGCCTTAAAAGCGCAAATAGGAGAAAAAAGAAGACTACGTCGCATTTGGCATACTAGTAGGCATCCAGCCGATAAACGTCTGTTAAACAGGGCTTGTCTGGAGTTAAAGAAAGCAATAAAGCAGTATCAAGACGAAAACTTTCAAGAATACATTGAGACGTTAAGCGCAAGTAAGGTGAATAACTATTCCTTGTGGAAAGCAACCAAACATCTTAATCAACCTCAAGTTCCTAAACCACCTATTAAAACATCGGACAACAACTGGGCTAGGTCTTGTAAAGAAAAAGCGGAGACGTTCGCTGTTCACTTGGAAAAAGTTTTCTGTCCTAACGAGGCCGTGTCTGATCTTGATGAGGAATCAATCAACAAAGTAATGGGTGAACCCTTTCAGATGGAGCTACCATTGAAACTAACGACTCCAAAAGAAGTTCAGACAGTGATCTTAAAACTAAAAGAGAAATTAGCTCCAGGGTATGACCTCATAACTCCCAAGGTTCTAAAGGAACTTCCCAGAAAGGGCATAGTTCTGATTACTATGATTATCAATGCCATCATGACGATTTCATACTACCCGGACCACTGGAAAGTCTCCCAGATTGTGATGATTCATAAACCAGGAAAACCGGCTAACCTGGCTTCTTCATACCGCCCAATAAGCTTACTACCGGTAACGTCTAAAGTGTGTGAAAAGATCCTATTGAAGAGATTGATCCCGGTGTTGGAAGACCTCAAAGTTCTTCCAGACCATCAGTTTGGTTTCCGTCGTCACCATTCTACTGTTGAACAGATACATAGAGTATGTCACATAATTCGGAGTTCCTTAGAGCGAAAGGAATATTGCTCTGCAGTGTTCCTCGACATACAACAAGCGTTTGACAAAGTATGGCACAAGGGATTACTTTGTAAAATTAAAGCTTACCTTCCACATTCTTTCTTTGTAATTCTAGAATCATATCTGGAGGGAAGGATGTTTCAGGTTAAAGAGGAAGAAGCTCGATCACAGCTGCATGAAATTAGAGCAGGTGTTCCGCAAGGTTCGGTACTGGGGCCATACCTTTACACACTATTTACCGCAGATCTTCCTGATACTGAACATGTAACAACAGCTACATTCGCAGATGATACAGCTATTTTGGCAAGTAACATAAGTCCTGAGACTGCCTCGATAACATTACAAACGCAACTTGATAAAATAGATGGATGGCTAAAGAAGTGGAGAATTAAAGTAAGCGCATCAAAATCTGCCCATATAACTTTCGCTCTTCGCCACGGCGATTGTCCTCCCGTTTCTTTGGCCAATGAAAACCTGCCACATGTGGAATCAGTGAAATACTTAGGTCTCCACCTGGATCGGCGTTTGATCTGGAAAAATCATATCAAAGCGAAACGAGACGCAATAAATCTCAGATTCAGAAGTCTGCAATGGTTGCTGGGTAGATCCTCTAATCTGAGCACGGAGAATAAACTACTCATTTATAAAGTAGCTATAAAACCTATATGGACGTATGGGATTCAACTCTGGGGTACTGCTAGCCATTCCAACATAGAAATTCTCCAACGGTCTCAGAATGCCATACTAAAAACTATTATCAAGGCACCCTGGTTTATAACTAATGCTGAAGTTCATCATTTCTCGAATCTACCTACTATAAGAGAGGAGATTGCCAAAACTTGTAAAAATTATAAAAATCGTCTGAGGGCTCACCCGAATGAGCTAGCCCAAAAGCTACTTTCCAGCAATCCACTTAAAAGATTAAAAAGGTCACATATTCTGGAGCTGGACAAAAAGTTCTCTTCCAGCTAAGTTCAACCGGAGGAGCAAACATTAGCTCATTCTTTTTCATTAAGAGTGGTATTCTCGAAGGAGGATACTCTCACAATTTAAAAATATAAATAACAAATCCGATTATAGTTCAGACTGATTGCGGATATAATAACAAAAAAAAAAAAAAAAAAAAAAAAAATCTGTACGATAATGAAACATCAAAGAGATGAAATAGTAAAAACACAACATATTGCACCAATTCCTGTCAGTCCCGAAATTATATTTCAAACTTGACTTCCTACTGGCCCCAAAAGATTATTCATATAAAATTTTACGGCTTACGATTGACCAAGTATAGTACAGATGTTCTATAATCCCAAACAGAGTTGTTATTCAAGTATTTCTTTTTAATTGAAAATTCTAAAATTCAATTGTATATTTTCAATGTAATTGTACAAGCAACATTGGATATGGTTTTTGATTTTCTTTTAATGAATGTTTAGTCACATCAACTTTAGAGGCCAAGGTTGAATTCCTTTAAAAAATAGCTGAATTTGTTTTAATTTAACATAATATTATACCATTTAGTTAATTCAAGTATAGTTATAGTATAAGTATGCCTATTTCAGTATGAGAGAAATTAGTTTCAACAAAAATCATTGACTTATTTTTAAAATTTAAAGTTCGTCAGACAAGCTGATGGTCCACTTGATGATAAGGGGCAACCGGCGCCTATTAACACAAGCAAAGCACATAGTAACATAGGGGGGAATGGTCCAGGCGGGCTGGCAATTTGTGACTGCGAAACGCAGTGTTCCCTGCCACTATTCACTAAAATAATAAATAATAATAAGAAAAATATGTAAATTTCAGAGTAAGTGCTGGTCTGGCGTGGGGCCGGTGTGCTGCACTGCGCCCTCCCGCGCTGTGCCGAGTCGCGCGTGCGATGCGGAGCGGTCCCCGCTGCCTGCGCCTCTTCCCGCTCAGCCTGTGCACTGTGCCAGACCTTGCTGCCGTGACGCGACGTTAGTTAACCCATTTTCTACTATTTTATCAACAACTAGCTGAACCCGGCCACGTTTCGCTGGGGCGCCCGCCTTCTCTGACAAAGACCGTGATAAATCGGCGAATATAAATAAGATATTTATGAATTATACTCATAAACATCCTCAGAAATTCCTCTTTCGACCAGTGACGAAAGCCGTTCATAACTTTCCGAGATTAGCGCATACGCATATGTACGCATACTTTATAATTATGTACTGACGATTCACCAGTATGGATCCAATTTTTCTATCCTCTCTTGTCCCTGAGGTTTGTTCATAGACGACACTCGCCACCCACCACCAAGTATATCATCAGCCTACGAGCGTCCTCTGTGTACTAGGCCTTTTTAATTGATCGCTGGACAGACGAAAGCAGTCACTTTCGTCCTCTTTATCCATCCGGCCCACTCGCTATCTCATCGGTCCAGCAGAGACTAGGTAATTTGATAAATATTTCAATCGAGTGACTAAAAATACAAAATTTTACGTACAAAATGGGTATCGCTGCTCAATCCACCCACGGAGCCAAGGTTGACGTTCACAAGGCTTCACGATACAACTCTCACAAGCATTTTACGAGTTATCGCCCGAGAGGAAATGATTGACGAAATTTGTACCTGGCTCGTGGTCCATGAATTGATGAAACAACTGACCATCATAGTCGGAGGCGATGTTTAATTAAAAATTTAAGATTTATTCCAGATTTATTTTTAATACTACTCTGTTCACTCTGTTATCATTGGGCTTTACCTTTTATTATAAAATTAAACAAGTCAGCCGCAATTATTTTAACATTAATATTAATTACAGTCTTATATCTTGTAACCGCATTTAATTCACAACATTTTTTAAAATTTAACTTTCTTTCATTGCGCTCACGCAAAATGTGTATCCTAAAACTCATTAACAAATATAATATTTAAAAAAAATTATGCCTTATAATATGTGAATTAGTTTCTATTGATCTTATTAAATGCTTCGCATGTACTTAATAAATCCTTGCAACATATTTAATGTTACATGCAATGCAAGACTCGCGAGTTTCTTTTTACAAAATTGCTTGTATTTTTCATCTTCCATTTTATTTCTCAGATCCATTGTCCATCGTGAAACATAAGTTCATTGAAAGATTATATCGTAAAATATTTCATAAAAGACTAAGAACGTAAGACTAGCCGCACCCGGTTGATCTGGTGAGTGACCGTCCAGCATAACGTCCTCATGGCTATTGGCCACCACTCAAAAATCGTTCTTAGCTATCTCGTTGTACAAGTTATGGTGGTTCTCTGCTATTTTAGCTTAATTCTGTGAGGTGTGACATTGATTTTAATTTCTCTGTGGATTTCATCGTAACGCGCCTTCTGTCCGAAGGGTAACCCACCGCAAATATCTTTTCCATACCAAGCTGAGCTATGGAAAGAGAAATGGAAAGACCAATGGAAAGACCAATAGTTAGTAGTGACAACGTCGCATTAAACTCCTGTTTTGCTTTACAAACGCAATTTTGCTGTATTACATTTCTTATAGTTTCGAATTTTGTACTTTGCTAAATCCATTAACGCGGCTTGTTTTACACAAAAGTAGTAATTCGGCTATATTAAAGACTAGCTAGTGCCCACGATTTTGTCCGCGTTAAAGAATTCTACTTCGGTGGCGTTCGGAGTAGGATTCGACGGCATTTTTTATACTTTTAGGCGATCCCTCAGGAACCTAGCCATTTTTGCGTATTTCGTATTTATAAAATTAGTAGGAAATAGGATGTTCCATTTGATGAGCGAGCGCGACCTTTGTAGTTTGATATACACGTTATTCGTGCGCGTCTGACGGCGGTCAACACCACCAAGCAACATATTCTATTCTATATTCTATAGGTTGCGGCAATAATATTAATAGATTCTAAACTAAATATCTTTTTCACACATTCAAGTATACTATCATTCACCATATTTGTGAATAATAATTCAAAACGAAAAAGGTTGCGTGACTTGTGCATTTTGGTCCTCATACTTAAGTTGCTAATATTATTCCTCATTTCCATAATATATCACATAAATTTAATAAAAAGAAATATGTCTACCTCAAATACAAAAATAATAATCTAAACTTCCACACGCCGTCTCACAGCTGTCTGAAAGTCGTGTTACATTCGTATACGATATAAGAATATAAGAATTTGAAATAAATTAAAATATACGTTAAAAGTCGATGTGCATTATTTTTTGTATGGCGATTGCTTGTTGTCGGTGTGGCGCGGGCGCATTCTCGTATAGACTTTGGACATTGCTAAGTTGAAAAAAATACGTACAATGTGATTCCAAGCCTACCCCGGGGTTGTATAGTTGTATACCCCTCTCGCTCTACCTGCGTCGCTAGGGTCGTATCGCTTGGTATTTAGGGTAGCGTCCCTCGTCTATTCTGTTTGTAAGTGCTGACGCGACTGTGCAGGAATAAGGACCTATCCTCGTGCATTAAAAAAATATTTTAAAATAACAACATGTAGTTTGTTAATCAGTTATAATAAATGTATAGTGTGGCAAAATGGATCTGACAAAGAAAAGGAAGTTAGAATTTATTTACGACAGTGATTCAGATTATTGCGATGAGTAAGTTGATTTAATTTCTATTTTTCGTTTGTGACTTTTTAATAATTAAAATGAATAAATCAAATTGTTTTTCTACAAATTCAAAATTAGTAAATTCAAAAGTGTTGTGTTGTAGCGTAGATTCTAAAAATTATAACACTATATGAAATTACTTTCGATAGTAAAGTAATGTGTGTAAATTTATGTTCTATTAAATTTTGTAACTGTACACTTGGTTCCCAATAAATATCACAAAGCCAAAGCTTCGGGCATTGAAATCACGGGAATCGTAAAGTACGTCTGAGAAATTTTTCGTAAGATGCGCCTGAGCATAGTAGCAAAAAATTACGACATTCAAGTCAATGCTATGGTTCAGGCAGGTGGGTCTCAGAGAATCAGAGAGTTTAAAAGATTTTTTTTTCCTACAAAAACATTTCGCCTTTGAAAGTTTTGCCATCAAGTGCATCAAGGCAAATGTTTTAAACTTGCTAGGTAATTTTATTTAGTTACGCTGTAAGTATTTGTAAAAGGTGCTGTAGGCATTTATTATTATTGTACATTCTGAATGTTTCAATTTAGTAATACTACTTAAAATCATAGTCATAATAACTGTCAGTCATTTACAAGTAGCCATCACTTATTATGTCTAATATTGAAATCTTCGCCGATTACCTAATGATCACTTGATTGTTAAGGAAAAAAAATCTAATATTTAGTTTACATAAAACTTACAAATTATTATATGTATTTAAATAATTATAAACAATTTTATAGATGTCAAAATGATAATTGTTATTTGTTATATTGAAAAATAAATAATCACCAAAAATATCATTCTCTTATAACTGTAAATTCAGTTCTTTTGAGTTTACCATCAGTTCGGAATGCAAATTCTATGAGGAAGTACTAGCAAGAAAACTTTCTATATTTGCGATATGAGTATACAATAAACAAATATTCTAAACTCTACAGTTTAGAGGCTAAATGCCTTTTTCTAAAAACATGTGAGCCGCAGTCGGATAGAAGGCCCCCACGACAATATTTGATATACGGTCTATGTAGGGCAAGTTATGCCACTGCTCTCAGCAACCAGATATTCTTTAGTGGACACCACAGCAAAAAATCTTCACGCTGCCCACTACTAAAGACTAAAGATAATATAATATTCTCAAATCAAGGCTCATTTGGTCGCCAGTTTCAATTTACACGCTGTGGAGTAAACATTATCCAAAAAAGCGATAGAAATGCCTCACTGTACTGTGATTTTGTGTAATAAATCAAAGTAAAAACGTGAATAACCAAAACTCTGGTGTATCATATCACAAGTAATTAAGTGCAATTTTTAGCTTTAAAAATGCTATCTTATCGAGATTGTCTTGAAACAACAAAACCTTAATAGTGCGAAATCCCTGCATGTAACTGGTATTAAATAAACAGTAACGCCCCCTGACACGCTTGTATTTGTATGGAAAGCGTTGACCCATCCGTCTCTAGTAGATATTCTTTGTTCTGTGGTTGACACTGTTGACATATTACTCTTTGATAATTATCAAGGTAGTAAAAACAGTTATGCCTCAGTTATGCTCAGTTTATGCCAAAATTGGCATAAACTGAGGAGCTCCTGAGGCGGCTATAGCCATCAACCTACAGAAGACCACTGTGAAATAATAGTACTTGTTTGGTTGCTTTGATGCGTGGGTAACGGACCTCTTTGCTCGCCTAGTATCTAGTCCGATCTTTCACATGATATCACAAATGAAACGCTTTTGCAGCGTGTTCGAGAGCGATAGCGGTAGCGGCGATCACACACGGGCGGCCGGCGCACGGCTCAAGACGGCTCCGCAGGCTCTCACGACGACGGCCCACAGCAAGCAGCTGGCGGCGGGCGGGGCCAACCACCCGCCCCAGCCGCAAGGTAACAAACGTAATGTCTCCAATACTATTGCTACCTCCTCTTAACTCACACTCCTCAACCTCACACCACACATGCAAACATTGAGATTCCATTTTTACACTAATTTTAAAGTACACACATTACCTGGGCGACCGACCCAACTTAAGATGTCAACTAAGATCACAATAATTGCATTGCAACCGATGCCGGTGAACACAATAATAGTTGCATTGTAACTATTGGATGTAGACCGAACATATTCGCAATCATATAACGCCATCTCACAAAATTTCGAGGTAACAGTTTATTATCGTCCATCGGCAACCATACAAGTACTATAGTTATAATTGTTTTTATGTAAATTTGCGTTTTTGCAAGAAATACAACTACACGTCATGTAGACTTAAACAGCAAAACCTTATCTAAATACTAAATTTCATACAAATAGAGTTGAAAGTCGTCCCGAGTTATTAGATTGACATTACTTTCAACAATCACAATTAAAAAGTAAACCTAACCTCATTTACAAAACTGTCTAGATTGCTCTCACAAAATACACACAAAACGCTATACAATTTGAATGCATTTAACAAGTCTCTGTAAGCAGGAAATAGAGCCTACTTATATTATTTCATAAACTATTTTATTGAACAAAATTTCAAACAATCTTACAGGAGGTAACAATGATACACAATTTATTGTGAACTCTGAAGTTTGTTGGAATTTTTTTGGTCTGAATAACAATCTTTGAAGAAAACTTATACTCTATTGTGTAATAATATTGTGTAATTTTCCTGTGTTTACCTATGAATTGTATTTTAGGCTCGGGCTGCGGGGGTGATGGCGACTACCAACTTGTCCAGCATGAGGTTCTCTATTCCTCGTCAAACAGGTTAGTTTTTAATTTTTACATCAGTGGCAGGGCACACTGCGTTTCGCAGCATTTGGGCATCCCATCTGACGGTAGTAACCACCCCCTTACAGAAGACCACCGTGAAATAACAGCATTTGTGCCATTGTGTTTGGGTGAGTGAGTAAGGGATGCCAGAGCTCATTGATCTATCTCTTATCCTAATCCATAAGGGATTATTCTACTCTAGTCGGGAGCGCACTTGGAGCATATGTCGTGTTGCTTGTGTTATAGGAATTATAAGCTTCCCTACTGAATGTATAAAATACCATTATATATTTTTTTCACAACACCAACTTACTATAATCGATTTTGTCAGGTACGAGGTATTGGAGTTCCTTGGACGAGGCACTTTCGGTCAGGTAGTCAAGTGTTGGAAAAAGGGCACAAATGAAATCGTCGCCATCAAGATCCTCAAGAACCATCCCAGCTATGCGCGCCAAGGACAGATTGAGGTATGGCGGTGACTTGTCTTGTTTATCCAATGATATATTCTCATAGTCATTTGTATAAGATGTTAATTTATAAGGAGAATAATACCCTATTTTTTTCGTGCCGTTATGTTTTCCTATCCATTAAAATAGCAATATTTGGCAACACTCCAGTGTAACAATAGCAATGTTTACACTCTAAAGATAGTGTATACTAGTGTTACATCTTTTTTTTAATTTTGAAATGACAAGGCTGCCCTGTAATGCATTTGAAATTAAGCTTCAATGCCATGATATGATAATTCAAGTATGATAAAATAATGAATTAAATTTTGTCCCAGGTATCAATCCTGTCGCGGTTGTCGCAGGAGTCCGCCGATGAGTTCAACTTCGTGCGAGCATACGAATGCTTCCAGCACCGTTCGCACACATGTCTCGTTTTCGAAATGCTGGAACAGAACCTCTACGACTTCCTCAAACAGAACAAATTCTCACCGTTACCGCTCAAATACATCAGACCGATACTGCAGCAGGTCCTCACCGCCCTGCTCAAACTCAAAGTTAGTACTCCAGATATTTTGAATTAAACTACTTGGAGCATTTTTCTTGCATATCGTGTTAAAACATTTAAAATATATACATATGTATATATAAAGTGTTTTGTATATTTATGTCAAATCTTTTGAGCAGTGCATTTTTTTTACAATACATAGTTGTTTAGTATATTTTATTTTATGTCACCGGTTCTTTGCTGACAGTAATTTATTCTTTAAATTAGTTTCAAAGAAACCCTTTTAATTGTCGAATCTATTTCTGCAAGCATTTCAGTTTTATGTGCAACAATATTATTTTCACACTTAGCATTGGGATAATGAATCTACATTCTTTATTATTTGACTAATATTTTTATTCAAGTAAATTAAATTTTCTATAATATTATAATTATAACAGGTAAAATTCTTTATATCTTTGAATTTTTTGGATAGAAGACTGCGAACTTAGTTGGTAAATGGCTCAAGTGGCTTTTTTATCTAAAATGATAAATGGTTTTTAAATATTCCACAGCATTACCACAATGGATTTTAGGAAATAGACCATTTTAGCTGTATCTACACCTGTTAGGCGTCTAATCCGATTAAAGGCATAAGCAGGAGATTAAAGCCTTTTTAAATAGTTTATTAAGGTGACGCTGTATATTTGGAAGAATTTGTTTCTATAATGCGAATAACCGAAGACCGAAGAATGCGATGAAACATATTCGCGCCACTTATTAAACTCCCGAAAATAATAAGACATACACACCAGCAATTCCAATATTTTAGTAAAAACTTTATAGATAGTAGCTATTGACATCCCAATTTCAAATATACATTATAGATAGGATTATACATAATATACATTATTAATTTTTTCCATGGAAAAACATTTTTAGATTTTAGTAATTACAAGAATTCGACCTCCGAAAATGTTACAAATTCTGCACATTTTCGAAAGTAAAAAAATCATTTTCATTTTTCTGTTGCGATGCAAACCTTCATATTATGTCCCAGAAATGTCATGTTTTTTTATGTATTGCTACGACCTATAATTAATGAGTAATCATGGAATTACGTAGTATGGAATAATAAGTAACCTGTTCGAGTTGGAAAGTGCCCTCTTAATATTGGGAACCACTTTGTAATTTCGATTCTACAGTAATAATACCTAAAACAGTGCCGATACTACGGGTTATTATTTTTCAATACCCAAAATCACATTGTTCCAATATTTTTAATAAGTTACGGATCGGGGGTATTAAATTTAACAAGTTATAGATAAACCTCTCAAGAAACTTCCATTTTGCACTTTCGAACTTATCAAGTTGTAATTACAGTTTTAAATCCAAGGCTCTTTGTGTTCTATATAAAAATTGGATATTTTATAATAACACACTTGCTTATGGGGTGCTTGGAAAATTATTAGCACACATAAATTATTGTCAGATCTGTGAGAATTTCTAACTGTGGACGCAGGTTTTGTTCAATTGTTAATTATTGGTAGATAATATAGAGAATTTCAATAAAAACTCTTGAATATTTTCAGCAACTAGGTTTGATCCATGCCGATCTGAAGCCGGAAAACATAATGCTGGTGGAGCCTGCAAGGCAGCCGTACCGCGTCAAAGTCATAGACTTTGGCAGCGCATCACATGTCAGCAAGGCCGTCTGTAATACATACTTGCAGAGCAGATATTACAGGTATAGTGCCCGGGCAACCTAGCTGCGCTATAATTGCAATGCAACCGACGCCAGTTAATACAATATTGCATTGTTACTTTTGAATCTAAGATTATCTCATCCATCTGCTACAATAAAGTACCATTTTACTTTACGAGATGGCACTTTAATAAATTAGCCATTTCCGAGATACGCGAAATATATAAATATATATACACAAAAATAACTCATTTAAAGTTATTATTAGATTATTATGCATACAATCCATCCAGCGATATCATAAAATTATTAAGTGTCTGTGCTGGAGTGAAGAATGCCAAGCTAATAAATTGGCGAAGGAAGCCATCTTCTGTCGCCATTGAACCATTTCAGCATCTAGCAGAATATATAGTTTTATGTGGTTTTATTATTGATAATTGTAAATTTATTATTCATAAAAGCTTTTAAGTCTAGTCAAGTATATAATTTATGTTTTGCACAAATGAAAATTCATTTGATAGGAAAATAAAGGCTATAAATATGTTATGTGTTTGTTTTCTATACAGGGCGCCAGAGATAATCCTCGGTCTAGCGTTTTGCGAAGCCATAGATATGTGGTCTCTGGGTTGCGTGGTCGCCGAGTTATTCCTTGGCTGGCCCCTGTATCCTGGCTCTTCAGAGTATGATCAGATCCGGTATATCTCGCAAACCCAGGGTTTGCCAACGGAGCACATGCTCAACAGGTAATGGTGTTGCGGATATATGTGATTTATTAAGTATCGATTTAAATAGAAAACTAAAATGTATATATATTTTTTTGTGCAGCGCTTCGAAAACGGCGAAATTCTTCTATCGCGACGTAGACAGCACATATCCATTCTGGAGGCTCAAGACGCCTGAGGAACATGAACTTGAAACCGGTATTAAGAGCAAGGAGGCGCGGAAGTACATCTTCAATTGCCTTGATGATATCGGACAGGTAGGTATCAGATTGGACACAGGCCAACCTTTAATCGTTCTTTATTGGATCTCCTCAAAATTTTTAAAACTTAGTGTATCCCTCCACATAATAGGCTCGACTTTTATTATAGACATAAAATCAGAACTAGATTTTTTTAAATGGAATCATTCAATATATATATTCATTATAGTAAACATTCTTAAAGCATTGTCTGATTGATGTAACAAAAATTATAAAGGTGTATTATAATTCAGGTCAATGTGCCTACTGATCTGGAAGGCGGTCAGTTGTTGGCTGAGAAAGCAGATCGAAGAGAATTTATCGATTTACTCAAAAGAATGTTGACAATGGATCAAGTAAGTATTATAATTGTAATTACATAAAATACATTTGCTATTTATATAAACATATATGATTTTCATTTTTTTTTTTTTTTTTAGGAAAGACGTATAACTCCCGGCGAAGCTCTGAACCATGCGTTCGTAACTCTAGCGCATTTAGTCGACTACGCACACTGCAATAACGTCAAGGCCTCCGTTCAAATGATGGAGGTAACTATTACATGGTTATCTATACCAAAACCAAGAAAACAATGCAAACAGATCTGGCCCTCTGTCTTTTTCCCTCACACGAAGCGGCCGGCGCTATGTGTTTCATGGTATATGAAGCCATCTTGACAACCCTTGTTAGTTTGTGTACATTCTTTACGTTGTCTTGTTGGCCTTGCTTTACTACTCTCAAAATTAAATAAATAACTCGTAAGGTAGTGCACACTTGATAAGGCGCGTCGTGAATCTTCGTTCGCGCAGAAAAGAAAGTACGGCTCCGACGATTAACTAAAGAAAGCTTAAAAGTTACAATTAACATTAGATACAATTTCTATAAGGTTCATAATACAATGCAGCTGTACACATGTTTGATGAATTCTGTGTGTCGTTTGGTACATTTATCACCAATTATTACATTTATCACAAAGATTTAGGACAAGAAACTCTTGTTGTTTATATTGTCTCGATCTTTGTGCATTTACATTCAAATTTACAGTTACATGCATTTACATATACGTTGGATATTTTTGCATACTTGGAACTTTTAAGTCAAAGTTAAAAAAATGAAGTTAAGATTAAAATTCAAAAAATTAACTTATGTAGTAAATAAGGAAATAAGGAAGTGCTTTTAATTACCTCATACACCGGGTACATATTCGGTAAGGGTTTTTTACATTCATTTCAATGTAATTAAAATACATTTCATTTTGGTTTTTGTGCATTTATTGAACTTAATTTATTTTGAGCGTAAATGTTAAATTTATTTTGAGTTTAAAATTTTGAGAAGTGATGGCAATTAAAGGATATTCCGGGAAGTTTGTGTTTAGGTTAGAATGTTCAGGGAAAAGACACAATTCATCAAATGGATATTTCGGTTCAGACTTCAATTGTCTAGCCTTCAGCTTAAATGTAATTAATATCTGTGCCTTTGTAGGTATGTCGTCGGTCCGGCAGTAGTGTGGGCGGCGTAGGAACCGTGGGCGGAGTGGGAACCGTGGGCCCGGTGGCCGGTGGGGAGTACGTGGGCGGCGTAGTCGCTCCGGCTGCGCCACCTTCCGCTCATCATCTTGCCCTCACAATAAATCAACAGCGGTTGAGGGCCGCCCCATACGACAATCTTGTAAGTTTAATTTTTTTTAATTTTATAATCAAAATATTTTTCACTCTTTTATAGTACATATTTTTAATGTTTATAAGTACATTACAATTATTATAGCAAAGAGCGGATAAATTCAAAAGAAATTACTTTTTTTGATAGAGCAACATAATAAGGTTGGGGAAAACATTTCTTCGCATTTTATATGAAAATTCAAGATTATTTTTAATTCTATTCAAGTTATTTCACATTTAATTTCAGTTTTTTTTCCATTATTTTTTGCCATCTTGTAGGTAGTGACGTGATCCCGTTGTTGTAGAAATTTTGGGACTCCTGATCAAAAAAACGCGACAAGTAGTTTTGACAGTCCTCTCTTGATGTTAAGCTGACACTGCCTAAAGAATTCTGAAGAGACCTAAATAGGTGGAAATCTGATGGTGCAAGGTCAGGGCTAAATAGCGGATGCATTAACACCTCCAAGCCAAACTCTCTTATTTGCTGAGTTGCTAAAAAAAGCGTTGTCGTGATGAAAGACCACACTCTTTCTATTGATCAATTCCGGCCGCTCTCTCTCAACTTCTTGCTTTAATCTCATCAGTTGTTGGCAGTAGAGATCCGAATCGATGGTTCTGCCCGGCGGCGGCGGCGGTAAATGCTCATAATGAACATTGCCCTTCCAATTCCATCATACACACAGCATCACCTTATTGCGAGTTAACCAGGGTTATGGCAAAGTCTGTGAAGCCTGACCGACCTTGACCACGACCTTTTCGCACGTTCTTGTCGTACATGATCCACTTTTCATCACCAGTTATCAATCTCTTCAAAAACGGTTCGGTTTCATTACGTCTCAATAAAGAATCGCAAATGAGTATACGATTCATAAGACTTCTGTCAGTGAGCTCGTGTGGAGCTTTTTTGGGTACCCAACTTTTTTCATATGGGTCAAAACTGTTTTGTGGTCAATTCCCAGTACCTCAGTCAAAACCCAATACCTCCCAATATCGTAACTACTGATATGCCGATCTTGCTCCACTTCGTCCGTAACAGGGCGACTAGGACGAGGTGCATTTTTGACATCAAAATTCCCGGATTGAAAAAGCTTAAACCAACTTTGTGCTACCTACTCTTACTGGCACTGATTTAGGTCCATAGACATCACAAATTTTTTTCGCGGCTTCGGTTGCATTTTTTCCTTTTTGTAATAAAATTTTAAAATGTAGAATTTCTTCATTACATTCACTCATTTTGACAGAAAGAAAAACAAATGAGAAATAGCTGGAAACAACATTTTACTAATTTGTTTCTTTTTTTGAAAAGCAACCTTTTTAATGTCATCAAAACCAGCCAGATACAAATAGTACAGCTAAAGAGATTTATTACAAGTTTATACTATACTATATGCGATATATTATAAAAAAAAAATTATGTATACAAATATAAAAATCAAAATGGTTTTTACTGTTTTAAAAATCACTTGTAAACAAAATTATTGCTTAACAAGACTATGTGAGAAATTTTTAATGTGAGAAAAATTTTGGGATTTTCAAATTAAAAAGTATAACCCTATAATCTTATTCGATGGTAAGCCGAATTGGCGACACGTTTCTCTAAACGGTATGAATTGTCAACAGTACCAGCTGTACCAAGGCGGCAGAGTGGCCGTCGGCGGCGCTCGCCAATACGCAACGCGAGCAGCTGAACCTTTCCCTCATCAGTTCGTCTCCTCCATACTGTGTCCGCCGCCATATCAGGTTAGTACTAAAATTCTTACATTTGCTACGGACGTTTGTACTTTCGATTCTCCATTCTCATTTCCGTTCTACTTGACCATAGGTCAAAAATGTTGGGTTCACTAGGGATCGTCCTAAAATATAAAAAATTCGTCGTCACTGTCGACCTCTAGAAATTATAACGTTCTGTTTGGCATTACAGGTACAACAGTTGGCAGCGGCCGCGGCCGCGGCGGCCGCCGCTCACCACCAACATGGTGTGGCGGGTGTGGCCGGAGTGGCCGAGGTCGGGGTGGCCGGCGGAGTGGGCGAATGGCGAGCCCCCCTCATTGTGGAACCGGCGCCGCTTCCGGATCCGGACGTGTGGGACTTCCATCCGCACCATTCGCAGCACGCGCAACACTCGCAACACCATCATCCACATAAAAGGTGTGTCTGCTATACAATTTACACACACACACAAATTACCTACACCATAAGAATTTGATATGGACGAAATCATCGAAGAAGAACAGAATAAAACAAGCAACAACATCTCCCTCCAAGTCATACAATTTGCGATAACTTCTAACAAGATTGGTTATTTTTTTATCGTCCATTGTGCATCGACTTGGTAGCTCCTACACATACTATAAAATTCGCCGCGCCTATATAGTGCGGTTTGACCTTTATGTTTAATCATGACTGACCATATTGTGTGTGTTGTCAACAGATCGACAAAGCAACAGGCGAGCGCAGTGCCCCACTACCAACCGCATCACCAAACGCATCAGTACAGGTATTTTATATTTTTAACATACATTTAATATATAACTTAAGGCACAGGTGATAAAACCCTCGATCAAGGAAAATCGGAAAATTGGAAAATTGGCTGACGTCCATCAAGTTTACCGTCAGCCTGTCTGCCGATCTTAACATAAAAATATATATAGATGAACTGCTAGCGAGGTAAGATCGCTAGCAGTTCAAGTCTGAGCGCCCCTGGCTTATCTCTTTACTAGATTACATACAATCTTGGAGATATAGTAATTTACCAATCTTGGAGTAGTTTACTAATCTAATCTTGGATTAATCACGTGGAGCTCTTTGAAAAAATGAATGTCTTTATTGTAGTATGGGCAGCAGTGGAGGCAAGAAGGAACCAACGCAGTTATCGCCTGTCAAAAAACGCGTCAAAGAGGGCACTCCGCCATCAAGGCATCGGCATCACTATCACGACCACAAGTCAGTATCATTGTATAGCATCATTATTTTATATCGATAAGCAATTGTTCCGCGACAGCGATTTTGAACGAAATCTCGAGTTTTTTTTCTACTTAAAAAAATTGAGAATGAACACATTAGGAAATACTTTCACTTTATTTAAATTCACAAATAATTTAAATCTTTGATAAACTTAATATAAATTGTTATTTGAGAAAAAGTGACGTTAATTTCAGGAAGGTTTTATAAAGAATAAAATATAATTTTAGAGCAATACTAGAATAAAATTTTTAAATGTAAACCGACAACATCTTTCGGTTTGGTTTTATTCAGTCTTAAAACTAAATTTCATCTATACTTAGTCTTTTTCGGTTTGACCAGACAGAGCAGGGATGTAATTTTATTCAAATTACATACACAATCCTTCCTCGTTTGAATACCTTATTGACGGATTTTGATACGATTTTCACTAAATGTATGCTAAAAAACATGTCGAAGTTGTAAAGAGATTTTGGGACTAGTCTCGAATGATGGACTGTATGCGATCATCGTTAGTAATGTCGTGTGTCTGTTGCTTTGCAGCGCTCCCCGAGGACCTCCTGCGCCGGCTGAATGCCCCCCTCCCGCCGCGGCCCCCTTGGCTGCTCCCGCCGCTGCTCCCCCTCCGCACACAATCACTATTCGCGACACCCCATCTCCGGCAGTATCGGTCATTACCATCTCTGACTCGGATGATGAAGGCGACGCACCAAGACCTAGGAACAACAATAACAGAGGTTAGTCATTATTGTAATGTCCCAGTGTCGACAAGCCTGAAGGGTATAGTTAACCTTAACTAAATCTGACTAAAAAAAGCCCATTGGATTAGTGGTTAGGGTGCTTGCCTTAACGCTCTGTCTCAGGAGTCTCAGGTTCGATTCCCGGAATGTACTTTTCAAAGTTGGCTCTGGTTTGAATCTTAAAAGTAGTGACAGCCTCAAATGCAGTGTGGCACACTGCATTTCACAATCATTTGGGCAGCCTTTCTGGCGGCAGTAACAACCCCCTTACAGAAGACCAACGTGAGATGATAGCATGTGTGCTTTTGTGTCCGAGCTGCCAGAGCCCTTTTCACTATCCTTTTCTAATATGGTCGGCAGCATCGCCTGTGTCGTTGCTTGTGTTACTAGGCGACGGTAGCCACCGACCATCAAGTGGACTGTCAGCCTGCGGACCTTAACATATAATAAAAATGTGTGTGCTTATGACCACGTGATAGAAGTGAAAGCTTCTGATGTGCGTCACCGATCCGAGCGCACTTGATGTCGAGTGGGGCCGAGTAAACCCGATTCAGCGTCACCAACCCGAGTGCGACAGTTCACTTGCGTAGCTTGCGTTCACTCCTCAGCAATAAGAGTGTCTCAAGAAGTTTTCACTTCAAACTTTACAAAGATTATACACGTATGTACCTTGCACGATACAAGAGGTTATTTGTTGAGTGATTGTTATTTGAATGTTACATGTATTTAACAGGTGCAAACGCGGAATGCGCGGCGCCCCCTGCGAACGCTGCGACCACCAGCAACAACAACAGTAGCGGCAACAGTGCGCACACAGCGACTGCAACGGCGAGCGTCGCTGCGACGGTCATTTGCAGCGCTCGATCGCCGCGCGATGACCGATACGTCAAGCACGAGCCGCACATACCTTGTTCCTATTACAACCCGGTAAGAGTCCCAACTTTATCGCACCTAGCACAGATGGTTTCGAACTCTCGGCTTCGCGACCCCAGTCCGATCCATTTCTCAGAGCCAGTCGCTAATGAAGAAACGGAAGAGGGTTATAAATTTTACAGACCTATCACCAGCGCGGAAGCGGTCGCTATTGATGCGCTGCTTTTATTGGGCGGTAATTGTACTTTTAGGGTCTGAAAAAGTCAGCCTCCCGTTTAGGGCCGGCGCAAATTGAAGGGCCGCACGGCACAAAGTATTTAAATTGTTTCATAGTATTTTGCACGTGAAATGCTTTTAATATGATTAAAATTTCTTTGTATTCTATGGATCTAGGTAAAGTAATTACAACTGCATTCAGCACGCATATTTTAAGAATTTAAAAACTGCGCTCAGCGCGCATAAAATTTCACATTAAATGCGGTAACGACATTAACATTACAGGGTCGTAAATAGTTACAGTAAGTTTTTCAATTTTTCCAATTGTCGGTCTCATAAAACAATATTCATCTCATTTTTGTGCCGATCTTTCTTAACTTTTCTTGTGATTTGAACTCGTATTGGGAATGGGTTCAGCAATAATTGCAGCTTTAGAATACAGCCAATATGGCTGAATATAGGAAATGGGTAAAAATCGAATCGATGTTAATATTTTGTCGAAGTTGTTCGTTCTATTACCTTAATTATATATTTTTTTAAATTTTTAATTAATTAAGAAAATACTATATTATTTTTATTATTACTATTATAAATTTAAATTGTAAAATTCAAATTTACATTTTTCTTTACATTATGCATTTTTTGAAAATAATGGTTTACAAAAACATATTCTTTTTTTAGAAAAGAAAATATGTTTTTCAATTTTTTTTGAATAAGCGAACTTTAAAAAAAAAAAGAATCATATCGTTACCTTAACCTTTTATCAAATTCAATTCAAATTCAAATTGACTTCAACATTATGCATAAAAATTCAAATGTTATAAGGTTTTAAGTGTCTCCTGAAGAATTTCTGGATTTAGCCACAAAGCAGAGCCCATTTCCTTGTGCCTGTTCCCAATCCCTTATCCTTAATCCTACTGCAGTCAGCAGCGCACTTGCAGCACCTGTGGCGTTGCTTGTGTTATAGGCAACGGAAGCCACCTACCATCCAAGTGATTTGCCAACCTATCTGCCAACCTTAACATAAAAAAGGTAACGATATGATCTTTATTTCTACATTTAAAGGTAATATTTCAAAGCACGAATGCTTATAATGTATATTTCTCTTAATAAATTTGAATCTAATTATTTTAAAAGAATAGTATTGATTTTTAATACGAGTCCCAGAATATAATAATAATTTAGGTGATATATATTTAATTAGAGCTTTCTAATGTTAGCAATATAGTAAGGTGGTTATTCATTTAATATTATACTGAAAATGTGCCATTCATTGTAATCATAGTGATAGTAACTTTCACCTGTGATAATTACACGAATAAACCACCAGTGATAATGGCCCGTCATCTTTATTCACTTAATATTGTGATATATAATAATGTGATCATTGTTGGGTTAATCAAATACCTCAATCGGCTGTGATAATTATAGTTAATTAACTAAATTATATAGGTATTGTGATCTGTAATGAAAGGTATTTTATCACATGGAATAAATGTTCTTTCAATATTTCAGTGTGTATTTAGTGTTAAGGTTTGTACGTAATTTTTTAATAACAAACAAACGAGAAAAAATGTATTTCTTGTTTGTTGAGATAAATATTTTTTTGTAATAATAAAGGTAAGCACACACGCTTTTTATCTATTATTTACCTGTTCCTTATTTTATTTTTTTTATTAAGTTTTAATATAAAATATAAATAAGCCGAAATTTATCCAGTAACAATAATTCGTATTTTAGGGTTCTAAGAAATTAAAATAAAATCACAATATAAAAAATTATATTAACACTAACTGAAACGAAAAATAGCCCTATTCGTTGATATTGGTTTGGAACACCTATTGTGTTCACTAAAAAATAATTTAAGAGTAATTAGTGTACGTAGTTAAAAAAGTCATCGCACATAAAGTACAGATTGCTTTATTTAAATAATTTATTTAAAATACAGATTTTAAGGTATGATTCAGTTTTGTTACTAGTGTAGTATCTACTATCTATTAATCAATGAATCCCTCTATTATTTTTTATATATCACAATTCAAAGCGCTTTCCTTACTAATGTTTTATAGTTTATAATTATATAGTTCTAATGATTAATTATATTTTAAAGTGTAAACATTTAAGTAGTAAATTGATATTATTATTAAATATTGTTAATGATTACACAATGTGAACTACCTTTAATTTTAATTAACCTAATTAAATAATAATTATGTGTATATAGTATCTATTAAGTGAGTTTATATTTGTAGCCGAATATTTTTTTGATCATATTGGAGCTATATATGTATGTATATAAAAATGTCTGGTAATTACCACACCCACGATCAAAGCAAATAAAGATTATTATTATTATTATTGTAAAATTATTGTGTACTTGAAATAGGAAACTAGGAAACCTAGGAGTATTTGGCCGAAGCATTGTTCACGTGAGTAAATGTAGGTAAGCATTAATTTGGTGATGGTGATTTCTGTAGGAATAAAATATGTACAGACCAATCAAACCACAGCCTTTTTCTAAGTTTGTTTATCAGAAACTAAAAATACAATACTATAAAATACTATCACAGAAAAAATAGAACAATAAGATGGGAGATACTTTATTCTTGCAGTATTTTACATATTAAAAGTTAATATGAATGGTCCTGGTTTCTAAAATGTAAAGTTCAGGCATTATATCCTTGAAATTTAAAGACACTAAAACCCGTTTTAAGACGATTTCCATTAGAGCCATCCTAAAAAACCCCCTAAACGAGAAATCGTATTATGCGGGATAAGAAAAATAAAACGTATTTGTACTAATTTTGTTAGAAAAATATGTCATATCATAGTGTATTATTATTTATTTATTACTAAGAGATTTTGATGCATTAGTAAAATTACAAGACATTCAATGTAACTCGCTCTCACCCAAAGAAGATATATAGCCCCTTCACTGCTGATAATATCGGAGCATTTGACAAAACGGAGTTGACTTCTCTTCACCTTTATCATCATCATCACCATCACCACTTTGGCCTCTTTTGTGTGTTATTCACATCTTCAATGTACAGATGACATTAAATGGGGTGACGAATCGATTTAAGATGTTTAATGTTAAGGGAATATTTGTATGCTTTCTGTGTTGTTTACTTGCTTTTGATTTAAACAATATCTACTCGTATTTGATTTAGATGTTCATTAAAGTATGCAGGATATCAAATCAAATTATCTAATGCTTATAACATTTAACATCAATTTAAAAATCTGTTTCTACGTGGAAGAACCCCACAGAAGCTCTGTGGGGTTCTTCCCCACAGAGAACAGATCTGTTCCACGTAGAAACAGATTCCAATGGTAATTTTTTATAAGATACACAATTTTTAATCAATCCCAAATAGTATTTCAGCCAATATAGCCTTTTTACATATTTTTGTTAAACGATTATTTATATTTGAATATGATTCGTATAATATAAGCTCAGTATCGCATGGTATTTTCTAGGAACATAAATAAATGTGCTTATTTTGATGATTTTGATTTGGTGTTTGTATGCTCATTGATGAATGACCTGAACTTTTTAAGAGAAGAAAAGTTACATGTAAGTTGTTAGTTTAAGGATCTTTTTTATAAGATTATGTATATAGCTTTTGAGATTTTGTTGTAGCTTCAATGTTGCGATGATTGAATTATGAAGAAAGTTATATATATTTTTATAATAAAGACTATCAAAGTATAGTCTTTATTATATTTATTTTTTGCTGCATGATGGTGCATGTTTATGCAATGGTCCATAAATCTTTGACGGTGTTTTATATTTTATTAAGTCCTAGATATTGCTTGACATTTAGAAGTGGGAGCATTTAATATTTATATTGTTTTAAACTTTGTGTGGTTTTTTATGAACGACCTAAAATTGAATAGTTTTTGTTTGAAAATTGTATATTACTAGCGACTTGCAATTTTTTTTTCTGCTAATTATATATAAAATACTCATTTAACGCTCTTTCCATTAGTGAAAACGGCATCCAAAATCTGTTGCGTGGTTTAGAAGTAGTTAGAGAACATACATACAGACAGACAGCCAGACGCAGGTAGCGATATCAATTTATATAATGTAAGGATAAGGATAACGGTACATGGAGGCTCAAATATTGCTTGGGATTTTGTTCTATATTATATTATTTTATATTGTATCAGATTTATTTTGATTTAATATTTCGAATTTTCGAAGAGTATTATATTCATGTATAAATATTTAAAATAGGCATATTTTTTGTGTTGAATATGTAAAAGAAATTGTGAAATTTTCTTTAAAAAGGAGACTCTGCATTGTTCTGTCTAAATGATAGATTTTAGGTACTGATTTCCAAAATTGTAAACGGAAATTATATACGTATTTTTTTTTTCAATTTTTTTCTATTCTAATTGTAAAGACGAAAAGTGAAATATTAAATGTTTGAATATGAACACTTGATAATTGCGCACCAAAAAATAATAGTCACTGCGGTCTTTGAATAATAGTCAAAGACCGCTCTCTCGCAAGATTCTCTAAAATAAATATGTCTGAAACTTTTTTACTAACTCTTACCATTTTTGTATAATTTGGAGAAATCACCTATTTTTTGTTTCATACTTCAACAGGGTGGAATGCAAAATTTTTTTCACCCATCGATATTTCATACCTTCTAGAAACTTATATCAAAAATGCCCCTAAGGGACTCAAAGTTTGACTTGTTAGTGAATTTTCCTGCGCTTTAAGACAATTTGGGTTTTGTAACTCCTCTGGGAATACTTACATAGTTTATAATATTGTTTGGATTTTGTCTTATATAGTATTAGTTAACATTTACAAACTTTGCAGTCCGTTTTTCTTTACTTGTCTTATTTTGTATACATTTCTGATATGTTTATAAATGTCAGTTTATAAAGTTATTAAATGTTTAAGATGTCGCTAGTGTTAAGCGGTTATTTTATTGATGAAGATTATATTATTTTACCAGCTGTGCCCGAGACTTCGTACGTATGTTATTCGGAATCGTTTGTAACAATAATTCTAAAAACTATTTTTATATGTAGTACGTGTACAAATTATCTTTTTGAAAAAATGTTCAGGTTCATGTAAGTACGTGGAGCTTGGTTGGTGGTCTTAACCTGTATCTTTGTATTGTATTAGCCTACCGGAGGGCAACCACAGCACGTACCGGCCCAGGCTAGCGGACACGCCCACCACACGAGTGTCGCGGCTCGCGCTCAGACGACGCCCCAGAGCCAGAAGAAACGACTGCTCGCTCTCGCGCAGCAAGAGGCGCAAGCCAAGCAGGAACCACCGCAGGAGCATCCGCATCATCATCTGGTCACGGTATGTGTTAATTATGCTGACGGTCTACTATAGCTACTGACGCCTATTAACACAATTAATAGGCGTCAGTAGCTATACGCAACGCCATAATTGTTGCCAAGTGCCCGGCCTTGATAGGATAAAAGATAAGCGATTTGCAACGCTTATTTCCTCACATGTTAAGGTCGGCAGACAGGCTGACGGTCCACTTGATGATGGCTACCATCGCCTATAACATAAGCAACGCCACAGGTGCTGCAAGTGCGCTACCGACTACAGTAGGATTAAGGATTAGGAGGGAATAGGAAAATGAGCTCTAGCAACCCTTAGTCACTCACCGAAATACTATTATTTCACGGTGGTCTTCTGTAAGGAGGTGGTTACTGCCCCTAGACGGGCCGCCCAAATGACTGCGAAACGCAGTGTGCCTTGAATTTGAAAAATTCATTTTTCAAAGTTGACCCCGCCGGGAATAGAACCCGGGAACCCTAGGACAGAGCGTTGAGACAAGCACACTAACCACTCATCCAACGGGCTCGTCAAACACAACAACACTGACACCACTGAAACATAGTGTTTTTTCATAGTGATTTTTGCGGCCAGTTTGTGACTGTGGAACCTAGTGGCTGTTGGTAACTAAGTCAGAAGCCTCACAAAGCTTACCACCACGCACGGTCCTCTACGCTTTGCATCCAGCCGCTTACTGTGATACCCTTCCGTCTGTCCATCGGGCCGCAGTGCGTCCCACGCTGCGTTTTACAATTCGTGACCTCCATTCGAGACCTTTCTACCCCATCGGTTATCCGCTCGCGACAGATGTGACCGGCCCATTGCGAGTTCACCTTGCTAATTCTCTCGGTTATTTCAGCAACTTTGGTTCTTCGGCAAATTACTAAATATATATTTGGGAATGTGAAGCAATAATAAATTTCGCCAACAGCTATTTTTTTTATTATAAATAAACACTTTTCACAGAAAACTTCGGGTGAAGTAATAATAATTACGGTAAAGAATTTGTAGAGAATCCGTTAAATTATTTGTTTGCAAATTTCCAGAGCGGAGTTGCAGTGCGTCAAACGAACGACTATCAATGCAATCAGTACATACCGCAACACAACAAAAGAGATAGTGTAAGTATTGAAGCGTTATTGTTACGTATCATATTAGCGACCCGACCCCGGTATATACACAAACTTTCATCGCTCATCGCTCTTTCTGTTAGGGAAAACCGTATCAAAATGCGTTGGGTGCTTTTAGAAGATAGCGAAGAAAAAGCCGACAGCGACTTTATTATAAATTATGCGTAGAATAGAATATCTATATAGATTCCGTTAGTGGGTGTATTTTGAATTGGAAAATTCTGTACTAAAACAAGGTCATGGAGACAACCTAAAGAAGGTAAACAAACTTTCAGGGTTTCGTAACATTTTTTTAATGAAACAAATAGTTAACATGTATTTTTACCAGCAATAAGTATTTTATTTAGTAGCGCAAATATTTTTAAAAGGAATCATAAAAAGGTAATATAGTGTTGTCACAAGATCGCTTTCCTGTACCATGAAGTTAGTTTTGTCATGAGAGCATTTTTACGTGCCAGAGAAAAGAACAGATACATAATGACCCAGTAAAACTCAGCATGGGTCGGGTTTGTTTTACATTGTTTGCACTCACGCAATAGAGTAATGAATATGGTGTAATGTTTCAGAGCGGTGGTTGTCGCGAGTACGTGACGGCGCCTCCGGCAGCCCACAAGCCTGCGCCCGCGCCTCCTCACGCCTGGCACCATCACTACAAGTCAGTATTGCCATTATTTCCAATTATTAGTAGTAGGGACGCTCGTGTTTTTTATTAGGAAAGGCTTCAAAAAATTTAAATAGTCACTTACGAAAGAATATAATAGTAAAAAATAATACAATATCTATACTAATTTAAAATTACATTAATAAGTTTAATTTTACTAAATCTTTTTAAAGTAAAACTGCTTTTTACTAAATCTATGTCAAAGTATTTATAACAAAAAAACAATTTTTAAAATTTTTGTCTGTCTGTCTATTTGTTCCGGCTAATCTCCGAAACAGCTGGTACGATTTTGACAGGACTTTCACTGGCAGATAGCTGATGTTATATGGAGTAACTTAGGTTACTTTTATATATTTCACTACTTTAGTTAATCTTTGATTCTTAATATTATCACTATCTTCATCATCAGCCTCTGTTTTTCCACAGTTGGATCTAGGCCTCTCCCAAGGCTCCCACCACGCACGGTCTAATCACTTCCCGCGATGCCTTTTAGGTCGTCTATCCACCTGGCCGTAGGGCGTCCCACGCTCAGTTTTCCAATTCGCAGCCTCTGCGACAGATGTAACCTGCCCATTGCCACTTCAGCTTGCTAATTCTCTCGGCTTTGTCCGACGACTTTGGTTCTTTGGCACATTTCAGAATTTCTGATCCTATCCACCAAAGAAACTCCGGGCATAGCTCGCTGAGCAACTTTGTGGACCAGTCCTGCCGTGAGAGGCCACATTTTGGTACCACACCTCATTACTGGCAAGACGCACTGATTATAGACCTCAGACATTGCAGCAGTGGGGACGAGAACAGATGACGTAACTTCTCGAAAGCAGCCCATCTTAACTGGGTTCTGTCAGCCTCTTTGTTAAAGTTATATCTGCTTAAGTGGATCGTTTGTCCCGTTTTAATATTATAATTTCACTATTATATTCTTTCGTAAGTCCTTTGGCTCATTTTGGCGCTTATACTATCATTTGGATCTCGTCTTCTAGGCACTGATGGAAATTAACATGTTTTACAGAACCGGTAGCGGCGGAGTGCTGTCTCCCGCCGGCGGCGTGTCTCCCGGATATCTCCCGCCGCCGTTGTACGTCCCCACCTACCACTACCACACGTCAGTATTTCATTTATTCAATAAATGCACTGTGTAAATGGCAAGTTCTTCACAAAAAATTGAAAAAATACATCAAGTACACACGCGTTTAGGGTGCAGACAGCATCGAGAAGAGTGCAAATATTTAATTCTTGTGTCTAAAACTAAGTTAACCTAGCTAATATTGCTAATAGCTAATAGCGATAGTGAGTTTATCTTTTTATTAATAGGTACCTAAGAAAAAGAGGCGCCAACCAAGTCGCGGGCAAAAGCTAGTATTTATTTAGTGAATATACTTTTAATACACAATTGTACAGTCAATACATACAATATTAGACGGTATAAACCGAGATATTCATGTCATTTACTTTAAAATCTTACACATTGTAATGACGTTTTTTGATTAATATTGATTTGAGATTGTTCTTAAACATTACTTTTTCTCCTGTTTAAAACAGGAGAAAAGAAAGAGGATCAGGGTTTTTGTTATTAAGAGCCATTTTACATAATTCGCTTGATTTATACAATTTCGAGTGTTAAATTTTTCAACCTATAAAAGAAATATATGATATTGAAGTATTGTTTCAAATAGCTCAATCTTCGTATTGACATTTAATAAAACAGATTTTGAAATATTATTCTATTTTTTGAATAGTAGCCAAAATGCTACGGCTAATTTTGTAAAAACACGCGCAGAGGTTCAGAGACGTTTTTGTACCGTTAAAATTAGTAAATTAAACTGAAAAAAAATACCCATTGGTCACAAATATAAATCCATTGACACATAATAAAACAGATTTTTGATACCTAGTTTAGAACACCAAAAAAAAAAAAAAAAAAAAAAAAAAAAAATAGATATGAGGTATAAATTTCTACGATTTTACCTTGAAATTTTACAATTATACTGAACGTTATTTCTAATGAAAACATGCCCCAAATGAAATTGGAATCTTGCCCAATCAGAATACTAATAAAATAATATAGTTTTTTAATTTACAATACTACATTATTAAGTTATATTCCGATGCATTCGTGCGCACTGACTAGTACGGCGCCTTTGCCTTTACCTACACTTGCGCAGCGTGATTTTGTGAAATGGCTCTTAATTATTATGCATCTATCTAGAGGTCGATTTTTGTACATTTCTAATCAAGCTTAGTTTAGTTTGTCAACAGTTGATTACAATGAAATCAAATAGGTTTACGTTTTTCCTTTTTTCATGTTATGTTTATCTTATGCTTAAAACACATTTTGTGTGGCTTACTAGCAGAAGGGCAAAACTTGCATTATTGAAATTTCGCAAATTCTTCAAACGACAAATTCTCACGAGAGCAAGTCTCCTTAAAAAAGTGATGTATTTATTTAAGCAAACAAAAATATTACAGGTTTAAAAATATACTGAAACAATGAATTGATACGTATATTCTAAAATAGTCTATTAAAATGTTAATCTTATTCTAGGAATAAGGGTTATATTTGTTTTATAACTACTACGGCTAACCTAAACTACCTAATCAATTATGTTTATTCATTGTAAACTCAAAGTGGAAATATCATCCATCCAATCATAGATTAAATCATTTGAAGAATCGAAGAGTACAGTCGCCACAGAATCTATGATTCGCCTAGTACTAAAAATGTTTATAGGTAGGTTTAACGCATCTGATTGGTGTATTTCTGAATAGTTAATTACACTAAGTTTTAAAGTAAAATTATATGAACTAAGGAGAAATACTGAATTGACATATCTAGTAATATAATAAATAGAATAGATGTATGCAATAAGCTCTCAATTAATCTAGGACGCAAATATGTGGAATAAATACTTAAAAATTATTTTGTATTCCAGTGGTGGTGTGAGCGGCGTGGGAGTGGGCGGTGTAGCGGCGCCCCCGCCAGCCCACCACGCGAACGCGCGTCTCCCTGGCTACCTTCAGCCCTATTCCCCCACGTACCTGGTGCCGCATCATCAGCAGCTTTGGTATACCGACTGAGACCCTCTGCGGTACACGCTCGTCTAGACCACGCGTCGGCATCCATTTCAACCATGTTCAGTCATTTGGACAGATAAACCTTATCACCGATTTGGAGTGTTCAACTAACCTCATCAATGATCTAGAGAGCTTTCAACTTACTTCATCAACCTGTTCGGTGATTTGGTTTAACTTACTTCATCGGTGAATTGGATATCATCGGTGATTTGTGTGTTGAAACTTTAGCTGAGATTGTGAAAATCATGAGGTATATCAGTGAAGTATAGACGAGCGTCGTTCTGCAAAGCGCTCGTCGACCTTTAATGTGGATCCGGTCCTCTGTAAGGGAGTCGGAGATTGGAGGGACCGGAACCGGAAGGCACACTACGATTTTTAAAACAAAATACAAGATTAGTGTGCGTCGCCGAGCGGCGGAATTAGTTCCTTTTACACTTGGAAGTTGGAATCCAACATTTATATACTCTCTAATAGTTGGAGCGACACTGTACAAATTTTGTTTTTCGTATATACATAGGCTTGTGATCGATGTCATTACTTAATATTATTATTAGTGCGTGTTTAATTTTCGAGTCAATTCAGTATGTTATTTGTGGAATATATTACTGATAGATTTATTTAGTAGGGTGTTACTTGAAGCGTAGGCGCCCGTGGCCGTTTGTAATATATGGATTGTAAATTTTGTGTTTAAATAAAATAATATCGTTTACTATTTTTTAATAACTGTGCTAGGACGGAGCAAAGTGGGTTTGCATTTACTAATATTTTTAATGGTAGATGTTAGTGTTTGTACCAAATGTAATGCCGATGGTGTGCGGTTAGGAGAGATGGTCGTTGCGTCAATTAAATGTATTAATTTGTACAGTCGAATCGATTGTAATGTCAGTCGGCTGAATATGTTTTAGAATTCACACCCGCTGTTATATCGCTTTATTTCGCTGAACGCGCGATTGGTACGTGTCGTCCGCGTAGCGGTTTTTCTTTCCATATCAACATTAGGTGATCGTCCGATCATACAAAGTGTTTAATATCCCTATTTAAAAGCATAATTATATTTATGTATAACTGGGAATTTTACTAATTAGATGTAATAGTTTGTAGAGTTGGGGCGACGGACTACCTGTGTAGCTGTAGTTTTCAAGTTTATTTACTAAATTAATAAATAATAATGATAATAATAAAACTAAATCTAAGAGGTTTTTATGATAATATTTAGCGCGCACTAATATATTTACGAATATAACGGTTATGTATTCACATATTTAGATAGTGTTAAATCAAATTAATTATTAATTAATTAATTAATCGTCCATCATAATCAATATGTATGGTAATGCAATTGTAAACGAGTGATGTTTATTTAGTTAGATGTTTAGGGTACACTCGAGTAAAATTAAGTTGCTGAATTTTCTATACTGGGTGTTTTAGTTGCTGTCTTAATTGTATGAAACTATAACACTAGGCCATTAGGCGGGTCCCTATTGTCCCACATTTCTTTTCTTTTTTTTTTCTTTTTCACCGCAAGATAGGAAATTTTGACATTTGACACAAAGTGTTGCCAGTCTTGCACATTATCTTGCGCAGCCGGTCTGCTCTGCCATTGCCTCTTGTGTTTTTTTTATTCCAAAAAATTTTTCGGGATTCGATGAAACCGTGACAAATAAATAAGTCTTCTAATATTAATATATTTGAAACATTGTATAGGTGCAATATTAACAAAAAAATGCAAAAGTAGATAGAAATTTAGCGAAATTTTTGTACAAAAATTATGATGAGTGTAAACTACTTTATTTTGCATAATGGAATGATCTTTTAAACTATATGTAATAGGTAGCTTAGTGGAATTATAATTCTAAAGCTGTGCGTAATAGAGTTTAGAATTGCTTTTTTTGATGTATCTTAATAAATTTGATAAACCTGAGATATGAAGCAGATATGTGAACACAGATCACTCATACGTAATTATATTAGCTTTAAATCCAATATCAAATGCCTTCAAAAATGCACTGTAGGTCGATCTGTTACTTAGGTCTTTTTTCTGTTACTTAATTTTTTTCTTAATTTTTCGGTTCCTCGCTTTTGTACCTATTAAAATTTAAAAAAGGCCGGCCCTGACTGACGTTATGGCACGGCACGGCATATTTCCTAAACATTCTATTTTCAACCGTGTTGCAATGACTTTAGGACTCGCATTCCTTTATTGCCGCGACGTGTAGAAGCATGCCGCGGCATCACGTGGTACGACACGGAGCGCTGCAAGAGTGCGAGTACTGAAATCATTGCTATAAAGTTGAAAATGATATGTCTACGAAAAAAATTCATTGCTAGGGCAGGCCGTCAGTCTGCGCCGGCCTTAAGAGTAAAATTGAGAATTCTGGCTGCGAATCCAACCTCTATTACTTATTTTATTTAAAAATTAACTGCTTTTTTTTATTGCAAGACAACATACATATTATTGTCTTATTTAAGTGTATTAATTTTGCCTGACATTGAAGTTTTATGACTAGCTTTATTAGTGTATTGTGGTAATCATGTTTATTTTTAATTGCGTATTGATTGCATTGCATTAAATCGTCAAATTCATATAATATTGCATTGTGTTTCGGCATTGCATTTATAAGTACATATAAACAGTGAACTGCATTTTCTCTTGCAATGACAAAGAAAATTTACGTGTCCTGATTAATTTGATTTTGGTTTTTATTTAATGCAATGTTGTTAATAAGTGGCCTGTTGCCGAGGCTTTTATATTTTGATCTCTGCACGCATGTGATTTTAACCACAACATGTTAAAGTAAGATTCTGTTATTGTGTTACATTCAGTAATTGGTTTGACGCGTTAATTATCGTTTTAATTAAAACTAGAAATGTCTCGAGTGAGACTAAATTGAATTTCACGAAATCGGATTTTATGCGAATCACACATACATAAATTGCTTTTTCAAATACGTCAAAATCATGTATGTGAAAGCTATTTTGTAAGGATCTTATAATCGAAAAATCATTACCTTTATTTGACTTTAATTGCGATCGGGTAAATGAAATAATTTCAGAATGTTCCTGAATTAGTTTTTTGTCTTGCAATTGATTTGCCACAAATATTATTAGTGATTTGGGTTTTTTTTAAGTATTTTTACTCGGAATTTGGGGTTTATAGTGTAAGTGTATTTTAATGGAATGTTTTAGATGGCATCCCTTATTAGTAGGTAGCGCTTTTTAATTTTGTCGTTTCATAATATTGGCGATCGATTTAAACTTTTTTTTGGCAAATAAAATAATTGATGTCGCATAATATTTTCACTGGTCTCCTGAAAATTCAATTGATTTTTAACATTGAAAGTTTTGTTTTCTTTTTGTATATCGATGAATTATTTAGACATTGTAAATATTTGGGTCGCGGCAATAACGTGGTTTGAAATTTTAAAATACACATGCCCAATTTTTTTTTTGTTTAGTTAATGCAAATTTTTTTGACCGTTTGTCGTATTATATTTGTAAGTTAATCACCGCTGTATTGTAAAATTTATGGTAAACGTTTTTAAAACGTTTTTGCAACCGTCTAATTCTATAATATATGGTATGTAATTTATATTATAGAATTTATATTTGTTTGTACCGCTCAGTACTATGTGAAAGCTAACTTTTTAAATTGTAAAGGGGATTATATTGTTTTTAATTTAGTGCTAGGCTTGTGTGATGAGGTCTTAACAATGTTTTGATTTAATATGGGTACCGGGGACTATGAAAACAGCACTGATGTTTCATTTCAATAATAATCGAATAGTTATTAGTGAATTGTGTAAATAAACAGCCGGATATCCTTTTTTTATTATATTTTTATTTTTTGTTGCCCTGTTCCTATCCCTTTTTTTATTTATTGGGACTAGTGATGCGACTCGAATCACGTTTTTAAGAAAGCTATAAGAAGTTTAATAACAATTTTCTATTAAAAATAACAGTTGGAACAATGGTACATTTAGTAATTTAAAATTTTATCCAGAAAAATGAAGGTGGGATATTACACACATTTAAGTCTTATTCACGACCATTGTGCGCAGTAGTGAAATCGCAATGTGAAATTAGAGAAGGCGCTTTGATTTCTTCGTTATCTGCTAATATTAGGTACCATATAGTACAGATGTATCCATACGATAAACTTGATTGAATGTTTTTAAATAATGTTAAATGTTAATAATAATGTTTTTTTTAATGACATCACAGCGCCAGCAAGACCTCTATAACTCTTCTAAGGTATGGAGACCTTAGCAGATAAATCGCAAAAATATTGCACTCGTCTTCGTCCGTGTAACTTTATAACATATAATATTTGAATATACAATTTTATAATAGATTAAAAAAAATGTGACTTACTATAATAGACATACAGCCTCTCGAACTTTTTTGTACATAATGATAATAGTTTTCGCAACGCACACCAAATGACTTTTATAAGCAAACTTTTCATACCTTTTAGATTATATTATTGTAATTTTCGTAGGAATCTTTTTTTTACAGCCTGCTGTTAGTCTCTGATAATGTAGGTAGTTTTCTATAGGTGAAAGAATTTTTAAAATCAGTTGTGTAGTTTTTTTGAGTTTATCGATACAAAATCAAATCTTTCCTCTTAATAATATTAGTGTACACAGATGTATGTAGATTATCTGTTTATAAAGTCGTTTATATAGGTTCACAGTAAAGCGCCGATGTGAATTATAAAGAATACTTTAAAAGTTGTCTCAAGTGGTTCGAGTTTCATTACTATACCGCCGTCGTGATGGAGTAAGCAGCGCGTATATTTTAAGATTTTTTTTACTTAAAAATCTCTGAAATGACGCAACTGTATGTTCCTTTACGTCGGTTTAGGGACTTGCCCAGGCTTCGTTTGCGGGCCGGTCATATGCGCATCGCATTTAGTATACTCTACTGTCATCCATCACTGTCACTCTTAACACTGGATATGTCAAATGTACAAACGTCAATTGTGATTTATTTTTTTGACATTTGATGCCTGCTTTTAATTGTGTACCTGCTTCATACGGAAAATGTCTTATAAATGTAATTATTACTATTAATTGAATACCAGATTATAGTCGATAGCAGTGTTAACTGTAACAGTGTTGAATTCTATAGTCAATAGTAAGGCGATGAAAGCCTGAGCTGCTGTCTCGACAATAACCCAGTGTCAGACAATAATCGTTCTTATCATTTGCAGTTAGGGTTCAATTTGATTTCGCCCCTTGTAATGTAGTGCGGTACGCATAATGGAGGACTAGAAGCATAGCTTTAGGATTGTCTGTAATTTATAGATGTTCTATATTATATCATTTAATATAGATTATAATTTTTTTTGTTGATGATAGATGAAAATTACCTTATTTAATTTTAAAACAGACGAATAAAATATTAACCATAGATAGATAATTGTTCAAAAGGATAGAAATTTGTTTTAGAAATACGCTTAGAAAAGTAGAAACCGTTAATTTTGAATTTACAATTACAATCCGAAAATTTTATGAGGCGTCAATTTGTCTGTTTTTTGCACTGTGGGAGATTTGTGTATGTTCACGTACATTACAAGCAAGCATTCTTTCGAATACATTTTCGCCATACAGACAGAAGAATATCATTAAACAAATAGATGTTTGATTGTTTAAAATTAGTATGTAGGTACTAAGAAAGTAGATTTATTTGTTCGTAAGAGATTTCAAAAATAACTAATAAGAAATTAGTGTAGGGATTTAAAAAACAACTATTTATCGACGTACGATGGATGTAAGTAATGATTATCTTTAAAATAAATATCGCACCAAATCAAAAAGTTAGTCACGAAAGCGCATTAACTTCGATTCGCGCATTATTTAAAATGTCTATTTAATATTGATCTAAGGTATCTTTGTACGTTTTATCTTATATTGACTGATTACTACCTATTACTCCTCTTATTGTGCTTAATGTGATGCTTAACTCAACATGTAGTGTTTATTATACTTATTAACTTACATAAATTACTTATTAGATGTACTTCGGTTCATGTTAAACGTTTTACTTAGGTAGTGAGGGACAAAATTGTTCAAATGGATAAAATCTCTGGATACTGCCGTCGATTTCATGGACAAATTTATATATATTACAATGTAAAAATAATGTCAAAACCTTGTTCTAGTTAAAGCCGAGACTGCTATAGTGTTATCTTGTCTAACGCGTGAATTTCAAGAAGAAATTAAATCCAAGTATTGTAGTAAGTAAGTATTGTAGTATGTAATTCATACATGCATGCCTAAAAGGAATTCAAAACCACCATTAAAAAAATTTCACTGCAAACGATATTTTATCGAATAGACGTTACGGAAAACAACCCGCATATAAAATACTGTTGTAGTTCTAGGAGTTTATTATTTATCGTTATATATCGTTCATACGGTTCATGAGGTAATATTACAGTTAGGATTTAAAACTTTTGATCGTGACGCTGTGATGTTTATTATATTATATATTTATTTAAAAAAATATTTATTATCATACTCTACAAATGTGAGATCCATCTTCTACTGAAAATGAAATTATGCGGTTACTACTTCAAAATCTGTGAATATTTATATACACAATCACCTTTATGTTTTAACTCCAAGACGCATTTCATCAACATAAAATTGAGCGGGGCTACCCGCGCAACTGCCAATCCGAGGTTCTCATTGCAAAGTGAGAGGAAAATATTAGCGTCAAATAAATAACAACACTCGCCATCTAGCGCAAATTATTGGCAACACAATTGCAAGTTTTTTCCTCCAAGTAAACATAATTATGCTTAGTTATGACATCGATAACTCAGTTTTGGTAATAACTGTAATTGTTATTCTATCTACCGGATGAGCGATATATCTAATCACAGGAACTTTTTGTTTTACACCAAATCATGGACTCCGCCTTCCTATTTTCGATAGTTGCAATTTTAACAGGTTACATCTAGTCAAAGCTAGTAAATGAAATGAAAAGAATTTGAACTAACTAGAACTAGGTCGGCACGGTGTCTTCTATAGTGGTTTATTTATTGCATTCGCTGACCTTACGGTCGAGTAACATAGGTGGGTAACGTAAAAATTAATCAATATTTTGAAATTGTTAATCATAAAAAGTTTTCATTCATAAATGAATTTAAATAATTTTCTTGAAAACACCCCGCTACTGTCGCGGCACGTTTGGTGTGTATACATTTTATGGGAAGTCCTCGTAATAGTTAGGGTGGTGGGAACAAGTGTTCTGTACTTGAATTACTTTAAGATAAACTCTGGTAATGTTACAAGTCTGACGCCACACGTTGATATAATATTATAGTGCGCCGCTGTTAGCCTCTACTATAGTTTTAAACTTTTGTATATTCGACGTTTGATATTTAACTAATATGTGTGATAATAACATTAAGCTTTTCAACTAGATGAAGTACAATGAATTCTAATGACTTACTCATAGGCCAATGTTTATAAATGTTATTTTTACACTATTTAACGATAAATGTGATTTTTGTCTGTAGTAACGTACCTATGTTTTAGATTAGGTACCTTCTTAAGTAGTCTGCAGTCCAGTTTGTTCACAGATCACTTTGATTTTATTGTTCAAATGTTCCAAAGTATTATTCATTCATTTGAATCTGAAACGCATAGTTTAAAATCAACATATCACCACAAGGTTATTTCATAGGAGTTTACGCAATGTAGATAGATACACTGGCCATTTGCAGGGTATATCACGGCATAGCACCACAGCATGGACAAAAAACCCCAAGTTTTCTACATCTAAAATGAAATAGAATCCAATTACTAGATGGTCCATCTATTGATACTAAAAGTGGGTTAAGGTGATGATTCTCTGGGATGATAAATGCCTGTATTATTTAGGGTTTCAACAATGTAAAAAATCTTTTATCGTATATTAACTTTGTATTTAGTCGGAAAACCAGTGCCCTGGATGGATTTGAAGAGTTAATTAGAGAACAAAAGAATGTTTTGCCGTCCAAGTTCTGTACCTATGCCGGGAGCACGTGAAAACTGGACTGTGGCGTAATTATTAAAAAAAAATAACCGTTTATTAATTAATCTAACCGCATACTTCGACACCAAACTAATTTAAAAGATAAATTTATAGATGTCTAAAGGATATATTTATCTAGAGCTTATAGAATGTTTAGGGCCGTAGTCGTTTTAAGATCGACAGTGATTTGGATGTCTCGAATTTTGATAATCTTTCAATATTTTTACGAGTAATGTTTATTCAAAACTGACCATACGTACAAGTAAATTGTAACTATTTAAATTATAAATTATTCGTGTAGCACTCGGTTACGAATTTTAGAATCTAAATCACTGATCCTTAAGAATTTCACAAATAGTGGTAGCGTTGGCTTTTTAACTAAAATTATAACTATCAAAGATTTATACAAGCTGTCGATGTTACGCATAGTTAGTCGTACTTACTCATGTATTATTTTCATTAGAACATAGTGTCGGAAGTGCTGGCTCACCTAAGGGCGAAGCTCCATCGCTGCGTTGCGACAACGCATCGCGAAAACGAAATCGCACCGCAACGCGATACGATGACGCAACGCAAAAATATCATCGCATACGGGATCGTACGAGTAGACGTTGACCATAAATTCGGTTCATATTTAGACGCAGGTATCTTTCTTCTGCTTCGTTCGTTGTTTTATCCTAAAGGACGGGACGTTCCTGATAGGTAATCTAGTAATCCACATGGTAATCAGTCATTTTGCACGCAATACTCTTTCACGTTTAACTGTGGACACAAAATGAACGGTAGCGCGTCGTAGCATCGCAAATTTGTACGAGGCGGTAACGTATCGGAAAATTCCAGGATGCGTTGTGCGACATCGTAGATTTCCGCGGTGCGTCGTCGCAAAGCAGCGATGTGCCTTCGCCCTTAAGGTCAGTTCACAGCGAAACGCGATGCGATGCGAAGATGCTTGACGATTCTGCGTTTCGGTGCGAACTAACGCTATACGCTTCTCGTCTACCGACACCTGTGCTCCTGAAAGCGCTGTGGACTACACCGAACAAGATCTGCGCGAAAAGATTTTTTTTTCATAAGTTTAGTGCACTGACTTTAGACTTTGGCTGATGACGTCATCTGCGTTCTCCTGGTTGAGTCAATATTTTGAAAACTTCGAACGTGAACAAGTAAAAACGTTCCGATCAGTACGTGTAAATTATGCGGTCAGGACTCAATCTTACATTTTGATTATGTTAACTTTGCATTCATTTGTCTTCGTCTTCTCGACATCGCCTCGTCATATATTGTACATTCTTAAAACAACATAGTTTCCATATCTATAATGCGAGGACCGAGGTAGTATTTCGATATCACTTCATACATTTTTAATTTGGAGGCCAGGTGAACAGCTTAAAATATTTTAGAAAGGCTGATATTTTAATATAATGTAGGCGGGTGGCGTATTGACCGGACGGTCATACTCGATCTTACTACTTCAGTAAATCCCGCTTGCAGTAGAGTTCACAGTGCGTTGTAGAACGGAGCTCCGCTAAAATAACATGTAATGCCGATTTGTGCTATTATTACTTCAGCAAAAAGTACAACTCAAGTATTAAACAAGGGTATATAATCTTTTCATAGGTCAAAAGCAAAGAATAAAAATAAAAACTTTGTTATTCGTAAAAATGTGTTAATATTAATTACGAAATTCTAAACACTAACGATATTATTAGGTACAAATTGTTTCAAAATAACATACATAGCTTGATACGCATGCGCTACTCATTGCCATGTCAGCTTACTTACGATTACATTTTAATTTATGCATATTTTTATTGAAAACTTTGAACAGTGCGCCAATGTTATTTAAGTGCTGTTCATTCACTGTACAACTTATTAAATATAGAAAATAAATTTTTACCCCTGGCTCTCTAAAATCAATAGTACACCTTATTGATCTATTGACCTAGTGAAGTTTTTAACACATCATTAATTTTTAAAATCTTTATGCTAACCACATAATTTTCCACGAGTAAAATATATCCGAATGCACCTCTTTTGAGACGATTTCGAAAAGATAAATAATGTGAAGAGATGGGATGGTATGGTAGACGAGCCCGATCGACTTTGTCTTCTTAGAAATGTGAGAATTTTCTAGCGACATAGTATTTGTATCTTAGGAAAGCCATTAAACTATTATAGTGTATTGAAACTATTCTATGAACGTGATTTCGATGTCCAAATTATTAAATATTCGCTGTCTTCTATTTAAATAATTCTAGCGTCCAATACTTACAATTATTGAGTGTGTTGATGTTGCGTGTATAGCCGCGCCACTTATTTGTATATTATACATAGTAGGTAAACCAACAAAAACGTTATTGTAAAAAGAGATAGATGCATTTTGTAAAACGTTTCACGTTTAAATATGGCACGATTATCTACTTAATAAAATTACTAACTATAAGTATAAATAAATTAATAATTTCAATGTCGCACTAATCGACGAGTGGATGTAGGACACGTCTAATGTAAAGAACTTGGTTCGGGTTTGCTAATCAGCCTAGTTTTTTCGTTAACATTCGGAGACCGTATAACGTACCTATCTCTTTTTAATGTAACATCATCTTTGGGTATAAACTACACATTTACGTTTTCCATTAACGCATAATACGACCAAGTTAGTGTGTGATTTTAAAAACACAAGAATTTCGCAAATTTTCTCGATACAATGGGGATATTTAAAAGTACAAATTTATCAATCTTTCCCCGTACGTCTCGATCGCTTTATGGCTCTTTCATTATAATGTATTTAGGTATTACGTGTATAAAAAAAAGTGTCATTGTTTAAAAATTTTGACAATTGGGTAATTAATGTTGTAGTAGTTCGAGAATTCAATAAAAAATAATTGCAACGTTCAGTTACAAGTTAGTTCTATTCGAGAAAGAATAGATTTATCACAAAAATAAGAAAATTCTTTATTAATCACATATTAAGAGTATTACTTTAGTAGTGTGAGTAGCACGTATAGCTGTGAAACGATCACGTTTTCGAATTAAAACCGTAATTTTACAATTGATGTGCCTAAGTGTAATATGGTATTTATTAATGTATTTTGTATATAATTAATAGCTACTGTTCGAAACAAGTCGCCGATCGAGCGTGTGCGTGTGTGGCTATAGTCACTCACACACGCACCTCATTTATATCTACCGAATCCTTTTTTCCAGCAGGGTTGTTGCGGATGCAGTATTTTTCAATATCGAGTTTTTTGATAGATTTAATTTTTAAAGCAGTAATAAATGATTGAAAATGAGCATTGTTAATAGATTTTTGTTAAGTAATCAAGTAATTAGTAGAAAATTGAAACAATTTTAATTAAAAAACTGAAACAATTTCATAATTCACCTCAGGGAATTCTGCCAGATAGAACTAGCTCCAAATCCGCAAAAGATTCGCATCGATAACTTAATTGCGGTTACGATCTGCAACAACCTTGGTTTACAGTCTGCCTATTATTTAGTTTAAACGTATTATGGACAATAATATATTCATTATGTTCTGCAACATTCGAAGTGCTGTAACAGTCGTTCGCAATGTAGGCGTAGAAAATGTCGATGTTTTTGTAATGCTTGAATTTAAGAACTCAATTTTCTTTCATTGTGTACATTTTTTTACAGAAAATCTAACGTGGAATACGTACCTCGCAAATGCATTCTTTTCTATATATTATATATTAATGTGTTGTTAGCATGTTTAATTTCACCAGCAAACAGTTATTCAGAATTTGAACACGATACGTATCTTTATAGAATAGGATTCTAAGTCCACAAACGATTCAATAGCATAAATGTACTGATTAGTGTAATTTTCTAATGAAAACTCTTCTAGGTTTCTAATTTTTTTCACGTTAAATGTACCCACCACTTAGAATTTGTCAAATTAGAAGTTTGAATTCTTTATAGCACGCCAAGACTCCATTTTGCAATCTCAATTTTTTGTCGGGTACTTACCTCCAATTTTTACTTTCTAGATTAAAATTTAATGGTAGGCCGCCAGCTAGGTTACAGCTGAGTGTACTTATTGTTAACTGTTTATGTGTAAATCATCCATAACTCGCCGAGTACACGATTTATGATGGGTAATTGGGTAGTTGTGTAGACTTGATTGTGATATCAATAAACATTTTCATACGAGCATCTATTTATTTGTTTTATTTATCCAACCTTAAATTATGCTCATTTCTACTTTAATATGCAATACTAGAGAAAAATAGTATATTTACCTACCTAACGGACGGAGATGGTAGTTGGTAGGTACTCGTGTCGCTTAAAACGGGTAGCGTAGGTATGTATTCTTCTCATCAACGATTACAAGTTATTGGTGTTCTTTGCTATTATTTTTATTTATTATAAATAATTAAATATTTACGTACTTATTTACTTTTAAACACAAAATGGACGTGGGAAGGAGACGGTGAAATTAAAAAGTACAGGACATCTCACCATCACCCGAGCATATAAATCTGGTTCATTACGCTATCGGTTAGAATGCAGGGTGACTGCTTCGCAATTCGAGAGTTATGGGTTCGATTCCTGGCAAGTCAGTCTCAGTCTACCAGGGCCGGCGCTGATAATAATTTTAATAATTGCTTAATATTATTTTATAAACAATATTGCAATATAATAATAATGCAAGACCTTTGACTGCATATAACTTATTATCAAAATTATTAAACCTCTTGACGTCCTCGTCCGCTATTGGTGAAGTTGCGACGTCGGACGAACACTCTTCCGCAGCTCCACCACGGGGGTCCGCAACCGGATACTGCTCATTTGGACGGCACACCCGTGCCTCTCAGGATGAAGCGGGAGGTAGAGTCCCATCTACCGACCTACTCCTGTCAGGGGTCCAGGTGGCGGGTGTGCGCCAGCCGCCTGCGTCCTGTTCGACGGTGACGGAGGGGATGGGACAGGACGTCGTCCTCCCGCTCTCTCTCCGCCGCCTCCTTCTGCGAGATGACATCTTCGCAGAAGGATTGAGTCGCTCGCCAAGCGGCTCTGCTGCCGACCATAGTTTTCACTACGGTCGGCAGAAAGAAGTAAAATCCAATGGTCGCAGCGAGCTCAGTTTGCTGCACCGAATATAATAGATAAATATTATTTGTGAAAATAAACCTTCATGTAAATTTTTTCAGGAAAACTTCTTTTGTCAATATCTCAAAAGTATGTAAATGTACCTGTAGCTGACAGTGTACCAAAACCTGACACTTCAGGATATAATATACAGAATTAGTCGTTTCAAACCTTTACTTAACTTGAAAATATGTTAAAATAGTTGGGAATTCTTAATTTCAATATTGGCAACGCTTTCTTTAAAATGGCAACATTGAGCAAATAAAAAATAAAACATTTTTGAATTGGTGTCAGTTTTTCAAAGTTTTATTTAAATTTTCTTACTGATAACGTTTAGGACGCATCAAGGTAAGATATAACATTTTTATTTATTAATGTAGTGTTTTGATGAAGATTTATTACTTTACATATTAATTTATATATAGTTAATATATTGGGCATATTTTATTTCTAACCTCACTTATTCTTTCACAAGAATTTCTTACATATCAACTACTAGATCAAAAAATGTAAAATTACCATTACCTGACATTCCATGTCAGCTTCACCGTATTCACGGTTTTGCATATTGTGCAGTATTTTATTCTCATCACTTTTCACAATATCTAACCAAAAGCTGACACGCCATGTCAGCTACTCGTACTCTCAATTTGTAAATTGATTCAGCTCGTGTAAAACTCAATTTTTTTATGTTATTTTCATTGTGTCAGGCATTGGTCAATTTAATGTCAGGTACCAGCACATTACATAATGTTTTATGTCAGGTTTAGGAGCATACACATATAAGTATATTATCAATGTTAATTACTAAAACATACCTACACATATAATAAATAAATATATTGTAAACCACAAGATTATAATAACTATTACTTATTATTACACTAGAGAAACCTTAAAAATGTTTATTCTTAGTTTTATAAATTTGAAACTTTGGTGTATGTCTAATAGTGTCAGCTACAGGCTACAGGAGTTTTTAGCACAATGCATATTTTGGTTTGACAACGACCATATTTAAAATTTTGGTAAGTTTATTTCGAACCAGTAGTAATTTTGTGTTTGGATAGTTTATATTCAAAACGTATTCGATTCCCTCAAATCCTTCATCAGTAAGAACCTGTCAGCCATTAGGTATTTAATCGCTAAAATTCTAACTTGACACTGTGTCGGTAATATGGCCATTTTATACTTACGGAGTTTTTTTTTAAATTAATTACTTCCAATCGCACAGTTCAGCCATTGTCAACTCAACGAAGATATACTCGTACATAAGACAAAAATGATTCTAAATAAATTATATTATTACTTTCACTTTAATCTACAAGTAGCTTGTTAATAAAATGAATGGATCTAAACAATTAATCACTTTATGCGACTACAATCAACAAAGAATGTCAGAGTAAATGTGTGCTAGCATGTCCCCTTTATTTAATAAAAGGGACGAAAGTCGCTTATTATATAACTAGCTGAGCCCGCAACTTCGTACGCGTGGTATTCGGTATAACGCATAACCGATTTGAATGAAACAAACACATGTTACGAGAAGCATGCTACAGTACATCAGTGAAAACCGCATTCAAATCGCTTAAGCCGTTTCAGAGATTTTTTGTCAGTTTTTTTTTATTTCGGTAGCATAAGTACGTGTAATTTTTTTTTAAATCCTTAATATACAGACACGACTCGTTTACGATTTTATTATATGTATGTATAGATTTATTATTTAGTGAGACTGAACAGAGACTTTAAAAAATACTTTATTTACTGCTTTTGCTTATTGATATTTTTTTACGGGAATAGGGTTATTGAAAGAAAACAAAATAGCCATAAGCTTTGTTTATCTAAATTTATTATAAACTAAATATTTTCTCGCTTTGTTACTGCACTGTTAGATACAATATTAAAAAATATACATCTTTTAGCAATACATATGTTATAGATATCGTTATTTAGTTTAAATGAGACAATCGAGAGGGCATTAAAATTTTTAAACCTTAAAACATTTTCCAGACTGAATTTTAAACGGACACTTATTCTTTTAAATTAAAATAGAACATCTTTTAACAAGAATAAAAAATTAAATTGATTCTGGGTGAATAATAAACAGGGTTAATAAAACTTTGAATTCACACAAAGTTTTTAATAATAAATTTAAATATTAATTAATTTAATTATTGTGAATAAATTTAATCGCGTTTCGAAATTATTATAAACAAGTGAATGGAAATTATAATTATTATTTATAAGATTATGTCTCATCTAATTTGTGATTAAATAATATTTGAAAATAATTTACAAAATATACACTTTAAAACATACAACCTCCGTAAGCACTAGATAATGCCAGTCATATCTTTTAAAGTGTATACTCATCATAACCATACTTATGTCTCTGTTCTGTAACCAACGTACTATACCAAAAATATAGTTTACCAGATAGAAAAATAATTATGGTGGTTTCAAACAAATCACACGAATAGTGGCTATTTTAAAATATTGCCTCTGAAGCTTTCAAAATGCAAGTATATATATCGCCGGACTATATACATAAAACCGGGAATAAAATGTAAGTGCGAGTATGTACAGTGGAATATAAATTTCTTACTTAATGTTTATGATACACTCGGAACAAAAATTTATCAAAAAAAAAACTTTACACAATCTGTTAAGTAGTTATATTGAGAGCCGACTAAGAGACAAATAAAATTCACTGCAATCTAAGTTAACCGAGAGAAACTAATTTTAAAATACTCTTCAAAAGAAAACTTTTAAAATTATTTTTATATTTTTGTGTAGTTTTAAAAACAAATCAATACATTCAAAGTAAAGACATTTAAACTACTAGATCGCATAATTAATTATTGTCCTTAGTGAAATTAATAAAATTAACTTGAAATAACAATGCCAAATTTGTCAGCTCTCAAAAAAAAGTATTTTCAAAAGTACAGTGCACACAATATCAGTTACTCACTCGACAAGAGCCTTGCCCGTTCAAGTAACTTAAACTATTTAAAAAAAAAAACATTACAATATGACAATTGCGTAAAAGTAAAAATTATTTTCTGAGATCGTTATAACATATTAATTAATACACACATCACGCGTAGTGTTAAGAATCACAGGTATTGTAATAGAATAACACTTTTGAAATGTGCATACAATATACAATTGCAAAGAACATTTTACAAATATTTTTATATGCATATTCATAGAAAAGTGTATCCAGGAAGCTGGACTGTGTGAGTCGCTCGTGAGGTCAAACAATCCAGAAACAACAGACGCACGCATCCGGAATATCGGTTCCTGATACACTTTAATATAATGGTACCGCCAGACAAAAGTGATCGCGAATCACCGTTTTAAACTTTTTGGCACATAACAATATCCGAAAACATGAAGTAACAATATTCATCAAAAACTCAGTATAATCGGCGCAAATCTTCATGGGCTCTGGCGATATCACGTATCAAATACATATGCGCAGTAATCGATTTTGGGACTGTTTGTGAGGTATTGCGACGCAGGGGGGAGCCACGGAATGAGCGAGACGCAATGATAACATTTTTACAAGAGAGAAAGCAGTTACGCCATATTGTTCGTAATTGTACATGCGCAAACGAAAGTTCAGAGCCCAAGAAGATTCGCGAGTATAATATGTGGTCTTACAAATTCAGTATATTAAAATCATAATTTTCACGACATGAATACTATTTAAAAAGTAAATTGAATTTGCAGCTTTTAAAACCGATTGAAATCAATTTTATAAAATTAGGAATATCCAAATTATTGAGAAATATTCTTTTTTTTTATAATATCATTGTTTGCAAGACCGCATAGCAAACACAATTCGTATAATAAGCATTTAAAACAAAATTAGCTATAAACAAGTCACATAAAGGAACAAACTTCACTGTATAATATAATAATAATCATATTCATCGCTCCCAACGCAACTTAAATAAAAAATACACTCTAAAAGTTAGCCAACTTCATTTTTATATTAACATTTATATACTTGCTGTCCGACTACAGTTAACCGTGGCTAATATGGCTAAGGTGTACTAAATTATATAGTCGAGACAATTACGCAAATCGCAACATAACAGTGTTGCTTTCAAAAAATTGAACATACTTCGAGTATGTACGTAAAAATATATTAAAAAATAAACTACTCTCAAGTAGCGCGAGTTGGTAATGATTTAAATGCAATGAAAATGATTATTGCTTATTTTTTTTTTCGAAGGTTACATTTGTGGGACTGCGACCCTTCGACCTAAAATTAGAAGAAAATTTGTACTTTAAATAAAGGATCGCAGTTTTTTTGTTGGTACCGTGAAAAGTGTAGCTGTAAAGGACATCTCCATCGGCAATGATCGTAGAAATCGGACAAGAAAAACGAGCGTCTTTTGAAGTTAATATAAATCCTTTAAAATAAGAAACAACAAAAACTAAATATACTAAGAATTTAGTTACGACGAACGTAAATTAAAAAAAAAACACAAATACTCAAAAGTTACTCCACAAACTTAGGTGCTTAACGAATCATTAATTAAATATTGGCGAAAGTTATACTCGTTTAAGTAACGGCTTATTAAAATTGAGTATTTGTATTTCACTTAGTCTAAAACATAAATTGATATAAAATTCTGTCTGTTCTTTTAGATTTTCGACAGCGTCAGATTCGCTCGACCGACCTTGGGAAATTAAATTTCCACCGTCAAAGACCGAGCAAGATCTAAGGCGATTCAAAAAGAAATTGTGACGCGATAATATACAATAAAACGTAGCTTCAGTATTAATTAAATATACTTAATGTATTATTAAAAGTAACTTAACATAATAAAATTGAAAGAGATCATTAAAAATTTAAAAATAATTGTCTTAAAACCCCGAGAATTGTTAAGTGGAGTCGGGAACAGACGATGTTTAAAACTGATTTTAACCGCTTGCTTGAGCATAAAATTATTGTGATGTTTTCACAAACTCTCGGGATAAAATTATATTTAAATTAGAATATATTAATAATATTTTTTCGCATTATTTTATTACGAGTATCCTACGAATTACTTAACATTATTATAATCATTATAAAACGCCTCGTTGTCGACGGGCGACGACAGCGTTGACATTCGAAATAAATTAAGAGAAAATAAAAAATAACTTTCATAAAACACCCCTTTAAAAGTTGAACAGTCTCAAACACTTCGCAGTACACATGTCTTGGAACACTTCGATAGCTGCCCCGTGATGTCGGCCAGTGTTCAATACTTTTGTGGTGATTCTAAACTTGTGTCGAAGCCGTAGTCTAGCTGCTGCGTTTGTGCGTCTGCGACAAACGCGCGACTTTCGGCGGACGTATGTGCGCGCCGCCCGGAGACTTCTTGCCGCTGTTCGATAACCGCTTCTGCGGTTTCAGGAAATCTGGAAAAGGACAACGCACGTGTTAAAATAATCCCAAAGGATACATCTTACCCTTTAAAGAGATTCATTCTAGAATTTAAATTCCAGATTTATTACAAAGACAATTTACATACAATTTTTATATAAATTGCCCCTGAGGTGAGCATAGATGACACCAGAAGTAATCAGGTGGTACGGGTTCAGTTCAGAGTGCAATTAAATAAGTCTTTAAGCACACACTAGGGTCAAACATTTCTAACGTATTTATCATTTTTCGCGATCGATTTTTTTCGTCTTTCCCAGTGTATAAATTTTCCAATACATTTTAATGTTAGATATGATATACGTTTGCTTGTACAAAAGTAAGTATAAATAAACGTAGCACAACAGAAAAAATACATTTGATTAGAGTCGATAAAGTAACGAGACGAGACGCAATCGATAACACAAAGAAGAGAGCGTTTTACGATTCTTGTTAACATTCTGTGTTTACTGAGTAACGTGCATGCATATATGCAAGTCGCTGCGATGCATAAAATTTGTCGTAAAAAATGTTTACGGGAGGCGTGGCCGGCACCAACATACGAATTGGTATTATTTTTTAAGGTGCATTATGGACGTCGAACCTTACAAGTTGACGTTTTTACGACTTTATCGCATAAGGATCGGCTCGTAAAAACTGTTGCTCTAGCGCATTTTGAATCCTTTTCTTCTCTATGGCGGCGACACCCTTTGTGACCATTTCTAATTTAGGAAAAATATGGCATTCATAATCGTAAAACTTTTACGACCGTTTTACTACTGTTTAATCTGTATTACAATGAGTTTAGAATATGATATATGGAGGTGAGAATTAAGCTCGCACAGACAGCTTTGAGACTTCGCGCCTCGGCCAAGAGAGTTAGTGCCACTGAAATCTTTATTTCACATAGTATCTATAGTGAATTAAGCATCATTACGACCCGTTTTTTTTAACACAACACACAAATACACACACACAAAATTTTCTTCATAATATTATATCGAACAAATTTCAAGTATGGTTATATTATAATTACGTTTGTTATTTACAAATCTAACAACAGGTATTTTACCATATTGAAAAGGCTTGACAACGCGTATTCATATCCTTTAGTCAGATGCAATAAAAATCAGTCCCGATTATACAATGATTGCGCGAATTAGAAAGTATTTCGCCGCGCCGCCGAACGCAGCAGTATCTCTTGTGAATACTGATATCTATATAAATTAAAATATAAATAAACAACGCTACCGTAGTCTTCAGAGCAGGCAGTAGCGTTTCAATTTTCAATTTATTAGTGAGCTGGCTCACAAAAAAACAACATGGCAACACGCGAAGCGACCTCAAGGCCAAAAACATTCAAACCAACGACGTTCGGACGCGGACGGACGGACGCCGTGATCACATTTCTATATACCTAGTGTGCAATGAACATATTATGTAGTTGTCTCTGCCTGCACTCTAGAACAACGAGCCAAACGACTGTTTATCGTAGGCATAGCGTACCTATTAACTTAATGTTAGCGACAACAGTGTCAAATTTAAACAGACGAAAATACCTACTATTTTTACAAAAAATAACCTATTTTTGTACTCATGCAAATTTGTTAGACAAAACTTCAATATAAAAAATACCAATGGCACAATCTAGTTACTTATTAAAAAAATATAGGTACACACCTACAAATTCTAGCGTCACTTTTGAGTTTATGACGAAATTTGATGATATTATTAAATACACAGATAGCAATTGTACGTAACGTTACATACAATAGAAATGTCGAAATAACGTAATACAATATGATTCATGTACAAAGTATGATTGTAGTTGGAAACATTGAAATTATTACACAAATGTATCATTTTAAAATCCCCGTAGGTTTTATTTGAACAATTTAACAAAAAGTAGGTACAACCTTCCAGTTTGCTTATTAAATTTTGCCGCCATATTTTTATACGTATCAAGCGTTTCAACGAGCGTTGGTTGAAGTTTAGTTGCTAATAATACGATCGGTATAAATTGTTGATAAAAAAAGTCAAGCGTCGGTTTGTGCAGTGAGGAACTATGTCAATGACGTAAGCTTCAAGGTCGACTGGTGGACCAGTACTCGGTCCCTCTGCGATTCCCGCCAAATTTTCACACAGCCTGACCACGTGCACGCCGAAGACACCAACGAAAGACGTGATCAAACCGCATGTGTTTTAAACCAGTTAGATTTGAAACAAGAACTTGAAGAAACGGAAATACAAATGCAATTCCCCATTGGAAAATCTTCGAAAAGCGTCTGAGTGCAGGACGTCTAGTCGTCGAGAAAATACTTTCACGCGGTTACGAAACAAATTTCCCGCCAAACGTTCAATGGACCGTTTCGCGCTTCTCTCGCGAATGTTACGTGACCGAATTTTAAAACGATCGTATAGAGCGTGCGAGTCATGTGTCGGTGCGATACGCTAATTGGTCGCATAATGCATTCTCGATCTCGACTTGTTGTAAACATGCGTAAACAAAATGGCCTTGGCTATGTTGTTGCGCGTGCGTCCTTCTGTTCAAACAAATTCACATTTTATCGCTTAGTTGAGCTGTTATCAATCGGTTATCACGCTATAACTGTGACTACTGCCGCGTTATTAGCAATGACGATAACTTTACAAATGCGTAATTCTTCCATTTCATTACGATAATATATTGATCCTTAAAATGGCGCTTGGAAGTATGTTTTTTTGCAGCATCACTCTAACCTTTCGCTAACTAATATTCTAGTAATCTTTATAAATAAAGAAAAAACCGATGTGTGTACAGTGGGTTGCCATTATTATAAACACAAACGGGACAGTCACATTTTTGTTTGATTTGTCACTATGGGCGCACTTGACTGCAGATTTAAGTGGTATAAGCCTTCCAGGAATTTACGTTTATTATTATTAAGTTTCTATAAATCACATCTTAAGTGGATGTTAAGTATTAGGGGTACTATGTTTATTTTGTACAAATATTTTAATAACGGGAGAGACTCAGAGTACGAAACACGTGAAAACTGAAACAAGAATTGAAATATTTTACATAGTACCATAAATACAGATAAAATAAGTATTACTTTACTGTTATAGTACCAAAATATATATGAACCAGTTTTTCTTACAAAAAATATATATTTTTTAATATTTTTTGCTTCCAGTATGGGTCAAGATTCCATTGCCATGTATGTATATTTTTGAAATGTGAGTATTTGTTAAGAAGAAATGGCACTATTCGAGATTAAACAAACTACCCTTGTACGCCACCAACAAAATAATTTCCTTAAACCAATATACCGTTTGTTACAACAGTGCTTAATTCTGTGGCGGTCAAACTTTATATTAAATTACCTAAAGATGTCAAAACATTTTTGTTCGCCTTTTTACTTGATAAATGTTTTTCAATTTCAAATAACTTTTATTTTCTCTGACTTTTATGTTTTAAGTTTTTTTTTTGTTTGTAACTAAAATTACTAATTGACTGTAGATTATTTTAATTATGATTGACTTACTTGCATTTTTGTTTTATTAAATACTTTATTTATATTTTGCACACCAAATGTGGTAGTATATTTTGGGATGTTATTATTGTAAGATCTGGTTATATACCCATGTAAAAGCAAATAAATGAATTGAATTGAATACTAATAAATTATTTTACTTAATTTCCAAAGGCGATTTGTAATAAGCACAGTGACAGCGGGTTGAATATTAGCCGGGCAGCCGGAGTGTCGACGTCGACTCGACGCCGAATAGCATGGCAGGTTATTTCTGTCGACCTAAATAAACGCGGGCGCCCGGACACACCAATTCACTTGTTTACAGCTCTGGGCTCCGCTCTTGCGCATAATGTCTATACGATTCTAAATAACAATATTAGCTCACCAAACCTGTATTTTCAAGCGTCCGTCGTCATTAGTTCGAACGAGGGACCAATCGGAGACAATCACACTGGCGGATAATAAAATTGTAAAAGTTTTCTTTGTTTTTGGTTTCGGGTTAGCAACGGTGAATGCGGCCGCGATAATGCAACCCACGTGCGTCGAAGGCCGCCCGCAATGGACACGCATCCTCCGCATTACACGATTTGAATTTTTTATGCGAGACGAAAAAAGTGCAGCAGCGCAAGATCGGGATGAGAAATGATCGATCCCTGGCTGCGATGCGTCAAATTAGATTTTTTCTAAGTCACGCTTCCGCGATTAAGTTTCGAGAGCGCGGATCGTGGGCGAGGGTTTGTCACCATTAAGTGTTTGATGAACCGCCGCAGGAAGCATAGGACGCACATTTAGAATGGATAATCGGGACGCGTGTCGGTGAGCGGAGAGCATACAATATTCTTTGACTTTTTACACGAGAGAACATTGAAATTACGTTTTCAAATTGCTCGTGCCGTGCTACAAAAGGACGGAGAGAAGAATGGTTTTCATGATTGCTTGGGAATTAGTGAACGCCCGTAGGTCACGACGATTCCAAGGGATCCGTGAAAATCGTGGCCGTCATTAGGGCATCAATACACGAGCCCCAAGTAGTATTCGTGTCCCTTTGTTGTCTCGAATGTAATTGCGGAGACAAGGCGCGGCGTACCAAATGCACCAATGACGAATCCACAATGTGTGGAAGTGGAAAACAAGATTTATAAACAAACAAGTATTAGAATTTTATTTACTGTTCTCTAAAGCATGTAGTTTTAAGCTTTCGGGACGCATCGTGGACTGTTACGAGTATCCAGAACTTATAAATGATTTGATAAGATACAGACAAAACTATAAAGAAATGACTATAGAATCCGACGACGAGAGAGACGTGGATCCTGAGGCATAGTTGGTTACAAAAATACGCGAAACAAATTTTTCAGAGATCAACGACAGCAATGACCTAGTACACAGTGAAATGCGTGCGGTAGACAGTGCCCAAAACGATAGACATGCCCACGCTCTGCGACTAGACATTTAGAAGCACTATTTTCATCCCGAATAAAAAGTTATAACAAAACTTAGTAACGAAATGACTCGTGACGACCGATGACGTATCAAGTTAAACAAGTACGAACTTGATCGGGCGTTGGGACGTTGCTATACGATTTATGTCTGTGCGGAGGGCAACGGAGAGAGACGCGCACTGCTTTAAGCGTAGGCGTGTATATAGCCTCCTCCAAACAGGTTACTTCGCCTGCCCTAGCGCACGCTGCTAGTTATTTTTTACATTTTATAAAGCATTAGGGTTGGTGGAACGCCGGCTGTGTTGGCTGTATCTGTGAAAATGTTGCTGCATTGTTTTGCAAACTGGTTCCGAAATATCTAGGCCAAGTGAAAGGCGATACGCCGTCGAAACACGATTTGAGTGCGCGTTTTGCTGCCCGTACGAATATTATGCTTTCTGACAGCCCTGGATAGAATTGAGAAAGAGTAAGAGAAAAGCCTCAAAACCATATTATTATATTGCCTAATTTGTGACAGGCGGAACGTGGGTTAGTGTGCAGTCGTCAACCCTAGTCGCTCTAGTAAAACCCGACGTAAAAATAAGAGGAGCAAAACAAATCCAATCCTCGCTCGCATATATTTTCTATAGTGTGCACGTATGTTTGTCGGTGCTACTGGTTTTGAGATGGCAGCCTAAACAAATAAGTGACACAACATGGCCACTACCGCCAGGTAGCGCATTGTGCCGCTCGCTAACATTTGTTAAGTATTATCTGATATCTTCAAATTGCGGCAGATCATCGTTTTTATGGGTGGATGGCGTTTTTGTGTTCCACGCTTTTAGTTAATATTTATTTATACTTGAAAACCTCTGAGCTCTGATTTATGATTTGTTGTATCTTACTTTGTGTTACGAAACTAAACTGTATTTGTATTGTATTTATATTGTAAATATTAGATGTAGGTTGCCGAGGCAATTTTAAATTATAAAATTAATCAGATAGCGTGTTAGTATTGCAATCGGCTACATTATTATGAAGAAGTCAGAGACCGACGTTCGTGCTTGAAGTGATACTGATTGTTGACGACGCGATAGTAAAAGTCACGTATTAGCTTCAATTTATGCTAAACTTGTAACACTTCTTCAAAAACAATGCGATATCAAAACAGGAAATGCCTTTTCAACGTTGAATGAATCATTAGCCGCTTTTTCCCTTTACTCGTTTAACCCATTTAATCTCTGTACAGTTTACGGGCTGCTGACGTCATTATCGTTGCTGAAATTATTAATATACCTACCATTCATTACCACCCATACCACCCATTCATAATATATCGTTTCTTGTTTTTCGTTTCATTATTTGTACAGTCACTAATTAAAGATTATTAGGACTTAACAAATTAAGTTTAGCAAACAAAAGTTTCATTTTGAGGCTCACAACAAAGTGTGATAATAGTAATCAATGTTATTGTTACTATTATTATTGCATAATCATTTCAATATCATAATAAAAAATGATACAGAGCTTTTCTTGTGTCCAAATAAGTGTTATTACCAAAATTAGGTGTTAAAACTACGTAAATCATATCACTAATACTTATTCAAAGATTTGAATCGATATAATATATTACTAATATTTTGCCTAAATAGTAAATCTAATTTAACGGTAACTCTACTTAATTAATAGTTTTTTTTTAATACCGTATAAAAATGCTTGTTGGTCAAAAATTTCGGTTTAATATTCTCAAATTGCTACCTTTGAAGTCGTTGAATAGGTTTCGCAAATAGTCTAGACTCTAGACTATGCTGGCCTGCAATTACTCAGATTAAATCTGCATAACAGGATGTCGTAAATTGGCCGTACAAGAGGATTAGAATGGTCGTTGTCTTTATTTTTTGTTTCAATGTTACGAAGTAAATGTTATTTGAAACGAGGAAAACAATCAGAGAATCATCAATATTGACAATAAGTCAGTCTTGAAAATTAAAGAAATTTTTATGTCCCTATATAGAGTATCAAATTTCTTTCACCTCGTATAATATATTTTATATACCTACGATTTTAATTCATATATTATAAATATATTAATTTATTAAAATATTGAAAATAAAGAATGATGCAAAATCACAAAAAGTTACAAACTTTTGTTTGATAAAGTAGATAAAGAGGTAAGGTAAGGTATCAGTAAGGTCATTCGAAAGTAAAAAACAAGTTTTGCGGAGACTTCTTGTTGTTCTGCGGCTGTAATTGGTGTGAAAGAAATTTTCAATTCGCATTGAGCAGTTGTTATTGAGCAATTAAACACTTTGCACAAGGCAATCGTGTCGTGTCAGTCGACGTAGTAGGTATGGATGGAGTAAGGTTTTATGGAAAAGTACTAGAATTATATTATTATTTTTACTTTTTCAATTATTTATATTGCCACTTTAACTGCTATCAATAAATCGAACAACTCACAGTCATGGCAAACAGAAAACACACAAATACACTTCTACTCAAATAGTTTTCGTTTTCAGTGGATTTGTTATGAAAATGTCACCTAATATTAATTAAAAAAAATGATATTTCCCATAGACATTAAAATTATGAATAAATTCATTGTTTTAAATTTAAGTTACAAAGCTCACGAGATGTGTAGCTTTGGCATAAATTTAAAACAAAAATATTGCGACTTGGATAATTTAGCAGCGACTATCCAATATTTTGAGACATTTAGATTTTCAGTACTGTGCGGACACCAAAATTGTGTGTGGAGCAGTCTTCGTCCGCAGCACGTGTTAAATATGAAAATCAACATTTGCAGGACAAGAAACAAACTTAATAACTTTAAATTTTAGTATTGAATGTTACTAAAGAAACACAATACGTATTCATTTATATTCATCAGGTTTTACATTATACCATATAATGGCGTGTTACTAAAAATTCGCCTTGTATACATGTACATTATACTTCAATGCTTGTATATAATATTTCATTGAAATTTCCTATTGTGAATGATGATAGTATTTTGGTATACATATATATACGAAATGAATAAAATTGTTTTCATATATCATTCCAGAAATCGCAATAATACGGTTCAGACACAGGTAAGATATCTATTATACAATTTCTAATTGGCAAATGAATGTATGTTATTGCCGGCTCTACTGTAACTCGGCAACAACTAATCGGTTACAGTAGAGCGAGCTGTTTCACTTACTTTCACAATTACGTCGACAACGCAGTTTCTCTACAAACGACCACCTTTAGAAGCGTCACAGCAATATGAATATATATACAACACGTTACAAATGTATCAGTTGCTTGTGGAATCATTATCTTTTCAAAACAGGAGTCTATTAAACATTTTGGAACAATGCACAAAATATCTTATATCTTATATCTTTACCACAAAAATAATGTTTTCACTACATGAAATCCTTCAGTAGTTTTTAAGATCATTGCCATAATTTCAGCGATTGATTGTATAATCGTGTTCGAATTATTGTCCCGCGAAAATGATTTTTTTCTTTGAATATCTGGTCCCTGGCAGAATATCAGTGTTGTGGTCTCCACCACAACTGTATACTGAGCCAGGGTTCCTTTTCCTCTTGTTATTTGTTTATATATTTGTTTGTTTCTTTTGTTTGTAATTATTATTTGTTTATATAGTGTTTGTATTTGGCTGATATCTGTAGAGGAATAAAAATTGCTAGCTTTCTTTCTTTTTTTATAAACATAAAAGTGGCTTAATGGTATAGCTCTGTAATTACGTAGCCATTAAAATTATAATAATTGTCTATAATAAACTGTGTATTTATAATATGCAAATTATTAGCAATGTTATCTACATTAAGAAGTGGCACTAGTTATTATAAAGTATTTTCAAAGTGCAAACTTGTCTTTCCAAGTACTGCTCTTCCACGTGGGATGTACGCAATAGAAAAAAGACTAACAAAATCCAGGCGAAGAGGAAACTTAATTGTTTTATTCTATAATAAATAATAATTCAGCAATTATGAGCAACGATAGGGATGAATCTCTAAAAACATAACTAGTGACTTAAGTTACAGAGGTTGCATTTATTATGCGTTTAGTGTTCTCTAACGATTTGGCAACAAAAGTTTAGACACAATACATCCTTTCGCTGGCATGAGTCAATAGATGGTCAAAGTCAAGTCCTATTTTGAGTTAACAAAAATTATGTATGTATTTTAGACATGCGGTGAAAATTTTCGAAATTTTACATCAACGCACAGATCTTTGAGACTAGCTCGAAGGAAATCAACTTTAAAAAAGTAATATTTATGTGATTATAAAAATATTCATTAATTAAACTTAAGTGCTTTAACAAACACATAACATGTAATCGAATGTTTTCATGATTTTGTAGGAGCAAAAAATTAATGTGTGAGGATGCGAAAAAAAAAGTACAGTTTAATCGGTGTCGCAAGGAGGAGCTAGTTCTCAAACACGTCCTGGTACTTGCATGTGAAAGACAGGGAGTTAGGGACGTTCACCCCTAGGAAGCGCATCGACTCGACAGCAGGTGTTAGGTTAGGTAATATGTTACGAGATGCGGCTCGCACTTGTCAGCAACGCTGTGCTAGTATTGAGCGGTTTTAATTGTAAGCAATTAATACGAATTTAATTGTGGATTTAAAGAAAAATCGTGTGGCTAATATGAGTAGGAGAGGTATTTTTTAAATTAGCTACATAGTTTCTAATGAAGATATTAATAATATGTCGTAAACATGCCTGTAGGCGAGCGAGACTTTATGGGCCTGACTGAAATCTTCTTATTAATATGCTTCTTAGTGCATAATTAAATCGTCCGAATCTTTGAACAGTTAAGTTACTATACAAAACTTTGTTTACTCAAATCGAATATCCTTTATTATATTAAAGAAATTGTTCATTAAGTATTATTCATAAATGCCGAGAAACGATATTGTTATTTCGAGCTACCGTAAGTTACGACACAGGACGATCGTGAAAAAGGTCCTTAATGAATATTTAATAAAGTGTACTGCGAGGCGGTGAGATCAAAGCCACAGATCCGCTGGTGTTGCGCTCACGAACATCAAACGTGCCGCCAACCGTTATCGGCCATTCGAACTATCAATGATAGGTCTCGGTTACATCGCTATTAGCTACCTCTTTACCCGCAGGATAATCGAGCATGGTATCCGTCGTAAACCACTCTACAGAAATTGTAAAAAAAAAATTTAAAATTTCTACAAAAGAGTTTCCACTATTTTTATCGCAGCTTTTTAACTACAGGATTAGAATTTAAACAGATTCAACTTCACAAGAAAATAATTAATAGAATGTGATAACGGCTTTTTATTTAAAAATATCTTGTTATATTTGCATATTTTCCTTAAACTGTTTAAGAGAGCATATTTTGCTAGAAGAAAATTGAAATTTTGTTATTAATAACTTGCAATTAAAAATAGTTTTGTGTCCTAGAAAGGAATTTAACTTTTTTAAACAAAACATTTTTTTTTAAACATTAAATTAGATGGAACGACCAAATTCAAGCAGCTATGATAATTGTAGCCCAGGGATAAGATTCCAGAGCAGGGAACATTAGACACGCAATTGCCGTTTCCATGATCGTTAATATTCAAAACCAGGATTCGTAAACAACGTTGTAAATCTGGAATACAATATCGATAATACCTAACAACAATGACACTGTAACGGCTAAAACGGTAGCTAAATGTTGTAAAAGATTCATAAAGAACAATGAAAGCTTTGTGGGACGCACATTGTTCTGAGATCTGGACCATTGTCCAACACAATGGACCAACTAGTCGAGATGATAATGATATTGAACTGGTCTTTGTGAACATCTCCTTAAACATCGGTTATTTCGAGAGTAAACAGTGTTCAGGCTATTGTCGCGACGACCTAAGGTGACCAAAGTGACCTGCGGATCAAATTTAGGAGCTGCGTCGCTTCTATGCGCATTGTCCGAGATAATAAATGAAAAGGATGATATTACAGCGAGGGGCGATGCTGCTAAGTATTACGCGAACAATGGAACAAAGGCCGTCGTGTTTACCTATGAATATGTGGACTATAATAGAGCACAACAGGTTCATAGCGCTTTTTTCTCAAGATAAATCTGCATGTATAACGAATTCGCGTCTGGTGTTAAATCGTGCATATTCGAGGGTCACGGAGATCCCGTGTAATCCAGTTTATAAATGTCCTATTTAGATGTTTCTTGGCTTGTAATAGTCGGACACTTTGTTGAGTAAATTAATGAAATTATATCCGTTGTAACCATTGTGAGAATGGTTTATATTATTATATTATCTGTATAAGATTCCTTGCAATTTGTGAAAGTTAATGAGTGTATAAAGTGCATCGTGCATGAGGGCATCTTACATGCGTCATTTGGCAGACGAGCCTATTTGGGTAATTATAATCGGTGTAGTGACTTAGAAGTCCGGCTGTGTCGCCAGATGCGTCCATCTGGCCTGGATTAGTTGTTGTTCGTTCAGCCTATTAGGTTGCGAACGCAATCTCTTATTACAAACTCAAGTTACTAGTCTCGAGTACTAGTGTTACTCACATGAGAACGGTTAAAAACGGGCCGTCGTTAACTTTAATGAGCTCTTGGCAATGGTTGTAAAGCCGAAAGTGGCGGTCGTCTTATCTGGGAGAGTCGAGATTAAGGATTGTTGACGCAGTCGGGTTGTTGTTTTCCCTAATAGGTCTTGTATTACTCACTCGAAGACAAGGGTTAATCTCAAAATAAACGTTAGCTTCAGAACATCATCGGACCACCCGGGCGTTCGTTCAAATGGTTTCTATTCGGTTAACCGGTTTCCAAATGCATTTCGTCATTGGTCAATTATTCACGCTACGGACTAATTAGCTTACACAACCTTCACATGACGTGTTCGCCCAAGGCACTGAAACGCGTCAAAAACTTATAAAAATTGAACGTCCCGAAATCGTAAATCAAAAGTTTTAAATGACCAATAAAATGCGACAAAGAGTTCAACGTAAAGAAAGGTCCGTAGAGCAAGAAATATTCTTTTTACATAAATATAATTTTTAACGATATTATTATGCAGGCGAAATCCTTTTAACGAGTGGACCGTTCGTCGTATCGGCTAATATTGAATTTTAGAACGTGTGAAAGCAAAACATTCAAAGGGTGCGTTAGCGCAATAAAAGTGTAATATTAAGTTGACCGGTGTAGGTCAGCTCGTAAAAACGATTGGTCAAGCAATCATGGATCAAGCAATAATTATATTATTTGAATATGGGTCACCGGCGGTCTTGGGAAAGGAAATGAGACTCGAGTAGTTATTACAATAAGAAATTTCGGTTATTTTTTATTACATGATATTGGACACTTGCACTTTTTATGATTTTAAATTTTATATCACTTTACAAATGTGTCCCCAATTTTACGACTAAGCTAGTTTTATTGGTAACATTTTTTTTTACGGCAGATACTAAAAATGTTACATGTTTATGTCAACTCGCTTGGCGTATGTACACAGATATTAATCAATTAAAACATGTATGTATGTAATAAGTGGTGGCGCCCATCGTGGGAACGCTGGGCGTTTGCCAGTGATCGGACCTGTTTCGCGGCCTGCATCTATGCAAATTTTGTGTGAAAATAAATCGGATTCACTGCAAAACATAGGTGTATGAAACTATTTTATTATTTCATATTTTATTTAAACTAGGAGAGAATTTCTAAAAAAAATAAAATGTGATCACCATTTATGGAAATATGGGCAAGATAACAGAGTTTAATAATAGTATTAATAAAATCCCATGAAATTTAAATTTAGAAAATACTTATTTTCTAATATTATAAATTTAATTCAGTTTTCCTCGCATTAACTTTAAAATCAGACCAAAAACCCGCAAACAGTAAAACTGACAAGACATGAAGAGCAACAGAGTGTTTTATTCTAGATTTATTTTAACCGTCCAAAAGATGTTATTTGCATTATCGACCACGTAACGAGTGGATGAAATTTCTAAATATAGGCAAATGAATTGTGTCTACAGAGGCAGGTCGGTTACAAAGCAAATTAACAAGTCCACAATAGACAAACGTTCCCACACGTGCAAATGGTGCGTTGTAACGGCGATTCTTAAGATTAGGTCATAGATTAGCCATTGCTTAGGCTTTGCAGACGTCAACAAAGTCATTTAAAACAAAAATTTGATACGGTCAAATTATCTGCTGTAATCGAAATTAAAAACTTAAATAAACAATTAAAATAAAAAAAGATTTCTTCAAAGACAAAGGCTTATTGATGCGACGGGAGATCGAAGAGCTGGTACTTTCCTCAGCCAACGTACTAGTATGGCCATTCAACGAGGAAATGCTGCCAGCGTACTTGGTACAATGCCGCAGGGTCCATTTTTATATTATTAGTTTTAATCAATTTAGTATTAATTTATTTTTAGATTAGGTTTAAACATAGTTCTTTGTTTTAAATGTTTTATTTGAGACTAATTATTATCTTATTAATTAGAGGTATATTATACTTACTAAATACGGCACAATTCAATTATAAAAATATTTGGGACACCGAAAATTCGGTTTATACATGGCATATTTGCATATCTATTAGAGTGAACCCTATAACAATAGCATAAAGTTTAAATTACAGGATAATGTTTCTTTTGAATTGAGAGAGAATAAATTTAAAAAGGAATCATACGCCTGGATTACTAGCAACAGGTTACAAGTAATTATACTGGGAGTACAATTGTTTTGTAACATTTGCATAAGACAAAAGCAGTTTTGTAACGTATTTAAGATCTTTTATTATTTTAAAATACCCACCTTTAAAAATCCCGCTGAGATATGTGCGATTATTTTTAATTATAATTGTTGGTTTGAATTTAGGACCGTTCAAGACGGTTGTAACAGTTTTAAATTAAACAAAGACATCCAATAAAATGTTCTTACGATTATTTCAAACAATATTTTTATTGTAAGAAATATACGTAAAATAAATTAGAATAAAGCTCGAATTGCAAATATTTCGTATTTGATACCATTAATTACTGCGTTTATAATGTTAAGCTCGTTTATGTAACACACGGTAAGAAGGTAGGTATATTTTACGTTTAGCAACAAGTATCGCACCATAAGCGCACGTCCAAGGTTGCAGCACCATAAAACTGATATTGATAATAGAGTTAGTTGCGTTCGTTATCGCATGTATAACTAATCTACTTTATGGTGTTCCATGGTTTATTAAGTCCACTTACGGTTTCTATAAGAAAACTATAAAATGACTGCCCAATGTGACAGGCGAGTTAATGATTACTTCTAGAAGATACTGTCTGCATTCTAACTATTAATCACAAATCTGTCATCCGAACTAGGCCGATTCTAATAAATTTTTGAATTTAAAATTAAGAAAATATCTTTATATGCTGATCAATTTATATTAATGTTTTCCTTATTGTACAAGAGTATACAAGATGTGTCACAGACTGCTCTTCAATTCACTTTCGGCAAGGACAAACTTACGCTCTACGTGGCTCTACCCTCATCTTAAGGTTTATTGTGTAGGTATATGTGGACTCTCAGTCGTAATATTATCATTTAGAGAGGGTTAGCTCTGATTAAATAAATATAATTCACAAAGGCAATTGAGTAGTAGAATTTTATGCACCCAGTACTTCGATTTAACACACAATAGCAAGAAAAATAGTAGTAGGTAAAAATAAAAAAAAATCAATATTAAAATATTATTTAGTCTACCGAAATTGAAGTCGAAATTGAAGATCATTAAGCTGGTAAAACTTTTAGTTAAAAATAAACAAGGTCTAATATTAAGAGGCAACGTACCGTGTCCCGAGTGGTTCCCACAAATTAAATCTCCAAAAAATCCTTCATTCAACCCACTGTTCGGAACAGGGGTGGGGCTGCGTACGCGATAATAATTAATAGTCAAAATAATGGATGCAAATAGTATGGGAACTGATTTTAATGATAAATCAAGGGTGTGTTTGTTTTAATTTAATTAAGTATAACATTACAATGATTTCTAACCATTGAAGTAGTAACGGACTTGTATATCGAGAGTAAAGTAAACCATTCAAGCAAATCAATAGTGAAAGTGAAGTAGGAGACGATTAATATAACCAATGATTTAAGTTGGAACATCATTTAGCTCTATATTTAAAAATATAGAGTTTTTAAACATAGAGCTAAATGATAGCTGTGAGGTATAATGATAATAAATGAGCTAAAAATATAGAGTTTTTAAATATAGTAAAACTGTTTGATTTCGAAACACAAAACGGCTATTGCTAAATTTTAGTTTGTTTCTTCTAACGTTAAAAAAACATGGCGACAAGGTGCGTTTTTATCTCAGGAAAATAAAGACTTAAATGGAAACACTATCTCAAGAAGAACGACAGACCGTGTCTATGATAAGTTGTCTTAACTAAACAAGCAACCTTACATTGATAATGCTCTTGTCAATGTGTGTTATGTCTTATGTTGCAATATAGAGCAGAATCATTATTATTATTATATAAAAAATTCTTACACATTGATTTATTTTATCCATTAGACCAACACTATAACAACAAGACGACATAGATAGATTTAAACAATCTATTGATTTAATTGATTTATAGAAAATCTAAGGACATTGTCAAAAGTTGCGATTTGAAAACACAATAGGCACAGCGACATGCATTGTTGTATTGTACCTTACGTATAAGGGCATCGACGACAACGGTGCTGCTGGTCTTTGACCTTATGGCCCAATTACTTTATGAATGTTGCGAAACCCTTTTGCACCCTTACGACTTGAGATTAATGATTTGTTGGGGACTGCAGATAACGACTATTGAGATTATTCACATTATACAGAATGAAATGAGGCTGGCTATACAAAGAAAGTATTCACTGCTTCTGAAGTAATCAAACAATGTCAGGTAGGTTTGTTACAAATACATAATTAAGTTTTAGACCACAGATAAAACCAAACAAATCAGGATTTGTTTTTAAAATGAAAACCCAAACGCATGGCAAGGGCCAAAGGCAATCCACAAGATTTCCAAGAACGAATGAAGTAACTGGCCTGATAAATAATGCTTATTATCACCAATGATAATAATGTTGTAGTAAATATGAATGGAGACAATCTGTCTGTAGTGTTATAGGTTTTATTCACTCGCGATATCGTCCGCATGAGTTGCGGAAGATAGCGACATTCCTGTCCATTTGGTTGGAACACTTTCACCAGATTTATTTTCTTTTTTTATAACTCTCGTTATACTATCAGGTGTTCCGAAAATTAATATTATCTGTTGATTGTCCTATAGATTTAGGATACTTTGGCTATCAAAATTCCATTTAAACATTGGCAGAACTTTGGTATAATTTCGAAATGTCCTTAAGAAAACGTTGCATAGAATAATTGCAACTATAACATGTTGAGACATCTAAAACGTCTGTTTTACATCTCTAATAAGACAGAAGAATGTGTTTTCAAAATGGAAAACCATTAGATACGTTATCCGTCAGCAAAGTCACTAAAAGTTCATTACTTTTTATCGCTAGAAAGCCATTTCAAAAACGTTGAAATGTTCCAGAGCAGATAAAATTGCTTAAAAACGCAGACGTTGCTCTTTTTTACTGATCCTTGTGGAAAGGAAAAAATCTCCCAGAGGCTGTAAATTGTGTTGGTACTTTAATTGGTGGTTCCTGTGTGTTTTGTTCTTTTGTATCAGCACGCTTCAAGTGAAAAACGACTACTGTTTCAATGTAAGGTCGGGCCGACTGTCCATAATATCACCACGTTTTGTCGGCACGTTGTTAACTAGAGACACACGTGCGTAAGATAATGTATGTATTCTCGTCATTGTTTACACCGGTGTTTGTACTAACAGAACAGGAACAGACCATTGAGCTCACCAAGCCGCTACATAAAAACACTTGCACCTTGACATCATAACACAAAGACGAATACTAAAATATTACACGATTGATTATGTTGAATTTTCTTTGTGAGTGTAGACGAAAGTGATATTGCTGAATCATCATAATTGTCGCGCCTCAAAGGCGCTTTGCCCTCATCTAGCTCGAACGTATCTATCATTCTGCCCATTATAAACTCAATTAAATCTCATTAACATAACCTAAGAGTTCGCTAGGGTTCGCTATTCACTATCCTAAGACATGTCACCACCTTTGTCCGCAGTAACCTATTCCTATTCAAATGGAACAACTTAGGGTAACAAAGCCGACAGTTTGACCCTCAATGACCATGTGACCGGCATTATTTGTGTATTTTAAGCAATAAACAGTGCGATTGTGAACTCTTTTCTCTTCTTCCAAATTTAAATTTGAATGGCCGAAAGCGCATTGTCCGTTGCGTGAGCTCGTGGACTGCAGTCTGCAGGTACCGTTGATGCATAATCATTAGAAATTATCGAAGCGAGAGTAATGCGGTTGCCAGTTGCCAGCAGCATCATGGGAAACGAAACTCGCGGATCGCGTTTGGCGGGAAAAATGACATGTTTCTGACAGGTGACAGATATGATTTGACTAAAATTATGCCAAAATTAACATTAGCATTTTTTTCATTTATGCAACGGCCTCTACGGGCGTGTGTGCACGCTGAGAACGTGAATTAGGCGACATTCGTAATCCTCGTATAAATACCGCGTCGCTTCGTTCCAGACATCAAACTTTATACAGATTGTAAAGGATCTGACCAGGAATTAGTGAGACAGTATTGTGTTTATACCTTTTATTTATTTTTCTAACGTCGACCCCACACAAAAGCGAGGCGTGTTAGAAGAATGCGTTTTCGTGCACGCTCAATATTCTGGAGTATACTCACAGAGAGCATTTGGAGCGCGAGTTAAACAATAACGTCATCAAGGCATAGACACCCACGCCATAGAATAGAACACTTCACATAACCACGACATAGGGATAAACAATAATACAATAATTTTCATTCCTTTTCTGTGCGTACGCGCACGCCTTCTCTCCCTTTTGTTCGTGTAATGTTTTCCTGCTCGCACGGTCGTTGACCGAACATCTTCGACGAGATTGCATCTAGTGGCCATGCAGCTTCCCTCAGATAGATGCAGCACAATTTCTGACCAATTAAAAGGTAATTTTGTATAAGGTAATAATCGGGAGCTAGGACGGATCAATTTATTGTGAACCCGTTCTTCATCGCTTTTAAACAAAAATAACTAAAAAAAATGTGTTAAGTAACAAACAAGGCTTGCGAAACAGACGGGATTAGTTTGACCTGGTTAACGCAGATAAGAGAAAAATAACACGCACATTATTTTAAATAAGATTAGGCAAAACATAAAATACTTCTACGCTAATGTACTAACTTAAAATGAAATCTACAAAAATGTTTACGTTTTTTAAGTATTTATGAAGTTGAGGACACACAATACTGGAATTAACAAATCAGTGAGATAATTTAACACATATTTTATGTATTGTAAACAGATCAGAACCATTAAAATTCTCAAAAGTTATACACGAGACTCTAAGATTATCCCGAAACAACTCAAACTTTCGGGATAATCCGAACAAATTTGTTGGGACCAACGGCTGTCTTGTGTCCAACAGAACAGCCGTTGGTCCCAACAAATTTGAATTCTTAAAAAAAAAGAAAAAAGAAACGCACCTCGTAGTAGTTTATTTATAGCATAGTACAAAATCTCCAATAAGAAAAGTGCTTTTTTTCTAATCAGCCCCGAACCCGTGTTGAAAAAAACCAAAACAATTTTTTGTCGGTTCTAAGATCAGTTTTACGAGCGCCCTCAAATAGTAAATGAGCGGGATGGTGATATAATTTTGTCCCTGTCTGCCGCGGTGGAGAGGGTGGAGATGATATTAAAGACGTTAATAGTCCCTTGTAAGGATTCTTAGAACATGATGCATTCGCGTGATCTCTCTTGGAATAGACAAGAATCCACCACTAATTATACCAATTCAAACGAACAGACGTGCGATTGTTCCAAAATAACAAATACACTATTTAGTATCCTGAGCAGCCCGATTGGCGGCAGTAACCATCACCATCAGGAAACATAGTAAGCATTAAGGGCTTCATTTGGGCAAATGACATTTACAATAAAACTCGCTGGCGGCGGAGACAATTCAACAGGCCTAGAAATGGTGTTTTTTTTATCATTAGAACAATACACAAAAAAAAAAATTATAAATACAATTTTTTAAACTGACATTAACTTATTAATAGGTAGGTACAGGATTATATGCGCGCAATAAGCCGTTTTCAAGAGAATTTTCAATAAAAGTCAAATTCTTCTTGTGTTCTCACTTTTTTTGTGGAGTGTCTATTACTTTAACGAAAATTCTAATTAATACAATTGGTTCTTCACATGTTTAAGTATAATATATATTTTTTTCAAAGCAACTGTCTTGTCTATTTTTTGTAACATCTCCATTAAACAATGGATATTTTTAGTATTTAGCGTTTGTCTCCACCTTAACATAATAAGACATTGCCGAACTACCCAACCCAACTTTTTAAACAACGAACGTAGAAATAAATAATGGCGTTACAAGAAATGTAAAGGAATTTTAAATTTCATAATAACATCTCTACATTTCCTCACGTCTCGCCTCCGAGATAAAAGGATAATTATACGGCTAATGCGTTTCTGTGTATAATTTTCTATCCGTACTTCAAACTCATAACTACAGCATGCACTGTAATTGCTTACACACGCTTGGATTTTGGTTATATTATGATGATACCCCTTGTAATTATTTTAAAAAGCAGTCCGTCTATTGAGAACAGTTTCACTATCGAAATTTTAATACTTTTTCACTATTGGATTAGATTGAAAAATTAATATTAATGTTACCTTTGAAATTGACCTGCAGTAACTATTTTTTTCTTCCTTTACATATTATTGGTATCCTAGAGATAAGATAAAAAAAATGCATCATAAATCATCTAAACTAAACAACTGTGGGTTTATAATAATTATTTTTTATTACAAATGGTAATAAAAATAATTAATAAGTTTTTAAGTTTGGTAATAAGTTTTCTATTGAAGTTTTGATGAAATTTTAAATGAGGGTACATTTAACAAAGTTGTATTTTAAGTATATCGCCTCTGTCTGCAATAAAATTTTCAAATTTATGTTGTAAAAGGAAACAGACTATTTTTTGAACTAAACTAGTAGTATTACCAAAATGTTTCTTGTTACAAGAAACTTATTAAACTTATTTTTAATATTATTATTTTATGAAAAATTATAGTAAATTCTTATTATTAAAAATGTGGGTTAGTAGGCCAAAAAATTTATCGCTGTGGCCCTTTGCCGATAGAGTAACCCACTTATGTCTGGGAATTCAGATAACCCTTGAACTATTTATCCGTATGGCTTTGAGCGTATTTACTCTAATAAATTGTCGTTAAAGTTAAAAATAACTGACTCATTTTTCTATTCAATTAATCTCGCTTTAGTGTAAATTTCAATGTTGTTTAATTTTGTATATTGTGCAATGTTTATTCATCTATATACTATTCCGGTAGGTTACCAACAGTACACCGTCCCAATCAATCGCTCCCTACTCTACATAATGTTCTTGAGGATTATTTTAGGCGTTGCCGTTGGGTACTCTAAGTGGGTGACCACTTGACCTAAAAATATCCCAAATAGAACCCTCACGAAGTTCTCACACACGAATGTTTGCTTTACAAACAGACAGAAACAAAAACTATCTAACAAGCCTGTCAAAACGTGGAAGTTCATATATAAACGCAAACGGATTGTGTAAATTCTGTAAATGCATCATTTACTACTAATGTGTTCCGTTTTTAATTTTTTTTTATGTACCACGATTTTTTTTACAAGCAGACGCCGCGCCGCCGTTTAGATTTTGAACACTTGGTTCTAATATTTAAATACCGGCTGCACAATCTGCACATTTTGTGGCTGCACGCGACTAATTTTGGTTTCGCCACAAAATATCTCCCACAATGCGTGTCAGCTCATCCGGCACACATCATATATTTATATTTTATTTAAGACTTCGTTATCAACGTTTTACAATTTGTAAAATACCAGTTTGTTTTCACACTAGGGGCTGAGTAAAATTTGTTAAAATTAGGAGTTAACTGGTTACCGTAATAAAATGAATCAAGGCATAATTGATTACCTTAATAATTAATTATTTGGAGTCAACCTATTTTTGAAACAAAAGTAAACAATTAAATATTTTTGATTTTGATGAGAAAAAAAAAATGTTATTAAACTATAATTTCACGGTATCCTTGATGACTTTACGGTTCAAAACACGATATGTACAACTTCACCCGATCGGATCGTAATTAAAATATTTTTTATTTTATTACACTTCATTATTATAAAAGTGTCAATAAATAAGTAATGACGTTTAGAAGAATATCATATTATGCCTACTTTTTCTCAATACAGTTTTTTTTTATTTACGAGTATTAATTGAAACGCACGTATGCTCGAAGATTTTTTACGACTTTGAGAACATTATTTTAAAAAGCGTTATAGAATTGATCTTTAATACCAATAGTTTCCAGATATTATAACCGATTTGGGATGCAAGTTATGAATATTAAAAACAAATATATTATTATAAAAATTAGGACGCCTGGGAGCGGCGGTAGCATTGTTTCACTTCGCTCCACGGTGATCTATTCAAATTATTAAAATTACATGGAATATGCTCGTAGATTTGTGTCTCGAATTTCATCATCATTTTATATAAATATCATTTATGGTACGTTGAGCGTACAAATTACTGTGATTTTAAGATATACTTACGATAACCGATGAAAATAGGAAAACGCTAAGGAAATTATTCTTACCTGGAAAAGAAAACAATATCAAATGTTAGACGTTTTGAAATAAATAGTTATTTGTATAAAGAAAAAAGTTACTTGCATAGAATTAATTCTTACAAGTACACGTGCGAAAAATTATCACCCGTACATTTTACATACACATTGCAGACATAAATTGGACATAATTCTTGTAAGAATTATGATATATATTTTTAAATGATAAAAGCTTGCTCAAGTTTGACGACATGTGACTATCGTTCCCGAGAGATCACAAACCTAAGAAACTACCGAAGATTTTACAACCTATTTATCAAGATATCAGTGCAAAATAAATACGGAACCAAAATGTTACTCTTTCGAAATTTCAATGATTCGAATAAAACATAAGCTTAACTTGGTTACAATCTCTGACTATGAATTGAATTTTGACCTAAGCTCAGTTAGTTGATCGAATAGTTTTAATAATTTATTCGGAATGAACCCAGTAGTTACGCAGTTAAATGCTTGGGACAAAATGGCGGCTCATTACAGTAATAAGCACATGAATGTAACAAACAGAGAGAACCTAGAGAGGCGTTAAATGTAGACTGACCAGTTAGATTTCTAATGCCAACCGGTCCCTGTCAGAGTCACAGGCGTCGAACGGGTTAGATTGAAGATAAAAAATGAAATCATTAAAGTCTTATTAAGAATTTTTAAAATAAGGTAGTGAACTGATTGAAATATTATATAAATTTTCTTTAATACAAGCATATACAACATAACAAGTGAAGTTATTCTAAATAACATAATTGTAATTATTATACAACAAGAAGATCTTTTTGGATTACAATGTCATAATTATATTGAAACCTATTATTTTAATAACTGATAATAAGTGTTTTATTTTAAATGGAAAATTTACAAAAAAATGTATACCACGTATTGTGGTTTAATGGAGGCACGTGAAAATTAACGGGCAAAAAGCTTTTTCCACATGAATATGTCGTTGTTGAAATCGGGGCGTACCTAGGTAGGTAATAAGATTGCCAACGCGAGTAATCGTATGGCACTTTAATGAAATGAAACGCCGTTGTAGTATTAAAAATAAAGAAACAACTTTTAACAATAACGTATCTTTGCCTCATTATGTCTTTATTCAACTTTCGAAAGGGCAAAAAGTGTAAGTGTGGAAGACGCCTTGTATAGAAGGACCGAGTACTGATAATAATTTACGCTGACGTTTTTACAGTTGCGCATGAGTGGTTTATAGCTGCAAAACCAACAGCAAAGAGCATTACCTACGTACGTACAGGTAATCAATGGAAAAAGGTTGTCGCGCGTCCTTTTATGCATTTCATAAATTTAAATGAGTAATTTAAGTTTATTGAAGTAAAACTGGATATTTTTGTTTTTGATTATAAAAAAAGATTTAAGTAAAAAACACACAACAAAGGTAATAATTTTGTGCAAATTTTATTACACTTCTTTCCCAAGTTAGAATTTAGCTACCTTACTTGCAATTCTATATTTCCCATTAGATGGTGCTTCGTCTTACTTAAATTTCATGATTATTTTCGTCAGTTTGATTGATCGACTAATTTTGTCAAATTACAATTAATTAATTATTATTTTTTATTAATTTATTTATTATTTATCAATACAATAATGTTTCATCTGACTCAAGTTTTCAAAAACAAAAACTCAAGTTTTACCGTACACCACGTGACGATTACAGAAAATTTACTAAACCTTCAGATGACGCCCACGTACACTTCAGACTCTTCAATTACTTTAAGATAATATGTTATTTTGTGTCATATTCTGATTTGAAATATCTTACAATAATAATTAACATTACTTGTTTATAACAATTTTTGTATTGTTGTTAAAATTATATTTATCTGTAGTTAATTGTAAATAGTATTGTTTTAGCTTATATGTGATGTTTTTGGGTGTTATCATGTTATGTCGCTTTTTAATGTTTTAAGTAGTAATTAATTAATGTGTGTAATTGTGCCTATAACCTTAACAGCATGGATCACAGTGATATATAATTTACGTTGGTCTTTTAAAAGCTAAAAAATCTACGGAGCTTTAAATGCAATGAGCCCATGCTGCTCGACCCTTAAGTAACCCGCAATCATTACAAACTTCCTATGTACTACAAAGTAAATACAATAAAAAAATATCTTTATATTTTGCGATCGCCTTTTATGTAATCGAGTAAATCTTTGTAATGGTTTGTTGTTTCCATTCTAGTTTTATCTGATCGCTTAAGTCGAAGTCAGTCGAAGACTAATATTAGCTCGTATTCTTTAAAGATACATTCATACTTAACGTTAATATAAAACGAAGTTTTTTTTAATAAGTCATCAATATCGTAAGGGCGTAAATTGTGATCATCAGTCGTAAAGTAGGCAGACCCCTGTTAGGTGGCAGCAACCACCTCTTAGGCTCTTACACAACACCACCTCGGTACCAGAACTAATAATTGTGAGAGTAAGATATTTCCTCCTTGCATCTTTTAAATTCCTGGTACAGTTGGTGAAGTCCAATATTTGACATCATACAGTATAAAAATCACATAAAAATATTATAGCAACGTTTAAAGGATTGAATAGTAAAAAAAAGAACAAAAAAAAATCTAACAAAAAATCGTTAGAAAAAATTGCTTTACTGCAATTTTCTCCGCGAATCTAAGAGGTTGAATAACCTTATTCGCTCGGCGTCCTCTGCCCTGTACGGTGCGCAAGCGCAGTCTATTTGCCTCCCTCTCGCCCGCGTCCGTACAGATCGCGACAGATATATTGTTTGTAAACTCTCTTGTTGTGATCGTGTCCATTTTCGTGAACCCGTGCTCATGAGAATGTTCAAAAATATTGCTAATAACTTTATCGGGTTTTACGCTGAACACGTGCACTTTAAATAATATTTATCGAGCGCTTCGTTTACAAATCGACACTTGAGCAAATTGAGATTAATATAAATAAAATTGCTATGTTTTTCGAAACAGATTCTTACATTACGATTAAATAAGTATTAAATATTTTCCTCACATACAAATAGTTTCTCGATAACTTTCTGTACATTTTCCAATGTTTATTTGGTAAAATAATTTCTATAGTTCAATCACCTCTCCGCCTACATTGGTTAGATATATCGCTTTAAATTATTGCCATGTTACAATGTTTCCGGCGCTTGAATAATGAATGTTTAAACATGAGTCCCATTTCTGAACGGGTTACTTCGCGAAAGTTTTTCTTTAACCCCTCGTCTGTTCTCTCCGAACTTAACGAATCTCGTATTGTCGAGCCGATGTCTTCAAAGATTATATGAATGTACGTCCAAAACACACATTTTCCTTTACTATTACCAAAGATTTTCAACTGCATAGATCGGGCAATACGAAAGAATCCGTAATGTGACTTTTAGAGCCACGTGGTACAAAATCGTTCAGTAAATCGCCAACTTTACATGGCTATTTAGCTGCAGAAATAAATATTTTGATCAGCGAAATATCCATTAGGTCAGCAACTTTTTTTGGCTGACCTAGTACTTGCTGCCCAAATAGGTTTCTTGGCTGATCAATCATTAATTTGTTAGGTTAGGTTAGTTTTTTTTTTGCTGATCGATTAAATAACACCCTTTAGCTGCGCCATGGCCAGCATCCTGATTACGGCGATAGGATCAATATTTTTGTAGGAAAAATTTCTCAATGCCCTCTCTATATACTTATTTAATATTTTTGACTATTACTAAACAATTTATAAATAATTAACTATCCTTTTAAACTTTTGTTAAACGAATGCATACGACCTCAATCTGATTCGTTGGTTCATAGACGCGTTTAGAATACGACTTGGCGAAAGGCGTTCTTGAAATTTACCGTTAATTTAGCTACCTACTGGCGATGGAATTGTTTTGTTAGTATAATTGTCTCTATATAGGAGATAAGAAAATTAAATTTGAAATCGCACTACAATCAGAACAATATGTTTGAGGTGGTTCACTTCCTTGGCGGATAAATTCGGAATAAAATTGTTGTTGCAAGAGTTAGGTATCGACATTAAAGTTTCCATGACCAGAGGCTCTAGTATGAGTTTACGATACTACACTAATTCTACACTCGCTAGCGAGAACGTAAAAATTTAGTATGGAAAATCGTGAACTGTCAATGTCGAATTATCAATTTTCCATATAAATGTTTTACGCTCTCGCTAGCGAGTGTAGTATCGTAAACTCATGCTAGAGCCACTGATCTTTAGTTTATTGTGCCATTTTGCATTTCAATTCCGTTCAACGGTTTCCGAGTGATGAATTAAAAAATATTAAAATGTTCGCAAAAACATATCTATACATAAAATAAAATTGTAAACGAGCCGTGGACATTAAATACCTATAAAAAAAAACACAATTTGCACAGATTGTACTCATGTTATTGAAGTAAAAAAAAATAGATTTTAGAATTTTTACCTGTTTATGCGTTTGTGCATGGTAATCTCAGAAACGACTTAACCGATTTGAAAGCGATTTTCACTGATGTATTGCAGGCAAGCTTCCCTTCCCGTAACATTTAGCGTTTCCAATTGGTTTACAAACAAAAAAGTTACGCGCTATACTGAATACCAATGCGTACGTTGTTGCGGGCTCAGCTAGTTTACAATATTATACTAAGCGCAGAGACTTTATTCAGAGTTAACGTAAACAATACATACTATACAATAATTTTAACAAACTAGCCTCTTTACGAGAGTGACATGGTGGTATGCAACAGGTTTCTTTTTCTTCTAGATATTTTTATGATTTTAGACATGCTTGTTGACACAAAGTTGAAAACATTATACATTAGTGTGTGTGAAGTGTTGTTGTTGTACGTTCAGTAACACCGGTGCAGTTCGACGACCCCGCTGCGCAAGCGCCTATGGCAAAGACAACTTGGATGCGGAAATAGTCACAGTTATTTAGCGAGGTTTACGACACAAAAGTGGCTACTTAGATACACTAGCTCTATTATCAAATCACTATTTCATCCAGAAAACATTAATTCGAGCATAATAGGTGGGCTCATCATGATACTCTTTCTTTTGCTCGCAAATCCGCAATCACCCAATGAATATTTTCAATCATTGTAAAATTTATCTAATAAGTTAAATCACATGGTTATTTAAAAAATACAAGTAACCTTTTAAGGGGTACATACAGTACGCTTACGTATGCATTATTTTGAACTACGACCACAGAATAATAAACAGTCACATTTCAACATAGATTTACATAGAGAAAGTGCATCAGATTGTAACACAACCGCCTACCATTTTTCTAGCCGTAACATAACACTCTAGTGATAAAAAGCGTTACTATAGTTACAAAACCATTGCCACAAGAGAGATCGCATTCGCGGAGTGTCGGTTGTTAACCGCATAAGAGGTTTTTGGCCATGCTATTTGAGTAGCGCGAGTATAGTTTATACCTATTAGATATTTACTTCATTGCATGGAAATATGTAATGAACTTTGACTTGAATCTCAAAAGCATCTCTAAGCAAATTCACTAAAAAATAAATCGTATTTATTACGATTTATTCACCATATTTCTTAATGTTAAGGTCGGCAGCCAGGTTGGCGGTCCACTTGACGGTAGGTGGCTAACGTCGTCGGCTATAACACGAGCAACGCTACAGGTACTGCAAGTGTGCTGCCGTAGGATTAAGGTAGGTATTGGGGAGGGTTAGGGAAATGTGCTCGGTGAGTGCATCCCTTACTCACTCACCGAAATACAACAGCACACGTGCTGTTATTTCACTGTGATCTTCTGTAAGGGGGTGATTACTGCCGCCAGACGGGCTGCCCAAATGACTGCTAAACGCAGTGCGCCCTGCCACTACTTTCCAGATCCACACCAAAGCCAATTTGGAAATGAACTTTCCAAAGTTGACCCTGTCGGGAATCGAACCCGGAAACTCTAGAACAGAGCGTTAAGGCAGCACTCTAACAACTCGTCATAATTCCATTAACTTCTGTTTTTCTTTCTTCTTAATTTAACAAGCAATTTATACTTTAGTTGCTTGGCAATATTGGGTCACTTTTTCGAAGGTCGATTTGGAAACAAAGCATTGAGTGTAGTAATAAGAAATTCAAGAAACCAAGTTGAAAAAGAGAAACACGTCAAAGCTTGCTGATACAATTAAGCGAAGAAGATATTATGCTTATTATTATTATAAATGCCTTAAAAACATTATTTATTTCATTCTTACTGGGCGATGAAGATGGGATCATACTGCAATCTGCCAATTCTCGTACTTCACGTTCGATTTGACGAGGCTTGAAGCAGCCTAGAGACTAGCTCGCATTTATGCGAAATGAATCTATTAATAAGCTTACAATTATATAAAATACATTAAAGCAATAGAATGCAGACAATTTCGTTAAAAAATCGCAATTACATAAAAATATCAAAATTTTTTGTATGTAGTTGCTAATTTAAAGTTAATACTACATATTATGTTTTTGAGTAAGGTCATTTAGACATAACATTTGAAAGGGAACCACTAAGAATGAATTGAAATTCGTATCAACTGTTTACCGTTAACACGTGGAGACGGAAGGTCGATGCCGAGCCAACCCAGTAGGGCCTCAGAACACAAGTTAACGGTATAATTCGCAGTTATTTCCAAGTTCGTTCTATGTAGATGTTTTTGTTCAAATTTAGAGCATTACGTTTTTATTCAGTTTCCAATATAGATGTCAAGTTTTTTTTTGAATAATGTGATAAGTAAAATGTTACCAACTACCGTGCTACGCTTCACAGAGATTTATCTGAAAATTATATCAAATTCACACAAGATATTAACATAATTCTTTTTAAAAATGCATGTAAACAACTTTACAATACGCTTCAGAGAGACATAATGAAACATTTTATACACTAACAGAGGACTCGCAATCTTTGAAGACTGTAAATCTGAAGTGAGCTAGCACGGTTCCATACTGATACAGAACAGTAATGAACGACAAAACGTAAAACATAAAAGAAATATAAGTTGTCAATCACAAGACTGTCCTTTTGAAATTGTATTGAAATAATTAACATAAATATTAATAATTCACCCACTTACGGACGCTCGTTCACACACAATTAGCTGCATTATACGAACGACCATTCACACACCGAACGCATCAAAACAGGAATCAAATCTAAAATTTAGATCGTAACACTATATCACTAATTCTTATCTTCAAGAATGCCATGAAATATTAATTTTTCACTCAACAATAACATATTTTTATTGTAGTGGCTTTTTTTAAATGCTCTCGTACGGAGAGCAGCGTCTTTTGTGTTGGTTGACTTGAAAGGATTTTCGATTTTAAATTATTTCGTCTCTTAGGAATTTAACTATTGTATCTGATTGTATGTGCTTTACCAGCTTTACTTTAATAAAAACTATCTTTAATTGAAATTGTGTCAGGGTTAGATCAAAGGTTAAGAGAAGTTTTTGAAATAAAATGTCAATGCCATTTGTTATATATTATTATGGAAGCAATAATTACTAAATTGGTTCAAATTTGGTCTGAGACAAACTGCTTACAAAAGTATTCACCTCGTTTTATTCAAGTGACTAACTTACTATATTGTTATATTAGTCATACTATATATTTTGTTTACAAATCATTCTATCTGGGTCTTCGGGGCACGATTAAGCGATATGTAATGTTTTGTGTCGAGAGGAACCTATGTAAACAAAGGTGTGAAAATACAAATAAGCATTTTATTTGAGCATTTGTGTGTCCGTCATCTTCTCTTAATAATAGGATGTGAAGAATTAACATTTCAATACGTATTAACATAATTATCCATTCATAGAAACGTATCCATCATCCGGACACTTCTGGACTTTAACGGTACATTTGAGACAGTTGAGTTGTCACAAAGAATGAAGTGTTGAAGAGTGACCCACAAGTGAAGGACTTGGTTAAAGTTCATACGAGTTTCTCCGTATCACAATAACATTTATTTATAGGGTTAATTAATAGTGCAACTAAATATTGTTTTCAGTCATTCCCCAAGGCTCAATTCTAGGACCCTTACTTTTTTATGAGAGAACTTTAAAATATGTCCCTTCATTAAAATGATATTATTCTAGTGTAATGTATGATCCAAGTGCATATATACATTTCTTGGTATTTCAAAAGTGTTTTCATATCGCCTGTTCACCAAGTACCGACCCACGCAAGTGAAATCGCTTTCTAGTCACGTCTGCATGAAGGCTCATAAGCAAACAAGCTTATACCAACATTTTGAAATTCAAGGGCACGTTGTCGATATAATGAGCCTCTGTTTGCACTGTGTACTCGGACTTAGTTTTACTCTTCAAGCGCTCAAACAATTCGACGTTTTTTGTGAGTCAAAATTGACTTATGACATTTCTTTTCTAAAAAAAATTATATTTTTTACAATTTATGTAAAAATCTTTAAAAAGTATCTACCTTCAAATTTTCATAGATTCCCATCAGTATCATGTTATAATTCCTGCTGGATAAAAAAATATTAAAATTCTACACGATCGTACACATTTAAATGAATCACTAGCTGTGAATAATAATGAAATTGAACAAATTCTTTGTCAGCCAACGCCTTGGCCTTCCACAATAGTGCTTTCATCAAAGAATAAAAACATAAAAATGCATTTAAATGTAAGCAGAATTGAGAGCATCTAATCCGACCGCGTCACGAGTGATTCGATTGTGCTGTTCTCATTATAATTCGAGATATATGTCCGAATAACTAATGCGTTGATGTCATTTGATTTATAAATACATTCGAGGACTTCGACCGAACCTTAGTAATTCATCAAACGTTTTCACGCCCATCCCCTGTTTGGTGACACTGGCAACAATGTTTATTTACATAATGGTTTTCTTTCGGTTCACTTTCTACACATTCAAGCTATGACCGGTAGAGTTAATTATCACATTTGTTCCCACGTTTCTAGGTCAAGCATTATCGATACGGTTCAAGGGCGATAGAAGCACTGATATCAATACTAAAATTTTGCCATCAAACTAATTTACAATAACATTTAGATTTTTGTTGTTCACGATTGTTTTATTTGAATACGTCTTTGTAGAATACAAACATGTCGACGAATTGAAAGTATTTTATCAAAGAAAAAAAAATTATAATAATATTATAATTGTAAGATATCATTAAAACTATATATATAAATTGGCTCACAACAGTCGTAAGTTAGTGTGATATTTTTTTTAATATTTCATAAGAGATTAACACGAAACTAAAATTCATTTCACAAATAATACCGAATGTACGGCTAAAATTTTCAAAGAAACCGTTATATTTGTACAAGTTTAAATTAACAGTGTGGCAGCAAAGCAGCTGTTTATCTTTGCAAACTCAACCAGCGGAACATTACCGTTTTTATTTTAATTTTTAACATTCGAACCTTTAAAACAATACACCTCAACATCAATGACTTTTACGTGATATTTATAATCTTTTAAATATTGTGCAGCCAGACATAAATTCACACGGACAGCTGTCAGACGAACAAAATCCGGCGCATTCCGCAATTGAAATTGACGCGTTCCATTTAAAACAATAAATGCGCCTTCTAAATTGAAAAGAATTAAATCTGACTAAGCAGGAACGTGTTGGTGTACGTTATTTTACTCCATTTACACATAACGCGTGAGGATATTTTAAAAATTTTAAACAAAACGAACGAGGCAATACACATAGACACACGAAGGTAAAAGAGCACGGTAATTATTTATTGATCCGGTGCAAAATGGGAAAAAATCCCCCTTCGCGTTGTTTCAACGGACACAGACATGTGGACGGGAGGAGGATAGCTGCGAAGGGGTCCGGTCGTTCACATAATATTCGTTGAAAGGTTGATAAAGCAATCGATATTATCAATTTATCACTATGTGTTTTTATCAAATATACATAAATACTGATAATGAAAATTAGAGGCCAGTGTAGTATGAGGAATACACGAACAGAAATAAAGTTTCAGTAACCAATGTACTTAATTACTACAAAGGGAAGGGAACCACTCTATAACACAACCGAAAGACACTTTTATATTTATTTTTCGTATACACGCTTCAGGAACCAACAGAATTTTGTTATTTTCCTTAGATTTAAACTATACTTAGTTAAACGATTAACACAAAAATCGATGAAATATGAGAGAGAAAAAGGTAAGTAACAATAATATTTATTTTTTGTCACAAGTAACAGGCACGTGGAAGAGAATTTTTGTACAATAACTATTGAAAAACGATGAGACCGATAAATAAACAGCAACCAACTAGGAAATATTTATTAAGGAAAGTGTTTTAGCAACAATTTTTAATGACGCGTATAAAACGCGTTTAGCCCGTGACGGCGGCGGGCAGTTTCCCATAATTTCGTGGCGCACACGTGCAATCTCCCAGTTGCTCTGGTCATGGGAAAACATTTAACAAGGGTGATATATGTTGATAGTATCAATTATCTCCCTAGAAACAAATGCACGCCACCGATTGGGGTATTAATGAAAAATTATAGATGCAATAATAATATAAATAGTCAATAGAAACACGAATGTTTCGGGGACGAAACAATTATTGGTGTGTTTGATGGTTGCAGCTTGAGAATACATTGGCGAGTTTATTTCCATTTAAAAGTTCAATGCCATCTGTGTATTTATGAGCTTGTTTAAATGTATGTATTTCTTGTAATGAACGATGAATAGAACTGTTATTGAAGTCACGTTGACAATTAGACCGGCAATATATTTTAACCAAAATGCACATGATAGACACAAAGCCCGTCCAGGTTTCATATATGGGTTACAATATGGAATTATGCCAGATTCATTTATTTATTTAAATTAAATAATTTCTCATAATAAATGTATCTAAATGTCAATTTACTAGTGGAAACAATTCTGCTATATTGTATTTTTGAACAAATTTCGTTAATAATTCAAGTTATTTATATTTATATTAAAAAAAATAATTTGGATCGATGTTGAACGTCTACCAAGGTGGTAAATTTATTCTAAATTCCATTACCAAAGTAATTTACGCTAATATGAGTGAATGTGTAAATAAATAAATAAATAAATATAATAAATTATAATAACTACTTTTCGCAAGAAATCCTGTCCGCGTCAAAAATTACCATTTTATGGTAAAAATTGCGTAAGGGTTACTTACATGTGTCATTTTAATGATTATATTTAGGCATTTAGAACATGTTTCAACATGTTCTGCTTTGTAAAAAGGTAGGTATGATGCGACAACGAACAACAATCCACAAATACTCTCGGGCTTCCTGGCCTTCAGACTATCAATGAAAGTGACAAGTAAAAGTTATTGGATGTCCTATAAATCCGTGAGATATTTACTCTAAACGTCACAGGAAATGAGTGAAAAGTAAAAGTGCACTTTCACTGAGCCATCAACAGGAATGAATCTCGGATTTTACGGTCTGTGGCCTCTAGAGTTCCCATAGAAAAACCCCTTTGGACTCCTCGGGCGTAACTGACGCGATTTATCAGCTGTTTTTATGGTGTGCAACGAACGTTAATGGTCTTATGATAAGAGAATGGGGGTGCAGTGTCATTTTAAAGTCGTTAAAGACATGCAATGATAATCTTCAGGCGACAGGTCAATCTGTTTGAACTTTGATTCAAGGCGCTTTGAAACCGAACGCGTTCTCAACGTTTTAACCATTTAATGGAATTTTAATTGCTTTATAGTTAATATTGAAACACTGTGTAAAAGAGTAAAGACAGTGAAAAAATTGTCTATGCAACGGCGTCGTGATTACAGACCGTCTCATAATCCCAAGTTCTAAGACAAAGGTCCTGGAATGACGAAATTATAAGATTACAACGCAACGCTCTGAACGATCAGATCGCATGATGACGAGATTAGCTACTTCTAGACTCTTTTTATGGAAGAAATGATAGATCTTAACTTTACAATACAATGGTAAGAACAGGAACTGTGGCCGACGAAACAAATTTTTGGTTTGGTCTCTCTGACATACACTGAATAATAATATAACACATTAGAATACTGAGAATTAACACAGTTCAAAGTGTGTATGTTTTTTAAATTATCTATCGCAGAAAACATTAGGTACGCTTTTAATGCGTGTTTCATTACTTCGGTCCTTGATCTACAAATGAAACAATAACACACTTGTGGGACGACATACTTACGTATATGAGGCAGTAATTTGCCAACATATTAAGCTCGCTATTCAATTTATTACGAATCATGCTTCTAGCCTCAGAGCCTGAACGGGCCTGATATCTAGTGTGATAGCCCTCCTCATACCTATAGAGGATAAACTTATGCACAAAGATCATTAGAATGTTGCATGCCGGAGAAGATCTTCAAAAGTATGTGAAGCCCAAGCACACAATGATCCCATATCTTGCAGAGGCCATTACAAGTACTCCGCAAAGATACATTATATCCGAACATGGGTCGTGATTAACGGAGACACACATCGATGATAGTTACTTATGGTTTTTATGTAATTATCATTATCTTTAATTATGAAATTTCATAATTCAAGATGATGTTTGACAATTAAACAATCTGTTTTAGCTCTGGTCAAATATAATATCATTTGAAGGAGAGGACATATTTTTTAAGCGAAAGAAGAACGTTAATTTAAAAGAAAGTTGTAGCTCCGAATGGATGGACTGTTTTTTTTTATTGAGAACGTTTTAGAATATTCGTTTGATGAGATCGATTGTTATTTCTGAATTACTATGATTTTAAATAAGCTTTTATTAATTTTAGTGTTGAAAATACGATAATTAATTAACATTTCCAGCGCCAGTATCCCTTCAAAGGGTCATAACAGGTAAGAATTAATAAGGTACGTCGAAAACCCTGTGAAAAGTGAGTTTTTATCCTGGTTTAGTCGTTACGCGCATTGAACCATATCTGTTGTTTCCTTAGGGCCGGTTCACACGTGAGGCAGTGTTTCGTGAGAAACGTAAAGTACGTTATACGTTACATTAGTTTCATGTCATTGACTTGACTACCAATTACTAATTGGTCAGTAACAAGTGCAACTAATGGCCACCTGCACTATCATTAGTGACAATTAAGTACCTACCATAAATTAAGTTAGTATGCCTAGGACTATAATAAATATTTTTACTAGCATACGCCACTTTATCTTAATTAGTCTCAGTTTTGACTCAGGCATAAAATATTAATGTCTATATAAAGTTCATACAATTTACAGGAATGTGCATTACAATTTTATTAATAACAAAATATATTTTTTCTTGTTGGATAACTGCTTTATTTTCTATGTTTGAAAGAATTATTTACATTTGTCTAACAATTACGTAGGTAGGCGGTTTATTCCAATACGATTATATAAAAAAAAAGTTTGCTTAGAAAACAAAACGCATGCACATCATAGAATTATAAACTGTCGTCTTATTTCTACTTCTATGATACACACCATGTTAGCTACAATTTGAAATCGATCCGAACCAGTTGATAGAAACGGGAGCTTTATTTTCTCAGATCAGACAAACAAGGTTGTTGTCTGATCTGAGTTTATTTTATACTCATATACTTGCCGATGTTGGGTGGGCACCGTGTAGGGTTGCCAAATGTTTTTTTTTACAAACTAAAATATATTAAAATGAAAAACAGCCTTTGCAAATGCCTATGTTAGCGCTATAATGAAGACATCGTAGCTTCTTTACGACCAATATCACATTTAACAGCAAATATTTTCATACTCGAATGAATACTCAGATGAATTTGATTTATATGTCTACACTTTACTTCGACTTTGGTATTTTTGATGAAATCCACTACTTAAAAGATCAATTTGATTATTTTGAAACAATTTTTCAGTGCAATTCAAATTTTATCATTTTAGGTGTACCAACCCTATGCGACAGTCTATATAGGTGCGGTGTTACGCGGGGGTTGCGCTTGCGATGCTCGCGCGACACAGATGCCATACAAGCGATCAATACGACCGTTACTGTTCCCCTTATCTACACAACATTTAAACTTCGAACACGTGTGTTGACAACTTTTTGTTTACACCCGCATCGTAGGTTTTTCGCGACTAAACCACGTTTATAGTTGTGAGTAGAAAAAAAAGGACTTTTTCAAGTATACACTTCAATTCTTCAATGGATTTCAAATTCGGGAATACGTTATGTAGTAAATTATTATTATTATTGAACTCTTTATTTGTACTAAAAAAGACAGTAACAACAAGCAATAGTACATAAGCCGGCTTTATAGCGATTTCTTTTTATTATATTATATTAGCATATATATTAGTATATTAGCAATTCTTTTTGTGTTCACATTTATCTTGCTCGCGGTCAAAAGACGTAAAGTTGCCTACGTGGTTCACGTTCTTAGACATGAGCGATGCGACCTGCGTCAGCTGGTCGGTGATGATGGGTAAAGTAGCCGGAAATTGGGCGAGGAAGAAGTCGCGGCTGAAGAGCATCAGAGAGTGGCCTGGGTTGGTTTGCGATTTATTACGACAGAAATGTTGATCTGAACCGCAAGAAGAAGTTCACACTTAGATTACATTCACGTATAAAATGACAGTTAAAAAATCAATATAGCCGTTACGAGTCAGTGTCCGCGAGGGTGCTCGTAAGGGGTGTCCCGCACGCGTCACTATTGCACCGCCATTACATATGATGAATCACCGGCTCACAATATGCCACGCGATTCATGACTGCGGATTTATCACTAGTACCAGAGGAGTACAATGATTCAATAAAATATGTACGTACTAAATTTTTATGTAAGCATTAAAACAAAACATGGATACACGAGCTGTTTCTTTCTTTATTTATTTTGTTTTATTTATTTATTAAAGATTCGGGATATATTTGTAAGAATTATTCTGTGGCCTAAGGACCATATCGCAGAAGTAAAAAATTAAAGGGTTAATTAAAAAACTAAATAAAAAGAAAATGCCATTTGGGTGTATGTTGTGTGTGCGTCCTACGTGAGATGTTGTGACTTATTGGATGCCTTTCATTATAAATTCTATTTCGTCATAATGTAGTTGACTTAAGTGTTAATGAAAAAACAATATCAAACTTTAATCGCAATTATGTTCTTTTCTGTATCCCTGAATGTTTATGCAAAATTTCACGATGATCGGTTTAGTAATTAAGGCGTAGAAGCGCATTTATATTGATTAGGATAACATGGTCTTAGGAAACATTTGATGAACCCGTTGGATGAGTGGTTAGAGTGCTTGCTTTAAAGCCTAGGATTCCCGGGTTCGATTCCGGCTGGGTCAACTTCGAAAAAAAAATTAACTTTTCAAATTTGGCTCTGATTTGTATCTGAAAAGTAGTGGCAGGGCACATTGCGTTTCGCTTCATTTGGGCAGCCCGTCCCAGGGCAGTAATCACCCCCTGACAGAAGACCACCGTGAAATAAAAGCACGGGTGCTGTTGTGTTTCGGTGAGTGAGTATGGGATGCCAGTGCCCCATTTTCCTATCCAATCCCTTATGCTTAATCCTATACTGTAGTCGGCAACGCACTTGCAGCAGCTGTAGCGTTGCTTGTGTTATAGGCGACGACGGTAGCCACCTACCATTAAGTGGACCGTCAGCCTGTCTGCCGAACCTACATTCTTTCTAAAATCAACTTTAGAGTGTTACAAGTACCTAAGTAAGTGCTTTCATAACTTTCATGCTAGAAGGGACACGAGCTAGCGCCAAAAGCATCTTAAAAACTGTTGCTGACGGATATACCTAGGTAATAGGTAACTCTTTAATTTTTAAACGTTTTATGAATATTCTAATATAATAAGTTTTTCGTAAATTAAATAAAAAAAATATGTAAATTAAATTAAATAATAACAATGTAAATTAAATAATAACTAACAATTTAATAAAACAAATTATCTAAAAAATAAATAAAATAAATAGCATCGAACGTTAAATAGCAGAAATAGCAGAAGTTAATATATTATTTACATGACGCAAATTAGCCAATTGCCACTGGAATAATACAACAGAGCGATTGGCGACAGAAACCCCTTACGCATTTGATTCTTGAAAATCCAATTTAAAAATTTTTGGATATCCCGCAGTCAAAGTCCACTCCAGTTCCCATAAACGAAAACATTTCAAAGTTCAACGACACTAGTAAAGGTGTAATTACGTAAGTACAACGATAGTTCGTGAGGGACGTAAGAAAATGGGTGACCCGGTTATTTCCTTGGACCCCCCACTTTGCTCTTACAGTTGGTCAACTACAAACAATAACACTTTGACCCTTAGACTTCTCGAGTGCTCTTAGAAATGCATTAGAAACGCACATCTGCTGTAATGTAATATTTCGTGTGAGCATTGCAACATTTCAAAGTGCGTGTAAAATTACATTTGTATGATTTGTGGAATATGGAGTGAAATTAAACTGTACGCAAAATTGAAAGTAGGTGTAGGTTTATATTATCGATTTTACCTTATATTGTTGTTGTATATTGTTTATTAATATATTATATTATTTAAAGCATAAATTGGATTGGATTTTCTTTTATCTATCTTTAAAAAAATTAACATATCTATACATATAATAAAATCGTAAACGAGCCGTGTCTGTACAATATAAAAAAAAAAAAACAATTTGTACACTTTATACTTATGTTACCGCGAAGTAAAAAATTTTTTTTAGATTTCTTGTCTGTTTATCTGTGCGTTTGTGCACGGTAATCTCAGAAACGGCGTAATCAATTTAAATGCGGTTTTCACTGATGTATTGTAGCAAGCTTCCCGTAACACTCAATGTTTGTTTCATTCGAATCTCTTTACAAACAAAAAAGTTACGCGTTATACCGTATACCACGCGTACGAAGTTGGGGGCTCAGCTAGTTTAAAATAGAATTACTCGCTTAAAATTAGATGCTTTAAATTAATCTTTTAATATGTTTGTTATTTTGATTCATTGTTATTAAAAAGATGTAATATATTTTAAACAGTATAGACAACAGTCTATACTGTATGTTAAAGTATTCTATTTTGTAAGTTAGTCTATAATTTTAATTGAAAGAGTGAACGCTTTACGCTCGCTTGATTAACTCTAAGTTTTAAGAATGAAGTAAATTCAACAATTATTGTTATATTTTCAACAAGTTTTATCTACATAGGTATGGTGTTCTTGACTTGTTAAAACCATAAACGCATCAGAACTATGTAGAAACATTGATATATCTTAATTAATTTGGGAATTTAAAATATAATAAAATTGCTAGGTATTTTGTTAATTTCATAAAACGAAATGGGTCGCTAGTAATATTAATTACATCTACATGCAGTTTTAATACAAAAAACCATCAAGTAATTAATTTTGCGGATAAAATATAATACCTACGATAATGACATTGAAATACCTTACGCAATAGATTTAAAAACATTGCTCTTGATAAAACAGTCTACGACGACGACGCCATTTTGCAATGAACGCAAGCGTCGCGTTTTACGCATGCGTGGCACGATCGCGCGATGCTTTTGAATCAACGCGCCTCCCGTCCCGCCCGCGTCCTAAAAATCTATACAGCTACTGTCAGCGTCATAAAACTAGTTTTTAAACGCGACTTCGCCCGCGTTGAAAAGTAAAAAATATAAAATTATATGAGCAATAATTTATTCATCTTTATTGCTGTTATAGTTTTCCTAGGCGTTGGAATTTTATTTTTATGATTTTTAGGAATAGTTCCGGATGAAAGGTAACCTGTATTCTGTTAGAAATATAATCGGTTAAGTAACTAGTTAAGGCGTGAAACGGTAACAGACGTTACTTCCACATTTATAACAGCACATGACAATACAAAACTATAGTCAACACTGCAACTCCCTTTCACTATGTAAATGGAGTGATAAAGACAAAACATTTTACTAGGACTAGGATTGTGGATACTTAACCTTATTGAATATCTAATTACGTTCGAATGCAATTACACACATAACTAGTTTACAAATGTACGAATTAACAGAATAGGTGTCATCGTATGGTACCGATGACATAGTGTACCTATGTATAATACAACAATATTATGTAGATAATAATAGATAACAGCACTGCTAATAATGATGGATAGCATTTATTTTTGTGCCATCAGAGGCAAGGTTACTCAGTATGAGAGGCAAACAAACGTGTTTTCATAGACAAAATAATATGTTTTTTCTGTCTATACATTATGCATTTCTTGGAAGATATCTTGGATTAATCAGTTTCCAGAGAATTTTAAATCTAAATTCTAGATATTTATCTATTAAATTTATATCCTTTTTTACAATTATAACACAGTGACAGGCACACGAAAAATAATATAATTTTTAAGTTCACAAAGAAAATATGTGTCTAACTAGAAAAACTTTATTATGCAACCTCTTACCTATATCGTTAAGAAAGTTTGGCTTTCTTTTACTTACGTATTGTTAGTGATATGTGAAATATATTGATAGGTATTACATTTACAAGACACTACAATGTTTCGCCATGAATGGAGTATAGTAAACAACGTAGTAAGCACATTTAATAATTGCCAGAAATTGCTAACAAACGCGTCGCCAAGTGTTGTTTGCCAGCGTTCGCTCAATACAACATGTGTTGCATAGTGCTAATGTGGGAGGTGTATTTTGTCACAATTATTTTATTTATCGCTAAGTGGGTCAAATAAATATGTCGCTAAATTTGTATATACACACTACTTTGTTAATTAACCAGGGCTGCAATATTATGTATATATACCTAACTGTTTATGCCTTAGTCAATTTTAATTATAATTTGAGCACTTCTATCAGTTTAGTTTGCACCATACTTTTTAGGAATGTTTTATAATGACTTTAATTTGTAACAATTGATATATTTTACACACTTATTTCAATACTAGCTGAACCCGCAACTTCGTACGTACGCGTGGTATTCGGTATAGGGCGTAACTTTTTTGTTTGTAAACCGATTGGAATGAAACAAACACTAAAGGTTACGCGATGCGTGCTACAACACATCAGTGAAAACCGCATTCAAATCGGTTAAGCCTTATCTGAGATTTGCGTGCACAAACGCACAAACAAACAGACAAAAATTATAAACTATTTTTTTTTCTGAACTATTTTTTTAACCTAGGTAGGTATCATAAATACAATATGTCCAAATAGTTTACGATTAATAAAATTAATTGTTTATGATCCAATAGCTCAATTACGATTTTTTTTATGTATAGAATAGATAAGTATTTCCAATTTCTCTAAAATCTACATAAATACAATGTGTTCAAATGGTTTTTTTTTAATATTTAATGTACAGTACAGACAGCTTCTTTACGATTTTATTATATGTATAGAAAAAAGGCAAGGTAGAATATTGTTAACAAAATAAGTACAATTATAAAAACTGTAGAAGGTAAGATATGATTTTAAAAAAAATGAAAAAGTCATCTACTTGGTAGAGCATGAAATATGATCTACAATTATATAATAATATTTACTGTTTCCAACCTTTCTTCCCAACTGTGACACAAAAAATCTCTATTGTTCTATACAGGAACAAGAAAAACAATCTAATTGGTAGGTCAACACAGAGCACACGTCCACAATGAATTTAAACATATTCATTAAAAATTAGGCATTAAAAAGAATTACTTTGATCTTAATTTTTAATTGCTAGCTACTAAATTATTTTAAGGTTTCTTCAAAGACCCTTTATGACTTTCTTAACACTTATTTAGTGGACAAAAAATATTTGCACATTAGCCATTTAATATTAAATGAAAGGGTTGAGTAATTTGGAGCTTAAGTTACAAGGGGGAAAGAAAGATTAAAGTTGAAAAAGAAACTGTTTAAGATTTAATTTTAATGAGCAGGAAGTACCAGAGTTCAATAAACATTAGCAAAGGATTGTGAAGATTTTGTATTTAGTATATTTAGTTCCTAGTTAAGTAGGTATTCTACTTAGGTACCCTACCTCAATTAATTTTTTTTTTCATCAAATTGTTTACAATTAGACATTGAACCAATTTTTTCTACACTTTCTAAACAAATTAATATAAACTTAAATGTTGTTAGACAGACCTCATATTTGAAAGAAATGCTATGTAACAAGAACAAATCATCTTTATTTTTAAAAAGTACTAGGTGAGTAGATTACATACCTAATAAGTAATAGTGCCAATAATGCTCCGATTTTTACTGACATATAAATATTTCATAAAAGAAATGATCAAATACCTACATTTGTTGGGAGAGATTAACTTTTAATATTATTAGCATATTGAATAATTGTAAGGTCAATAAACAACATGAACATTTTATCAGTGTTGTTGACAATTGACTTTATCATCTTTATATACCTATGTGTAAATAAAAAATTCAATATATAAGTAAAATTATGAACAATATGTAGAGTAATAAATAGCGTTAATAATTTACACACAGTTTAAAGATTTTACTAATTAATAATATATATCCACAACTTACTGTACTTAAACTTTATGTAACATACATGAATTAACAGGTAACTGATTAGTTAAAATTGTAACTTTAATAGCTTGATAAAAATAGTTATTATAATTTAGATTTTACTAATTGTAATTTTTAAATAGTACTAGCGACCCAGGCCTGGCTTCACACAAAGTTAAAATTTTGAAAAATCCTTTCTTAGCTGATGCTTACGTTATAATAAAATTCAGCTTCAATTTCAGCTTGCTAAACTTAGTAGTTTTTGGACTAACGATTTCATAAGTATAGATTTATTATAAACTTACCTGTTATTCTTCTTTGAGATTTGCTGCATTCTGGACTCGAAACTTTAGCTTCTTGCGATGGCTTTTTGGGTTTAGGAGAAATCATGGTTGCTCTTCTCAGAGCCGATGGCACAGACGAAGCTGGAACGAGATGCCACGCGTATCTCTGCGATCCTGGCAGGGGTTGTTCAGATGTGAAATCGAAACCCCATTTCTGGCTGTCGATCTCTGTCTGTCTGGCTAACTCGCGCTCTACAAATTTTCTGTTTTCCTCCCTGTCGACACAGCCGAACAGATTTCTCCGTACGTTATCCAATGTGGTCACCCCTCGTACTCTCAGTGATCTTGTGTCAAACATAGTAGTGGTTTGTAGCCCCGGTGCCCTCACACTTAAGGTAGACATCTCTTCTACACCCAGTCCAACTCTATGGCTAATCACAGCGCGAACACACTTCTCCGATATCATCCGTGTAGCTTTCTTTACCTAGCGTAAAAAAAAAGGCAAAATTCAGTTCGTAAAATCGATTACACTAATGAAATTGTTCATCACGCAACAGTAAAACACAATTTTATGGAATTATTTTGTTCAAATGTCAGTAAGCGTAAACAATTCGTGACGTAACAGACAGCTTCGCAACGTGACGCATGCGCACGACACACGACACGAACGAAATACAAAACGCCACTAACTAAAGTGACTGAATTTGCTGAATGACGACCGGGCCGGGCGACTAAACTAAACTAGCAAGAGAGCCACAGACTACTATGTAGCGTGTAGCGTGCCCTGCGCACGCAGGCAAAAAAAAGTGAAAGAGTAATGGCGTATGCTATACTAGCGCCAAAGCGCCGTCGGCTACGTGGCGGTCACCTCTGTAAACTAGATGTAGTTTATCTCCTCACCACTGTGTGGCGTTTGTGGGAGTTCGAATCATTACCCCATGTGCACTTTTGATTGCCAGTTACGAATTGATCGTTTTCCCTATTTTGTTTCCCCGTTAAGATACCGTTAACATATCAACAATTTATTAATAATTATTCAATATATTTATTTTCCTATCTTAATTTTAAGTTTTTTACAATATATATATATATATATATATATATATTATATATATATATAAACAATAAATATTATAAAACCACTTAAAATTAGAATTCCGCAGATAGCGGGGCAAGGCCCAAGCTACCGGTCGGTGGTTAGGACTGCAGACTGCATTATTTGTTAAACGCGCTTGAAAGTTAAATGATAACAATACGGTTAACAATATGTATTTAATGGGCAATTGTTTTTATTCGAGCAATATACTTGCACCGCACTGCTGGAGTGGTCCAAGTGCGCGTCGTGAGACATCGGCAAGGGCACAACTGAAAATCAGCGCTGTAACAATGTTGCAACCTAAGCTGAGTTGTGTCCTTTTGGTGTTTACTTCTAATGTTTTTTTTTTGTTTTGTTCATATGTTTTTCTGTTTAAATGCCAATAATTTTTTCTTTCTTTCTTTCTTTCTTTCTTTCAACATATTTATAGTCCTTTTAAATTATATTATTTAAATCTAGTTTGTTTGATTATTATTATTATTATATTAAGTACTATGTGAGCCCGCGACTTCGTACGCGTGGTATTCGGAATAACGCGTAACTTTTTGTGGTATTGGTTAAGCCGTTTCTGAGATTAGCGCGACAGACAAACATACAAAAATTCTAAAAACTATTTTTTTGACTTCGGTAACCTAAGAACAACGTGCATAAATTGTTTTTTTTTTTTTTAATATTTAATATACAGACACGGCTCGTTTACGATTTTATTATATGTATAGATAGGAGTAAAAATAAATTTATACGCAATTTTTTTTTATAAAGAATAAGAAAATGTATTTTGAATTATACTTATGATTACCTAACAGTAATTGCACTATAAATGGTGTTGCAAATTTATATACAACGATAGCTAAATTACAGTCAGACATAACTTTCAAATTATATATACCAAACAACATAATTTATTATAAATTATATATGTATTGAATACTGTACAAGTACAATATGTCCAATAAGTACAATTTGTCCAACTTTTCTGTTTGGTAGCCCTTTCAAATCCGACAACACGATTTCAGGTGAGTGATACATGCTACATTAGTCGAATAGGCAAATGAGGCAAACAAAAAGCATATTAAGTACCAATGTTTTTAAACAATTTCCAAACATTTTATATAAAATTAAATAAGCGAATACGAATAGCTCTATGAAGTAATATAATTAAAATATACTTAATGGAGATATGTTTTAGTAAATTGAAATATACATTATGACATTTGAATGTGTATAACATTACTGAAAGCTATTGGATACAGTTTACTCATGCAATATTGTTTGAACACATGCAATGCACGCTTTCTGAAAACTGATTTCATTTTTTATATAACAAAGACTGCAAAAATTGGAAGGATTTTCTTGTTGGAAAGGTCGAATTCTTAAATATTTTAGTACATTAAAATATTATAAATTACATAAGTAAATCTTCAAAGTTCTTTAATATAATTATTCCCCTCTTTATAAATATCGTATTAAGGTACATTGTTCCAAAAAAAAAAAAAACAAATTAATAACGCTAAAAAAACGCAGTCTTAAGTATTTTGGGGAATAATATAGCATGTGGTAACACTGACATCGAACTTGTTTACGAAGGATGGCGACGTGTCTCTAGTTACGTAGCAGCATAATGAAATATCTCTTATCAGAATTATAGCTGTCTTTGTTGCACTCGAGTAGGACACAAGTGAACAAAAAGGGAGGGAAAAGCATAGCAAGCGGCAAGCGGCTGAGCCAGAGCATCGTCGCTCACCCGCCGCCATCTTGCCGAAACCGAGACTCACTCACTAGATGTGCGATAGGAAATATTACGTACGTAGATTTATTTAGTGAATAATCCGAAATAATATTAATAGGTAGAATATTTTAAAATATTATATGAAAATTAAAATGGAAGATTAATTGGAAAAATATGAGGTTAATATTACAATGCCAAGGAAAATTGTTATATTCAATTTTATGATTTTATAGTTTATTGCGAAACAATAATTAAAAGAGGATAGAGTAAGTGGGTTTCTAGAAGCACTACAGTGTTTTGTTTACATTACTTATGAAATATATCTATGAATGACTTACCATTGAATATTTTGAAAAAAAAAAATACACGGAAAAATCGTCAATTTGCCGTCGGGGTTCACTACCGTACTAATTTCCGAGATATGACGATGACGCGAGCGAGAGCGCGGGATCGGAGCTGATTGGTGGAAAATGGCGGCCATTTGCCTCATTGGCTTCAAGAATTTAAGGCGCGAAATTTCGGTTGGTTGAGACACCGGATGGCGGGAAATAAACGAGACGCTTTCCGGTGCGCATGAGTTTTTGTTACGGAAAATTTGTTTGGCGCCTTTTGTTCAATTATTTGTTAAACGCGCTTGAAAGTTAAATGATAATACGGTTGTACTAATATGTATTTAATGGGCAATTGTTTTTATACGAGCAACATGTTTATAGTCCTTTTAAATTATATTATTTAAATCTAGTTTGTTTGATTATTAAAAGTAATGTTTTTTTTCTATATTTTATTTTATTAAAGATGGGTTTGCTCTTGACCAGCATCTATCTATGTAGGAAAGATGAGGCCGAGGATGGAGCGAGCTCACCCAGAAGATGCCTATTCATTCGAATCTTGAAAAGATTTAGGTTGTATGATCTTGAAAATACAGACGCCGGCAGGGAGTTCCACTCCATAGCAGTGCGCATTATAAAAGATGTATTAAAGCGCTTGGCCCGAATTAGAGGGATTTCGATAAGGTGAGGATGGTAACCAGCCGTAAACCTGCATGTCCGTTAGAAGAAAGGGTAAGGTGGTATGATCTCATGCAGCTCCCGAGCATACTCTCCGAAGTAGGTACATCTTATAGAATACACATAGACAAGCAATTTTGCGTCTATGTGCCAGACTCTGCAGCTTAGTCCTTATTTATTAGTGTACCGTTAGTGTGTTGTAAAAATAATTATTTAATAAATGTTTGACTTGAAATATCTCATTTTTGAAATCTAAATGAACTATTGATCAAAATTTTGATTGCACGTTTTTGTCTACAAAATATATAGTTTTATATATTTATTACTCCTTTATTAAAACTGTTATTAGGTGTAATCAAAGCTTTTCAACTGTATAGATCGGGCAAGACGAAAGAATTCATAATGTGACATTTAGAACCACGTGGTACAAAATCGCTCAGTCATCGCCAACTTTACCAGGCTATTTAGCTACGTCATGGCTCATGGCTATCAGGATCAATATTTTTGTAGGAAAAAATTCCCAATGCCCTCTCTATATAGTCTACATATTTAATATTTTTGTTTTTAATCTCCTTCAGATTTTCGCGAAATTACATTGCATTTAATAAATGTTTTACAGCTTGAATTTTATAACGCACTTTGTAACGCAGGATGCAAGGGTGCATAAATATGTTGAGATGTCTGACCCAGGTGGTCACGCTTGAGGTACCTACCTACTTAAAATTGTAGTGTCTTGATTTTGATTATAACGATAGCACAAAAAATATTTTTTGTTTATAAAAAGTAAATCATAGTAAATAAAATCCACTGAAAAAAAAAATAAGAATTTGCTGAAGAATTGCTTACCGCGCTAGAGACTTAGCTATTTTTCAATATAAAATGCAGCAGACAGATATACATTCTGGTGCTCAAGGTGGTAGCTCAAGGTGTATACCGTCGCCGAGAATAACAAGCTACACAAGGATAATGATAGTTCGTTATTGACTCTGATAGAATAAAGGGCAAGAGGTAATATGAATCTAGTGAAAAGAGTTCCAATGTCACTCACTGCCTAATCTAAAACAAAACAAATGCAGAACAAAAGACAAAGATGACTGTTCCAGGTTGATCGCCAAGCTTCTCTTGTTGGAGGTTGAAGAATAAGGGAACTGTGGGCTTTGGCATCCCTTACTGTTCTGTAAGGGGTTTGTTATTGCCGTCAAACGAGCTGCCCAAATGACTGCGAATCGCAGTGTGCCTTGCCACTGCTTAAAAGACTATATTTTATCGTATACTGTTAGTCTGACGATGAACGATGCGGTTTTCAAATGAAACTCTCAACGTATATATATTTAAATAAACATTTCTACTCTCTTTAGATATACAATACATGACATTATTTTTAATTTAAATAAAACTTTTGAGGCAGTATCGTACTATTCATATAGGTAACTGTATTATTTCTGTCCACTTGAGATTCTGTCCAGTTGAGAATCTGTCCAAGTGATTATCATAAGTTTAGTTAATTCACAGTCTAACCATACTTACTGTCATACAGTCAGGCAACAAATGTAATAGGGTATTTTAGTCTATATGAAAAAAAATGTAAAAGTATATTATTGAGATAGCTTAGGCAAAAGGCAGTCGGAAAATGTTAGTTTTAGCTCGTAAAATAACAAAATTAAGTTTAAAATTAAATTAAAAGTTTTCAGAATTTTTAGTCTGTTCTTAAACACAATGAAATAGTAGCCGCCATGTTTACGTCATACGGTTGTGTAAACAAAAAAGTGTCAGTCAGTGTCATGTCAATTACCGGCGCATTTGTTTACACAGCCAACTGACGTCATGACCACAGAGCAAAATGGTTTCCAGCGTTTTCGTCAAATTACGGGCGAAATTAGAAAATGTAAATTTTAAATGCATTTTTATTAAACTTATCGATTGAATAAAAATTTGGTGTTTTTTTTAGCGGTTCATTAGCATTACAGAATCTAATTGAGACAATTTTTAAAAGTGGGTGTAATACCCTATTGCGTAGAGCAACGTTCGGCGAACTTGCTTCAGTTTGCAGGCTCGAACATTGAGCGTTGCCCGACTGTATGACGTAAGTTGACTTACGTAACCACGTAAGTTGAATTACGTAACCACGTAAGTTAGACTGTGGTTAAGTATATTAATTACTGCTTTAAAAAAAACAACACATAATTTATCTTAATTCTTTTATTTATTGTACATAAAATTCTTGAAATAAATTAATATGAAATTATTTACAAGAATATTAAAAGCTTCATAAGTTAAAATGGATTAATGAATTAATTAGTTTACTTCTAAACTCTGTTTATTTTAGTAGCTTTTCAGAATTGGATACTATATAATGACATGAAGTAATCATTACAACAATAAGAAAATGTATTCTAAATTCTCTACTCCTTTTAAGTTTTGCCTTATTTTGCAAACAATTTAGTCAATTTTTTTTTATTCGAATCATATAAGTCTAAACTTACAGTTTTAGAAAATCTTTAAACTTATTGTCAAATGACTCTCTTAAAAATATATAAAAAAAAGTAATATATATACAAATGTGCTATTGATTTTAGTAAGTTTATTGCTTTTATTATTACACTTTAATATTACTTAAGTTCCAATATTGTTATTTTCTTAAAAAGATTGCCTTAATTGTTATCAATGTAAAATGGTGGAAAGTTATTGCAAACTTTGTCTAAACAGACATTCTCACAAATCGTGCATTTATTGTTGTTGCATAACAGTTTATTGTTACTAAATAAAACAGTATATATTGCTAGTCCAAGATATAATTTCTTTTAGTTTAGTGAAGTTTGAGAATATAATATCTGCCGATATTAAATGGAACGCATAGTACGCTTCTCATATGAAAATTGCACAAATTTTTCTACATCACCTTAATTATAATTTTTATCGCCATTCACTAATAAGTTATGCCATTTACTAAACATTTACGTTCAAAAGTATGCACTTAGAACTTCTTAAATAACGTAATACTTTTACTTTATATAAATAAGTTACGTTATAGGTAAATGTAATAAGTAACGTTATCTTCAAAATTACAATTTATTTTCTCAAACCTAATTTTAAATATGTTTTGAGAAAAAAAAAGAAAGATACAGCATGTTAATTTGTGTGTGCGCGCAGGTTTAGATGTAAAAACATAATGTCTTAGAACATGGTATTTTCAAGACACATATGGCATATATACTTACATACTATGTTTACAAAGATACAATGTTAAGGTTATTATAATTGCAAGCACTAGAGGGCTTTGGATTTTAGCTGTTTCGTTATGTTCATACGATATTTTTAAATTATTTAAATATAATTTATATATACAATGCACACTCAAACAATTTATTCTTTCATTACAGAAATAAAATAAAAAATACAGATTTCAGCACTTTGTAATTTAGATAAATATTGAATTTTAGTCCAACTTTTAAAATTATTATAATTAAGTTTTTTTTTTATAAATAAATCAAATTATTAATTAACTATTACATCGTAATCAGCTTTCACTGCTGGCTGCTGCATTTTCAATGCTGGACTTAAAATAGCAATAGTAATAGAATATAGAACTTATTTATACATTTCAGCGAGTATGCGAGTGGTGTCGGCGGGCGGCTGTGTACTTTTTAGTACTTAAGAGGCTCACGCCATCGATAAGAAAAAATCACTGCTTTGTTCTCGGATTCAGCTCGTTCAAACATACATAAAGCCAATGTAACAAAAAATATATATGTGATATATAACTTCTTGGTCTATATTTTTGACGAGGCAATTTTGTTTTAGGTATAGTACCCGGCAAACTTCTTGGCCATCGCGTGAGGTGGTGGGGGAAAGTTTGCGCATGGTACAAAAATATTGTTTCATTGAAAAAAGCTATTATTTTATTACTGGGTTTTTATTGATTGAGATAATAACGTTTTAGTTGGTGGTATAGAGAGAAAAGAGATCACGAGGGACAAAGAGACCTATTTTTCGTTTCTGCGCATTCAAGGTCGTTTGTCCAAGAAGTTTGCCGGCCACTATATTATGGTTTACGAGAAATTAACTACGTGAACTACGTTTTCACTACGTGTTCTGAACAGTTCTGAGCGAGCAATCGTTCGTTCGTGCGTAAATGAAAACACTTGAGCGAGCGAACGTGTTTGTTCAGTGATGGTCGGCTGGACTCGGCGAACGATTGCTCGCTTACTCATTCGTTCAGTGTAAACGACGCTTGTGGCGAGCGAGCTGTTGATCTGTGCATTCGCTCGGCGTTGTACGTGCTCGGTGGGTCTCCGATCTTTACCTGAACAATGGGAATAAAGATCCTCGCGATAGAATGGAATCAAGAAAAAACGTTGCAACTGATTGAAAATTGTCGGATTCGCCAGCGAACTGTTCGGTACGATTTTTTGTTCTGAACAATTGTTCGTTTCCTCAATGAATGAAAACAGATGTTTTCTGTTTCGAGCGAGCTTTGACAGAACAGCAAACATTCGCTACAAGAAAAATATTTGCTCTGAGCACTAGGTGAAAACGCGGCTTTAGTTGTTTTAAAAAGTAATGCAATGTGTATATAATCAAATGATAGAGTTTCATTTACACTATAAATGACATGAACAGTTTTTCATTTAATTCAATAGTTTCAGAAAAACAAAAGTTTTTTTATTTTTGAGTAGCGGATGCCCCTAGCGAGGGTCGGTTGTAGAGAGCTCAGTTGCCCAAGGTCATTCGCGTAGTAGAGGACGTTAATCATTGAACTGTGTACCTTTTAGTGAGGAAATACGTGCTATATTTTATAGCTACCTTAATAAGCGCACTATGCGTCGCGTTCCGGTGTGAATTTACCCTTAAAGTCCAAAACATACAACTAGCATCATCTCTCAGCTGTGTCTCTCAGCAACTGTCGGGATTTTTACTAGGAGGGTGTCGTATGGCTGTTGGATTATGGAAAGGCCGAATAGCAAACTATGCCACTCCAGAATTTTGTCCACAATCGGACATTTTTAAAAAATTTAAGGCCGTCAGATAGGAATAGTTCCATCAATGGAAATAAAGAATGAAAATTATGGGATACACCTAGGCTAACCGTTCACTTGATGGTGCACCAAGTACGCTGCTGATTAGGAAAGGATAGGGAGATGGGCTCTTGACTAAACGAAACACAACAGCACACACACATGTGGTTGTTACGACGCAATACAGGCTGCTTAAATGACTACGAAATTTTGTGTGCCCTGCTACTATCGCAAAAAAATTAAATTGATGACTAAAATTCAATAGAAAACTAAATGTGCACGTTTTATCTGCAGTGAAAACTACATTATGTATGTTACACAATGTTTCCAAACATACGATCGGTATCTGTTAAAAGTTGTTAATAAAACATGTTATTGCACTATATTAATGATATTGCAAATAGCAACTAGATATTATCACATTAAATAAATTGACTTAAAAATCAGTTTTATTTAAATTAGTAGGCGAAATAAATTTAATATTAATAATTTTAGTTAGGTACGGTTTTTAAGTAGTTATTTAGTAATTGCAGCTTAGCTTCTTTTTAGTTTTTATGTAAATCTTGCTCTAAAATCACAACTTACTCTAGGTGAAGAAAATCTTTCTGAAGGATTAGGATTTTTTTAACATTAGCTATGAAAGAGTAAGGAGATTGGATTTTTCTTACATCATATTGTAGACGAGCAAACAGTGATAATGTTAACCTTGTTGCAAACTGAAACTATTATTTATTCTGTGACTGATGGGACTAGAATAACGGAATGAGGTAAAGGGGAATCCCCGTTTTGGGCTATGAATGTACAAGCCAAATATATACAAAAAATAACTTTTTATATATTAGCCCAGCTAAAACTTAGCCTCATTAACAAGGGCCAAATGCAAAAGGTACATGAATTTGTTTTTCCATAAACGCATCTTGCTACTACTCTGTGTCTTGGTATATTTTATACTCTTTAGTGTGTTTCAACATCGGATTAAAAATAATTTACTTAATGTTGTTTCTATAAAAATACTTGTCAATCATAAACGGTACATCGATAACCGGGACGTAAATAAAATGTAATAAATCACAATCGTTATGAAGATATTACCGACTTATTTTTGTTTTAGCTAAAAGTACTTTTTTATATTCTGTGTCTGTATTGAGTTTTGGTCCTAGGATTATGTATGTGCTACGCTAACTACGACTATTTTTGTATAATAAGACTAAGTGGCATTTAATGTAATTATATGACATAAAATATCACAACATGACATTTATGATCAGAAAAACTACCTAACACGCATCCACGATATAACCTCAAATGTGCATATTGTATTGTACGATTTAGTTACAAACTTGGCCATTGCTGATATTTGTGACGATTGGGCTCATGAAATCTTTTTCAATGTCCTATTACAGGCCAATTTCAAGTCCTGTACAGTCATAGCCCAGGCTTGTATGGGAAACGGGGTTTCTCCTTCTTAAGAGAACTGCTGTGCGGTTTGTCTTTTATTTACATAAGAAAACACAAAAACTGGCACTCGTCCTGTTCTTTCGAATTCCCAGTCCAAGCTTTAAGGTTTCATGTTATATAAATGATTTGTAATTTTTATCTGCTCATAGCGCATCGACTACCCTTCTTCATACTCAATTCTTAAAATAACAGTCTTATATTTAAATAGATCTAAAATAATCACATTTGTTAGCAGTTTATTAGAAAATTAATAATCGATAGTACTAGGACAGGTATTATTTCGGTTTGGTAATGGTATCTGAACAGAGTTGTGGTCAGATTCTTTAATATAATATACTATTCACACTAAAATAATACATAATATAATCTCTAATTACATTGCAATAAAGTTCATGTGCACTATTTGTCGAATTACAACCTCTTAATAAAATATGCTATTTGTAGCAGCTAGAATCTGCTATGCGAAAAATTTAATCTGTTATCAAAATAATAAATAAACTATTCAACTTTCGCGTTTAAAAGACCAAACAGTTTACGTATATCACCTCCAAATTTCAAATATTTTTTTTTAAATAAATCCTCATGTAAAAATTTTCAGGAAAACTTTTTCGTCAAATCTCAAAAAAGTACACTTTTGAGTATATTGCAGATAGCAGATTTTGGTTTGAGAACGACGAAGTGGAATTTATTATGTAGATAGAGATTTTATGGATATAATAGTTTCAATAAAGAAATGGCAAATGACTCAGTTTCGACGAATCTCTCGCGAAATTAATTATAAAAAAATCGTGCATTGATATAACGTTAATAAACGTATTATATTATTTTAAATCGTATTTATAAACTAATAAATCTAATATTAAAATATGGTTTCTAAAAATTTACAAAAGAAATACTTTCGGTGATCATATTCGTCCTTTTTCAAAAATAATTTAGTATAACCGCTAACATACCGAGAGATCAAAAATATTCACAACTTGAAATTTCAGAATTGATCATAAGAATCAGTGTAATATTGACCGTTAACAATACACAGGTAACATTAACATAAGTTACATACCTAGGTACATAATTATAATTACTAGGTGCGTTAAAATTTTCAGTTCCAAATTTTTTTTTATCCAAAAAAATAATTAAATCTAACCACCAACGGAATTCTAGTCAATCCAGTAAATCAGTATAATTTAAATAATTATTAATGTTATTGTAAAACTAAAATTGGTAGCCATTTTCAAGAAACTTATTGTCAATTAAAACTGAGATTTTAAGCATTGGTTAGCTGTTTAATTAATAATATCCATGTTATTTGAGACCGGTTAAGCTTTTTCCCCATTTTAATTGTTGTGGTCATCTTTTTATCCTAATAATACAATATAGTTTTATAAATAAATTACTATCAAATTAATTTTACTTCTATGGTAAACGGCATTTTAATAAACGGCAATCAATGGCACTCAAGCTACTAGACAATCAGCTACTTTGTTATCATATCATCCAAATATCTATTAAATCGACAAATTTAAATAAAATCGAGATAATAATTAAAATAAATACACCAAATTATATTGGTAAATTGATTATTTTTCAAAACTACCGACAGCAGATTTTAAACTTCTTCTGTAGAAACCGTTTCAGATTTAACTAACGCCTTAACAGTTTCATCTCGTATTGAATCTCTTTCTATTTTCTCCTTTTCAAGTCTTCCTCTCTTTCTTGGTGTCTTAAAGTCATTATTTTCAGCTTTAGCATCATCTTCAAATTCCTTTATTTCCTCATTCTCTTTAATATTTTCAACGGAATTAATTTTTATTGGTATCCACACTCCTATGTCGTTCATTTTATACCACTTGTATTTGTCATCTACAAAATTTTGTAAATTCCACTTATTTAATTTAATTATATTATCTCTAAAGAAAGACTCTTTAATTAGGTTAGTGGAGTTTTCCATAGCAATTTTTTCTTTGGGGTCGTTTATGGGCCATAATTGTCGTCTTACTGGACTGTCCAATGGTATTTTACGCTTCATTGTATGAAATAATATTTGGCTTCTTTCTCATGTATCTGTAAAGAAAGAAAACAAATTTAACAAAGTGTGAATTAAAGCAGAACAAGAGTTATGACACAGTATTTTTAATGTATTGAGGAAGTTTTGGATTCACAGTGTATGCTTGGATATACTTAAAATTAATATTTTCACGAATTGCTTTCACTTTATCCAGAAAATCTTCCTTGGGACTTATTTTTAGCTAATGTATTATCTGAAAGTAGGATTTATTTGATAACTAAATAATAAGTTCATATCATATTTTTGCCTATGACTAACGTAAGGCCTGTTAGGCGAATAGGTACATTATGTAGATTGTAGATCAATTAGTTGACTCAAAATATTTAAGAAACCTCTGTAACAAGATATTAAATAACAATTTCTTAAACAAATTATTTTATCTAATAAACAATTTCTTTAAATAATTTGGATTTTGTAAGTTTAATTATAATTTTCATATTAAAAATTGGAATTCAGTCGTAGTTTTTTTTGAAAATTTCCTGAGTTTATAGTTTATTTAACTATCGAAGAGGGTTCAAGTAATCTCTTAATCGATCGTCCACTGCTAAGAAACGCGATCCGTTGTTGGATCAATTTATTGTAATTTTTCACCTATTGCGATCAGAGGCTGATGAGTAGAGGAGTAATTATTAAAATAAACTTCAAGCATGTCCGATGTTTTGTGTCATTCGTACATTTCTACTGTTCTTTCGTCAGGCCATACGATAGCCATTGTTATAGCGGTTGGCCACGGATGTTTACCAAACACGTCGGCCAGTCATCGGAACGTATCGCTTCAGTTTATAAACCTCTATCAGTTGGCCACGCAGAATGGTCACCGTTGACAGACAATACCCGGTAATGTAAACATTCGAGACCACTAATGAATTTGTGTGACGATTGATTAATAGAGTCTGATATACCTTTTGCGGGCTCCTTACAGTTTCGAGATCGTACGGTTTGAAGTTCTGAGTATTATTCTTTCTTATTTTAAGATCGAATATCTACCTTAATATTTTAAACCATTTGAATGGCCAGAATATTCATTATTTAATTAAATTTGAACATTAACATATCTAATAAGATTAATGTTTTCTTGGAAAAAAAATTCTTTTCGTTCAATTCCAGTTTAATTGATATCGTTTTGGTTCGTTAGACATATATTAAAAAATAGTTTTTACAGAAAAGGCGACATAAGTTTTATTCATTATAAAATAATTTGTTCAATCGATATATAAAAGAGCTCCCCATAATATAATTTATTAATTCTATATTTGTCATAATTTTAGAAGAAATATTCTGAATAGATATGCAGTGCCATCCAAAATTAGTTGTTAAGGCTATCAGTGTTCTACCAATTACAGAGCAAACTAATTTCAAAATATATCAAACCTGCTATACGATGATTATATATTGACGATGACAGTCTAACCATACTTATGTCATACAGTCAGGCAACGAATGTACTTGCGTAGAGCAACGTTCGGCGAACTCGCTTCAGTTTGCAGGCTCGAACATTGAGCGTTGCCCGACTGTAAGTATGGTTAGACTGTGGTATAACATAAGGGTATAAAATTAAGGGTGGCGGACAGACTGACGGTCCACTTGATGGTAGATGCCTATCGTCGCCTAAGGACACAAGCTACACCTGAAGTACAAGTGCACTGCCGACCTGCAGGAATTTGTTTATGGCTCGCTTGAAGATATATCATTACCTACATAATTAAATAATAGAAATTGAAGTCGCTGCCCGTGTCTGTCTGTATATCCGCTTATTCCTCCTAAACCACGCAAAGAATTTTGATGCGGTTTTCACCATCATTTAGATAATTTTTCACGGAAAGTTCATATATATGTATAATAAAACTTAATTGCATCCGAGCGAAGCCACTAGTAAATTATAAAATAAATTCGCTCTCAGCTTCTGTCCGTTTTCAAGCTAAATTCTTCTAAACAGGCTTTGATACCTTTTTCTCTTAGGAATAGCGCTACAAACGTCCTCCTTTGACCTTCCTAGGTTACAAGTTTCATAGGTTGTTCCTCGACAACCTTCCTAGGTTTGTGTATAAAATTTGCAGAAAAAAATTGCATGCGCAAAAAGCCCGGAGCGGGTCGTTAGTAGGTTTTAAATGACCCTTTTAGAGTACGATTAACGTTAGTATTAGTACATTTGTAGAGAATAAGAGCCCGTTATTCGACCTCTCTACTCGCATGCCCTTGCTAATTGCTGCGTACATGCCGAGTCGCTGACGGCTAATAGAGAAATAGGGAAACTTCACATGTGTTTTATGCTTCAAACATTATCGTGATGGGTGCGTTGGCTTCTCTTTTTATTGGATATGGAGAAGAATAGAAATAACTCAATACTAGGAGGACCACGAGTAGCCATGAGAATCTTAGACATGAAATGTGTGAATAAAAAAAGGAATTTTTATTTAGAACTTTACCGACTTCACAAAGAGTTTATTATTAACTAGCTGAGCATGCAACTTCGTACGCGTAGTATTCGGGATAGCGCGTAACTTTTTTGTTTGTAAACCGATTGGAATGAAACAAATACTAAATGTTACGGGAAGTTTTCTATCATACATCAATGAAAACCGCATTCAAATCGGTTAAGCCGTTTCTGAGATTAGCGTGCACAGACAAACAGATAAAAATTTAAAAACTATTTTTTTGATCTCGATAAAATAAGTACAACGTGTACAAATTGTTTTTTTTAATACAGTTGCTCAAAAAGTGGCGTATTGCAGGGACGTATAGCGTTCGGGATGTGGGCTATTACATACTCGTGCTTTTTTTTACCTTTCCCGAACTCGTGCGTTCTCTTTCCCAACTGTCAAAATAATGTCTATTAAAAAGAAAAACCAAAAAAATTCATAGAAGTTTTTATGATTAATGCAAATACGTATATTTCTAAAAAGAAGCTACTAATTTGTTTCAATATCAGATTTAATGATTTGATTGAATGAGTTAGGTTAGGTTTCATTTCATTTCATCTCATTAAATTTCATTTTCATTTCATATCAATAAAAAAATTCTACTGAAGACTTGGCTGTATGGGCATAGTTTCCCTTGCCTAGCAGAATGGGTGAAGAAAAAAAAGATACATTCCCTGCTCAAGCGTTGTTATTTCAATGATCTTCTGTTAGGTTATGTCTACAGAACGCATTTTAGGCTGCAATATCTAGGCTAAATAGACATGAAGTTCTTAACGATTCAATATAATCGTTACCAAGTAACACAGGAAGCATTTTAACAAATGAATTGTAAACTTATATAGAACTTAAGGTCCGTATAAACTCTTATAAAAGTTCACCGAGCATCATGACGCTTTATATTGGCATTTTAAAAACATTGTGATGCTTTACAATGTAGAACGGTTGGATAATGGCATATCAAAATACTTTTGATATGCCTTTAGTTTTAGTGCAGCAAATCAAAATGCAGCTCTACAACTTTCAGCTGTTTTTAATGCATTTGGATCTACAATAGCATTTTTAGGTAGTAAACAAATGCTTAATGCTGTCTAATAGCATAAAAATGAACCATTATGATGCCACGTAAATCGGCTATACAGCTTTCAGCTGTTTCTAGTGCATTTGGATCTATAATAGCATTTTTAAGTAGCAAGATAATGCCTAATGCTGCTTAATAGCAAAAACTTGTGCCATTATAATGCACAGTAAATCCGTTTTACATCTTTGAGCTGTTTTAATTGCCCTTTATTGTGTAATAGCACTTTTAGGTAGTAAGTAAAAGCCTAGTACTGTTGAACTGCATAAACGTGAATCAATGTAATGCTTGCATTTTTAGAGGTCAACTGAGTTCTGATGTACAGCTAACAGCTCTTTAATCAAATACACGTGAGTTATTGTAATGCGTAAAGCTGTATATACATTCATTTTACTGCGTATTCGTAAAATCATTTGACGGCCATATTGTGGAAAAACGCTTTGCACATGTAAACAACAGCAATTTTTATGGTGGACCGTATAGATATTGTATATTATTAATTAAACTGTGAGTGTGTTACCTAACCGTGTGTGTACTTGTATTATGGTTATATAATAATCAAATTAAGTTGTGATTTCACTGTACGTGTAATTTAATATTGGTAAAAAAAACTGCAGTATTTTGTTTAACAAAATGTTAAAAAAATCGTTTAAAATAAGACTCAGAACCGGAGGAATCAGGCGAAAAATTTCAAAAGAACATGCAAGAATTATGATGTCTTCAAATCCGATCGATGCACAACAAAACGATTCGTGCGAAGTGAGTTGTAACGATATTAAAGAAGGTTCCGTAGGTCACAAAAATCAAGTAGAACCTGTAAACATTGAAAATAAACACGATACGGAATCTTCGTGTTTTAAAAATTCTTTTATTGCAAATAATGAGAATATTCAACAAAATAATGTTTTTTCCTGTCTGCTTGATGCTGAAAATATAAGACCTGAGAGCTCCGATGAAAGTGAAGAAGACAGCGATATTGATAAATATGTAAAATGTTCTTCGTTTCGTGAAAATATTAGAAGATGGGCTATCGAAAGGAATATTAATCAAATAGCGTTAAAAGATCTCGCGAAAATTATGAATGGATTAATTCCGGAAATATTACCTATGGATCCAAGGACCATTCTAAAAACACCTAAATTTGTCAATATAAAAAAAATTGAAGGGGGTGAATATTGGCATAACGGAATTACCAATAATTTAACTTTGCTATTGGAAAACTGGATAGATGTTCCAGAAAATATATCTTTAAATTTCAATTTTGACGGTTTGCCAATTTTCAAAAGCTCAAAGAAAGAATTTTGGCCAATACTTTGTAACATTTTTGAAAATCCTAAAATTAAACCTTTAGTGATTGGAATTTATTATGGAATTGGAAAACCTAAAAATTTAACAGCTTATTTAGAAGATTTTGTCGCCGATATTAGTCATTTATTGGAAGAAGGAATTACACTATTGCAAAATTCTGAAAAGAAAGTTACAGTAAAGATCAGATGTTTTATTTGTGACTCACCTGCTAGAGCTTTCATTAAAGGTAATCATGTCCATAATTGTTCGTGTGTTGTTTAATTCATTTGTGATCGTCCAAATCAAAAAGATGCTAACGTTAAACCGATTCACTAACTGTGACTATTCAAACAACGGCAGTGCTGGCCGCCATAAGATCGCTGTTGATTTGGACTATCACATTTAAAGATGTGATTTTTTTGTTAAGTACTGAAATATAAGTTCGTTTCTTTACCACTCTTATTACGAGTAATTAAGTATTTCATTTGACGTTACGTTACTGCAACAATAATATGGATAAGGACGTTAAGGTTTTTTTGCCATAACAAGGTTAGAATAAGGATACCCCAATGTATGCTGAACCTATCTAGAGTACCCGGCGATAAATATTACAGCCAATAGCATAATAATGCATAGTTACCTAATTTTGTAGAACTTTTTTAAAATAACATGTGTTTTTATATTTTCAGGTGTTTGTAACTTTAACGGAAAACACGGTTGCATGAAGTGTGTTACTGTAGGTGAATATTCCCACAATTCACACACAGTTACTTTTCCTGATATAAGTTGTTCCGAGAGAACAAATGATGGTTTCCGAAATAAACTTTATGGGGGGCACCATAAGAATGATTCTCCTTTGCTTAATCTTCCAATAGATATGGTTAAGGATTTTCCAGTTGGTGATTCATTACATTTAATTGACCTGGGAATTATGAAGAGGCTACTAGTTGGATGGCGTGATGGTAATTTCGGTAAATTTCTAACGAAATGGCGTGCTAAAGATATTGAAGAAGTAACAAATTTCTTGAACAAGTGCAAGTTACCATCTGAAATTCATCGAGCAGTGCGAGGTCTGGAGTATCTGGCATTTTGGAAAGGAACTGAATATAGAACTTTTTTGTTCTATCTTAGTATTGTTATACTGCCAGATGTGCACACAAGCGCCACATTTTCACATTTTCTGAAGTTGTACTGTGGTATTACAATTTGTTCGGCTGAATGTCATCTGCGTTTGCTGCCATTAGCTAAAGAACTGCTAAAAGATTTTGTCAAGACCTATAAAGACTTTTATGGAGCGGACTACGTTACTAGTAACGTGCACAATTTAATCCACGTAACTGCAGAGGTTGAACGATTTGGACCTTTACACTCTTTCAGTGCGTATCCTTTTGAGAATGAGCTATATCGTATCAAACGATTACTAAGAGATGGAAAGAATCCACTATCGCAAATAGCAAACAGAATAGCTGAAGCCACGCCAGAGTTTAATGTTAAAAATCCTGAGTTATGTGAAAAACCCGATTATCCGTATCTAACGGCAAGTAGGAATAATTGTAGAGTACTTCATTTACAAAAATTTAAAGTTTCCTCAAAAATAAAAGACAGATATGTTTTGACAACAGTCAACAACATAGTTGAAATCAATAATATAGTTGAAGAACCCAATAGAATTCGTATTAACGGCTTAAAAATAGGTAACAAAGAAGATGTGTTTTCGTATCCTATAAAATCTTCACATTTACACATTTACAAAGTTAAAAACGATGATAGTAGCAATTGTGATATTGTCCTTGATCCTAGTGACCTACAATGTAAATTAGTATATTTGCATCATCATGAATACTTATATTTCATACCATTATTGCATACTTTCCAATAAAAGACGTTATTTTAAGTAATTAAGTTTTTATTTATGTAGGTTAACAATTTCTTTTGCATGTTAAGTATAATTTTTAAATGAACCTTCACGAATAAAATTTTAAAATAAATTGGTTTTGACAAATATCGTCATGTATCGCTATTTAGTTTTTGTTAAAGAAGTATGACTGAACCGTCATTCCAAAATGATAAGATTTAAATCAACTTGTCAATCATACATTCCCTAGATAACCCTGAGATGAGAAAAAATTACAAATTCAAAACTCTAGCTTCTTTTGATTAGGATTACTGGACTGAGTAAACAAATCCAAACATGGTAGTGTTTTAACCATTGTGTAAATTTTAACTTTAATTAACAATGACACTTGCAAGTTTAAATTACTTTATAAAAATTAAGTCTACTTGTTTTCTTATCATTGCTTTATTAAAAATACATGCATTATACAAATTCAAATCAGTCTTACTTAGCTATGTACATTGATGATTTTGTTATGTCTGACCATACTCATCATACTACAACGACGGAAACGCGAAAAAAGTTACTGGCGAGATCTATGAAACAACTTTACTGTTTTATTTTTTGCGTGTCCGTGGTTGGTCTGATGGTAAAGTCATTCAGTGCCTACATTTCGCTTCTCAGAGTATAATTTTTACATTTTTTTAACATAATTTTTACCTAAATTCTAAAAAAAACATTCATAAACAATTTATCATCTATCAATAACGTTATCAATAACGTACTTTAAAAACAAAAATAAAAAATTATATAATCCTAGATAGAATTTTCACAGCATCTTTACTGTAGGTACTTACAACATCTTCAGGTCTCGAAGTGGTTATATACATATAAATATTTATATAAATAACTACTTATTTATATAGTAAAATGACAGATTCATAATTTAACGGTGTAGACTGTCTACAGATTAACACAAACAACCTTCCATATCATCATCACTCATATTATTTAATGCAATATTTTCTTTCTCTTTTTCTTGTTCTTGAATTTGCACGCTTTTTCCTTCAGTTATTTCTTTGGACTTATCAATTGGCGCACTTCCTTCAATTTGCATGTTTTCTGCTTCAGTTTCTTTGGACTCATCGTTTGGTGCATGCTTACGCCCACTCTTTTGCTGTTTATCTAAATTACCCTTATTCTTTCGACATCTCTTAGAAGACATCCTCAAATTTTTCATGGATCTCCGTTGCTTCGAATTTTTCGTTATAATCTTGAAAAATGTTTCATTTTCTTGTACAGTATATGTCGGATCCCAAGTCAGAACCATGCTATGAAAGAATTTTAAAACGTTTTTGTAATCTTTAAGGGCAATTTTCGACGTACTATCTCCTCTACTTCCACCTGACCATGAACAGTTGCAAAGGAATTCTCTAGTGAATAAAATATCTAGTAATTTATATGCACAAGTTTTTCCTTCGCCCTTCGAAGCTGAGCATAATAAAGACAATAGTCTTTGAAGTTTATTTTTTTCTGCTCTATCTGCCAGTAATTGGTCCAGTGAAATAAGATCTCTTTGATTTTCAATGGGTTTTAATATAAAACTTTCAGTATCTACAGGGTTTGTATCTTTTAACAAAGTGACGCTGGGACCCTCTTTCATCTCTGCAAGTTGTACAGATATTTCCTCTAACTGCACAGATTGCGTGGCCAATTTTTGAACGATTTTCTGCTGGTTTTCGAGAGTGATCGCTTGATTTTGGAGCATTTTGTCTATTTTTTCAGATAAAATTGTTTGGTTTTGTAAAATTTGGTCGAAATTCAAAGTTTCTGTGCTAATTATCTGAAGTATGTTTTCATGATTAGTGCTGTTTTCAGTAGCTGTAACATTACTATAATCCGTACACGGGTTTCCTTGATTTTCTTGACCGCATCTCTGAAAACAATATAATTATTGTATTATACATAAAAAAAAATATTATCTCAGTTACCCCTCGATTTTAGATATATGTTTTAAATTCGCTTTGACACCAAATTACATAAAAAATGAACTTACCAACTTGTTGGCCATAACTTCGAACTTTGCTTCTTGATTTTGATTTTCGATCGTACGGGGTGCAACCATGTGTGTGTCATTCACATCTGTGTCTGAATTTTCTTCCATTATTAATAATTCAGCTTCGGCAAGCTGATATGTCCGAATATTGTTTCTTTTTAAAACGCAGTCCATTAGTGTCCATTCTTTTTTATCGGGCTTGGATTGCTCATCTTTGGTTAATCTGAACTCTATCTTTTTAGGTGGCCACCACAATTTACCATTTTTTTCCCACAAAGTAGGTACGACAGCTAATTTTGTTTCCCCTTTCTCTCGCGTCTGTACTATTTTGTATGGCATTTTATGTTTTGTACTTAAATAACTGAAAATAAGAAAACAATAAGTATTATTAAAAAGCATCACCTATAAAAAGATATTATTGCGTTTTCTGAAGTTTTTGAACATCCTAAATTGTACAAATATATTTGATGGCTACTGTACCTGACTATACTACACCGAAAATGAAGAAAATAATGGTCCTTTTTATAAACTAATTACGGAAATACATCTGAATGGAGAACGACACGCACGAGCACAACCGCTATGTAAGTATCTCACAACTGAAAACTGACAAGACAAAACCTTTCCGCGCTGCGGTGTGCAAAGCACGCGCAGGACATCGTTATAAAATGCATAGCGCTGTCTCGCTCGCACTAGGGAAACAGCCCGTAACTGCATCAGTGTAATTTCTACGGTGCGGCGGCATTGAAATAAGATATATACAATGACAATAATTATGGCCTTGTTAATTAAGTGATATTAAGTACCTACTCGTATGAAACTATCTACGTAGCTTTTTTATCAACTCTTGGCAAACGTATATAAGTTGTATAAAAATTCTGAAATGGGTTTTATTGTTTTGATCAAGGATCCCTAAAATTGCGTTCAAGTGCACTATTTTAGTCCACATCAAGACTAGGTACTGGTATACCGGTGAACCCATATATAACTACTTTATAGTGAATAGCCCTACAGGGGTTCATCAAACGTCTTCTCTCTGGCTTCTGGCTTAATAATTTTTCACGTATGAATATTTATGAGGCTGGCGGCATGTTTTAGGTTTTTTAAAGGCTCGCCGGGCTGCTTAGACCGACACGTCATTTTGTAAATATTTTGTAACCAAAAATATTATCATTCGGACCTATTTGTAAAAGCCAGACCTATATAATACCTTAATTTAATACTGCCCAACCGATACTATTATGTTAATTATGCAAAATTCGTTCAATACTAGGAATACACGATTGTTTTAGGTTATTTCACACATATCTTGCGTAACATTTTATATTAAAACAACAAAATATTGAAGGCGCGTGAAAAATTTCAATGAAACTTATATAGACATTAACGGTAAACTACAAAGCGCAGTAATATTTGAAGACATGAAATAACAAAAGAGTCAAAACTTACCCAGTAATAAAACTTAACAAAAGGTGTCACCGCGTCACAAGTTTTGACCAATATGATTTCGTCCAATATGTATTTACGAGACAAAAGTATAAGATAATATAACGTTAATTGAATTCTAACATTTAGTACCATGGTTTTAGAGATGTTTTTGTAATGATGCAGGAATTTTTTAAGGTCTAACTTTGAACACTTAAAAAGCTCCAATCATTCTTTTACTAGATTCTAATGCTATTCTAATGCTTTTGTAATGCAATTAACATCTTCTTTATCAATAATATTGCTAGTATAATGCTCCTGTAATACGATTGGGAACTTCAATGACCGTAATAATGCTTCTTTGATGCGATTGGCAACTTCATTGACCATAATAATGCTTCTTTAATACGATTGACACCTTTTTTGACCAAAATAATGCTAATATAATGCGCCAGTAATGCAATTAAGCAACTAATGTGAACCTATTTAAGAACTAAAGCCGTTTAATTTGTGCCCAATTAAGCATTTCAGTAACCGTATAAACGTTTGTAATGCAACTGTAGTACTAACTCAAAATGCGAAAACTACACATAAATGCTGTAAGTCGGCCGTTATACTGCTTTGGCATGTTACTTGGACTATCCTCGCTTACAAAAATAATATTTAAAGTCGGTTTTCTGATTATTTTATCTATCTGATAGTGAATAATCATAATTTGATTATCCGGTAGTGAAAAAAAATCATTAATAAAGTAATTACAATTAAAATATTTACAATTTTTAAATATTATCAGGGTACAATGTAGCGGGTGCGATTTCGCTGTCAATCCTGATGGGATAAGAGATCAAGTACTCGGTTATCCCGAACAAATTGTCCTATAAACTAAAAGAGCTCGTTAAATTAAAGATCGATAATAACGCGTATTCTTAGAATATTATGTTGCAACTGTTTTACGGTCTCCACAGTCGTAAAGTGAAACTTAGGTCTAAAAATAAATGGAACTGCTCTTTGTCAATTGTGAGTAATTAGTCTCGAATGTGACCTAAAATATATTTTAGGTATGCTAGCTTTAAACTGAATTCTATCAATGTAGAATATTATATATTATGTTCTTATTTATTACCTAAATTTTGTTATTATTGTCAGTATAAGTACAGTATATCAGTATATTAGGTAGGTCCGAGTTTCATATAATAACTGGAAGAGATTCCTTAATCCAAATATACATTCCTAAACTCTTCACCTGTAGAATCTAGACAGACGAACACTAAAACTCACAGAAGACACTCGTGGACAGACAAGTAGCTTTGCTGCAGTGCACGATAAAGAGGTAGCTTATTTGTACCTTTAAATTATTTATTTATATTTATATTTATATTTTGAGTTGATAAAACCTAAAAATTTTAGTTAGGGCCCCATTTTTAATGTACCAGGCCCTTTGTTGACCTTGCTACGAATTGGATCAGAATTATTTCGTAGGTTTTAAGTTTAAAATTTTTAAATGTATGTATGTATTTGGTGTTTATTAATAACACTAAACACATAATAGTTCGTCAACAGATACTAAGAAAAAAAATCTTTTATTTAACGATTATTAATCTGATTATTCAAGCGATTTATAGTATTATAGGTTGGGGAAAAAAGTATTTTCGCATATAGTATGTATAAACTTGTAATAAAATGTCTGTCGCTATATATAAATCTGCGTTGGAAATAATAACTTCATTATCTAATCAATAAAGTTGTGACATATTTTAATTAAATTTAAGTAAAAGTTATTTTAACATACAAAACTCTACTCATTAAATAAATGTTGTATAAAGTGCGCCCCTTTTAAACAATAATTGCAGTCTGTATTTTTTTTTAAAGAAGAGTATACGCACAATAAAAGGGCTCAGGTCAGTTACGGTAGATATCTGCGAGTTCAATCTTTACGCAGAGTACATACTTATATGTATAATTGTACATGATGATTACGACGCATCTAAGAGTTTAAAATTTAATATTATTATTTTTTAAATACACGTTGTCAGGTCTACAGGAAAGGACAAAGGGTACCTTTCATCCAGAAAACGAATTACTGTTTCGCGGGATCATTTAAAAATAAAAATTATAACGCTTGACAAAAATATATTGTTCAATGAAGATTTTACTAATCAACGCCTAAGAAAGAGCGGCGAACGAAGTTGCTGTCAAAAAGTAGGAGAAAACAAGTAAAAGAGTGTATATGTTACAAGGATCAAAGTTGCATTCAACTATAACTTAAAAAACTCGAACAGGAGAAGGACATCGAACGAAACGGTGGAGGTTATGTCCGTTGCAGCGACATAGCGTAACGGACATAACCTAAGACATAGACAAACTACGAATAACCGTCAACAACAAAAATAAAATGCGGGATTCATAACATTTACTTATTATATGTTTATTTGAAAGTAAATAGTAATGTGTAGACACCCTGGCTTCTTTTTATCTTCCAGGAAGCACGTCACAGGCTGGTGCTGCCGCTAATAAAGCCGAAAATCTCAAGCGGCGCAAATATGTAAACTTAGATAGGGTTTACATATTTGTGCCATTCGCGGTAGAGACTATGGGTCCGTGGGGACCAGCCGCTCATGAACTTTACAGGGAGTTGACTAAACGTTTGGTAGAGGCGTCGGGTGACCCAGAATGCTGGCTTTTACTTTGTCCAGAAGATAAGCATATGCATTCAACGCGGCAATACCGCCAACATTCTGGCCACTTTTCCGTCTGCCAAAGGTTTAATAGGTTTAAATTATTTATATTAATTTACGGAATATATAGATTTATATTTAGATTATAATAAAAACTTGTAAATATATTTCAAATTAAATCGTATTACTTTGTTGCCATTTGAGATTTAAATGTCCATAAAAAAAACATTTTTTTTAATAAACTCTTAGAATCTTGGGGAACGTTTCCACTCTGTTCTCCCAGAACATTTAGCGGATGGTTGTTAAATTTGTTTAACTGATGAGCTACTCGGTCGAGTGGTTAAGGTAACTCTCTCTGTCTCAGGGCTGTCGTGTTCGATTCCCGGCAGGGCCAACTTTGGAAATGAAGTTTTCAATGAAGGCTTAGGTCTGGATCTCGCAAGTAGTGGCATTGCGTTTCGCAGTCATTTGGGCAGACTGACTGTCGGCAGTAACCACCGCCTTACAGAAGATCACCGTGCATGTGTGCTCTTGATGTGGTTCGGTGAGTGACTAAGGGATGCCAGAGCTCATTTCACTATCTCTTCCTAAACTCTTACCCATACCCATACCCATACTACCCATACTACCCATCTCTTCATACTATGGCGAATTTTATAGGCGAAGGTAACCGCCTACCATCAAGTGGACCGGCACCGGCTTTGGACCTGCGCGTGAAGGAAGCGGCGCGTGTCTATGTATTGCTATTTAAAATATAACATGTTATTTCACGGTGGTCTTCTGTAAGGGGGTGGTTAATGCCGCCAGACGGGCTACCCAAAATGACTGCGAAACGCAGTGTGGGATAGGATTAAGGGGAGGGATTAAGGATAAGGGATTAGGAGTGCGAAACGCACTCCTAATCCCTTATCCTTAATCCTACTGCAGTCGGCAAGCGCACTTTCAGCAGCTTAGGCGTTGCTTGTGCTATAGGCGACGGTAGCCACCTACCATCAAGTGGACCGAAGGCCTGTCTGCCGACCTTAACATAAAAAAAACACATTCTGTTATTTCACTGTGGTTACTGCGTTTTGCAATCATTGGGCTGCCAAAATCATTATAACTACTATATTGTTTTTTTTTTTTTGATAATCCTGTGCCGTGACGTAGGATTTTAGTGTCAAAGAGCAAAACCCATTCAACACAATTAAAAAAGTTGAATACCTTGACAAATGTGTTCGTTATACATAGTCAATAGTTTCAATATGAACCCACAAGCGGCAAATGCGGCAATGCGTTCTAAATTTAAACAGGGGAGCATAACGATCACAGGCGGGTCTGTGGTAATTGAGTCGCGCACGCGCCGCGGATGCAAAATGGCTGCCAACGAACCGCTTCCGGACGAAAGCCGACAAGTGCATCCGAAATTGATACACTGTTACAACTGCTTTTTAAACTAGATATATTCGCAATCAACGGAAACGAGACACCATGCCTATGAAAGCTTTTTTTTAAGATGGACACGCCAATAAAAAATAAAAAAAATACATCAATGAAAACTGCATTCAAATCGGTTAAGCCGTTTCTGAGATTAGCGTGCACAAACGCACAGACAAGCCGACAAACAGACAAGAATTTTGAAAACTGTTTTAAAACGTGTACAAATTGTTTTTTGAAAAAATCTTTAATGTACAGACAGGACTTCTGTATATACGATTTTATTATTTTACATAGGTATAGAGATTTAGATTCAAATCCAATATTGCCTCTAAGCGGGGGATGGCAGTAAAAGTATTTTGGGAATGCAAAACAAAGCAGACGCAGCAAGACACCGTTCTAAATCCGAAATGTGTTTATTTAGTCAATGCAACTTTTGGCTTCCATTCATTACACTCGGTTGCTCCGGGAGAATTCATTTTCTGAATCTTCAGAAAATGACGTGTTGTATGACATACAACAAAGTTATACGATTAGATCTAACTGGGGTTCCTGGCAAGGTTTCAAGCATGCCGGCTGCATTACCTCGTTGTATTGCAAGTTTGCAAGGCTGACCGAGGTAATAGCACAGTCCAGGGGCGTAGCGTCGGGGAGCGGGTGTGGGAGCAGTTGCTCCAGGGCGCCGGGGCCTGGGGGGCGCATTTTTTTTTTCTTAAATTTTTGTCAATAGCCAATCGAAAATGCCCACCTAATTATAAATATTCATTATTCACTTTTTCGGAACATTTTAGTTTGGAACAGATATCTATAAATGAAACAAATAGCCGGTAATTAAATATACTCCAGAAACGGTAGCGGAAAACGGAAATAAAATCAATTTCAAAGCAAAGAAGCGTACTTTTAGCGCCCTGGAGCAAAATTTTTCAAACGTCTCTCTCTTGTGTTGGGCACGTAAGGAATTATACACAAACCTCGAAATGAATCATCTGGAGTTTTGTGTATGATTTTTTTTTCAGTTTTAATAAATAATGATAATGAATCTGTAATCTTTCAGCATATTTTTCTTGATAATAATAATACTTTTATTAACTATATGCATGCAATGTTTAGTTACAAGTTCGCAAAGTTACAATGTTACAATCGATCGTTCAAAAAATGAGAGAGGGCGCTTGAAAAATTTTGCTCCAGGGCGCTGAAAGTGTAGCTACGCCACTGGCACAGTCTAACCATACTTGCGTCAACACAGTCAGGCAACGAATGTACTTGCGTAGAGCAACGTTCGGCGAACTCGCTTCAGTTTGCAGGCTCGAACATTGAGCGTTGCCCGACTGTATGATATTATGGTTAGACTGTGGTAGTATATCTTGGTACGAAAACAATGAATCTAATTTCAAGATTGAGTAGGTATACATATGTGATTCCAAATTAAGGTGCCTTTTTTTGCGCAGGGAAATGCGTTACGCATACACACACCGTCCGGGGAGACGATGCGGTTATGTGGGACTCCCCTCCCTCTTGATGAGGCCGCATAATTTGATGGCGCATCTCCCCATGATGTGCCGCCCGCGACCCAAATTAAGGTAGGTACCTAAGTTCTAAAGCGCAGTTTTTCATGGTAGTCGTTGATAAGTACATAACTAATAGATATACTTTGTAGTTAGTTTGTTTCAATTTTTACTAAAGAAATCCTTTAATCCAGTAATGAAAGCAGATCGAGCTAAATTAATGTTGAAAGCGCGTTTTGTTGAGAACAAATTCTCGACTAATGGCATTTAACCTAACATTTAACAAATAAATTGGTGTTCAATTTAGGGGCCATTACTTAATCGAAACAGATCGAAGCTGAAAATTAGTGTCTGCTGACTTGGCCCGCATGTCTGTCATGTCACTTCCCTCTTAATCTCGAAATGTTTACCCACAAGTGGTCTGGTATCATTTTAAAGGTGCATTCCGAAAGGACTCGAGAGATAAGTTAATGATTTTAACAATGTTATATGTTTAATCTTGTGAGAATTTTGCTGAATATAGTGTAGTCATTATTTATTTCTCTTTCGATTATTATTTTTTTAATGTAAAGGTCGGCAAACAGGCTGATGGTCCACTTGATGGTAGTTGGCTACCGTTGCCTGTGCTGCCTACCTTAGCAGAACAGAGGATAGGATTTAGGAAGGGACAAGGACAGCGCAGCGTGGGGCGCCAAGTGGATAGACGACCTGAAAAGCTTCGCAGGAAGCAGGTAGGTTCGAAGGACATAAAAACCGTGCGTGATGGCGAACCTTGATCCAGCAGTGGAGCGACACAGGCTGATGATACTAATGAAGTGGGCTCTCGCCTTCTTTACTCACTCACCGAAACATTGAAACATCGAACATTGGAAAACCGAAAATTTGGAACAAAGATAGACGACGAATAGGACATTTATCCCTATAATACTGGGAAGTCCATGCGAACGAAGTCATGGGCGACAGCCAGAAGTTGTGATAAATAAATAAAAAATTAGAAAAAAAAACGTTAAATATATAAAAAGTGGTATTAAAAAAAAGTATATTAGAGCCTCGGGGCTGCTGTGCCGCTAAGGAGTCAATTAAATCTGAATAATCTTTAATCAAGGTGCTTTCTGATGAAAGCACAGCTAAAGAAATCAGTTGGGTTTGAGCCATAGTACCTACTGCGGCAGTAGGCCTAATAAGGTAAAAAAGGCGCGTTCATATTTTTTATTTTTATCGAGCGAGATGTTGACACCGGCCGGGGCCGCCCCTTATCTTATTATCTTCTTAGTGGCTATTACTGTCTACTAGAGCACCAGTATCACTTCGACACGTAAACTAAAACTCTCTACCTATACCTACCACGTTAAGAAACTGTAGTACTTTTTTGATAGAGGCTTTCTTCACATCACATTGTGTGGCTTCCTAGGATGTGACTGCGCTTGTGCCTCATGGCAGAAGCGGCACTCTCCCGTACTAGTGGGACCCATTATTTTAAGGTGCCTATTGAGGCGGCAGTGCCCCGTTAGTGCCCTAGTTAGCATGCACAAATTTCTCCTACTAAGCGACATAGCCTGGTTTGTCACGTTTCGAATATAGGCTTTTATGCTGGCAAGTTATTCCAGCGTTTTTAAGATTTAATAAAGCACTGGTTCCATATGGTCCAGCGAGCTAGGCTATTTGGTAGTCCGCACATAGGTTCAGGACCTATTAGCCTAGCGCCTACACGAGCCAATTCGTCGGCAACTTCATTGCCTTCGATCCCCATATGGCCGGGGGGCTACGATTTGGTCGCTCTGGGCAATGGCCCAACTAGCCCACACGTAAATATACCAGTGTTGTCACTACAGGTAGATACTTGGTAGGTTGATCTTTTAGAATTTTGATACGAAGACCATCGTGTCTATCAGATTTAATACTTGGCATTAATTACAATCTATGCATTCCTTATTTTCACCTTATGGTGTCAAATTCGGCAGCATAATTGCATTCTGGTGTTAATTGTATTTAGAGACTAAGGTAGGCCACCTATCATGCAAGTAGACTGTCAGCCTGCCTGCCGACCTTTATAATTAAAAAAAAATCTGTAATTTATTATTTTCCCTATATTAGGCATTCTCCTCTGAAACAAAAAGAATTGTCTTTTTGTTTTTGTTAATTTTTGGGCGAGTATTTACATGTAAACACTATTACACACCCAAAACGCAATTTAATCTCTAATTTACAACAAATTAAACCACATTCTAACTAATATTATAAACGCGAAAATAAAATTTTATTTGTTACTTTTTCACGCCTTAACTACTTAACCAATCATCATGAAATTTCACATACATATTATCAGAACATAGGATACCCTTTCATCCAGAAAAAAGTACTGTTCCCTAAGACCAAAGACTATGTTAACAAAAGCTAGTATTCATAAATTTACTCAGACGAAGTCAGGTCAGCAGCTAGTGTGATTATTGTGAGTATAAATAACGGCTACATTACGCGGAAGTGCGGTGCGCAGTTACAACCGGCAGCGAGCATCGAGCGGCGCGAGCGCATGTTGTGATCCACATTACACATCGGAATGACTGGCCAACGACAACCGCACATTGTTGGTGTAACCAACATATCTTTTGAATTCTTTAACAAATGATATGGAATGCACAGAAAGGCGAACCGCAAAACTCAAATTTTAATAGATTTTCAATGAAGAGAGTAAAACTGGATGGAGAAATGGACAGATTAACTGGATAAAAGACCTAAATAGTTTTACAAAAAAGGGCAAGGGACCGCACTGAGTGGAAAGCTTTAGAAGAGGTCTATGTTGCAAGACAAATAGGAGTTGTTGCTGAAAAATATTATTGTTTTCAGGCTTTTTTTTTATTTATTTATGTTCAACATTAAGCGAATTTTATGTTTCCAACGTCATGTATTCAGGTTACAAATAAAATTTTATTAATTATGCATGTGACCCACTGCACCGATAGTCACGTTTGTATATTTAAAATATTATTTCAATACTATTATTATTTTCGCCACTCTGTCTATACTTCCTTAGTCGTGCACATTAGGTATTACATTGTGTAGTTACATATGTAGTTTAATGTATTGTAAATTATTTTTAACTAGCGATCCGTCCCCGGCTTCGCCCGGGATGCAATTTTTATATATATGAACTATCCCGTTTATCCCTCTTTCCATTAGTGAAAACCGAATTAAAATCGGTCTACCCATTCACGCGTGATGCCGTGACCAAGGGAAATGGGGATTCATTATATGTACAATATAATTGTGGACGAAAGTCTGAAATAAAGACATATTATTATTATTATTATTTTTGACTCGTCTCGTTTCCCCCTCCAAAAGCGAAAGGGGAGACGGTGTCACCCCCGACAGAAGCATAGTCAGTCGGGGTTCAAGACGACAAAGACAGAAACCGACGCACGATTCTGGCCGAATTGCCCGTTCTGGCTCTACTGGGATCGCTCCATAATCACGGACATGTCGCCAATAAGCCTGACATCGTAGTTATTGACCGATCCTAGCGCCGGACGATGATTGTTGACATCGCTGTCGAAAACTTCCTGAAAACGGAAAAGGAAAAGCTTACCAATTACTTATAAACATTTGGCTCGCGAGGTGACCGCCATTCGACAATTATCGTCTCGATAGTCGTCTCGGCGAACGGTCTTATAGCGAAAAGCCTCGACCAACATCTCAAGAGGCTCTCACTAGATGGCTGGGTTAAGGGACAGATACAGAAAGCGGTACATATTGACACATCACGAATTGTCAGGAGGTTCCTCACTCTGCAGCCCTAACCACCGGTAGATTGGGCCTTGCACCACTACGGGTTGACAAATCTTAAGTTTTTTGTAATATATATATATATATATATATATATATATATTGATAGATACATATATTAAAAACAGAATAATGAATAAATGTATAATAATTACGTTTTTACTGATTAAGTTGTTAAATTCAAAGTAGCTAATGATAAAAACGGACAAAACCAGCAACAGGCTAATAGTGTTTCCCGTGTAGGACATGAATCGGATGAAGGGGGCGAACGGTTGTCGCGACGCACCCATCCGGCGATACATGCATGATGCTCGATCGATCGGAACCGGTGTTGTCCTCTGGTTTCATTTTACTAGTATAGGAAACTATCGATCTGCCCCCGGCTTTGCACGTATGATTTTTTTTTGTATGTAATCTGCATATTATATACAAAAACCTTCCTCGTTTCTTGCTTTTTCCATTAAAGAAAACTGTGTCAAAAGCCTTTGGGTAGTTTATAAGAGACCAGACAGAAACAGACAGAGGCACTGCCACTAACTTCTTAGTTAGCGAGTTCATTTTATAATATGTAGCATATATTTTTTTAAAGCATACAATAATTTAATTATTAATTTCCTGATTTGATTACTCACAATATACAGGGTCATAAGCCCATCCCGAGATTACCGGCGTACCTCCACTTTCGAGTACGCCGAGGTTCCGCCGGGGAAGCGCAGTCTTCCCCTGGAGAAAGTCGTTGGGTTTAAGCTACAGGACTCCGGCCTAACCCCGCAGCAGCACCAAATCTGTCGGATATCCACGAGGATTTCCTAACGTTAAAATAAAGGGTCATAAGCCCATAAGGATTCTACTATTGGATCTAGGCCTTTTAATTGAGCTCGGTCTTTCGTTGTCCATTCATCTACTTCTAGCAGCTCTCTTGAGTCTTTGAGACTTTTGAGTTCATTGAGTATCTCGAGTCTTGGGCTCATCGGTTCAAGACCCAAGAGCAATTTTCACTATGGTCTCCCTCTAAAACTTCTCTACGGCGGATGCATTACATACACAAGTTAATATTGAATTGTTCCACGTTCACATAAAATGTCAATGTTCAGTTATTCAATACGTATGTATAAAACAAAACACTGCATGATACGTGGAATAACTGTAATATGAAATTATAGATTTGTATGTTTGTTTTGTGGGACAAAATATTAGATGGTTTGTCCTTTACAAGCCTGTGCAATATTTGAGCAAAAAATATCTCTGATAGCTGTTATCTATGATGACTACTGATATTGCTGTTATAGTTACTTTTTAAATTTGGCTCTGGTCTGGATCTGGAAAGTAGTGGCAGGGCACACTGCGTTTCGCTGTCATATGGGCAGCCCGTCTGGCGGCAGTAACCACCCCCTTACAGAAGACCACATTGAAATAACAGCACGTGTGTTGTTGTGTATCGGTGAGTGAGTAAGGGATGCCAGAGTCCATTTCCCTATCCCCTCCTAATCCTTATCCTTAATCCTACTGTAGTCCGCAACGCACTTGCAGCAGCTTTTGGCGTTGCTTGTGGTAGAGGCGACGGTAGCCACCTACCATCAGTGGACCGTCAGCCTGTCTGCCGATTGGGTTGGGTCTTTATTTTTAAGTGATCCCTGGGGAACAGTATTTTTTTCTGAACGAAAGGTACTTCCATGTCTTTTTATTTATCCCTGACAATGTGTATGCTAAAATTAATGATGGATTGGTTGAGTAGTTAAAGCGTAAAAAGATAACAGAGTTACTTTTTGAGCCGGAATGTTCCCATTTCAAGCATGTTATTAAAATAAATAGTTAAGTAGGGCTAAGTAGGGCGAAAAATACAGGCATAATCTTGTGTAATTATTATCGACAAAATATAATTTAAGCATCATCGGCCTATAAAAAAAGAGGCCTTAAAGTTACCACTGATAAGAATAATTTCAAACAAAATAAAATTTTATTTGAATTTCTATTTATAAAAATTGTAAAAAAAAATACACCGAAATATTGAGATTTATTAGAAACCGCCAATGACATAAAGCGCTATTAATATTTGTATTTTGTAATTACATACTATAAAAGGATTATTGATGAAATCTGCATTAATAATTAGCGTTAGAAAATTGTTACACTCTAATTGGTGAAATTTTTTCTCCTATGACCACTGTAATCTTAAAATATTATAGAAAAACGAATAAAGCTACAAAATCAGATGATATCTGATTTATCTATACCAATACATAAAATTGAAATGTCTGTTTGTAATGTCAAAATATCTGCTTTTTATAAATATACATAAATTTGCCAAAGTTTAAACGCTGCTGATAGCAAAAAAAAAATTGTCTGTTTGTCTGTCTGTTCCGGCTAAACTCCGAAACGGCTGGACAAATTTTGACGAGACTTTCACTGGCAAATAACTGATGTTATAAGGAATAATTTAGGCTAGTTTTATAGAGTCGAGTAAGTACCGCCCTCGGCCCACACGCACGCCGAAACGAAGCGGCGGGCGCCGGGCTCAGATAGAAGCAACTGAGACACAAAAAACTCAACGGGCTTAGTTTCTTTTGAATTTCCCTGCAATCTTTAGGAGCGGTGAACAAAACACTAACAACTTATTCAATGGATAATAGACGCATGACAAAGTTTGTATCAATGTCGCTTAGAACAATGGGAGTGATGACAATACGGTATTGTGACTCGACTTGTATCCTGCCGATTGTTTTAAACGGCCCACCCGTGAAATGAAGATTCACTGAAATGCGGGAACCATAGAGAATTTAATCCGGTTGCATTGTGTATGAACGATATCCGCAGATACGATAACAACCAAATTATGTGAAACATTTAGACCTTACAGCAAATGACGATTATTTCTTTTAGGCAAACTGTTGTTCATTTGATAGCAGGTGGCTACCGTCGCCTATTAACAGAAGCAACGCCACAAGTGAAGGAAAGAAAGAAAGAAGGATTTACTCCTCACACAATAAACAAAAAACACAGTAAATATGTATAAATAGTTCATTATAGTTATACGTATATACCCTCTTCTAACGTAAGAGTATTAATATTAGTATTATTACTGGTCTCACCTCTAAATTATGACACTTTTATTTCTATCGATGATGAATTTTAAAGAAGTTACTTTTTAAAAAATATTTTGGGGATGTAATTATTCGTATTTGGTACATTAATGTAACTTAACAAAATTATGCCTAGATATTTATAAAAAATACTAAACGAATGTATGCAGACAATTTGGTTAAATACTTATACACTACTAACTGGTGAAAAATAAAATAACTCCTGACTAAATATATAATATATAATAATAATATAATGAATAACATCTTTATTGCAGTTATAGCTTTGCCAGGCGTTAGATGATCCCTCGGGATCAGTACTTTTTTTCTGGATGAAGTACCCTATGTTCTTTCCTGCATACCTGAAAACGTGTATACGTGTAACATTTCATGACGATTAGTTCAGCAGTTTTAAGCGTGATAAGGTAACAGACAGACAGACAGATAGATAGAGTTACTTTCACATTTATTATATTAATATAGATACACAATCATGTCTATAAGTACATATATTATAAAATAAAATCACTGTTTGCCTCTGTGTGTTAATCTGCTATAATTTCTTCTAAACAACCCAAGGTATAGGTTTTCTATGGTCTTCTCTTTAATGGAAAGAGCGATAAACGTGGAAGGTTTGTTCAAATAAAAATTGCAGTCTTTAATAAAGGCTAAAATGTAAAGGGCTGTCTCGGAGACAAGGAAAAAAGACACTTTAGTGAAAAAAATCCAATCTGGTTACACTCACGTCACTCCGTCATTGTGTTGCGATAAAAAATAACCGAACAGGGGCCTTAGACAAAGTAGCATTCGCTCCGTAGCGAAGCGATATCGAAGTTCGTTATCGTCTCAGAGACAAAGAAATCATGACAAGGTATCACGTGTTTATCACGTGTTACAGTGTCGATTCCTTTGTCTCTGAGACGATAACGAACTTCGATATCGCTTCGCTACGGAGCGAATGCTACTTTGTCTAAGGCCCCAGGATTGCGAGTTGCATCCTGTCGATTGTTCGATGTTATTCAAGCGTTACTGAGGAATCGAGGCTATCGATTACAGCGGCCATCGGCCATTGAGGAAGTATCATGGCCGGGGTGCGGCCATGGCGATTCTTGCCGCCGATCGTCAACAGACACCTATTTGAGGAACATTTTATATAAGCATTTTTTAACGGCATGTATGTAGATTGTCGTTTCGCTTGCTGGTAGTGGCTACCGCATCCAATTAACATAGCAGACGCTGTAGGAGTTGCATATATTGTATGAGGTATGAAGTGGGTAGGTAATCCCTTACTCGCTTACAGGTCTTTCACGCGTGGTTACTGTCTCCAAAAAAACTGTCCAGTTTACAGTCCAACGCCTAGCACTATTTTAAAGGATGATTCATATTACACCGGGCCGCCACCGGGCCGTGCTCTCGCCGTGTTTTTCTCAAAGGACAAGGCACGGCCGGGGCACGGTGAAGTATGAATTGGTTCATACAAAAGCATTCTATGAATATCTTCACCGGGCCCCGGTCCGGTGTAATATAATTCCACCTTAAATGTTGTAAAACAAAAGTCTCTACAATATTTAAAGTCATATAGTTCATATCCGCTAACTCCACTTTAAAAAAAAAAGCCATTTATCGATGGTTTTAAAGACAAAGAAGTTTCAAATCGTTTGTTGAAATAAGTTCCATGTCAAAAACCGCCAAATAAGTTTGACATAAAATTTATATTTATTTTCAAAATCTGCTATTCTCCAATGTACAATTTGTTCCAACCGTTCCGTTAAAATCGGCAGACGGTCCACTTGATAGTAGCTACTGTCGCCTATAACACAGGCAACGCCAAAAATGCTGCAAGTGCACTGCCGACTATAGTAGGATTAAGGATAAGGGATTAGAGGGGGACAGGGAAATAGGCTCTGGCATCCCTCCCTCACTCACCGAAACACAACAGCACACGTGCTGTTATTTCACGGTGGTCTTCTGTAAGGAGGGTTTACTGCCCCAGATGGGAAGACTGCGAAACGCAGTGTGCCCTACCACTACTTTCCAGCTCTAGACCAGAGTCAAATTTGAAAAAGTTCATTTTTCAAGCAAACACCCTTACTACTCATCCATCCTCGTCAAACTCTTACCATTTTTGTATAATTTGAAAAAAAAAAATCGAAAATTTCTTTCTCCGATCGATATTTCGTATCTTCTGGAAACTTATATCAAAAATGCCCCTGAGGGCCTCAAATTTTGACCATAGGCTTCGCAGGGATACAATTTTTTTTCTGCAAATTAGATACTAAAACCTTCCTCGTATATCGCTCTAAGCTGTTGGGTTGTTTAAAAAAGTTAGCAATGAAAGAGGCGACCTTTATTATACATAGATACAGAATTGTTTGAGAGCGTGGGTAGAGCAATTCCTTCTATATTACCACATCAGCATAGTTAGAAAATTGCAAGTCGTTCCACATCAGATAATGTATCTTGCACGCATTCCGAGAGGGCGATAAGAAACGCATTGACATATCACGTAATATTATCGGTGGTATGTAACCGCACGTGTTTATAGCCTTATGCGCAATTTGAACGGCTACGACGATCATATTAGATTGACATGTTGGCAACACTATACTTTTATTTGTTATTATTTTTGAATTGCCAGTACCTATATAGAGAAGTCTTTTTTTAGAATGAATCAATTCAGTATCTAATTCACATTTTTTTATTTTTTTTAAATAATATCTGTAAGCAGACTAATGACATTTTAGCAATAATTTTATGGTATCTTCTGACTAAACCAGTCCAGCAACGCTGGGTACACCAGTCTGTCGGCGGAATTTACCTCTTTGTAGAAGGCTACCAGTTCTAGGTCGGCAGCATATTAGCAACTTCTATGGGGTTGCTTGCGTTCTTATGTAGGTTACGGTAGTTGCCTATCATTAAATGGAATTTCTTGAGGTCGGCTGGCACTTGGCAGGCTGACTGTTCACTTGATTGTCATAATATGTACTTGATGTAACACTAGGAGTCATCAAACAACGCCACAGGTGCTGCAACTATACTGCCGACTATAGTAGGATTAAGGATAAAGCATTAGGAAGGGATAGGGAATCGGACTCTGGGAAACGGGAATACTCACTCACCGAAACACGACAGCACATGTATTGTTATTCACGGTGGTCTTCTGCAAGGGAGTGGTTACTGTCGCCAAACGATCTGCCCAAATCACTGCAAAACAAAGCATGCCCTGCAGTACTAAATAGTGCGAACATGTATATTTATCTTTGACAGACTTTACTCATTCACATAAATACAGAAGATATAATCACATATGATCTTCATGGAGTGGCATCTGCCGCCAGACAAGCTTTAATAAGGCTATTATAACTAGAAGTCGCATATTCTAAGACCACCCAAAACATGAAGCGGAAATCTAAAACGTATTTGTTGATAATGGCGTTGTACTTCAAACAAAATGCATCTCTACGCTCTCCCCCTGATTTACACTCCCTCGACACCACACTGAAAACAGGAATAGACACAGCAGACACATGAAAGGCGAACCCGAACTATTTGAATTATTCAAAGTACACGCCTTACATTGCTGCGGAACTATAGTCAAAATACATTTCGTAGTGGTTGTTGACGCGCAATGAAAACCATGAATCAAAATGGCGGCGAGCGTCCACGAAATGGCGGATAAACGCAGTGCGCGGGAACGGATCTAAGCAACAGATGTGCAAGCGAGGGGCGAAAGAAAGACAATATCGATCTTTCAACGGTGCGCGTGCGTCTATTGATTTTAAAGTTAATTTGGTTTGGGGTTACTGAACGCGAGGGGATTTTTGTTTTCTCGTTTGTCCAACCTAGTATTTATTTTAACTATTCAGTTAGTAAATGCATATGCGGCGCATGTGAACGCCTTCGTGAAATTGAAAGTATCGTTAATGTGGGTTAATCCCGGAAATTGTGAGGAATAAATAAAAAAACCTAAATTAAAGGACAACTGGTAGGCTGACGGTCTACTTGATAGTAGGTGGTTACCGTCGTCTTGCAGTTGCTGTGTAGCTATAGTTGCAAATGTGTTGCCAACACTAATTATAATGAAGGATAAGTGGGGTCTTCTGTAGGGGATGACTGCGGATCGCCACTAGTTTTTAGTGGTTTTTATGCATTATTTGCTTATTCATTTTTAAAATAATCAATATTATTAGCACAGAAGTAGTGACAGGGCACAATGCGTTTCGTAATCATTTGGGCTGCCCGTCTGACGGCTTTAACTACCTCCTTACAGAAGACTACCATGAAATAACAGAACGTGTGCTGTTGCGTTTCGGTGACTGAGTAAGGGATGCCAGAGCCCATTTCTCTATCCCTTCCTAATCTCTTATCCTTAATCCTAACTATGATCGGCAGTGCACATGCAACACTTATGGCGGTACTTGTGCTATAGGCGACGGGTAGCCTATCATCAAGTGGACCGTCAGCCTGTCTGTCGACTTTAATATAAAGAAATATTAGAATTGAAGTCACTTTATTACTTCAATAAATTAGTACATTTTATGGCGAATGGAGGAAAGCTTATTGCCCAGCAGTGGGCGTCTGTTGCCTGTTAAAGTTAATAAATAAGTAGACTTTAAATTGCCTTGTAGAAATCGGTTCAGCCATTTCGAAGATTAATTAGGATCAACGAAAAGAATATAGACAAAAAAGAGCTTGTCTGGATTTTTGTAACAAGAAACTAACAATATGAACTTATGAGAACTTTTATTTATTTACAGGTATATATAATTAAAGCTTGTCTTGCAAAACTAAAGCTTGTCTGGCGACCCACAATCGGCTTCGTAAGTATTCAAATTATATACACAAACCCTCCTCGTTCATCGCTCTTTCCATTGGTGAAAAATGTATCAAAATCCGTTGGGTAGTTTATAAGAAGTTAGCGGAGAAACAGACAGGGGCGGACAGTGACATTATTTCCTATGTAGATATATGTAGATAGATCAACATGGAAGTCGTAATACGTATTTACAATAACTCGTTGGACCATAGTTGCAGGATGGAATGCAGTCTAGTAGGTCAATGATTAAGTTGCTTGTTGTTTAATAAGTATTTGTTAATAATACTTTAGAATGTATTACTAACTCACGATCTCAATGTGATTCCCAAATCATTAAAACATCTCAAGACAACGAATAACATGAGGCCGAAAACATTTTTTATCAAAATGAGCGTAACCTAACCTATAAAGCTTCTCAGAAATAACCGAACAAATATAAAATCTGAAGTTTTTTTTAAATATTGCGTAAAATATGAAAATATTTAAAAGTAAGCTATTAAAACTTTAATACAGAACTTAAGTCAATTAATAAGTTTAAAAAATTTGTTGTCCCTGAAAATTTTTAGAACTGTGACGAGAAAGCTTTTTTGGGCAGTAATTTACTGTTTTTTTCTCAGAAAATAAAATTTCTTGTATAAATCTGCCACTATTCAAACTTTTTAGAATACAGTCTATAATAAGTTTTCATTTTTCTCTAACAAGTCAAATTAATAGACGACGACAATAACGCTTTTCTGCTTCCTCGTCTTAAAAAGAATTGAAAGCACACTTGTTCAAAACTTTGCATAATCAAACAATCAGTTTAGATTTTGATTTCATCTTACAGAATCTTACAGTAGCGATTCTACTTTGTGAGTAGATGTCGCTATTCACTTGGAACGAATGCAAAAATAGCAAAAACATTGCTATTTTTGCAACACTTTTTGTTAAAAGAGTTTTATCTGATAAAATGCTTTAATACCTAAGCGCCGACGAAGTCTTGGGTAAAAGTTTAATATGAATACTAAAATATATTGCAAGCTGTGACAAGTCAATAAACAAGAGAAAAAAATAAACTAATTTATATCTTACCTATAGCTTTTTAAGTTAAGCCTTGTTGGCTTACTTAGGGTAAACGACCGATTTGAAAGCTTAGGATAAGAAAGGCATCCATTTTAGGCGAGGTGTATAAAGATAATATTTAAAAGAATAACTTCCGGTAAACTATTACTCATTTTGGCTTCATAGTTTTGACGGGGAGATAATAATATGTGCACATACAAAATAAATTATACATTTCAACAAGATGGTGGAGATAGTCAATATTTATTCCACATATTGGTGTTCTAGAACAATTGAGAGATTATTTCATACATATATCTATTCTATTTATTAAATTAGTAGTTATGTCAAGTACATAGGTATTTCATCTCCGACTTAAAAAAATACGATAAAATAAGTAGAACGAGAATATTATTCGAGCTTTCAAGTTGTTAAAGTAGTTAAGGTGCTTGTCTTAACGCTGTCTTAGAAGTCCCGGGTTCGATTCCCACTATGGAAATGAATTTACACTATTCTTCTTCGTTTTTAGTTATTTCCATTCGTAAACCGTATGAAAATCCGTTGGGTCGATTAGAATTAGCCGAGAAACAAACTGAAAATGACTTTTTGTTTTTTTTATAATAAATAATAAAAAATTATATATATTATGTTAATAAAATATGATAAAATTTTAGTTAAAAAAGAACTTTTTTATGATATGTACAGTCAGCGTCAGAAGTAGATGAGCATCTGAAGTAGGCAAATAATTGTTGGCATTTAATTTTTCAGTAACATCTACACAACAACAGTTTCAAATTGATATGAGCTTCTTTGAATTCAAATAGATCTAAACACTCATATGTCATATATTTCTTTACAAACCGAAAGTCTTTTTTATGTATACAATACGATTGCCAAAGGTATCTAAGCACGGAAATCTTCAATTAGATCTCAACAATTATTAGGAATAAACTTTCACCTCTTTGTATTAAGGTTCATATTTAACTGGTGGCAATAATCTCCTACTTACATTATCTTTCATATTACGCTTGAATGACATCAGTGAGGAATCATAATCCTACTAATATTATAAACGCGAAAGTTTGTAAGTATGGATGGATGGATGGATGTTTGTTACTCTTTCACGTAAAAACTACTGAATGGATTTTAATGAAACTTTACAATAATATAGCTTATACATCAGAATAACACATAGGCTACAATTTATAAAGAAATGCGGACGAAGTCGTGGGCAAAAGCTTGTAATAAATAATAATAAATCATTTTTTCAGGTTTCAGTTTTAGAATCTTTATTTATTCGATATTCGATGTAAGTTTTTTACAAAACATTTATCTTCCTCGAATTTTATTTTTTATATTTTTTATTTTATCTTTCACATTTTATATAGGTAATTATAAACTTCCACAAATGCTGCTTCTAGGGGGAAGACTTTTAAGTATATAGCTATAAATGTATGTACTGGAAATAGAGAATGCAACGGTAGTTTGAAACAAATTTATCTAAATCATATACAACATTTAAATTTTACTGAGGTGACAGATAAGTATTATTAGTATAATGTTGAGGCCAGAGTTTGATCCCGGGCTCTGGTATTCATATGCATATTATTATTAAAATATTCAATCCTATCCTGTAAAATTATGTTTCAAGTAATATCATGTTAAATCGTGAGAATAATAAGTAGACAGAGTTTCGTATGTCTAAGTCACAAAGACATTGTCCGGCACAAAATGAAAACTCTTGAAAAGAGATAAGTTTAGTATACCTACGTCTATGTGCCTGTTGTCCTATGTATGTATTTTAATTGAAATATGCAAAAAGAGTATTTAATCCACCTATTATGATGCATTTATACAACCTCCTTAGTATAACAGTAATTTGCTTTTAATTTTGAAATCTGTCAATAAGCAATGTGAAACTTGAAGAATATTTTATTTTTTGAATTGCCTTTTTAATTGAAGCAATATATTCGATTGAAAAAATTAACTAATTACATTATTCAATAACGTCGCGCAAATATGTATCGAATTGACAACCGTACCAAAGAGAAAATTATAGAAATGAGAAATACAGGTTTATCAGTGACTGATATTTCTGATGAACTAGGAATAACTGTAAGTAGTCATAACGGCGCCGTCACTGTTCAAGTTCCATTATTTACTTAGTACCCTGCGGCTAATATTGTTAAAATTTTCCAGAGGAATACAGTCTATCTTTGGCTGGATAGGTGGCGACACGCTGGCAATTTAAATTGCCATGTTACAACTGGCCGACCTCGAAGCACAAGTCACAATCAAGACAACAGAATTGTTCAAAGGGCACTAGATGAAAGATTCATCAATACGACTCAAGTGGCTACCGAGTTTCAAATATCTTCCAGCACTGTAAGAAGGCGTCTCAAAAAACGTGGCATTAATTTCAGAGTTCCGGCTAGGAAACCAGTTTTAAATGATAGGCACAAAATGCTCCGTTTGCAATTTGCAGCCAGATACCTGAACTTTGATTTTAGCAACGTCATTTTTATGGACGAAAAAGTTTTTTGTTCTTCTGACAACGGCCGGGTCAGTTTATGGAGAATTAATAACACAAGATATGACGAAAGGAATATTGTTCCCGATCGTCGTAGTGGCCGAATAAGCAATGCATATTGGGGTTGGATGTCAAAGAACGGTCCAGGAGAATTAGTGCCCATTTCAGGACGAATGAATGCAACTGATTATAGAGAAATTCTTGAACATTCTTTTTTGCCAACCGCTCAATTTGTATATCCAAACCAAAACATTCAGTTTATTCAAGATGGCAGTTCTATACATAATTCCCGAATAGTACAAAACTGGATCGTTGAGAATAACCGCGAAATAACTTTAATAAAACTACCTCCAAAAAGCCCGGATCTCAACCCAATTGAAAATTTGTGGGGGAAAATGGTTCAAGAATGGGACAACACCCAACCAAGAACGCGACAAAACTTGGACAGACAAGTTAATGATGTATGGGAATCTTTTAGAGGTGGACAAATTTGCGAGAATTTAGTGACCTCTATGCGGAAGCGTCTACAGGACGTGCTCAATGCTGCAGGAGGGTATACGCAATACTGAGTTACTTTTTACTTGTTTCTTTTCTCAGGTTTTAATAGCTACATTTATAGTCACCTGATTAATTATTGTTAAAATGCGATAGATTGGAATAATAATCTATTTCTGGGGGATTTTCAGGTCTATTCAACATAGTTTAACTAATTTTGTTTTGCCGTAGAACTAAGTGGAATTTTTTTCAACATAATAATAATAATATTTATTTTCGATCATGGGTATTGTACCTGAGATAATATTTTTATTATTCCGCTCCTACATGAACTAACCGACAATCATTCGGTGTAAAAATTACCAATAACTTAAAACTATTCAAACCCACTATTAGCTATCTACACACAAATAATAATATCTAAAAATTAAACTTTGCAAATGTAATATATTATTTTATTTTCGAGGGAAATAGCTACTTTCTTTTATCTATGTATGAACACTTTTATTTTATTCATTTATAAGTTATTTATTTATATTAGCAATCTACCCTCGAGGAAATTTTATAGTAATATTTGTCTAGTAGAATTTTTTTAAGTTTAGTTCTGAATAAATGTATAGGTAGAAAATAGTTTTTGTTTTGGAAGGGTGTAAACAAAGTCTATCCCCGTTTCGCCGATTTCGAGATACTTTTTGGTTTAAGGTCGAAAATAAATGCATATTATTTTTAACAAATAAAGCTATTTTCAATATGTAAAGAAAAGGGAGAGTCAAATTTTTTTGTTTGATAAATAGTGGCTTACAGCTATCCATAGTACTTAATTTAAACATAGCATGTATACACCGCTTTTGAATCTTAAATATTATATAATTATCTGTAGAATTACCCCAAAATATAACACCAAACCTAAGAACAGATTCTACCATACCATAATAAGCAGTTATTATAGCATCTGCATTTACTATTGGAGCCAGTTTATAAAGAGCATAGGAGGAACTGCTGATCTTTTTACTAAGTTCATTTATGTGGCACTTCCAGTTTAATTTTTTGTCTATTGATAAGCCAAGAAATCTGACAGTATCAACATCATTAATAATGCTGTCATGATTTCGAGATCTTTGACAAAAATGCATAACATAAGTTTTATTTAGATTAATTTTTAAATTATTATTTTCAAGCCATTTGATTATTAATGATAATGTATTATTTATGTCGGACTGATAAGAATTTTTATCATCACAAGTCAAAGTTACTGTACAGTCATCAGCAAACAGTGTCATAGGATGATTAATGGCATTTGGCAAATCATTTATGTAAATAATAAAAAGAAGAGGACCGAGGACACTGCCTTGCGGGACACCATAAATATTATTACGTTCCTCTGATATGTATGTATTTTCACTTTTAGTTTTGTAATTTATTGTTTTAATTTCTGTGATTTGACGGCGGTCTGTTAAATATGACTGTATCAAATTCAATACATAGCCTATTATACAGTAGGCTTCTAACTTTTTTATTAAGATATCGTGACTTACATAATCAAACGCTTGTGACATATTACAATAAATAGCACAAACGAGTGATGATTTATCAAATTGATATTATCAACATTTACTAAAAAATCACGCACAGCCATATAATTATTGTTTTCTTCTGACGGAATCCTTTTTGCTCACAACAAAATATTTCGTTTTTCTCTAAATAAGCATTAATTTCATTATAAAAGTAGTCTTCAAAAATTTTGAGAATATTGATATCAATGCAATAGGTCTGTAGCACTCCATTAGTTCTCTATTATCTTTTTTGAATAAAGGTTTAACAATAGTTTTCTTAAGATCTTTAGGAAAGACACCCGCCTGTATGCAAAGATTGATAATATGACCTAGGTGATGTGATGACATATATCTCTATTAACAGTTTTAATAATTTTAGTAGAAAAACCGTCAAATCCAACACTGTTAGTATTTTTCAGATTTTTTATTATGTTGGGGAAGGCTTGGTGCCATGAACATAGATTGAGTTTATGATCAAGGCACACTTTAGCTTTTTCACCCACACCTTTGATTGGTTCGATTTTATCAATAAAATAATTATTGAATGAATTAGTTATGTCTGTAGGATTATATATATAAACATTATCCCTTTTAATTAATGATATAGGTTCTCTTCGAACATTCAGTCTAGACTTGTTAATGATGTGTCATGTAATTTTAGATTTATTACTTGATGTTTTAAATATTGAAATTATTTTGTGCATATTTTGTCAAATGTATTATTTTTTATAATCGATTTGAATAATTAAGAAATTTTAGTTTGCTGATTTTCGTTGATTTTAATATAGATTATAATAATTATTCCACAATAATTTTCGTTTTTTTTGCTACATATTTGAATACGTTTACTGTTGAACAGCATAGAACGAAATGTGGTTGGTGTGAGAAGAATAGACAGGGTAAAATTGCTATCTAACGCTTACAGTGTTTGCAAAAAGATAAAATGGCGATGGACGGGACATATGTTGCGGGAAACAAAAGAAAAGTGGACCAGAATAATAACAGAATGGTACCCTAGGGGTGAAAAGAGAAGTAAAGGGAGACAATTTAAACGTTGGGAAGATGAAATAAGGCAAGTAGCAGGTCCTGCATGGACCCGATTGGCCAAAGATCGAGCAACGTGGAAATCTTTAGAGAAGGCCTTTGTCGTAGGACAAGCTGTTACAGTTAACAGACAGATTGCCGATTTGTAAACAAATACAAATGTTATTTGTATGTACTCACATACAATAAAACATGTAATGATTGGTAGGAACTATGAGTGTATATGTAATGAAACACTAACAGTAATAAAGGCTTATTTTATTTATTTTATTACTGTTGACCCATAAACATATTTTTCCAAGGGAAACATAAGTAGGTAGTAGAAAACACTGGAATTTTCATTAAAAATACCGTATGCAACATTTGGATCAACGGTTTCATATATTTCATAGAAAGATAAGCTTTTTATACAGGTTTTAAATTTTATTAAATTAATTAAGTTTTGAAAAAAAAAATAACGAAATTAGTTTTCTACTTATAGATTATAGGAAAACCTATAAGAAGTCCATGATATTAAAATAACATGGTAAATCACTCAATATTGTGCATACCAACTTACATTTGCAGGTGGAATGTGTGGGAGAACATATTTTTCAACTCCATGTGATAAGTAAAATCGTACGGAACCCTCTCCACGCGAGTTCAACTCGCACTTGTCTCTTTTTTTTTTTTTGTTTAACGTCTTTGTTTCTAACTTTTACAAATTCTTCTTAAAGGGTAAAAACATACCTGTTGAACAAAACACGATATCTAAATAAATTTAATTTTAATTTGAAACATTAATATTCGGTAAACGATACCTTCAACAATCAACTGGCATTTTTTTGTTTAATGTAATAAAATGCATAAAACTCATACAAAAATAAACTTCAGAGGTGTTTCGATTTTATTTTTGATGTGAATAAAAAATGTGTATAAAAAACTACCCAATATTGCGAGTGCACAAACATAGTCTATATAATTTTTATTTCAATTTTTACGTGAGCTCATACCGTTCACGTGACGATGGTTAAATACACGACATTTTGATACATTACAATGAATAAAACCATTAGAAGAACAACTATATGGAATATAGTTAAAGCGTTAGTTCAATCAATAAAACTATGTGCCCTACAGTTGACAAAATTAGTAGAACCGATTATCAGAGTACCGATTGTAGATAGATAATATAATAAAGTACATCTAAAAACAGACGAGGCATATACCCAGCAATAATGAAAAATATATAGCTGCTGTTATCGGCGCGACGACTACGCTTGGTTCAAACTATCACCTACAAGTATATTGAACAACGTAAAGGGCCAAATCTCAATGCATATTATTTTTTTACTCCTTAGAGGTTTTGTATCGGGGCTTTTTTTAAATTTCTAATTTAAGTTTTATTAATAGGTCATTGACACCTTTAATATACATTAGGTATTCGTCCTTCTATTCTTTTGTTATTGTAGATGCATACCTAATTTAAAAAAAAAATACATATAAACATTTCGTATCGAATGGTCTATAATGGACTTTTCTATATTTTCTATATTGTGGACGTATTTTTCTATTAAGTGAAGAAATGACAATTTTAGTTAGGTTTAAAATAATAAACCAGTTTTCATTACTAGTTTCTTAATTTATTATATAGCAAGTACCTTTCACCTATATAAAGACGTATATAAAACCCTATATAAAACCTATACACGTCCTAATATAAAGACGAGGGTCATTCGAATAGCGAAATAATCTTTCGCTTAAAATATAATATAATATCTATATACATATAATATTGTCAATTATATTTAAATGCTTAGATACATTTGGCAACTTAGTTGTACAATTAATTATGAAAATATGCTTGTACAGAAAATAATGACATTTGACTGTTTAGATATTTTTGACGCGTTGAATGTTCACATTAATTGGATTACTTTGCAGTGCACATATATTTGATTTTCGAAGTGTGTACTATTATTTGAGTACCTGGACAGATCCGATATATCTGATGCTGACTGTACCTACTGAAGGCGGACCTCTCAGGTTCTCACGGACCTCAATAATTTTTTTCTGCGAATTAATATACTTATAAAATAGATATAAGACCTTTACTAAGCTCGTATTTACTAAGATTTGAAATGTCTTAATATATTTGTATTTTTTATTATATAAAGATCGCCAGGTAGGTTCACGATCTGCTTGATGGTCTACCAAAATCTATAACGCCAGAACTCCTGTAAACGCCCTTAAATAGGATAAAGAATAAGGGACAAGACTGTTATTGCACTAGTTGCAGGTATTTATGACTGCGAAACGCATGCCACTACAAAAATGTAGCTGGTGTAGGCTATTAGAGGCATTATAAAATTTTATCCATCTTCAGAAGAGTCAATAAAAATGATATTATTTTTTCAACAGAAATATCACTTTACTTACATATTTAATGAGCAGGAATTGCTTATTTAATTCGCAACTTGACTAACGAAACACTATATTAAACAAAACATTGTAGGCTTCACTTCAAATCGATAACAACCTCAAATAAATTGTATGTCTATAGAAACCGGTTGGGTAATATTTAGAGCATGCGCAGTTTCAGATGTCTTTTGGATTCAATTTAAGGCTGCAGTCTGTTAAAAATTGACAGACTTGATATTTTGATGTGGTTTTTATTATGTAAACATAGAGTTCAATATAGCTCTCTCAAGCCCGGCAGCATTGTGAGCTGTGTTCATGGACTCAATAATAACAAATTACAAAATCCGTTTAGCGCAAAAAAATTTTTTTATTATTATTGAAGATGGGTTTGCTCTTGACCAGCACCTATCCATGTAGGAAGGATGAGGCCGACGATGGAGCGAGCTCACCCAGAAGATGCCGATTCACTCGAACCTTGAAAAGATTTGGGTTGTTTAATCTCGAAAATACAGACGCCGGCAGGGAGTTCCACTCCATAGCAGCACAGTTTTACAATAATAGCAGTGCGCATTATAAAAGATGTATTAAAGCGATTGGTCCGAATTAGAGGGATCTCGACAAGGTGAGGATGGTAACCAGCCGTACGCCTTTTTATATAGTTGTCTTCAAAATGTGTTGCTGTTTATTTTCTTGAAAAACTTTTCCATTTTCTTAATTAAGACCGTATAATATTGTAAATTATCTCATTTTTTTCTCTAACAATCATCGTTCTTTTTTAATGTATCTAGGCAACAAATAAATGGTAATTAACATTTATTTTCATAATAAAGAGCAACTATTAAGTAGATACATAATTGATAGAATGAGATAATTTATTTCTTCGTTTTGCACATCGAGAAGGGTTGCCTGTTTGAAAGAAACATCGGTGTTTTCTTTGGAAGTATTACGCTTTTTTAATGATAAAATCAGACAGGCAAACTAACAGTACATAAGTTTAGCGACGATGGAGCGAGCTTCCAGATTAATAATGTAAAATACATCTATGTTCTGTAAACCTGCATTCAGCAAATAAACAATTCTTATTCTTATTCTTAGCATTAAGGATAAGGGACAGACAAGAAAAGGCGTACAAGCTTGAAAAAATTAAATTAAGCAGTCAGTTATCTATAACTCAAAAATAGGGCCCTTCTTGTTTTTGTTTTGTAAAATGAAAATGTATAACTATATGTTATTTTGATGGATAGATTTGTTTAATGTAAGGTTCCATTAATCGTTTAAACATGGCAATAGGTAAAATTCTTTATTTTCTTAAAAATACACAGAAAAACTGAAAAATCGAAATTAACCCTTAAAAAAAGCAAACCTTACATTTTTTATTTTTGTCACTTTAACAATTTAATGGTTATACGGGGGGAGCCTTAGTAGTGGGTGGGTCCTCCTCTATTACGTACGCACTCTCTGAGTCTATTCGGAACGCTCTCAATCAAATGGGCAATGTTTTCCTGTGGTATCCGCTCCCAGCAGACTTTCAAAGCGTTTATGAGCTCCGGTTGACTGTTAACTTCACTGTAATTCTCTTTGAGGCTTCTTTTCAGTTGGTCCCATAAATGTTCAATTGGGTTGAGACTCTGAGTCAGACGGGCCGTATGCGCGCGAGCATTATCCTGCATAAAAATGAAACTATTGCCCACTCTCTGTGAAAATGCGTGAGGTCGGATCACACTCTCGACGTAATTGGCAACAATCACGGTACCCTCGTTCAGAATTATCAGCTCTGTTTTGTCCATTAAACTTATTCCGCCCCATACCATTACTCCGGCCCACCCAAACCGAATACAAGGTTCCGTAAAACGTTCGCCTTTTTTTCTCCACACGCGTACACGTTTGTCGTCGCTAAAAAACTTCACCTTACACTCATCTGTAAAGAGCACAGTCCTCCAGTTGTCCATGTCCAAATGCTCACGTGCGTACCTTAAGCGAGCTGCACGGTGAGCCCTAGTCGGTTTAATGCGAACAAGACGCATTCTAGAACGTTGTCCATCTTCGTGGAGTCTGTTGCGGATAGTTTGATCGCTAACTCGTCTACGGGTGGCTTGCCGTAGTCGGTGTTGTAAAGTACGCGCGGTAACAATACGCTCTCGCCGGGCAGATAAGTGAAGGTATCGGTCTTCTTGAGCAGTTGAGGCTCACGTTCTTCCTGATCCACGTCTTCTAGCGACACTATCAGTCTCCTGATAGCGTTCCCACACGTTTCGAATAGCCCGCCGTGATACACGTAGACGTGAAGCTGCAGATCGTTGAGACTCGCCCTCTTGCAGTAATACCACTGCTCTGGAAGCAGTTTCCATGTCCATATGGCGCCGAATACGTGGCATTGCAATTTGCTCTAATTACCCGATTTAAAAAAAAAACAGTTAAACAAAAGCACCGATCGTAACGACAGTCGAAACACAAAGCGACTAAAAGTTACGTGCTGGTTCTTACTTATTCTTATGGTGCAGGGTAATTTTGTTTTCGTTTGTTTTTCCCTATATTGAGATTTAACACTAGACGATGTTGTTTAAATTAATGATAAGCACTCATAAACATCTCAAGTTTATTTTTACAAGCTTGGTCCAACTCATAAATAAGTTTAAAGTTATATATAAACAATTTTTGCGAACAAGTCGGGGTGGACCCTATTTTGTTTGAGTTGATGAGTTTGTTTGAACGCGCTAAACTCTGGTCTGGATCTGGAACTTGTAGTCGGATTAAAAAAAAATCTTTTTGCATTCAGTAGCCCAATTCTTGAGGAAAGTTATAATCATGCTGTGACTTTTAGAGACCGAGTAAAAGTAAGAAAAAACCCTAAGCGAAAAAAATAATAATAACCGTACTGGCGATGAGGTGCTATACGTTCCCGTCTTCGCACGGATGCAATGTTATAATATCCCTTTGTGCCTGAATCTTATATCCTACCAACGACTCGTCCCCAGCTTTACAAGGGCGATTTTTTTTTTGAAATTTACGAGTCCGATGACGAGTCCGTTGGATAGTGGTTAGGGTGCTTGCCTTAACGCTCTGTTCTAGGGTTCCCGGGTTCGTTTCCCGGCAGGATCAACTTTGAAAAATTAATTTTTCAAATTTGGCTCTGGTCTGGATCTGGAAAGTAGTGGCAGGGGCACACTGCGTTTCGCAGTCATTTGGACAGCCCGTCTGGCGACTGTGGCCCCCTTACAGAAGATCATGTGAATAACAGCACATGTGCTGTTGTGTTTCGATGAATGAATAAGGGATAGTATCCCTTATCTTTAATTCTACTGTAGTCGGCAGCGCACTTGCAGCACAATCATAGTTGTATATCTCCAGGGTGTGCTTGTGGTCGTATCTGTATCTTGGTATTTAGCTCTATATTATAAAAATGGCTTACATTGGCTAAATTTAAAAGACCTTAAAATTGTCCTTATAGTCAACTGCGTACGTGTAAAAACGTAGAAGTTAAATCTATCGCCTCAAAACAAGGGAGAACAATGTTTGTAATCAAAATAAATGCCTACTTATTGCAGCAACTCAAAAGAAATAAATCTATTTAAGTCTGCTGCAGTTGCTTGAAGGTCGCATTCGCGCGTGGCGCAAATATTACGATTAGTGAAACAATAGGCTATGACATCATAAATGTATACTGCTGTTGGAGCCATAAAATCAGCGGAATGAAAGCAGTGAAGTAAGAAATTACTGCACCCAAAATCATGTCGCGTATTTAACCAATTTAAAAAAATTAACTATTTAAAAATAATTGGAACTTCTAAGGATGTTACAGATAATTTTGTTAATGTATGTGAAGTTTTTATTATCGTGTCATTTTTAATGAGTAGATATAAAATAAGTCATGATCACCTTAATTTTTTTGTGTAAAAGTCCCCAGACAAGCTGAAGCTTCGCTTGATGGTAGGTGAGCGGCCCTATTAACACAAACGAAGCCACAGGTGCTGCAAGTGCGCTGCCGACTACAATAAGATTAATGATAAGGGATTAGGAAGAGATAGGGTAATTAGCTCTTACATCCCATACTTACTTACTGAAGCAGAACCTGAGTAGAACACATTTGCTTTTATTTTACAGTGGTTTTTTGTAAGGGGATGGTTACTGTCGCCAGATGGGCTGCCCAAATGACCGCAAAACGCGTGTTTTTGCCACTAAAAATGATTACAAATAACTGCCATGTGATTGATATAAATCTGTGATTATATCGCCTTGCCCAACCGATCTTCACGAAATTGTGCATAACGGTGTCAGGGATACAGGAAAAGACATAGGGTACCTTTCATCCAGAAAAAAAGTACCGTTCCCTGGGGAAATTCAACGTCTGACAAAAATGTGTAAACAATAAGGGTTCAATAGATGTTTTCACACCTAAGAAAAATGGGACGGACGAAGTCGCAGGAAAGACCTACTTACAATATATTTTTTTAGATGAAGCCAGGCGAAATTTGTACACATATGAGAAATACTAGCTTTTTCCCATGAAGAAGTTTTGTTTACATAACTTAGTGGCCCGACAGCATTTCGTGTTCGCATCTATTGCACTTGCTGCGACCGACCTTGGCGCTACGATAAGGCACGCCCGACCTTTTATTGTACAACAACGCTCCACTGAAAACTTTCTGCGATTAATCTGATGTTAACGATTAAATCACGTAATTGAAAAATTAGTAATTTATTAACAACATTAAATTACAATTTTATAACTAATATTATTTATATTTAAACCTATTAAACCTTTGACAGACGGAAAAGTGGCCATAATGCTGGCGGCATTGCCCCGTTGAATGCATATGCTTATCTTCTGGGCAAATTAAAAGCCAGCAATTAATTCTGGTCACCCGACGCTTCTTGAAAAATTGTATTAAATTTATCAATTTTTTCTTCCATTTTTCTCACCAGCTTACTAATACTATAAATATACAACATATTTGTGAACCCCGCAGTTGTTTAAAATTTTAAAGAGAGTATAATGATTGAACCCCCAGAGAGTCATTCAAGGGAAGGTTCAAATGGGAAATCCAACTGACATACAGCCAAAATGCCTATTGGACTTAGCGCGTGTACTCTCTCTTCCAAAAACTATTACGTAAGATCTTTATTTATTTCAACTGACAAGTTCATTGGCCTCCATCTTGCATGAGCTTGTCGCATAGTTTCCGGTAACACGTCCCTTTCTGTATTTATATGTTTTTAGAGACATTTAATACAAAAACTCTCTAGTAAAGTCAGCATACAAAGCACTGTAGCATAAAAATAAATACTTAAATAAATCTTTATTTGAATAATATAATTAAGTAATAAATACTTAAATAAACGGCGAAACGCAGTGTGCCCTGCCTTTAATACTCGTAGTTAGCTAAACTTTTTAAGCTTTTTTTTAACAAAGACAGTCAGCAGCGTCGGATTTATACGAAAGCTGTGGGGAAATTAAAAGCGAATTAATCAATATAATATTTTACATTAGCTGAGTCCGCAACTTCGTATGCGTGATATTCGGGTATAGCGCGTAATTTTTTCGTTTGTAAACCGTTTGGAATGAAACAAACAGTAAATGTTACGGGAAGCTTGATACAATATATCAGTGAAAACCGCATTCAAGTCCGTTAACCCGTTTCAGAGATTAGCGTGCACAAACGCACAGACAAACAAACAAAACAAAAATTCTAAAAACTATTTTTTTGACCTCAGTAAGATAAATACAGACACGGCTCATTTACGATTTTATTATGTATAGAAATTTAATCATACAAAAAATTTAACAGTATGAAGATAGGTAAATTATAGATACTATAATATAATATAAATTCCGCGGTTTCCTTTCAGCAAAATTTGGAATTTCTCTGATACAAGTTGTAACATGTAGAAGCTGAACATCAGAGCGAGCGAAACGATCAGGCGATCGTTCAGCCCGCTGCAAATATAGATCGAGTGAGCAAATGGTATCAGCTGACAATTCTGTACTTAACTGGGAATTTGTGTCAGTGTTTTAGTTTTTTATTGTCTAATTATATATGTACTTACATTACATACAATTTATTAAAAAATATCGGTTATTAAATATTATATTTTTTCAAAGGAGTTTTATTATTTGAATCATCAACGTTCTTTGATTTTTAGAAAATGCAGGAGACAAAAAATGGGGTTTTCAAATTGTGGAGCCCCCTGGCTTGTGGAGGCCCCCAGACATTTGTGTCCAAAGTGCTATTATATATCAGTCAATGAGTCAATGAAATAGGCATTTTTTTTTATATTTTCATACGATAGGTTATATCGTTATATAACTGTAAAAAATATTCAGCGCCAAAAAATAGAAATTTTGTAACAAAAAAAAAGTTAAAATTAAGTAACAGCTACGGGCACTTTAAACACCCGCCCTTTTGGCGTGCTTGTCGTGACGTCAAAGTCTACAATACAATCAAATGTTAAGTTAAAAATCACAAACACCTACACGCTTGTTGACATTTCATAGACGTTGACGTCACATTCGATCTGACCATTTCAAGTATTTTGAATTTCCCACATTTTTATACACTTTTTAATAATTATTTTCTTAACGAAAAAGAAATAATATTAAAAAATATTTACATAGAGATAATTCTAAAGCAAAAATGTTGAAAAAAATATATATTTAAGCCTTTTTTGAATTAGACGCATATTGTAATTATAATACACTAGATATAGATAGATGATACTAGATATTATCTATCTAGTATGTCATAAACATACTAGTTTCTGTCATATGCTATTTGACATGTCAAGTTGGTGTGTGGTTGTGTTTCAATGAATGAATAAGGGATGCCCTATACACTTATCCTTACCCCTTATTCGTAATCCTATCAAGGTCTACAGCGAGCTTGCAGTACCTGTAGCATCGCTTGGGTTACTAGGCGACGGTAGCCACCTACCATCAAGTGGACCGTCAGCTTGCCTGCCCACATTTACAGCAAAAAAACATTTTTCTTCAAAAAAGATATCCACAAAATGTATAATGTGTTTAAATTTTAATTTATTATTGGAATTAATTTTATTTGTGTCAATGTTATTTTTGAAATATTAATTTAGTTAAAGAGACACCAAAAGATTGTCTACAAAATATGTGCAGAAAAACTAAGGGTCCAAGAAAAATTAATAGGCCACGGGAGTTCGTTTTAGGCAATGTGTAGAATCTAATATCTATACAATAATATTATAAAGAGAAAAGATTTGTATGTATTTATTTTTGTATGTTTGTAATGAATAAACTCAAAAACTACTGGACCGATTTTAAAAATTCTTTCACCAATAGAAAGCTAAATTATCAGCGAGTAACATAGGCTTCTCGCCCTCCCCCGTCTCCTCCACTTTACCCCTCCATACAAATGTATGTTTGTAATGAATAAACTCAAAAACTACCGTGCCGATTTTAAAAATTCTTTCACCTATAGAAAGCTACATTATCAGCGAGTAACACAGGCTACTCACCCTCTCTCCATCACCCCCTTCCCATCATCTTTTACCCCCCTCCGCCATACAAAACGACGAATAATGTGTTATAAAGAGACGCGGACGAAGTCGCGTGCAACAGCTAGTTCATTATAATTTAGAGTATATTTACTTTATTTCCAATATAACAAATTATGTTAAAATAACATTGGCAGCCGAGAATTCCATCCATTGTTATAATAAACTACTCAAAACAAAACATCTCGATTTGTTCGCCAAAATAGGGGATCGGACAGTAATCAGATTAAAATCTAAAATGTACTTAAAAAGAAAATATATAATTTTTTACGATTATTTATCGAATAATAATTTAATATAATTCATTTAAATATTTTTAAATGAAGAAATAAAATTTTATTATTTACAATATTTTTAATCTATACTGAAACACCAATCACAGTGCGTGACGTCATTTGTGGGCAATCATTGTCTTGTCTGCAGTGCACGGCTATCACTTGTTACATCTGTTATTTCACTTTCTAGAACCAATACCAACGATATTTTTTTCGTTCCATAATAACAAATAAAGAATCTACTCAACCAAACAAAACTTCTTGCGAACTTATGCCAATGCAGCTAGCTGTTTTGTTATGATATGACCACAAATGACGTTACGCGCTCTCAGATGAACTATCGTGGTGTTTTGGCGGCATTTTCAAACAAACAATATTAAAACATGATTTTGAGTACATAAAAGGCTATAAATAAATAAAATAGTATTTTTTATGGGAATAAATATCCATGAAGATTAATTTAAAACACTTTCTGAAAATTTGTCCGATCCCCTATTGTTTATATGTAACTTTAAACTTATTTATGGGTTGGACCAAGTTTGTAAAAATAAAGTTGAGATGTTTATGAGTCCTTATCATTAATTTAAACAACATCGTCTAGTGTTAAATCTCAAGTGGATAGGCAAAAACAAACGAAGACAAAATTCTAGTAGCCGGCGAACTTCTTGGACAAACGACCTTGACGAAAATTAGATCTCTTTGTCTCTCGTGATCTCTTTTCTTTCTATACCACCAACTAAAACGTTATTAGCTCAATCAATAAAAACCCAGTAATAAAAAAATAGCGTTTTTCAATGAAACAACTTCAGTGTACCATGCGCAAACTTTCCCCCACCACCTCACGCGATGGCCAAGAAGTTTGCCGGGTACTATCCCTGTACGTAACTTTTAGTCGCTTTGTGTTTCGACTATCGTTACGATCGCTGCTTTTGTTTAACTGTTTTTTTTTTAAATCGGGTAACAAGAGCAGATTGCAATGCCACGTACTCGGCGCCATATGGACATGGAAACTGCTTCAAGAGCAGTGGTATTGCTGCAAGAGGGCGAGTCTCAACGATCTGTAGCTTCAAGTCTAGGTGTATCACGGCGGGCTATTCGAAACGTCTGGGAACGCTATCAGGAGACTGGTAGTGTCGCTAGAAGACGTGGATCAGGAAGAACGTGAGCCTCAACTGCTCAAGAAGACCGATACCTTCACTTATCTGCCCGGCGAGAGCGTACCGTTACCGCGCGTACTTTACAACACCGACTACGGCAAGCCACCCGTAGACGAGTTAGCGATCAAACTATCCGCAACAGACTCCACGAAGATGGACAACGTTCTAGAATGCGTCTTGTTCGCATGAAACCGACAAGGGCTCACCGTGCAGCTCGCTTAAGGTACGCACGTGAGCATTTGGACTGGACATGGACAACTGGAGGAATAATACTCTTTACAGATGAGTGTAAGGTGAAGTTTTTTAGCGACGACAAACGTGTACGCGTGTGGAGAAAAAAAAGGCGAACGTTTTACGGAACCTTGTATTCGGTTTGGGTGGGCCGGAGTAATGGTATGGGGCGGAATAAGTTTAATGGACAAAACAGAGCTGATAATTCTGAACGAGGGTACCGTGATTGTTGCCAATTACGTCGAGAGTGTGATCCGACCTCACGCATTTTCACAGAGAGTGGGCAATAGTTTCATTTTTATGCAGGATAATGCTCGCGCGCATACGGCCCGTCTGACTCAGAGTCTGAACATTTATGGGACCAACTGAAAAGAAGCCTCAAAGAGAATTACAGTGAAGTTAACAGTCAACCGGAGCTTATAAACGCTTTGAAAGTCTGCTGGGAGCGGATACCACAGGAAAACATTGCCCATTTGATTGAGAGCGTTCCGAATAGACTCAGAGAGTGCGTACGTAATAGAGGACCCACCCGCTACTAAGGCTCCCCCCGTATAACCATTAAATTGTTAAAGTGACAAAAATAAAAAATGTAAGGTTTGCTTTTTTTTAAGGGTTAATTTCGATTTTTCAGTTTTTGTGCGTATTTTTAAGAAAATAAAGAATTTTTACCTGTTGCCATGTTTAAACGATTAATGGAACCTTACATTAAACATATTATCTTATCCATCAAAATGACATACAGTTATACATTTTCACTTTACAAAACAAAAACAAGATGAACCCTATTTTGTTTTAAGTAGTTTATGTATGTAACTAGCGACCCGCCCCCGGCTTCGCCCGGGGTGCACTTTTTATATAATATGTAAACATTCCCTGTTTATCCCTCTTTCCATTAGTGAAAACCGAATTAAAATCGGTCTACCCGTTCACGCGTGATGCCGTGACCAAGGGAAATAGGGATTCATTTTTATATATAGAGATAATCGCTTTGGTCAGATTAAAATCCTTTCTCAGGGACCAAATTACATTAAAACAGATAGTTACATTAATTATATTATTAATATAGAATACATTAGTACATTCACAAGAAAATAATTGATACCTATGTTAAATTATATCGTTCTTTTTTAAAAATTGCTTTAAATTAAACATATTTAAACTTGAAATATTTTTTACAAATTAATTTATATAAAATTTAATATTACAATTCCTTAAGGCTATAAACGAAATTCTTAATGCTCTCATACATATTTCATTGTTAATTTTTTAATAGTAATTCTCCTATTCTAAAAAAATCATTAAAAAATTATTATTTATTATTATTATTATGAATATCCGATAATAATAAAACAAATATAAAACTTTAAATTAATATTTTTATAAATATTTTAAAAACTTACTTTAAATATCCATAAGGCGTCACCGGTCACAGATAACACAGAATATTTTTAAATTTTTCAAAGACTACATATGTACTAGCATTTTTAAATTCAGAACGATTTTACTAAATACGAACTAGAGAGATTGGATGCAGAACGCGCGCTGATTCCCGCGCTGTGTTCGCGCCAAGACTGACGGACGTATACAACAGCTGATTCCGTCATTGCATCTATCATTAAACTAATTTCATTTGTAAATGTAAACAAATAGAGCTTTCTTTTCTACGCCAACAGCTCTGAGAATACGATCTTTTTGAAATTTTCAATTGCTATTCTATTGTGAAGCATTTCTTTGGGAGAAAGTGATTGAATTTGTTTACGTTTTTTTACGTTTCTACAGGTACATTCTTTTCTTACGAATTCCATAAATCTACTATTCTCCTTGTCACTATGTTAAAAAAAATCATAACTACATATAATCATGTCTTTTATTTTACACTAGCTGAGCCCGCAACTTCGTACGCGTGGTATTCGGTATAGCGCGTAGCTTTTTTGTTTTTAAAACGATTGGAATGAAACAAACACTAAATGTTACGGGAAGCTTGCTACAATACATCAGTGAAAACTGCATTTAAATCGGTTAAGCCGTTTCTGAGTAGCATGCACCAACACACAGACAAACTGACAAAAATTCTAAAAACTATTTTTTTTTGACCTCGGTAACATCGGTGCAACGTGTACAATTTTTTTTTAAATAATATTTGTTGGATATCACCTCTATGCTTTGGTACCTACTAGAGAGCTGGCTGTACATAATAGGTAGTATAGATAAAAACAAATTAGAAGTGTCAAGTAAGTGTCGTAACAACTTCTAAGCTGTACATACTCATGTAATCCTTCTCACGTATATATTGTTAATATACTGTTACAAAGCATAACTGCTTCGTTCTTATTCCACTGCAACCAATAACCCTTACAAAGGTTATGAACCCAGTGCACGTCCAGGATCAGCGATATCCCAGTACAAGGAAGTAACAGTATATAGAAAATAGTTATTGAATAGAATAATTTCTTTAAAAGGGTATGATGTCTTCGATCGTACGAATGGAATTATTGAACAGTGAAAACTATGACAGTTGGAAGGTGAAAATGGAAGCATTGTTAATAAAAAATGACTTCTGGGAGTATGTCATCGGAGAAATTCCAAAAACAAATGACGATAAAATTTTATCGTCATGGGCTAATGCTGAGAGAAAAGCAAAAGCGGAGTTGATTTTGGCATTGGATCCAAGTGTGGTTCATCATGTAAAAAGAGTGAAGACTGCACGTGAAGTATGGCAAAAATTGGAGAGTTTGTTTGCATCGCGAGGACCTGCGAAGAAAGCAACCCTGATGAAAAGACTCATGTTACAGAAGATGAGTGAGGATCAGAAAGTGAGCGAACATCTCGATTCTCTTTTTGATGCCGTCGATAAATTACAAGAAATGGACATCGTAATTCATGATGATCTTCTAGCGATAATGCTGCTATACAGTTTACCAGCGAGCTACGAAAACTTCAGATGTGCCATTGAATCCAGAGATGAACTGCCAAAACCTGACCAACTCAGGGTAAAAATTCTTGAAGAAGAAAATTCAAGAAGAAATGTACAAATAGAAAAGATTGAAGGGTCTATGTATATAAATAAACATCAGAAGAAAAGCAGTAAGACAAGGAGTGAAACGAAATTTAAATATAAATGTTTTAAGTGTCACACCTTAGGTCACAAGGCATCAGACTGTAAAAAGAAGAAAGAGAATACTTCAGAATCTAATTGTTTAGAATCTTGTAAACATGTAGCTTTAACTGTAAATAATATTTCAGATGAATGCATAGCTGTTGATGCTAAGTGCCGTCAGGAATGGTTATTTGATAGCGGTTGTAGCAGTCACATGTGTAACGATGCAGGAAGGTTTGATGAAGTACTGTCAACTAATCAAAAATTAAAATTAGCCACAGAATCTTTAACAACCGTGCAAGGTAAGGGTACAGTTAAGTTATTAGTATGCAATGACCAAAGTACGCGGAAAATCCATTTTGAAAACACATTGTATGTTCCCGACTTACGAAGTAATTTAATTTCGGTCTCCAAACTCACAGATCGAGGTTGCGTAGTCACTTTCAAGCGTGATGTAGCGTTTGCAAGAATGAACGGTGAAATAATATTGACTGCCGACCGACGAGGCGATTTGTATTACTTGCGGGAACCTGATGCCTCGGCATCTGTTGTTTTACATAGTAAGGATGTGGATTTGTATAGATGGCATGAGCGTATGGGCCATTTGAATGCTAGGGATCTTATGAAAGTGCTCAAGAAATCGGGTATAAATCCGGCAAACTCTAAAGTTAACTTGCGTGATTGTGATGTGTGTGCTAAGGGAAAGATGGTTGCGTTGCCTTTTGTGAAGTCCAATAAACCATGTAATGAAAAAATGAGAATTATTTATTCTGATGTGGTAGGCCCGATGAGAATTCAATCTAACGGTGGTAATAAATATTTTGTTACTTTTATTGACGATTGTACTCGTTGGTGCGAAACTTATATGATGAAAAATAAAAGTGACGTATTGTCAAAATTTAAAATTTTCAAATGTCAGGTTGAAAATATGTTTGACAGAAAAATCAAATGTTTACATACCGATAATGGAAAAGAATATGTAAATAATGAATTTACGAAGTTTTTACAAAGTGAAGGTATAAAGAGAAGGCTTACTACGCCATATTCACCGCAGAGTAATGGCATTGCAGAGCGGATGAATCGCACTTTATTGGAGAAGGCAAGATGCATGTTATTGTCATCTGGTTTACCTGCAAGTTTTTGGGCAGAAGCTATTGCGACTGCTTGTTATTTGCATAATAGATGTCCTACTAGCACCTTGAATGGTGAAATTCCATATGAAAAATGGTTTAATAAATCTGTAAATATTGAACATTTCAAAACATTCGGTGCGAAGGTACATGTATTAGAAAAAGAACCAGGAAAGGATAAATTTGCTGCACGAAGTTCTCCCGGTATATTTGTAGGCTACCCAGACGAGGCAGCTGGCTATAGAGTGTGGATACCTGAGAAAAGAAACATTATGGTATCAAGAGACGTCAGATTTCAAGAAGGTAAGCAACTTGAAAACATTGTTTCGAAAGAATTTCTTAACGATCTGCAGTGTGAACAAAATGAGGACAAACAAAATTGTATTGACTTGGAATTTTGTGATACACAGTCTATGTTACAACCTTCAAATAGTGAAATTTCATTTGATCAGTCGCCACCTTTACAGTCAAATAATGAAGCGAGTACAGATAGTACTATGCGAAATGTGAGTGGGGAAATTAATAAAGACGTTATTTTAAAAAGAGCCCCTGGTAGACCAAGGATTGAAAGAGGACATGTTGGACGCCCTCGTAAAATCTATAATATGGTTGAAGTAGGAGCAACTGAAAATAGCGACAGCGAGACACAAAATGAAGAATACGTTGATTGTGATGATTTTGCTGGAGCTATTGAGACTACTTTAAAGGAAGCATTGGAAAGTGATGAAAAGGTCCAATGGGAGGAGGCGATCTTATCGGAAATAAGAAGTCTTTTAAAGAATGACACATGGGAAATTGTTAATAAACCTACCAATCAAAATGTTATTGGATGTAGATATGTTTTGACAACGAAGCTAAATTCTGACCTAAAACAAAAGATGAAGGCGAGACTTGTTGCAAAAGGTTACAGTCAACAACATGGACTAGATTACTTAAAAACATTTGCTCCAGTCGCAAAAATTGCAACTGTTCGGCTGCTAGTTGCTTTAGCAGTTGAAATGGGCATGGACATCGATCAGGTAGATATTAACACAGCATATTTAAACGGAGATCTCGATGAAACTGTATATATGAGAATCCCGGAGCTACTGAGAGAGAATTTAGAAAAACTCGTAAGCTTGAGTGGTCGCGATACTACAATAGGTAAAAGAGCAGCAAAAATGCTTAAAGACATTGAAGCAGGGGGTGATATCTGTCTGTTGAAGAAATCTCTTTATGGTCTAAAACAAGCGGGACGCCAGTGGAATATTAAACTGGATACGAAATTAAAAGAAATGGGTTTGAGACCAACATTGAGTGAACCCTGTTTGTATCATAAGTGTGATAGAAGTGGCGAGGATCTTTTTGTTGTTATTTATGTTGACGATATTTTAATCGCATCACGCGCGAGAAAGGTCATAAATGAGTTCAAGCAAGAACTCGCAAAGAGATTTGAATTGAAGGACTTTGGCCAAGCAAACTTTTGTCTAGGAATCGAGATAAAGAAAATTGATAAAAAATATCATTTATCTCAAGAAGGATATATCAAAAATATATTAAAGAGGTTTGGCATGGAAGACTGTAATCCAGTTCAAACTCCGATGGAGGTCGGAAACTCATCAATCTCTGAAGAGAAGGATGATAAAAAGAAACGTTTTCCATACAGAGAACTCATTGGGGCTCTCATGTACTTAAGCGTTGCGACTAGGCCTGATATCGCAAACGCGACGGCAAAACTCGCACAATTCGCAGAAAAACCACAGGAAATCCACTGGAAAGCTGCGAAGCGAATCCTTCGTTACTTAAAAGGTACATCAGCTTATAGTTTGACATACAAACCAACTGGTAGGAATGTACAAGGTTACTCGGATGCCGATTGGGGTAACTGCTCAATCGATAGACGGTCTTTCACTGGCTATGTATTCATTTTAGGTGGAGCAGGTATCTCATGGACTTCACAAAAGCAGCGTATTGTTGCAACGTCGACATGTGAGGCTGAGTTTGTGAGTTTGGCTGAAGCGATGAAGGAGGCAGTGTATTTAAATCGTTTGTTAAATGAGCTTGGTCTACACCATTTGTCAAAGGTAAATATGCATGCTGATAACTTAGCTGCTATCTGTCTTGCAGAAGATCGTGGTGTTTACCATGCGAAAAGCAAACACATCGACATTAAATATTTCTTTATCAGGGATGTGTTGCGTGAAAACAATTTAATTACATTAGAACATTTGGCTTCTGAAAATATGTTGGCAGATGTTTTCACCAAACCTTTACCGCGTTTAAGGCATCATTCACTAGCCAAGGCGTTAGGATTGCGGGCACCGAATTAACTAAAATAACTTGTAAATAAAGCATGAGTTGAAGGGGGTGTGTTGGATATCACCTCTATGCTTTGGTACCTACTAGAGAGCTGGCTGTACATAATAGGTAGTATAGATAAAAACAAATTAGAAGTGTCAAGTAAGTGTCGTAACAACTTCTAAGCTGTACATACTCATGTAATCCTTCTCACGTATATATTGTTAATATACTGTTACAAAGCATAACTGCTTCGTTCTTATTCCACTGCAACCAATAACCCCTACAATATTTAATGTACACGTATACACGGCTCGTTTACGATTTTATTAAAATATTATTTTGTAGAATAATAAACGATATAACAGCAGTAGGCAAACCAATATGTAATAAACATATTAGAATTAATGTTATAATAAAAATTACATGAAAAATTTGTAATAATTTTTAGTATTGGCAGGGCATGCTGCTTTTCAGAAGATTACCTTGAAATAACAGCTTATGTGCTATTGTGTTTTGGTAAGTGAATTCCAGAGTCCATTTTTCTATCCCCTCCAAATCCCTTATCCTTTATCCCACTTGCAGCCCTTATAGCGTTGATTGTATTAATAGGGGATGGTAGCCGCCTTCTATCAAATGGACCGTCCTCTCTGCTAACTTTTATATGTATAAATAACTAGCTGGTACCCGAGAATTCGTCCGCGTTGAAAAATAAAATATATAACGCCTGAAGAAATATGTAAAGCAATGTAACATATTGACATCTTTGCCAATAAATTTTTATTGTCAGACGTTGAGTTTTTTTTAGCCCACGGCTTCGCCCACGTGAATTATTTTTCCTATGTCCATCCTGAAATTCTATTCTAACTATTGGTTAAATATTTTTTAAATTGGATGAGTACTTTCGAAGATTACCTCCTATACATACAAACTTTACCTCGTTATAATCTTATCTTATATATAAAAATGAATCCCCATTTCCCCTGGTCACGGCATCACGCGTGAACGGGTAGACCGATTTTAATTCGGTTTTCGCTAATGGAAAGACGGATAAACGGGGAATTTTTTAGGGTATATCAAAATTGCACCACGGGCGAAGCCGGGGGCGGGCCGCTAGTATTAAATAGAAATATAATATGTATATAATTACACTGTACACTAAACAAGCATTTTTTTTTCTTCTAGGAGTAACTGATAGCCACTTATGCCTGCAAAAGGTTGTCTGGAAACTGTGGATCCATCCAGAAGATGTTATGCTTGAATGCATAGCCACAGCAGAAAAAATGCCTGAAAAACATGTCTGAAGTTTGCAGCAAAATCAGAAGTACCTTGGATCACTGTGCTCTATTAGAGTAATCATAAATCTATGTAGAAAAATATATACTTAATTAGTTAATATAAGCTACTAGCTTTCCGCCCCCGGCTTCGCCCGGGATGCAATTTTTATATCCTAAAACATTCCCCGTTTAACCCTCTTTCCATTGGTGAAAACCGAATTAAAATCGGTCTACCCGTTCACGCGTGATGCCGTGACCAAGGGAAATAGGGATTCATTTTTATATATTAAAGAAGATAGAAGATAATAAGTAAGAAATGGGTAATAAGAATTCTTCAATTGTAAATGCTACTGAAATGTTATAATAAAAAAACAAGTCACAGTGCCTGAGAGAATTTAATTTAAAGGGTAAATAAAAAACTAAATAAATAAAAATGTACATTCATTTTCAATTCTCATCTGCGTTCGTAGAAGGACCATCGACGTCATATTAAACTATTCAAGATAGAATAAAAAAAACCTTACATTCGGAGTTCATTGCTCTGAGGCGTGTCCTTCCTTCCCTCGACGATTAGGGAACTTGTAACATGAATAATAGACGTTGTTACGGAGTTTTAAGAAGTTGAATTAAAATTCTTTAAGACTTGTTTACTAATATATACGTATATGAATTTAGGCATCATTTTGTACGAATTTTTATTAATCTACTGCAGTCGGCGGCGCACTTGCAGCAGCATTGGCGTTACTTGTGTTATAGGCGACGGTAGCCACCTACCATCAAGTGGACTGTCAGCCTGTTTGCCGACCTTAACATAAAAAAAAACTTATATGAATATATGAACAAATCCTAACCATCCTATTAATATTATATAATTAGGAAAGTTTGCATGTTTGATTGAATGTTTGTGACGCAATCACGCAATAATGGCTTTTGGATGAAATTTGGCACAAACTTATAATATATTACCTGGATTAACATATAGGATACTTTTTATCCTGGAAAAATGTTAGGTTCCTGTGGGATTTTCAAAAGACGAACTACAGCCACTGATCTAATCTATCATACTTACGAACTTATTGCGAGATTGACACGTAATTCCAAATGTACATTACTTTTATGAAAAGAAACTAAATAAAAGTGTTCTGTACTAACGTATCAATGTATACTGCACAACGATATTGACCGGCTTACAAGCAACAACCCCCTAGCCAATCGTACATAATGTACTCTTAATATATTTATATAGAGACTACAGTACGAAGTCACGTACATATTATAATTCTAGCTGAGCCCGCAACTTCGTACGCTTGATATACAGATAGCGTGTAACTTTTCTGGTTGTAAACTGATTAGAATGAAACATACACTAAATGTTACAGGAAGCTTGCTATAATACCGTTACAGTGAAAACCGCTTTCAGATCGGTTAAACTGTTTCTGAGATTAGCGTGCACAAACGCACAGACAAATTCTAAAATAAAAACTCTTTTTTTGACCTCGTTAACGTAAGTAAAACGTGTAGAAATGGTTTTTTTTTAAATATTTAATGTACAGACACGGCTCGTTTAAAATTTTATTATAGACTAATATGACGGTCATATAGATCTGAGGTCAACTTAAACTTTTATTGCATTTTTATCGAAAAAATGTTGGACGTGATTCTTTAAATTTACATAACTTTTTTGTTTGTTAACCGATTGGAATAAAACAAACACTAAATGTTACGGGAAGCTTGCTATAATAGATCAGTGAAAACCGCATTCAAATCGGTTAAGCCGTTTCTTAGAACGGAGAGAAAATAGTTTTTATAATTTTTGTCTGTTTATCTGTTCGTTTGTGCACGTTAATATCAGAAACGGCTTAACCGATTTGAATGCAGTTTTCATTGTAGCAATAGCAAGCTTCCCGTAACATTTAGTGTTTGTTTCATTCCAATCGGTTTACAAACAAAAAGTTACGCCCTATACCGAATACCACGCATACGAAGTTGCGGGCTCAGCTAGTTTATACTCTGGATCTTTGTGAGACGATTTCTGTGAAACTAACAGTCTTTTTGGTACATACTCGTACATGTCGGTGTAATTAAAGAGCCCAAGCAATATGGACGACAATTGATATGCATAAACATATTTTTTAAACGTTGATTTAAGCTGATTTTAGGTTCTATACGTATGATGAAGTGGATATTATGCAGCAGGTATGCTTTGTTGTTATTTATTTATTTTATTTTAACATTCGAGCAGACTTTATAGTTAAAATAAAATTGTATTTTTTTAAGACGTATTCTTTTAATAAGCTCTGCGTAATGTCTTTACACCTGCTAACGAAGTGCTGAATAAACAAGAAAGCAATTGAATATAATTAATTTATATGTTTTCTTTCTAATTAAGGTTCGGTTAATTAAATGAACAAGGTAGTACAAATTTTTCGTTGCTTGTAAAGATTTGGGATATGATAAAAAATAGAATATTAATGTAAGACGTTAATGAGCCGACAGTTTTCTCGGTGAAAAATTTCAAGTAATCACATTGTGAAAAAAGGAAAATAGAATTTTCGTTAAAATTAAGGCGAGGGCTTAGCAGAAAAGCTTTATTTTCGTCGCCTAATTTGACTTGTTAGAGTAAAATTAAAACTTAGATAAAAATACAGAGCATGGAGACTATATTTAAAAAAGTTTGAATCGGGCAGATTTATACAAAAAATATTCTTTCTGAGCAAATTACTGCCAAAAAAAGAAGCTTTCGTGTCACAGTTATAAAAAATTTCAGCCACAACTATTAGGTCGTGGAAAAAGTCTTTTCACATATACATAATATGTATAAACTTGTAATAAAATTTGTTTGGCTGTGTACTATTTGTATCTGGCTGGTTTTGATGACATCAAAAAGGTTACATTTGAAAAAAAGAAACAAATTAGTAAAATGTTGTTTCCAGCTATTTTTCATTTGTTTTTCGTTCTGTCAAAATGAATGAATCAAATGAAATTAGATACATTTTGACAATAAAAGGAAAAAATGCAACGCAAGCGGCGAAAAAAATTTGTGACCTTTATGCAGTGTCAGTAAAAGTACCAACAACTGATGAGCAAGAAGTTGAGAGAAAGCGGCCGGAATTGATCAATAGAAAGGGTCTTCATCACGACAACGCTAGACCACACACATATTTAGCCACTCAGTAAAAATTAAGATAGTTTGGCTGTTGTTGCATCCGCCATATAGCCCTGACCTTACACCTTCAGATTTCCACCTCTTTCGGTCTATTCAGAATTCTTTAGGCAGTATCAGGTTAATATCAAGAGATAACTGCCAAAACTACTTGTCGCGTTTATTTGATCAGAAGTCCCAAAATATGGGATGGTAAGAAGTCATCGAACAAAATGGCACATATATACTGTAATTAAATATAAACAAACTTTGAAAAGAAAATAAATGTCTTGAATTTTGAATAAAATGCAAAGAAACTTTTTCCCCAACCTATTACATTATTTTTTAAGCTTATCAATTAACTTAAGTTCTTTACTAAAGTTTTAATCAGCTACTTTTATTTCTTTTTTCGTATTTTACACAATATTTAAGAAAAATCTTCCAATTTTAAGTCTATTCGGTTATCTCCGAGAAGCTACAATACAAAAACTTGCTTTTATATTGCACCTTAATTCACAGGTTATTAGGTTGCGCTCATTTTGGTAAAATTTACGTTTGATTTGACGTTAGTCCTTGTTTTAAAAACCTATAAGAAGGTATCATAGATGGGTGGGATGTCTACAGAGAAAAAACACTATTTGGGAATACAAGTTAGCTACCGACCAAATGCAAGTGTGGATAAATGATAAGAATGCGTAGCTGATCGCTTAAAAAGTGATATAAAAAAGACGTTTTGCCTCTTTAGTCTCTCTCAGTGCCTCCTTAGTCCTGAAGGTTTGCTGTAAACTCCCTGAACCGGTCTCTGTCAAGAACCAACAGAAACAGTTGCTAAACCGAGGCAATTGCAGTCCACTCCCGGATGTTTCTCAACCACGACTTCCTCCTTAGTCCAGCGTGTCTCTTCCCTTCCACCTTACGCATCATAATTAACTGAATAAGCCATCTATCGTGTCTAAAGCACACATGGCAAAGATATTCAATGTTGCGTTTTTTGATTGGTCGCATTTTGACACGTTGGAGGACGGTTTCGTTTCTAACCTTGTGTATCAGAAAGGAATACGAAGCATTCGGCGGTAGCACCACATTTCGAATGCCTGTACGCGTCCGAAAGTGTCCATGTTTCGCAGCCATACATTATGATGGGCACACGACCAAACTCACTCGAATCTTTATGTTTAATTGGCGACAAAACAAATTTTTCCTCACTTTATTGAAAGAGGCTCGAGTCATTTCAATCCCCATTCCCATGTTTCATTTATCACTATCAAAATAAAAGCGGGACAAGTGCGAGTTGAACTCGCGTGAAGAGGGATCCGTACGATGTTACCTATCATGTTTTTTTTTAAATCTACGCACAATATTGAGTGATTTACCATGTTATTTTAATATCATGGACTTCTTATAGGTTTTCCTATAATATATAAGTAGAAAAGTAATTTATGTTTTTTTTTTTTTTTTTTTTTTTTCAAAATTTTTATTCAGTAGTTTCGGAGATAAGCGGGGGGGGAATGGTCGGACAGACGGACAGACGAGTGATCCTATAAGGGTTCCGTTTTTTTATTCGGACGTACGGAACCCTAAAAATGTGAATGAATTTATATTTTCAACTTTATCTCCGTCTAGCTACGCTCCAATAACAATTAAAAAATTGTTAAAGATGTTTAAAAACTAAAATCATGGACCTCCTATTGTTAAATTTAATCGCTAATATGAAATCTCCGCGTAACCCGTTCATTAATTGACCATTTATTTGGTAAACTACGAAACTTCCGGTAAAAACAGCTGCACACATACAACAAATTTATAGCTTCATTCAGCGGAATGCATCCTTTGAAGTGCATTTAATAGCTCGTGGCATCGGAAAATCGATAAAACCGTTTATAAATACATTGGTTTTTGAGTTTTTGTATGTTGAGAATTTAATGACAATAATAATTATCTCAGCCGTAGGATGTCTACAGCTGGACATAGGCTTCCTGTATAATTTTCAAGCAGTTTCTGACCAGTTCCTGCATAGAACTGGTCAGAAACTGCCTGGACTAATCTAATCTCTTGCCTGTGCTTGGCCTCCACTCGAGAACCTTCCGGCTCCAGTCGGCTCCCTGTACTATGTGACCTCCCCACTGCAACTTTAACTTTTCTTCTTCTTTTCGATTCAAAGATATTTTTATTTATATACATATATTAATAGGGTGACCCAATGGTTCGAGCGATGTTTCCCACATAATCAAAATCTATATATTATATATCATAGTAAAATACGTACTGGTATAACCATCATTCAAATTTTATAAATAGGCAGAACAATCTTAAGTTTTGTTTAATATTTTCAAGTTTGAAGATAGTTAATGCTTTCTTATAAAAAACGCAGTGCAGTCTTGCAAAAGATAACATATGTGTATGTATAAGTGTATCAATGCAATTTTAACAACATTGATCGAAGAGACTGTTATTAATAAAATAACGCCTGACTAAATATATGAGCAATATAACGCCAAACATTTTTATTGCGGTTATAACTTTGCCAGGCGTTAGATGATCCCTCGGGAACAGTACTTTTCCTGGTTGAAAGGTATCCTATGTCCTTTCCTGCATAACTGACAACGTGTATGCAAAATTTCGTGATGATCGGTTCAGCTGTTTAGGTGTGAAAAGGTAACAGACAGACAGAGTTACTTTCACATTTATAATATTAGTATGGATAAGTAAAAACGGGGGGTTTCATAACAGAAATATTCTAATATTACACAATTCGCGGCCAGATATTATTTTATTTTTTTCTTGCTCCACCTTCTAATAATATTTATTCACAAGGAAACCTTAATTACGTAAAATCTTTTCTTTCTACATTTTCTATTTACTTCTAATTCGTCGAACAAGGACTTATTGTCTTAAGTGAGTTTGTTGACCCTCGGCTTGATCGCGTCACGTGTGGACACACGTGCAAACGTCCCTTTGTCGGCATCTTTGTCCGAACACTCCTTTCAAGATCCCTTCTAACTTCTAAATTTCGTGAGGGAATCGTTTGAGAACAGAGAACCGCATACAATGCATGGAGACGATATTAAAATGACTAATGTTGACCGTTCTACATTGCAGTAAAATTCATGATCACATTTTAAGGTAATGACGAAAATCGCAGTACTAGCATAAGAATAAATATTTATTCTTATGGTACTAGTGATTATGTTTTCAAAATTGGGAACTGACGTTGTTTTGAAAAAAAATAAATTCAAAACAACAAGAAATTGCATAGCCGTAATCGATATTATAAGTAAAATATATAAATCCATCCATACATACCTATAATATAAAATACAATATGTATACGTTGTACAAAAAAATTGTATCGAGGTAAAAAAAATAGGTTTTATAATTTTTGTTTGTTTGTCCGTTTATCTGTGCGTTTGTGTGTTTGTGCACGGTAATCTCTGTAACGGCTTAACCGATTTGAATGCGGTTTTCATTCATGTATTGTAGAAAGCTTCCCGTAACATTTAATTAGCTTGCTTGGTTGGACCTTCGAACGAGCCAATATCTGTAACGAGGAAATCCGTAGGAGAAGTAGCAGTGGACACGCCACCGTAGCTCATAGAATAAACGAGCGAAGAAATATAGGGGCTATGTGCAGGGAGACGACAACTCCATCTAGGTAGTCCAACGACTAAATTAAAGTGGATCAAATATGCCCTTTGATATATTAGGGGTGATCAGTGCTCTGATATCGACTGTTAATGATCCTATTACAAATAAAAAGACACATTTTAAGAGAAGAAAGTATGAGGATAATGCTATCTTTATCTTACTTAGCTACAAGCCTTTAAATTTTTATATTGTATTCAATAAATCAACATTTCCATCCACCATATTATTTTTGGACATTATATTATTTATTCAAATTTAGTCCTAAATCGCCACAGACTCACAGCCAAGATAATAGAATGCCTATATTTTACCATAATAAATGCCTATATTTTACCATAATACCATAATAATATTTTTTTTGTATTTTAAAGAAATATTTTATTTAACATTAATGTCCATTCATGTCTGTGTCCTGTAATCAAATTCCGTGAGACCCCTTCCTGCACTTGTTATTTGTTCACAATATGCCTTTAATACGACCCTCTTTGCTTCATTGAAAAGTTCAAAATATATTTTTGTAAATATGTGACTTATTTGTGTCTATCCTATTTACATATATAGTAAAAAATGATAACATTGTTGAAAAATATTCTGGACTAGCCGAGCCCCCACAACTTAGTACGCGTGTTATTCGGTATAGCGCGTAACTTTTTTGTTTGTGAACCGATTGGAACAAAGCAAACACTAAAAGTTATGGGAACGTTACGTACGTTACGAACGTTACGAACGTTACGTTACGATTATGATACGAGTATGTATATTGATATAACAAAACTGTAGTTAACACACTGTGGAATAGCATGACATAACTTCACTGGAAAATGAATTCCTCACGCATTTTTGTTTCCTCATGGTTTATTAATATTTAAAGTTATTTTATACGGAATATTATAAAGAGAAAATATTTGATTTTTGTATGTTGAACTCAAAAACTACTAAACCGATTTTAAAAATTCTATCACCACGTAATTACCAATTATCACCACATTATCAGTTACCTAGGTTGTATTATTTTCAAAAAAATTAGAGATCCCTACTAAAATTACTATAATGTTAACACAAGGTATCAAAAATTTGGCATACGCTGCGCAAACTATTGATGTTACATAATATAACGAACTAAATACATTACCCACAAAAGTCCAGGAGGCATGTCTAACTGTTATAGTTAACAATAATCACAATAACTTTTTTGTTGTTCAAATTAGTGAGTTATTTATTTATTAAATAGGTTTCAAAAGAAACACTTTTAAATATCAATTGAATTTTACCAGGATTTCGGAAAAAATAGCCAAGATGATGACAATCCTGTGAAGAAACCCCGAAAGAAACTCAGGATATTTTTTTTTCGTTATCTTTATAATAAAACTAGCGACCCGCCCCCGGCTTCGCCCGGGGTGCAATTTTTATATATAAGAACATTCCCCGTTTATCACTCTTTCCATTAGTGAAAACCGAATTAAAATCGGTCTACCCGTTCACGCGTGATGCCGTGACCAAGGGAAATGAGGATTCATTTTTATATATATAAGATATATAACAATCAAAACACGGGTAGAATCGAAAGATTTTTCTGATCGGTCCTTTTGAAGAATTAGTGGAGAGGCCTTTCTCTAGCAGGGGACGTCCTACGGCTGAGTTGATGACAACTTCGTATAATATTAGATAGAGTTTACTAAAATTACAAAAGCAAACTTTTGTTTTTTCTTTTCCTTTCCAGGTCAAAATCGTTGGATATCACCCTCGTGCTTGTTATTTTTATACATATGAACATTCCCCGTTTATCCCTCTTTCCATTAGTCAAAACCGAATTAAAATCGGACTACCGGTTCGAAAGTTATGGGCGTACATACATTTCGAAGATCCATTTTTATTTATATAGAATTAGAGAGCTGGCTGTGTACAATCGGCTTACTGACGATTCGGACACTTGTCACTGTACAAGGTACGTACACGTGTAAAATAAATAAAATATGTCACAAGTGTCAGTTATGAAACAGCTTCCATAGTTCTTTCCAATTGTAAAAATACTATTACAATCCTAATACAACTCAACTATTACAACTCAGGTGTACGCTAGAAACTTAATTGAGTTTATAGTACACCTAAACTGTGTACCACGCATTGTACTTTTTTTTTGTGTAAATAAATAAAAAAAAAAAAAAAAAAAAAAACTGTTTTTTATTAAAGCTACTGCGACCTATAACCCTACAAAATTCAACACAAACACGAATTTGTAGGTAAACTAGATTTAGTTCTTAAGGATTCTTTAAGGAATTAATCCTTAATTAATGGATTGGAATGGAATATCCACACCGCTACGTTTTACGATACTAGATACGCTTGATGCAGTTATTGAGTCAAGAAAATCGTCAAGATAACAGTAAGTATAGTAGTTTAAAATCGTTTAAAACGCACGCGAACTCTGCTTTGCATAAACACCCTTTTGTAAAAGATATGGGAAACAAAACCGATAGAGAAAGTGAAGTATCTGAAGCGGGATTATCTATGGAGGTTAACTTCATTATCATAATTATCGTGAGTACCCACCGCTAAAAAAAAATTATGACGTAGATTAGTTCGCTAGAAGCGACTTTGATGTCTGGATTCCTAAATTATTTTTTTTAAATTTACTTCTATTTCTAAGCTCTCATGGGATATTATTAAAATAACTTATCTCGACGGTGCACACTCTTGTTTATTTCTTCAACACATTAAAACATCCAAAATAACTTATATACATATATGTATATTTTACAAAACATTTCTTCAGATGTACAAAAACTCAATCTTAAATTTTCACGTCAAATACTAAAATCTCTTCTTTTTCTTTATTTGAAAATCAAACCTATTTAGTTGCAGCCAGTATTTAAGTTCAAATTCATCAACATCCCCTCTGAATCTTAAATACCTTTTTTTTTTTTTTTTTTTTTTTTTTCGTTGGGAAATCCATCATGGATACCCAGCAGCGAAAGGGGACGCTGTGGGTTATGCCGGACTCCTACCGGCTAAAACCCAACGACTTTCTAGCGCGGCCGTAGATGGGCGGGGTCGCAGGAACGTTGTTGCACAACTACGGCGACCCGCCACGGCTGTTCAGCGCGAGGAGGACTACGCTCCCTGTCGGAACCTCGGCGTACCCGAAAGCGGAGGTACGCCGGCCATCTCGGAGACCTCACAACGGGCGGTAGTCTCCCCTTGAATCTTAAATACCTGGCTGACTATACTACTCAATCTTTAAATATTAAATCTAAAGCTATTTAAAAACACATGACACACATAACATTTTCATTTTTATGAATTTCATTGGCTAAAATTTTTAAGTAATTAGTATTTTTATAGCAAAATATAGCAGGGAGGCTGACGATGTCTTGATGGTAAGCTAATACTATCCCTATAACATACAACACTAAGTGAATCAAGTGAAGAAATATTTGCGTAAAATATGAGTACAACATGACAATATATAGAAGCTCCTATACACTCATCGAAAAACAACAGCACAACATACTGTTATTTCACAATGGTTTTTCTGTAAGGGATTCTTTACTTTCGCGCACTCATTGCCCTCTAGCGTCCCTTATTCACTTATCTATGTTATGTTATAGTATAACACACAACAGAACAGACATGTATACGTCAATAGGGGATAACTTACCTTATTATAACGTAGTTTATTATTTTAACATTAAATTTAACACAGTGTTTAAATGAAAAAAAAAAGTCACTTACAAAGAATATCATTAAATTTTACTTATCAATACTACGCCATAGATAAGTATCCTCACGGACGTGATCAAAAAAGGTTATATTGACACCATCTATAACGCAAGAATCTAAATTGTCTAAGGGATAGGTAAATCTCTTAACCTGTCTGCCCAATCTCTTAGCATGTCTGACGATCATAATATAAAAAAATAGATTAAATTAAAGTATAAGTGCAAGATCAGGCTAGGGAAATGCCTTTTTTTTTTTACAAGAGGAATCCATCATGGATACCCACCGTGAAATTATATACTCAAAGAGCCGAATCTTGTTAATTTTTTTCATTAGGATCTCTGGATTGCTGCAAGCAAAGTAGCCCAGAAATTCAAATTCAAATTGACAAACCCATTGGACGAGTGGTTAAATTTCTTACCGTAATGCTCTGTTTCCGAGGTCCCTACACGGCAGGGCCAATTTTGGAAAAGAACTTTTCAATTTGGCTTTGGTATGGATCTGAAAAGTAGTGGCAGGTTACACTGTGTTTCGCAGTCCTTTGGGCAGCACGTCTGGTGGCAGTATCCACTTACAGATTACTAGCGTGAAATAACAGCATGTGTTCTGTTGTGTTTCAGTAAGTGTGATAAAGGATTCCAGAGCCCATTTGGTGCCTATCCCTTCCTAAATCTTACTATGTACGATCGCAGCGCACTTGCAGCGCACCTGTGGCTTTGCTTGTGATATACCATCAAATGGACCGACAACCTGTCTTTTTTTTAATGCTAAGATCGGCAAACAGGCAGAAGGTCCACTTGATGGTAGGTGGCTACCGTTGCCTATAACACAAGCAACGCCAAAGCTGCTACAAGTGCGATGCCGACTACAGTAGGATTAAGGATAAGGAACTAGGAGGAGATAGGGAAATGGGCTCTGGCATCCCTTACACACTAACGGAAACACAACAGCAAACATGTTGTTATTTCACGGTGGTCTTCTGTAAGGGGGTGGTTACTGCCGCCAGACGGACTGCCCAAATGACTGCGAAAACGCAGTGTGCCACTACTTTCCAAATCCAGACCAGAGCCATATTTGAAAAGTTCATTTTTCAAAGTTGACCCTGCCGGAAATCGAACAGAGCGTTAAGGCAAGGACGCTAACCACTCATCTAACGGGCTCGTCAAAACCTTAACATAAAGAAATGCCTCAAAGTAGTCTTCGTACCTTCTTAAAAAAAAATCTAAATTATTTCTGTACCTAATTCAATTGTTATCAGCGAAATCGTATATTATTTTATCATATTTAATATTTACTTCACATTGTCCGAAAACGCTAGATTTGACAGTATAATTTCCAAATTATCATGACGCCCGTCCCAATGACGAAGTCCCATTAGTCTATCACATGTGCATCTGTGACATATTTCAAATTTATTGTGGCCATTGTTCGGGCGTTTCCGCTCTTAATTATTTTAATGATAATTTAATGTACAATTTCAGATAATATTTTCATGTGGTAACATTTTATACACTCGTACAGTTTTTTTTTTTTTCATTTCTTCGTCTTACGAAATTAAACAGCCGTTCCATTACATTCCCCTAAACTATGATGAGTCTTGGAAGCGTCACTGCTTAATAAACATGCTGATTTCTGTTCTGGGACTCTCAATTGTCCAGCCATCAGGGACTCTCAATGGACCCAGGCGTGGATGTAGGATAATATTGTACCACTTCTCGCTATCACGAACCAATTATGATTTTAGCTCTGTATGCCACAGATTACTCAATATCAATACTTAGAATGATAAAAGTTTATACACTTGGTCATTTTTCACCTTTCGTAAATATCTTTCGAGCGTACTGGAGTGAGTGAGCTGAGTTTAAATACACACAAACACACAGTACATATTTACATAAAGAAGCTCAATTAGTGGCAATATAATAAAAGCACTGTTTCCAGTCTATTGTGACGAATATTTTACTGTTAGGCCTATAGAAAACTGATAATCTTTTTTTTAAAGAAAAGGCAGTCCGCCTCTCTGCTTTTTCGCTAACTTCTAAATTACCCAACAAATTTTGATGCGGATTTCACTAATGAAAAGGGCTATAAACGAGAAAGATACGTGCATAAAATTTGAAGAAAAAATGCATCCGTGCAAAGCCGGGAGTATGTCGTAAATTAAAAATATATTAAGAAGAGAAACTGTATTCCAGTGTAATTAAATTTTAATTCACAATTCGTCAAAGACAATTATTCAATTGTTGAAGTCTATTAAACAGTTAAAACAAATTCTTAATTTAATAGTTTTCTCAGTTCCGATACATTAGTTTCCAATTAGGACAATCAAAGGGTTTGATAGAAAAAGGAAATCGATACCGAGATCAGGTTTCGGATGAGCGATGACGAGCCGGTGACCACAAATTGTTTGCTCATTTTGGTCCTTACAATATATAAAAAGCATTTTTGTCCTTTTTTTTAAAAATGAAAGAACGAAATTGGAAAGTTTCTCAAACAAAATGTCAAAAGCATTTCAATTGTAGGTACATAAAATTGAAATTACCTTCAAAATGCGGAATGTAAATTGCGGCTGCTACATCATACTAAGTACTCCATTTAAAAGGAGAAATACTTTAGACTATAAATAATCCTTTCAAAAGGATTTTGCTTTTTTACCAATGCAGGTACAATCATTAGTACAGAAAAATCATATCATCTCATCATCTCAGCCGTAGGACGTTTATAGCTGAGCTTAGGTGTTCCCTTAATTTTTCCGAAGGACACATATCAACAAAAAAAATATTCTAGTCTGTGCTGTGTTGGCTATAATTCTGTGCTTTCCTGTAATTTCAATTCATACTTGTAATGTTTCTTTCTGTGTTGTTGTATGTTATGTCTAAGTAGGCAATGCATAGGGTACGAATGCTGTGGAATTTCTTAACGATACGCTTTCATTTGCTACTGAAGGACAGAAATGAGATGAGACAATAAAAACGCGTTCAGCAGAAACGGGTAATGTAGGAGGGGTACAATAATAGTTCGTATCCTGCCGCAATCACTGCGCAGGAGCCTGTGACGCGTTAACGTACTTGCAGAAAACATTCAACACACGGGGTGAAATGTTTTCAAAGACTATAATTATAGAGATATTATTGATAAATTTCACTAATTTATACTACCTAATTCAAAGTCTTGGGTTACAATTTTAGGGTAGGTACCTACTGCCTACTGGTTCAAAAGACCTTGTCTGTTATAAGATTCTCCATTGAATCGTATTATGAGCGTTGCTGCTAACTCCCTAAGTCACGATGTTGACTTTTATAACGACGCGATTTTGAGAATTAAAAGACCCATCCTTGTCCGTGGTTCAGACAGTTAACATTTAATTATTTTTGACATTGTATTCCGATCTTTTTTTCTCTTTCTCACTCTCTCTCTCTTTGTTACTCTAAAATTACGGCGGCATCTGCCATGTGTTGCTTTTTTGTCCTTTGTTGTGTGTTTTTGTTTGTCGCCTGCCTCGTTGGAGGCCATGTAATAACAAATAAATAAATCATCATCACAATCATCTCAGCCGTTGGACGTTCACTGCTGAACAAAGGCCTCCCCCATTTTCCAAAACCGGTCAGAAGAAGGCTGGATGGTCAGAACCACCCTGTAGGTGGACGTACTACGCTGCCCTTGTCGGTCCGTGGTCTCCACTCTAGAACCTTCCGTACCTACTATGTGTCATGCCCACTGCCACTTCAACTTGCTAATCCGCCGTATTATGTTGATGACTTTCGTTCTTCTAATTCCTGATTCGATCTCGCAGTATAATTTCATCTCCATAGCTCATTGAGCGACGTTGAGCTTTCTTACGAGGTCCATAATAATATAATTAATCTTATAAAATTAATAGAAGACAAATCCGATTAATGTATTTTTTATTATAAGCGTTGGCAAGCTCCAAATAGTTTACTATATTATTATCGATTGAAATAAGTTCACAAAAAATACCTACACAGAAAAAGTCTTGAAAAATTTAAACTTCACTTCACTCAGACATCAAGTGTTATCAAGACGATCTTACTTTCTTATAAAAATTCAATGAAAAAAATAATTTAAGAATCTCGCATGGTGTACACAGTGCGTAGAGCCCTGCGCCGGCGCACGTAAAAGATTGGCACCTGTCAACCAGACGTCACGGTTAGCGAACGCGCGCTACACATTGCTAACTTCAACAGTTAATGTCATGTTATGCAGCCATCAAATTGATAACCACGATGAGCAATCACTAGAAAATTATCTCTAGTAGCCAACGAGAACATGACGAGTTAGTTAAATTTTATTATCAATTAAGTGAACAAAATTGGATTAGCTACATGATTGCTGTGAATCATTAGATGAGTTTTCTTTCAAACCTTCTCAGATAAATACTGAAATTTACAAAGAACATATAAAATCACCATTGCAATCTTACAAATAAATATATTCATATTTTTTACAACTAATGAACTTCATAAAAAGTAAATATTCCCAAGGTATGTAACATTACGATTCATTTTTTTTTAAATTTATTTCTACACATGATAATATTAATAATAGACTTTATTTCAATATGTATACTTTAACTTATTGAACTTAACTTAAATTATACTTAACTTTTAAGTTAAGTATACCTTAACTTTTTTCTAACTAGTCAGATTACGTTCAGTTAGATCTTCTTAATTAGTAAAATGTTACTAAAAATAATAATTTTTAGTAAAATATTACCGATTTATATATTAACTAGCTTTTTGCCCGTGACTACGTCCGCGTCCCTTTTTCTTAGGTCGCGGTGTGGTAACCCCCAATGACCTTCTATGACATGCCGCAACCCACCCATCCTAGCCCTCACAGTTTCGAGATCCTCTCAAAGACTTTTTACCAGGTTATACAATCTTCAACGCTTGGAACTTTTCTGGTACTCAATGAGCCACCCCCTCTACGACCAGCTAAAAGAGTAATCCCTCCTGCACTCCTTCTAGGGGAACAAAGTTAAAAAAAATTGCAAAAATATCAACCGAATGTGAAATTAGTCAATGCCTAAACGGCAATAAAACTTTGGAACTAGAAAAAACTGTATCCATCTTGGAAATTTAAGGTACAAATTACCATAAGCAATAGCTATATATTATTATACTACAGATGTTATCAATTATAATATGCTTTCAATGCTTTATGCTCTTACAAGCATAAGACCCGTTGACGAGCCCTTTGGATGAGTGGTTAGGGTGCTTGCCTTATCGCTCTGTTCTAGAGTTCCCGGGTTTGATTCCCGGCTGGGTCAACTTTGAAAAATGAACTTTTTAAATTTGGCTCTGGTCTGGATTTGGAAAGTAGTGGCAGGGCACACTGCGTTTTCTCAGTCATTTGGACAGCCCGTCTGGCGGCTGGTTACAAACCCCTTACAGAAGACCACCGTGAAATAACAGTACGTGTGCTGTTGTGTTTCGGTGAGTGAGTAAGGGATGCCTGAGCCCATTTCCTTATCCACTCCTAATCCCTTATCCTTAATCGGCAGCGCACTTGCAGCAGCTTTGGAGTTGCTTGTGTTATAAGTGATGGTAGCCGCCTACCATCAAGTCTGCCGATCTTAACATAAAAGTGTTCGTCTCGGATAGGAATCTGAGCTAACAACAACACCACACGCAAGCATACGAAATTTTATTGTAATGTTATTTATTTGTACTTCTATATCAATTTGTTTATCATTACTTGTAATGATATAATGTCGGACACAGTGTACGTAGGTATTGCTTGAACTCTTCGATATAAGCTTCCGTGTAATGTAGGCCGCGTTATCACTGTATACTTGGACGTTTAATCAATTTGATTGATGTTTAAATCACTAATAAACAATAAATAATTTGACGTGTGTAATTTTATAATAATAACTATAATATTTATATTTATATCTATTTATAGGTACTATACTTTAGGTACTTATAATTTCTTTATACTGTACAAGCACCAGCGACCTGTATGTGTATGTATACAGTACACATTAAATTAATTATATACACATTAAATAAATCTTCCTCTTTTCATTAGTGAAAATAGGATCAAAACCCATTAGTTTTTTTTAGAAAAGTTAACGGAGAAATAGGCAGAGGCGGACTTTATCTATCTATACATGTAGACAGTTGCGGGCCATCGAATTAGAAAAGCTATCGTGGGCACAGCTAGTTTTATAAATGTATGTATAGATATAGCTATAGATATAGATATAGATATAGATGTAGATATAGATATAGATATAGATATAGATATAGATGTAGATGTAGATGTAGATATAGATATAGATATAGATATAGATATAGATATAGATATAGATATAGATATAGATATAGATATAGATATAGATATAGATATAGATATAGATATAGATATAGATATAGATATAGATATAGATATAGATATAGATATAGATATAGATATAGATATAGATATAGATATAGATATAGATATAGATATAGATATAGATATAGATATAGATATAGACAAAAGGAGAAATTTTAAAGATTTAATTTGCTACGTCTGCGGCTGAGGAATCTCTCAATTTGTTCTTACTGTCCGTGATTATAAGGCGCATTTGCTCCGTATCTAAAATGTTTTTTATAGTTTCTTAAATATTTATAAACTGACTAGCCCTTTGCTCAATCTTCTATGCGTGAAATCATTGCAGATGTTTCTAAAATGGAAACTCTTGACGATGGATTAATTTAAAACGTAAGTTTGAAATTTAAATTATAACCGAGTTTATTGTAGTTACGCAATTAGTAACATAATTTCTTTTTTCATTTTAAAACTATTTATTTATTATTAACCACAAATACCTACTATTTTGTGAGGTCCATTGTTATCGCTGTCAATATAGCGGCTATCGGTGTCTATGTATAATATACATACATTTTTTAAGTTGAAATTTAAATTTAAGTAAGTTAATTTAAGTTTAATTTTAAATTTTATTTATTCACGGTAAGGAGGTGGTTACTGCCGCCATATGGGCTGCCCAAACGACTACAAAACGCAGTATGCTCTGCCACTACTTTCCAAATTCAGACCAGAGCCAACTTTGAAAAGTTCATTTCCATAGTTGACCCCGCTGGAAATCGAACTCGGGACTCCTGATACAGGGTGTTAAGTCAAACATCCTAACCACTCATCCAACGGGCTCGTCAAATGTGTTTGGCTATAGCTGGTCCCCACTTAAAGTTAGGATTGCATATTGCATCGTAACTCATTCCGGCATATGCATATGCAGCATATGCATATCCTATATCCGAAATATGCATATGCAGACGTAATCTATCTATACTAATATTTATTTATTTATTTATTTTTTTTTTATTATAGATGGGTTTGCTCTTGACCAGCATCTATCCATGTAGGAAGGATGAGGCCGAAGATGGAGCGAGCTCACCCAGAAGATGCCTATTCACTCGAACCTTGAAAAGATTTGGGTTATATGAGCTCGGAAAAAATAAAAAATTGGGTTAAATAGAGAAAAGATTAACTCAAAAACTACTGGACCAATTTTAACAATTCTTTCACCTATAGAAAACTACATTATCAGCGAGTAACATAGGCTACTCATCCTCCCCCATCTCCCCCTTTTACGCCCCTCCATACAAATGTCTGTTTGTAATGAATAAACTCAGACTACTGGACCGATTTTAAAAATTCTTACACCTATAGAAAGCTACATTATCAGCGAGTAACATAGGCTACTCATCCTCCCCCATCTCCCCCTTTTACGCCCCTCCATACAAATGTCTGTTTGTAATGAATAAACTCAGACTACTGGACCGATTTTAAAAATTCTTACACCTATAGAAAGCTACATTATCAGCGAGTAACATAGGCTACTCATCCTTCCCCTATCCCCCCCTTTTACGCCCCTCCATACAAATGTATGTTTGTAATGAAAAAACTCAAAGACTACTGAACCTATTTTAAAAATTCTTTCACCTATAGAAAGATCAGCGAGTAATATTTTATAAAGAGACGCGGACGAAGTCGCATGCAAAAGTAGTTATATAACTCGTAATGCAGTAATTTTTTGTCCAACCAAAGCTGTACAGTTTCCAATCGGAAATGCCTCGAATCTGTGTTAACCAGGTGGTGTGGTTTGTGTTGTTTTTGTGGGGTAAATCCAACCCCCGATGTGGTTTACATCAATCAACCGAAACTGGAAGCGGTTCTTGGTTAATTTCCTTACGTAAATATAAACACGTTTCGCAGCAGGATTTCCTTTCCTTTGCGTGACAATGCGACAAAAAGTGGGTAAGAATTTTAATGTTTTTTAAAAATACTTTTCAGTCAAATGCTTTGTATCGATTTATGTATTTACGTTATGAGTATTATAACGCCCAACATCTTTATCGCTTTAATTTTTTTTATTTCAAGACGATTTCTCGGGAATCATATTTTTTTTTATTTTTTTTTTTCAGGATAAAAAGTATCCTATAATGTTAAGTCCAGGTAATAAACTATCTGTGTGTCAAATTTCATCGAAATTTTTATTCAGCTGTTTGTCTGTGCCTTTGTGCTCGCTGATCTCAGAAACGACGTAACCGATTTGAATGCGGTTTTCACCGATTTTTTTATATTTTAAGACGATTTCTCGGGAATCTAACATATATTTTTTTTTCAGGATAAAAAGTATCCTATATGTTAGTCCAGGTAATAAACTATCTGTGTGTCAAATTTCATCGAAATTTTTATTCAGCTGTTTGTCTGTGCCTTTGTGCTCGCTAATCTCAGAAACCGCGTAACCGATTTGAATGCGGTTTTCACCGAATTTTTTATATTTTAAGACGATTTCTCGGGAATCTAACATTTTTTTTTCAGGATAAAAAGTATCCTATATGTTAGTCCAGGTAATAAACTATCTGTGTGTCAAATTTCATCGAAATTTTTATTCAGCTGTTTGTGCCTTTGTGCTCGCTGATCTCAGAAACGGCGTAACCGATTTGAATGCGGTTTTCACCGAATTTTTTATATTTTAAGACGATTTCTCGGGAATCTAACTTTTTTTTTTCAGGATAAAAAGTATCCTATATGTTAGTTCAGGTAATAAACTATCTGTGTGTCAAATTTCATCGAAATTTTTATTCAGCTGTTTATCTGTGCGTTTGTGCTCGCTATTCTCAGAAACGGCGTAACCGATTTGAATGCGGTTTTCACTGATAGCAAGCATCTCGTAACATATTATAGTGTTTGTTTCATTCCAGTCGATTGACAAACATAAAATTTACGCGCTATACCGAATACTACGCATACGAAGTTGCGGGCTCGGCTAGTATTTATTAAAACAAATATATAAAACGAGTGAAATGAATTTTGTTATTGTCTGTAATTGTGAAAGGAATAATGGTCATAGACTGAATTATTCTTTGAATTATTTTTTGAATTATTTTTAATGAATACTTGAATTTGCACTATTACACACAAATAATTAATTACTATAAAATTCATTCAAAAACTATTTAATACAAAACTCTGTATGCGAAAATGTGTATGTTTGCATATTTCGAACATACACCTTTCGCATGCAAAGCGGCTGAACGGATTTGGATAAAATTTGGCACACAGATAGCTTACCTCGATTAACATATAGGATACTTTTATCCTGGAAAAATGTTAGGTTCCCGAGGGATTGTCTAAAAATACAAAAAATGCGGCGCCACCGTCGCGTCGTCACAGCGATAAAGATGTCAGGCGTTATTTTTCAACGCGCTCCAGTCGCTGGCACCAAGTTAAGTTGGATTTATATTACACCGGGCCGGGGCCCGGTGACGATATTCATAGTATGCTTTTGTATGAACTAATTCATACTTCACCGGGCCGTGTCCGTGCCCCGGCCGGAGCACTGCAATGGCGATATTTCGTGACATGTTTGTTTTCACCGTGCGCTCTGAGACAACTTCGCGAGGCCCGCTCAGGGTATTAATATTTACCCGAGGCTGCCGCGCGAGCCATGGCTTGCAGGCAAAACCGCGAGGCTGCCTCTTGATATCAATATTAACCCGAGGCTGCCTCCGGATGTTAGAATTTATCCGAGGCTGCCGCGCGAGCCAAAATCGCGAGGCTGCCTCGGGGTATAATATTAATAATAATACTATATAACTTATAAGCATATGTAGTAATATTAATACAAAATAGTATAATAATACTTAGAAATGACAAAGCCCGGGCACGGCCCGGTGGCGGCACGGTGACAAATGGCAAACTCGGCCGGGGCACGTTTGGAGAAAAACACGGTGAGCGCCCTATCCGGTGTAATATGAATCACCCTTTAGTGTTACCACGTGTTACCATAAATCTAGAATGTATTAAAAGCAGTAAATAATAATAAAATATCCCTATTTATAATTTAAAATAAAACATACAAAGCTGTCAATTTAGTTGTTACAAGATTTTTTTCTCGTCTATCTTTAAAGCAGACGTGAAATTCATGCAACATCTGTTACGAGGAGGAAACGGTTTTTTCTTTTTTTTTTTTTTTTTTCAATAACGCGCCGCTTGCGGGATACCGATTTCCGTTATAAATAGGTTAATATGTCACCATAGACTTTTTCGTTTCCGTGACAATATTATTTTTATAATTAAAAAATGACATAACTCACCCAGTAGTGTTATATTAATATATCGTTGTTGCATATTATGCTATGTGCTAAAAGTGTACTTTTGAGATATTGACAAAAGAAGTTTACTTGAAAAATTTTACATGAAGGATTATTAAAAAAATAATATTTTGTTAGTAACTCAGGAGTTGTTATACGTAAACTTATTGGTCAGTATGTAAGACATATTGCCAGTCTTTTTATATATTTAAGCTGTGGGTTAACTACACTCAGCGTCCAATACAACAACGCCTTCAGAGTGTTTCTGGGGCTGCCGCGCTGCTGTAGTGCATCGGGGATGTTTGCAAATGCAAGATGCAGATAATAGCATCCTCGACGACTAGAGTACGGGACAGCTCCGACACGCTGTTGAAGGTAATTGCTGGGAAGATGGACTGCCCAATGATAAAACATTGGGTGATGTCACAGCATATCACCCTCAATAGAAAATAATAGATGGCATCAGTTTATATTTATTATTAGTTTATACTTTATTTTTAATTTACTTTCCAATATACAATGTATAGCAATATAATTTTATTATTATTATTATGTTATTATTATTATGTTATTATTATTATTATATTATTATTATAACTCATTTTAACTCGTTTCCCCTTCCAAAAGCCAAAATGAAGGGGAGACGGTATTACCCCCGACAGAAACACAGATAATAGAGTAAATTCAGAACATATCAGATTCTAGCTGTTTCACATAGTATATTTTATTGAGAGGTCATAATTCGACAAATCTAGGTGCTCATAAGCACTTAGCACTTGTTTTATACAATGGATAAGGCATTGAACTATTCACTAAGGTTAAAATGTCGATGTCTCAAAAAGTGCACATAGCAGATTTTAATTTGACAACAACGATATATTGCTATACCATAAGCACTTAAACTATCTTTTAATATTCTAACTATTCTTAGAATTTATTCTACTACTAAGCCAAATAGAACGTATGCATTTTTTTCTGTAAATTATAACACAGAAACTTTCCTAGTTTATAGCTCTTGTCATTAGGGGGCAACGTATCAAAAACAGGCGGGTGATTTAGAAAAACAGAAGCGGACAGCGATATTAGCAACGGCAATATTATATAAGGTTACATTAAAAAATTATGAAATTACCGTTTTGTTATTTATCATATTAGGTACTATGTAGTTGGTGGCTGCGGCTTGGCCCGCGTTGAAAAATGAAAAAATAATAATAATAATAATTAACGCCTGACTAAATATATGAGCAATGTAACCCTAACATCATTATTGCAGTTACAGCTTTGCCAGGCCTTAGATGATCCCTGCGTGTGTGTGTTTTAAATTTAGAATCTGCCGGGGAGTACCCAAATGACTGCGAAACGCAGTGTGCCCTACCACTACTTTCCAAATCCAGACCAGAGCCAAATTTGAAAATTTCATTTTCAAATGTGACCCAGCCGGGAATCTAACCCGGGAACCCTAAAACAGACCGTTAAGGCAGGCACCCTTAGTCACTCATCCAACGGCCTCACTAAATGCTGGCTAAAATGTTTTATAGGGCTACGTTGTCTGAGGAACTGGTCGCCGGACATCCGCGACGCTGCGTGTGGTACAAATTGGTAAAGAACTTGGAAGGATTCTTGCCTTCGAAACATCTGCCATTATATCCAGTCATTATATAAGTTTTATAGAGTATTATAAAAGACATTTCTGTTTCTCTATTGTTTATATATTATTATGTTTATAGATCTTTATAGCCAATGGGTTATTCTGATTTATAGAATATGTTATTTTAAAATTCCTTCAATTCTGTTCACTAGTTATTGCGTGATATAGTAACAAGCATTCTCATTTTCGCATTTATGATATTATATAATTCAATATGTTACAACAATGAGAGCGTCAGTGGCACAGTAGGAAAGACTCGGTCTATCAGTCGAGAGATCCGAGTTCGAACCCCGGTCATACAATGTACCTACCAATGGTTTTTCTCTAAAAACTTAAGTGCATTTACTGATTGCTCTGAACGGCGAGGGAAAACATCGTGAGGAAACCTGCATACGCCAAAGAAGAAATTCTAAGGCGCATGTGAAGTCCATCAACACGCATTAAAACGGACCAGCGTCGTTGAGCATATAGCACATGCGCCCTTAGTGAGAGGCCTTATGAGGCCTGTGCCCCTGGAGTGGGGACATATAATAAACTGTTGATGATTATGATGATGGCAACAGTATGATATGTTAGTGGAATAATAATATAGGTACTGATCTTGTATTACAACAATTCTGTTATGGACAAATAAAATCATCAAAATATATATACTTACATCAGTGTAATTTCTCATTTTGTTATATAACTGGTACCCTTTATGAGTAATTTTAAAGTTATATAACTTTAAAATTACTTACAAGCGACATCTAGTAAGTAATTTTAAAGTTATATAACTGGTACCCTTTATGAGCATAATATTATATTCGCAAATTATTACACAGTTAAATTGGTTAGGGTGCTTTTAAGGCTCTGTCTCAAGGGTCCCGGGTTCGATTCCATGCGGGGTCAACTATGGAAATGAACTGTTCAAAGTTGATTCTGGTTTGCATCTGGAAAGTAGTCGCAGGGAATACTGCATTTCGCAGTCATCTTCTGGCGGCAGTAACTACCCCCTTACAGACGACCACCGTGAAATAATAGCATATACATATGCTTTGGTTAGTGAGTAAGGGATGCCAGAGCCCATTACCCTATCCCTTCCTTATCAGTACCTGTGGCGTTGCTTGTGTTATAAGCGACGGTAGCCACCTACTTGTCTGCCTGTCTGTCGACGATAACATAAGGATACCTACATGTTACTGCTGAGCATTTATAAGTCTTTCCTAATTCAGATATATATTTTCATACCTTGACTTACCCGTTATCCAATGATCGGCAGAGCAATTGCATCCCACTAGTGGTACCTACTTGTGTTTGTAAGAGATGATAAGCAATGAAATGAAAATACGTCTTAGCTAAGAGCTTAGTTCTTCGCAAAATTAGACTTCGTCATTTATCACAAGGACCCAATTGTAGATTGAAACTATGTAATAGAAATGTTTATGTAATGGCAATTGAAGCATACAATAAATAATATAAATTACAAGAAATTTGACATTAAGGGATATACACACAACAAGCCTGTTGCTATTATGACTTTAAACAATTTTATAGTAAAACACTTAATTTATTTATTTATTACAATAAAATATATTTAATTTAAAGAAAATTTATAATAGACTAGTTGTTGCACGCGACTTCGTCCGCGTTCTCCTTATAAAATATTAAAGGGAGAAGATGGGGGAGGATGAGTAGCCTATGTTACTCGCTGATAATGTAGCTTTCTATAGGTGAAAGAATTTTTAAAATCGGTCCAGCAGTCTTAGATTTTATTCATTACAAACATAATACATACATACAAATCTTTTCTCTTTATAATATTACTATAGAAGTATAGATTAAAACAATGAAATACAAACATTTGCATATAATATACTTTGTACTGTAACCGCTGTATATGAATTAAGATCTTGTAGACACGTATTTGTGAAAATAAAGATTTATAATAATAATTTATTTATTTGAAAAGTTTAATTGCAAAACTCGAAGGTATGTTACTAAAACATTTGATAAGGCAGAATAGTGAAAGGCACCTTGGTGCTCAGTGCCCGTGACGTTCAGATTGCATCAGATAGCGTGTGGCAGATTCATTCCCGATTCGTTCCCACGGGATCCGACGAAAAGTTAACGTTTTTGCGCGACTCATTTCAAGCTTTCGTTTTGTTTAATTGCAAATTTTTAACTAATTGTAGCAAGTAGTGGCAAGTACACACAAGTACCAACTTTCAACCTTATCACTAAACATCCTTTAAATGATGGGAATTTACCAATTATACACAAAAAATGACACTCTATTTTATTAAAAATCATCAATAAAATAGGGATATATCTATTATCTATTCCAGAAGTTCAATATAATTTACAGTAAAACAGCTATGACACCTATTGAGACAAAATTCAAAATAAGTAACTCCGATGTTTGTGATAATAAGCTGCCTTATCACAGAAATTGATAGGTAGTATGATGTATTTACCAGTACTTGCAAGACCAGGTGTAGTTTTTTCGGTTAACTACCTAAGTCAATTCAATAATTGTTATATAAACGACGGTACCCACCTACCATCAAGTGGACAGTCAGTCTGTCACAAAACTCAGAATATTTTTGAAAAAAAAAAAACTCAGGAACACTGGATTTATGCATTTTGGGTTCTTATGTAATTGAAGAACACTAAATCTTTATGTTTAAAATATTTTAAAGATGTTAATGATGCAATTCAAGCCTATGTGGATGCTGACTGGCTGATGGTCCACATGATGGTAGGTGGCTACCGTCGCCTATAACACAACCAACGCCAAAGCTGCTGCAAGTGCGCTGCCGACTACAATAGGATTAAGGATATGGGATTGATAAGGGATAGGGAAATGGACTCTGGCATCCCTTACTTCAATCACCGAAACACAACAGCACACGTGCTGTTATTTCACGGTGGTCTTTTGTAAGGGGGTGGTTACTGCCGCCAGACGGGCTGCCCAAATAACTGCGAAACGTAGTGTGCCCTTTCAGATCCAGACCTGAGACAAATTTGAAAAGTTCATTTTTCAAAGTTGACCCTGCCAGGAATCGAACCCGGGAACCCTAGAACAGAGCGTTAAGGCAAGTACCCTAACCACTCATCCAATGGGCTCGTCAAAAATATCTCAAAAGTGGGAGTATTGAAGGCTTGTAACAAAAGGTATGTAATCAATCAATCACTACTAACGCCATCTGCTATTAACTTACCTTAGTGTGTCTGTTCCGCTATTTAATTACATATATAAAAGCTTTTTTTAAGAGGACACTTCGCCAAGTTGGGCATGACAGACACTCATTCCTACATATTATCTAAATCTTATGTGTAACACATAAAAAATATTCTGCAACTCTCTGCCTTCATGTGACAAAGGGAATCCTAAGGAGCTGTTCAAATGACCCACTTGAAAAAAAAAATTTTTATGAAAAAAAAGTAACGTTAATAACACAATTGTTCCTGAATTCTCTCATTTAGGAAGTGAGGGGAAAACAAAATAGCCCGGTCAGAACTGGAATCTCATGCATAGTAATGAAGAGGAAATCCTGGTGCACGCTCCACTGACCGGGACAAATCTTCCCGGCACATTCAAATAAGATTAATTTGTACGTTTAATTCTATGTAAATTGATACGAAGCCTTTTGTTTCACTTTAACGAGAATGTGGACTTACGAGGGCGAGGCTACATTATGAAAGCAACAAACGTTCTTTAAGTATCTGGTTAACGTAAATCGCTACGAGTATGCGCTCTGTCTGTTTTGGAATTTATTTTAAATTCTAATGTTTTATTTCCGGACTCAAGCGAATATGAACTTTAGATTGTTTGAAATTAAGGTCTCAAATTTCTATTGCACTTCTAAAACATCGGGTTCCTCAAATTTTATGACCACTACATCACAGAATCAGGTAATCGAAATAGTATCAAATGCTGAACACCAACTACTGGTAAATATTGAGGGATTTTGAGAGCTTGGGAATATTCGGACTTCTATTGTGAGCCCTTATGATCTAATTAATGATCACCGGATTTTCGAAATTACGTTACGAGCAAATATTTTCGGGTTCATAGTAGAAAATATAGTATCTTTGAAGTAATTAAGTAAGATTTTGAGGAGCTTTCTACTTTTAAGATGTTCTGTTAAGCATGGAAATTATGTAAGACCAAATATTTGTGAGTTTATAGTAGAAAAAAATAAAATAGTTCTTTTGAAGCGTCCTAAGGTTTTAGGATGCTTTCTACTTTTAAGACGTTCTGGTGACATGGAAATGATCTAACAGCACATATTTCTGGGTTTAGAATACTTTGGAATAAATAATTTATAATACCTTGAAAATAGTACCTTTCAAGCAATTAACTAAGGTTTTGGGGTGCATTCTACTTTTCAGGACGTTCTGGTGAGTATGGGAATGATTTAAGACCAAATGTTTTTGGGTTTATAGCAGAAAATAGTATTTATGGTACCTACTCATTTTATGATACTGCATTAAAGCAGTTAATAAAGGTTTTGGGGCGTTTTTACTTTTAAGACATGCTGGTGACCATGGGAGTGAGTAGGGCGCTTGGTGCTAAATTGAAAGAAAATACAATGGACTAGGACGTGAAAGAGTTATAAACAAGTTATTAGTTAAGGCGACTCGAGCCGCAAAACTCGTCTTGTACTGAATTGACGGGACTGCTGATGGGGAGTCGCTACTTGCAAATCTCGGAAATATGTACATATTTAAAAATTAAATAAAGTATAATTCAAATTTTTCTTCTGATGAGCCTTCAGATAATGGATTTTAAAATTTATCTTAAGAATTAGCTATTTAAAATATTGCTTATTAAGCAAATCGCACGGTCAACATCGATATTAGACAGCAACTTAGTAATTTTTTTATATATATATAATTAAATATAATTTAAAAAATAATTATTGCAGATGATTTGAGTATTTTTTTAATTATAATTATTATGATAATTTAAAAGGAAAACGGTTACAAATAAGTGGATTTTTTATCATTAGGGGCTGGCGTCGCCTTAAGCTCTCATTCCGGTCTTCGACGATAGACTAGGTAGAAAATCTGGCCCATAGTTTAGTATCTATTTATTTATTTATTTTCTTTTAAATATACCAACAGTACATACGTAACATATCACTACATAAGTAATTACATATTTTATCATTGAAAAAATTGTAACATATGGTAGGTATATGAACCAATAAAATTATAGGCATGTGATCTAATATCCTAGCTGCATAAATAAAATTTACACAAAAAACTATCTAGAATAATGTAGCCAAAGTTATACAAAAGTTCCTTACATAAACTAGTATAATGATTGAACTTAATGACTTAGTTTAATGACTGAACATAAACTAGTATATAATTTGCATATGACTGAAACGGCTTAATGTTACGAGTACAATTATACGGATATGAACAGATTTTCCAAGAGATTAATGACAAGGCTTGGCCTAATGCAACTTTGTCTCTGACTGCAATTATTATTGAGAGGGCCTCTGCCTTGAAAGACCGCAGAAATCATGCGTCAGTTCAATCCAATAAATTCTTCAGAAGCATTATTACATATAATAATACTTCAGAAACATGACGTTGAAGACGTTCAAAAATGTAAGATCTTCCGAACTTTTTATCTCAGAGTATCCTTTTTTTTTGACGAGGAGTAATCCGCTTACAGATTCCCTATCGCTTGGCGAACGATAGGAGTATGTCGGGGTCGCCCAGCACCTGGACACGGCGGCACTGGGAACACCCACTAAAACTCCTCGGTGTCCCCTTGCCCTCTTGCGAAGTGAATCGGGTCTGTCGAGGCAACAACTCCGATCCACTAAAAACTAAATTTCATTAGCTTTGACTTTTGTTCCAAAGGATACGAACCACCACAACTTGTGACTCTGGCCGCGCTTAGTAACACTGTTCTAGGCTGCCTTCATCTCAGAGTATCCTAGTTATAGTGTAGTAAAAGATGATTCAGTGACCCACAATCCCGTTAGAAGGAGTTAAAAAATACATATTTAGTTAACGTTATTCGCTACATTGTACTTATTTAAAATTTAATTTAGGCAAATTTGTGGGGAACATTTAGGAGAGATAAATAAGACATGATTAACCAATTATTTAAATCAAGTAAACCCTGGAGTTTCAGTGAGTCAATTCTAAATTGGTGACAGGGTCACCCGCCTGTGCTCAGGATGCATCGATACGTACCGGCTACGCAATAAAAATAAAATTTTATGCATTTTTCATTGGACGAAGCTATCTCCGGTACAATGCGGCGGTTGTATGGTTGTAAAATTCAATTAAACGCCCTCACCAGTTCAACTTTACTGCTGACACACTTTATGCAGCAGCTATAAATTGATTACTCGAGTAAAATTAATGTTTACCCACATTTATTTTAATTTGTCTTGTATTTGTAAAATTAAGTTTTTCTTTCTTGTGTTTCAAACAGAACAATTGAGGAGTTTGCTTGTATCTATCTATACTAGATTTAGATTTAGATGTAGGTATATATATATTTTTATTGGTTAAATATTTTTGTTAGGCGTTGAATTTTTTATTTTTTTTCAAATTTGTCTCTGGTCTGGACCAGAGACAAATTTGAAAAGTTCATTTTTCAAAGTTGACCCTGCCGGGAAACGAACCCGGAAACCCTAGGACAGAGCGTTAAGGCAAGCACCCTCCACTCATCCAATGGGCTCATCAATTCAAACGTCAGTTCGAATGTGACGTCAAAGTCTATGAAATGTTAACAAGGGTGTAACTGTAGATGTTTGTGATTTTTAACATTTTCATTCTTATAGTAGACTGTGACGCCACGACACAAAAGGCCGAGCGGTTAAAGTGCCCGTAGCTGTTAGTTAATTTAAAAAAAAAACTTTGTTACTAAATTTTTATTTTTCGGCGCTGAATATTTATTTACGGTTATATAACGATATAGCTTATAGTTTAACAATATTTTAAAAAATTGTGCACCTTCAGACTAAATATTTATAACTTCAATTTAAGGAAATTAGGCACAATTCTCTGTGCACGAATAATAGTGAAAAACCGCACATTTAAATTAGATACGTGCCCCCATAAAGCCGCATCATCCCAATTAATCCTTAAAACCGAACTAAGCCATAACTAATCGATTGAAGACGATAATTGTCGTGACTTTTACCCCATGACCGCGTCCACAATAGGAATGTAACATTAATGAAGTGATAGGGTAAGCGTAACAATGGTGGTGCCTGCTCCGTCCGACGAAGGATGTCTACTTTGATTGATGAAGACTAATTGTTAGACCATCTCATTCCGTATTCCATTTGAATCTACTCTTTAATGTTCCGTGAGAAGTGTATGAACTTCTATGAAAATGTTAATAGTTTTTAATAAACATTATGAAATGTTTTTTTTTAGATTTTTTAAAAATAGATTGACCATCATTAACAGCCTATTTATTATATGTACCCATGCAGGGGCACAGGCCTACTCTCTCAACAAGATCGTATGGGCTATGGTCCACCAAGGCTGGCTTTGTGCGTCTGCAGGTTTCCTCATGATATTTTCCTTCGCCGTTTGAGAGCAATCATTAATGCATTTAAGTTTTTTGAAAAAAAAACCATTGGTACATGGCTTGATCGGGGATCGAACTCGGACCTCTCAGTCTCGACATGATAGGCCAAGTCTTTCCCACTGCGTCACCGGCGCTCTTATAGAATTGACCATAGATATTTTTTTTAACTTTTTGTTATGATGGGTGGCTGTAAACAGAGAGTGACTGTCGACTTGATAGGTGACTGCCGTGATCTACACGCAAGGGTGATGCAGATAGGGTTAAGGTTTCTCTCGCACATAGGGTTAAGGCTAATAATAAGGGTTATTGGTTCTCTGATGGGTCCAAGATTAGTTCACTCTCACCTTCGTAAAATTTAACATAAAAAAATTTACATACATAATATGTAGATAGTTATGTACTTGCGGAACGGTAATAGAACATCGGAATGGAATGAAACAAATGCTAGATATTACGGGAAGCTTGTTACATCAGTGAAAAGCGCATTCAAATCGGTTAAGCCGTTTTTGAGATTAGCGTGCACAAACGCACAGACAAATAGACAAAAGTTCTAAAAACTATTTTTTTGACCTCGGTAACATAGTACAACATGTATGTACAAATTGGTTTTTTGAAAAAATATTTAATGTACATACACGGTTCGTTATTATACAGGGTGGTAATTTGAGATGGGTCAGTAAGGGCAGCTACCTAAACCTTTGTAGCTAGAACAAAACACTCTTAGGAGACTATCCATAATTTTAATAGTTATTCCCATCGGCATTCAAAGATTTTGAAAAAACGGTACAGTCAGCGGGAAAAAGGTCAATTTTCACGTTTTGTTTTTATAGCGCCAATCGATTCTGTTACTTATAAGGATCAATTGACCCTACGGGACCACCTGAGCTTAGAGTACTAGAAACGTCAAAAATCTCAAAAAACTACTGCCATACATTTCTTACGGAATGAGATTGAAAAATAAGTTCAAATATTGTTTTTAATTAAAAAAGGCGGCAATCACTACAATTTCCAATCTTTAAAAACAAGTAAAGATCGTAAGTAATAAATCTACGATAGTAGTTGCTCTATTTGTTTGCCGTTTGGACAGTTTCCGCAATGAGCGTGTAACCGCTGATATTTTGTTTGCGTTAATTCCATACACCGTTGTAGTGACAATTCTTGAACTGTAATGTACCTAATTTTTCTTGTAAATTCCATTTTTGAGATATCCCAAAAAAATATCAAGAGGTCTCAACGACCACAACGACAGCATTTGTATTTGTACTTTTTACATATCTTTAAAACTTGGTTATGGGAAATGCCTACTTCGGCAGCGACTTCAAAGCTTCTACCGACTTCTACGAGTGTTAAAATTGCAACCGCTATTGTTTATCAAGATCATTGTTGTCGTAAGGATTTCTCTTAAAGGAGCTACACTCTACAAGAATATTTAGGAGATTTTTTATAACTTTTGATATAGGGTATTTAATCTTATACCATTCCATGGCAGCTGATATTATTTATAAAATAAGCTTCTAATAAATCTATGCGATCTAAATTTGAAGCCATTTTTACTTCAATATTTTCACAATTTAGCTGACATGCAAGAATAATAATAAATAACATTTGTTTCTAAAACAATGTTTTCCTTCCAAATTCAAATTAATTTAAAATAAACATTGCCTAGCCAGTTTCCATTGTAGTGATTGCCGCATTTTTTAATTAAAAACAATCTTTGAACTTATTTTTCAATCTCATTCTGTAAGAAATGTATGGAAGTAGTTTTTTGAGTTTTTTGACGTTTCTAGTACTCTAACCTCAGGTGGTCCCATAGGGTCAATTGATCCTTATAAGTAACAGAATCGATTGGCATTATAAAAACAAAACGTGAAAATTGACCTTTTTCTCGCTGACTGTACCATTTTTCCAAAATCTTTGAATGCCGATGGAAATAACTATTAAAATAATGGATAGTCTCCTAAGAGTGTTTTGTTCTAGCTACAATGGTTTAGGTAGCTGCGCTTACTGACCCATCTCAAATTACCACCCTGTATATGTATATATATAGATATAGATAATATAATTTAATATATTAAATCTGAGCCATTTTTAAATGTCTGATATAAATTAATTTTATTTTTATTGTTTATAAAAAGCCTTTTTTTGCAAGTTATTTACTTCCAAGTATGTATATTTTACAAAATCCTTTCAGCGCAGAGACATAACGTCTATTCGCAACGCAACTAACATAAAAACATATTTTCGCGCAATCTTTAACGAGCCCCAGATGGTTATAATTTGTAATTCGAAGCGTGGTTTACGTTCGCCACAAAAAATATACCCTACTGTTACTCGGTTAGCTTTGCTATGATTTATGCGAATGCGGATTGAAATGTACCTTTTTTGTGTTGTCACTACAGAAAAATATTTACTAAAGAAAAGTTGATTTTGTGGACAAATTATTTGTTGCATCAAAACTTTTTTTGTGGCCCCAACTGACCATTTATTTTTTCAGAAACCATGAAAAACTATTTTTTTTACAATTAATCAATGCAAGATTTGTAATCGAGCAGAGTATTTTCTATATAGTGCTAGAAAAGCACCATAATTGAATAGTTCATATAAAATATCTTTGGTATAACCATTTCTAATACCAAACTGTAAGGGACAAACATACCAATAATAATTCATTATTGTCATTTGAAACTCTATTTTTTCTACAATAATAAGTACTAACCACCCGCCCCTGGTTTCGCACGGATGCAGTCTTTGTTCTGCAAGTTATATATTTTATTAAATTACATACAAACTATCCTCGTTTATCCTTGTCCTCGTTTAATAAAAATCATATCTAAATCTCTCAAAATACTTATATAGTCTTAGATCTAAATACATTCGGTGGTTTAAAAGCGTTAGTTAGCGGTTAGTTAGTGGTATAAAAGCGGTGGTTAGCTTAAGTTAGTTAAGTTAGCGGAGAACCAACTAGTTTAGATCAGTGGCGGAGAAATGGATAAAGTCGGATAGCGATTTTATCTATACATACATATATACAATAAATCGTAAACGAGCCGTGTCCGTACATTAAAAAAAAATTATACATTTTGTACTTATACCGAGGTCAAAAAAACAGTTTTTATAATTTTTGTCTGTTTGTCTGTGCGTTTGTGCGCGCTGATCTCAGAAATGGCTTAACCGATTTTAATGCGGTTTTCACTGATGTATATTATTGTAGCAAGTTTCCCGTAATATCTAGTGTTTGTTTCGTTCCAATCGGTTTACAAACAAAAAAGTTACACACTATACCGAATACAAGGCGCATGAAGTTGCGGGCTCAGCTAGTTTTATACCTATAGAAACACGAAATAAAACTATTTCAATTTTATTTAAGTATCGTAAGGTGGTTCGGTACCTTCTGCCATCTAGCGCCGAGTAGTTGAACAGCGTCGAAAATCCCTTTGCATACAAATATTAAAAAAAGAAATAAACATCAAAGTTCTCCTTTTGAAATCATGATTACTCAACGTACTTATCACTTCACATGGTCAGACACCCCTATAATTTTTATATCAATTGTATTAAGAAATAATGGTCCCGTATAAAAACGTTAAGGACTTTTCTGTCTGTGGTTAAGCTTGTTGGGTGTTAAAGTACACCGAAGTGGTAACTTAAATTTTTGAGGGTTTTTTAGATGCGTGAATGCTGGTGTTAATTAACTAACGCCGTTATAATTATTTCAATTTTAATATGAAATCTCATGATTTTGATATGGAGAATTCTTTATTTTTTTTATGTAAAAGTTTGTAAATAGGCTGACGGTCCTCTTGATGTACAAGCAACTTGTAATTAAAATACATTTTCGTATTTTTTTTTGGAAGTCCGATCTTGCATGGAGTATTGCTGTCATCTTTGGGAATGGCTCAGCAAAATAGCAACTTGCCGCTCTCAACTCAGTGGATCGCAGAGCTAGGAGGGTAGCAGGCTCATTGACGACGGTACGCCAATAAGAACTCAGCTGCAGAGTCTGACACATAGACAAATTGCCTGTCTGTGTGTATTCTATAAGATGTACTTCGGAGAGTGTGCTCTGGAGCTGCATGAGATTATACCACCTTCGCTTTTCTTCTATCGGACATGCAGACCTAAGGCTGGTTACCATCCTCACCTTGTCTAGATCCCTCTAATTTGGACCAAGCGATTTAAAACATCTTTTATATTGCGCACTGCTAAGGATTGGAACTCCCTCCTACTGACCGTCTGTATTTCCGAGCTCATACAACCCAAATGTTTTCAAGGTTCGAGTGAAAAGGCATCTTCTGGGTGAGCTCGTCCCATCGTCGGCCTCATCTTTTCGACACGGATAGATGCTGGCCAAGAGCAAACCCATCTTTGATAAAAATAAAGTATTTGGTAGGATTTGTATTTCAATTACTTCCTAAAATTGTAATTTGTAATTAGTATTTCAAATACCTGTCGTTGACGTATTTTGTAGTTAGTACCTATTTCAAATACTAGATTATTTCTATACATTACCTAACATCTGACTATTTTATAAGTTTTAAATAAAAAATAGTTAAAATCAGAGTGTATTTACAATTCAAAAACATGACTTAAAAATATTTTGTATTTCGTATTTTAAATACATGCGATATAGCACTTTGTAGATAGTTATCAAAATATGTTTACAAAAGTTGACACATTTCTCCGAAACGTTCCCCCTTTATGCATTGCATATTATCGTTTCTGGACGTGCCAATTGTTGCAGTTTTGCTTTATTACACTGAGAGAAAAAATATACGTATACGTAGCTTACCGCTAGTCCGTTACCAAGGAACTCGCAGTTTAATACTTATTACGTAACCTGCATACTTAATTTAGTAGCTACATACTTACTAATGATGACACATATTGATGTGTAAGTATGGGTCATCCATACAGAGAACGGTCCCACAGTAAAGCTAGTATAAGGATGTCGCATCATTCTTAATTGTGTCGGTTCAGGAATTTACGTACTCGGCCTGATTTATACGTACACACGTATGCGGCTACATTATTTAGTAAAGTAGCCGCATACGTATTCAAACGTATTTATAACGATATATACGTATAAAAATGGTGATTCACCACCTTAACGTAAGTGCTTACATGATAACGTCTCTTGTTACGTATGACTGGTTCTACATATTGATCGGACGTAACAAGTGAAATTTGTCAGTAGTAATGGAGTATTAGGTACTTACTTACGCATTTTCTTGTCGTAAAGATTGAGCAAAGAATATTCTTTTCCAAAACTCAACATACCATATAATACAGATTAACTTTCACATAATTGAGTTTCTGTGTTTAAAAATAAAGTCTTTTCGTGAAATTGATTAAAATTGATACGTTCCGTGATCAATTTTAAGTTTGTCTTGAATAAGACAAATTAATAAGTATGAAACATGCTGTTACTGTGCTTACAATACGTAGTTAGAGATCGCGCCAAACTGGCTAAACTTCTAGTATGCGGCTACATTATACGTATCGCTATACTGTCTATGTGAGGGGGCTACTTATTGGACGTATGCGGCTACATTATACGTATTCGCTGTACTGCCTACGTGAGTGAGCTACTTATTGAACGTATGCGGCTACATTATACGTATTCGCTGTACTGTCTACGTGATGGGGCTACTTATTGGACGTATGTGACTACATTATACGTATTCGCTGTACTGTCCTGTGAGGGGGCTACTTATTGGACGTATGCGGCTACATTATACGTATTCGCTGTACTGCCTACGTGAGTGAGCTACTTATTGAACGTATGCGGCTACATTATACGTATTCGCTGTACTGTCTACGTGAAGGGGCTACTTATTGGACGTATGCGGCTACATTATACGTATTCGCTGTACTGTCCTGTGAGGGGGCTACTTATTGGACGTATGCGACTACATTATACGTATTCGCTGTACTGTCCATGTGTGAGACTACTTATTGGACGTATGCTGGCTGGCAGTGTTGCCATATATACGAATTTGTCCGTATTTATACGGAATTTTAATTTTAAAACCAGACTATAAATTCACACGGATTTTTAATGCAAAGAGTAGATAGTTTCATATTATTCCTAAGAAAATGTATTAAAAAAAAAATCGGAACTTTACATTTTATTTGATCTGGCATAAACTAGCGATTTGCATTTTATAAGCCAATTTTGCAAAACTGAGGCAAAACACTGGTATAGTACGGATTATGGCCTTGGGGTAATACCCTTGAGATATTTTGGTGGGTGGGTCGTTTAATAAGACGATGAAAGAGTGTGAAAGGTAATAGTGATATTTACTATTAGTGCAAACAAGACGAAAACATTTTGTTTTGTTATGAATGGAATCACTGTCTCAATTTGTTTATTGTTTCTGATTTCGATATTGTTTCGATGGAATTTGTTGTTATTTTTTTGTGTAAGTTAATCATGGAGACCATCAATGGCTTATTATAAATAAGCCGAAAGGCAGGAAAGCAATATGACAGCCTAGAAATTAATTCTAAAATAATTGGAAAAATGACTTTTATTTAGAAATAAACTTGTTTGTAACTTCATTTTATTTTATGATTTCATTAAACAATATTTTTGTTATTTCAAGTTATTATTTTCAAGTTTTTTTCTTTACGTGACATTTTCCCTCAAAATTGTTCCCTCAAAAGTAAGTCACATCAATCAAAGATTGAGTTTTATTTTTTATACGAATTTCATACGGATTTTACGAAAGTTACGGATTTTATGAAATACGGATTTCATATGGAATTTGGCAATTAAAATTACGGAAGTCTGTTTTTAAGCAAGGATGCCTCCTTAGCGCTTTCGGAGCTAGATCTAGCGACGCATTTTTTTTAAGTCATTTGGCACCGCAAATTAACAACAACTCCTAGCGGAAAATATAGCGCTTTTTATAATAGCGTTTGGCAACCATTGCTGCTATTTTAGTGCTTTCAGCGTTAGATCTAGCGGAATTTCAATGTAGGTAATCAAATCTCGCTAGATTATCAGAATGGTTAATAAGTTACACCACATACTCATTATTTATAACCATTTCAAAAATAACGTTATTTTCACTGTATGTGTTTATACTTATTAAGGGCGATTCGGTTGATGACCTTTAAATAACTTTAAAATAATTGATGTTATGCATTGCGTTCTACATAAGTAAAGCCATTTTCGTTCAGAACGAAAACGATAGTTACTACTTGAAAAGGCGAAAAAACTATTTTGCCTACAAGCACTATTTTTTTGGCCAATCAGACAATATGATTGTTATGTGAAACGCATGTATTTAACTCCTATTTTAAAAATAGCATTATAATATGGTGTTACGAGTGGTACGTTTTAATCATACTTGTTAACGGAATCTAGCGCTTTTTTTAGAACTGATCTATCTAGCTCCCACACTCAAATGGACTTGATGACAGCTGTGAGCTGGCAGCACTGGTCTCATTCAATTTTTTTTTCGTGTCGTGTGCGTTGTGTATGTTTGGTTCAGCGTTGCCAGAAGGTTACTTTTGTAACCTTTTTGGTGATTTTTAACTCCTTCAGGTTACTTCTAGGTTACACTACTCAAAAGGTTACTTATAGGTGATTTTTTGGACTTGTAGAATTAATTCATAATATCTTACAAAAACCTATATAGAACGGAACGCAAATTAAAACACCACAAAAATTCGTAATGCAACTAAACATGTCTTTCTCCTTCATACTAAAGAATTACAAATTATTCACGCCATATCTGCTTACTCTCTCGATCAATCCGATTCAAATTTCACAGGTTGTTAGAATTTGCGCAACACCTACTCTACTTGTTTCATATACACTTCCTAGGTATAAACATATTATCTCCAGATTTTACTTCTCACTTATCTCGTCATTTTTGTTGTGAAGTTCTTAGTTTTGTTTGTGTCTTGTATGAAAAAAGAGTTGGAAACTTGGAAGTGTACAAATTAGTGTGTTGACGTAAGTTTACATAACTACCTAAATAATAATTTTTTACAGAATCTTGGTAAGTGAATCCTGTACATTTTTGTAGATTGGATAAATTTGAATTAAATTATTTTCTTTTTTTTTCACTTTCAAATTAGATTTTCTGTTCTTAATTTCAGATATACCTATTTTGAAAAAGTAGTTGGTAAAAAGCAACTTAAAAGTGAAAATACAACTACATTCTTCATATTTGTGTAAGATAATTCAACCAACATGTATTTTATCAGCTTTTAATACGTTTACACAAAAAATAAATAAAAGGTTACTTTTTACGCTAAAAGGTTACTTTTTTATTTTTATGTCAGGTAACTTTTAACGGGACCCGGCTGGCAACACTGGTTTGGTTGCGCTTGCGTGTTTTTCAAATATGGAGGAAATTTTAAAAGAAATAAACTGTGAAGAACTGATTGGAGTTTTCGCGGGTAAGTTAATTTCGTTACTTACTTCTTGCAGTACCGACAGCAGTGTATATTACTTACAACAAACATTACAATTGTTGTCTTACGATATATTTAACATGTCTGAACCTGTCGACTTATCGACACATGAATTAGCTATTATATAGGTAGGTATTGTAAAATTTTGTGTACTTGATTGGTAGGACACGAATACACGATATGTATGTACAGGTTACAAAAACCGTTAGAGGGAAATTATACTTTCTATTTATATTCTGCAATGAGTGAAAATTCGTTATAAGGAGTGTAATGTAAAGGTACGTTTTGCATTATTAACTCTGACGTAGTGTCCTGATTGACTTGTCACAAACAATTTTATTGCTTTGTCGCACGACAAAATAATTATTGTCGGTCGCTAGAAATGTCCTACCAGCGGTATCGTCTACACCATGTCTGCCAGTTTATTCCATTCCTTGTCTGATAAAATACGGTTTTTATGGGCAGTTCTAGGTGTTTTCGAAAAATATGTTAAATTAAATACCTAGAAAATAATACTTTTTCTATAGACATAAATAAATTCCTGACACTGCTTGTTCCAGAACACGAAATGGATCTGGAAACTGCATCTTTACTGGAAGAGGAACAGTTCAAGGAGCTGATCCCAAAGATAGATCAAAGATTGCGTTTTAAAAAAATAATAAAATCAAATCAAAAACTACCAGAAGAAACGCCTGTGAATGAAATAGCTGTGAGTGCTTTTTTTTTACTTATTTTGCTATTTCAATGTTTTAACGTTTTAACATTGTTAATAATTTATTTTTCAGTTTGTTGAAGCTTATTCTGCCTCTGGTTCTGATGACACGTTTTCGCCACCACCGGATCATTCTGCGCTAGAGCTTGCGCAGGAAGAATCACCTCCAAAAACATTGAACAATTTTGTAAGTTTGGTTTTGTTATAAACACAAAATCTATTACTATACTCATCTAACTTTGTGTAAGTACATTAAATGTGGCTTAGTATATTTTTATGGTACTAGTGAGACATGCCTGTTGGTAATAAATAATGTTTGCTCATGATCATTGAAGTGATACCCAGAACTTAGAGTGATAAAGTCCAGATCACTGTGATGGTAGCTTAGCCCAGTAATTTCACTATTAGCTTATTCACAGTAATCACAGTTCCCTTCTTACAGGAATTTATTCCATTATTATTAGTAGGTAGTAAAAAACCATAACCTTGGGTGGTTATATTGGACCACACAATACTGGAAACCGGCAACCAGAAACAGTAATAATAAGAATGACTCTTCTAACTCTTTTCTTTTCTTGCAGGTATACAACATTTTGAATGTAAAGTTGTAATTTTATTAATATATTATGTAGCACAATGACTTTGTTACCAAATTTGCAGTATTATGTCACTGTTAGATGCACTTTAAACTAAATGCGTTTTCTACTGCAACATAGGGTATGCAGGAATGGTCAATTCTCAAAATGACATATTTATTATGAGTCTTAAAAATACGTTAAATGTTTATGTTCTTTGTTGTTGCTAAATCATTTCATTGTATATAAGGTGTAACAAAAAGTTGTGATAATACTGAAGGGTATGTAGGTATGTACTAATCATTGTGAACAATGTTTAATATGTGGCCAAAAGTTCATAGACGTTGGACAAAATACTAATAATATAATTTACGAGATTAAGAAGTGTATTAAAGTCAAGTGTATTAATATCATTCTTAGTGTTATCAATAAATCTTTAATTATTATATAATTAGTTTTATTATGTTACTCTTCAACTTTATGTCAAGTAGGCAGCTTATTCTTGTGTACTTATGTGGTACATTACAGCTTTATGTGACTGACGTAACATAAATCCTTTGTGGTGCGCATATGTTGGTGTGTTATTTATTACGTCCATAATTATGTATTGTAGGTATTTGATACGTAACCGAATGGACCACTCCGTTACTTTATATGACATGCTTTCTGCCTGGTGTTACTCATATACATTCTGACTTGATATCTATGTCTAATATTATATAAGAAATTAGTTATGCTTATTTTTCATATAACAACATGATTCCTTTGTCATGATACAGCACTACATTATAGATAATGAGCCAGAATAGGTATTAGTAACGCCAATCAATAAGTGTGTCATCTTAAGGCCCTTCCAGACAGCCTGATCTTAGTCGCCACGATGGCGAAGGAGGATGAGGAGAAGGGGACGAGGTAGGTACCATCGGTCGTGTCGGCAACCCACACGGCCTGATTTCGGTCGGACCTGACGGCGGAGAGGAATGAGGAGAGCGTTTAATTTTTCCATGGAACCTCGTCCTCTTCAGTCCTACGAACTGGTGTTGGTTACGTAACGTAATGATGCTACTCCATTACAGCATGACACCTCATACCTACGTACGCACTGGCGTTTGATACGTAAAATAATGGTACCGCTCCATTACTGCTTGAAGGCCCTTCTAACGACCTGGTTTCGGTCGACCTGACGGCGGAAAGGAATGAGGAGGAGACGAGGTAGGTACCATCGGTCGTGTTGGCCGGCCACTCACACGGCCCGATCTCGATCGGACCTGACGACGGAGAGGAATGAGGAGAGCGTGTAATTTTTCCATGGAACCTCTTCTCATTCCTCTCCGCCGTCAGGTCCGATCGAGATCGGGCCGTGTGAGTGGCCGGCCGACACGACCGATGGTACCTGCCTCGTCTCCTCCTCATTCCTCTCGGCCGTCAGGTCGACCGAAACCAGGTCGTATGGAAGGGCCTTCAAGCAGTAATGGAGCGGTGCCATTATTTTACGTATCAAACGCCAGTGCGTACGTATGAGGTGTCATGCTGTAATGGAGTAGCATCATTACGTTACGTAACCAACACCAGTTCGTAGGTATGAGGTGTCATGCTGTAACGGAGCAGCACCGTTACTTTACGTATTAGACACCAATGCGTACGTATGAGGTATCATGCTGTAATGGAGTAGCATCATTACGTTACGTAACCAACACCAGTTCGTAGGTATGAGGTGTCATGCTGTAACGGAGCAGCACCGTTAGTTTACGTATTAAACACCAGTGCGTACGTATGAGGTATCATGCTGTAATGGAGTAGCATCATTACGTTACGTAACCAACACCAGTTCGTAGGTATGAGGTGTCATGCTGTAACGGAGCAGCACCGTTACTTTACGTATTAAACACCAGTGCGTACGTATGAGGTATCATGCTGTAATGGAGTAGCATCATTACGTTACGTAACCAACACCAGTTCGTAGGTATGAGGTGTCATGCTGTAACGGAGCAGCACCGTTACTTTACGTATTAAACACCAGTGCGTACGTATGAGGTATCATGCTGTAATGGAGTAGCACCGTTACTTTACGTATTAAACACAAGTGCGTACGTATGAGGTATCATGCTGTAATGAAGTAGCATCGTTACGTTACGTAACCAACACCAGTTCGTACGTATGAGGTGTCATGCTGTAACGGAGTAGCACCGTTACTTTACGTATTAAACACAAGTGCGTACGTATGAGGTATCATGCTGTAATGAAGTAGCATCGTTACGTTACGTAACCAACACCAGTTCGTACGTATGAGGTGTCATGCTGTAACGGAGTAGCACCGTTACTTTACGTATTAAACACAAGTGCGTACGTATGAGGTATCATGCTGTAATGAAGTAGCATCGTTACGTTACGTAACCAACACCAGTTCGTACGTATGAGGTGTCATGCTGTAATGGAGCAGCACCATCACAATACTCCGGACGTAAGTATGATACACCAGTATTTTCCGGTTACGTATACGTAGCTGGTTGTTTTACGTAGCGCGCTTCATGATAGGTTGACATGAAGCGGGCTACGTAATGCCGGTTACTTACGCGACATGGAGGCCCTTACAAGCTTACGAGTGGTACGTTTTTGTCCTTACATACGTAGTGGCGTTCATGATTTACGTAACTTTTTTCTCTCTGTGTATTTTACCTTAGATAAGTTTCATACATCTATTCGATCATAATCACATTTGTGTGTGTTAATGTATTTTGAACTTGAATACTGGCTGACTTAAAAAGTTGAAATTAGAATGTTTTTTTAAAAAGAAATATAGAAGATGTCATGGTTAGAAAAAATGAGTTGAAGTAAAAAGACGAAAAGAAAACGATGTGGTTTTGATAGTGTTTAATATATTTCATAAAATGTTGTATACGAAGAAAACAATATTGTTATGTGCACATAATATGGAACAGAGTGTTTTATTAAATTTGAGAAGATGATTAAATCTCAAATCGCAGTGGAGGCAAGAAAATCTCTCGAAAAAGCTTCGCCCGTATTGAAAAATAAAAAAATAACGCATGAGCTATGTAACGCCACCGCCTAACATCTTTATTGCAGGTATATCTTTTTTTTTAAGGAAAACTTACAGTGATATTCATACAAAAATTTACTTCATAACTAGATGACAGATTAAAATCAAAAATCAAAATCAAAATATTTACTTATCAATTAGGTTTCTCCAAGAAACTCTTATGGTCGTCATTTAGAATTACCAGTTAAATTTAAATTTACCAGGGTTTCGGAAAAAAGCCAAGATGACGATCCTGAGAAGAAACCCCGAAAGAAACTCAGGATACTATTCTTTTTGTCATCTTTACAATATAAAAAAATTACAATAATTGTAATCATACACTTAATACCTAAAGTAAGTAATCATAGTATGAGCTCCGTATCCAGGCTTTAATTCCAGGCTTCATTGTCACTTAAATAATCAGTAACCTTATAATAGCCTTTCGAGAGGAGTTTGGTTTTAATGACAACTTTAAATTTATTTATAGATAAGGTTCTGATCATCTCAGACAGTTTATTATAAAACCGTATACACTGACCCATAAAAGAATTTCTTATCTTGTGGAGTTGCGTCTTATGTAAATCTAAATTATTTTTAAACCTAGTACCTATATTGTGTACATCACATTCTTTATTAAATTGACTAATATTTTTATGCGCGTAAATTAAATTTTCATAAATATACTGACATGTAACAGTTAAAATCTTAATTTCTTTGAACTTTTCTCTGAGGGAAGACTGCGGATCTAGTTGACAGATGGCTCTAATGGCCCTTTTTTGTAAAATGAAAATAGTATTTATGTCCGCAGCGCCACCCCAAAGAAGGATCCCATAACTCATTAATTTACTTAATAACTAAATTTGTCATTCTTTGGGAAACATACTTTTTCCGGATAAAGGTACCCTATGTCCTTTCCTACATCCCTGACAACGTGTATGCAAAATTTCCTGATAATCGGTTCAGCGGTTTAGGCGTGAAAAGGTAACAGACAGACAGACAGAGTTACATTCACATTTATAATATTAGTAGGTATGGATAAAATTCTAGTTTAAGTCTTGCATTTTGTCACTATAAAAAAAACTAATCAGCGTCCCTGTAACAATCAACGTTATCTCGTGTAACAATTTAAAAAAGTGTTCCACATTGTTTTAATCCGAAAGATAAATAGCTTTTTAAATTGTATCATTAATATCAATCGACAGATGTGTCGATAAAATCGAAAAAAAAAAAGCCACTAGATATCGACGCCCCAAGTACAGGCGTCCTGCTGGGCAAAAAACTTATTGTAATAAATGACCCACAATAGCCAGAACAGAGAAGCGAATACAACCCGTGTTTGATCTGGCTTTTTTGTAAGGGATGTAAACATGGTAAAATTATCTCGTAATTATTAAACTAGCTTTTTTCCTAGGCTTTGTTCGCTTCAAATTTTATATCTGTTTCGAGGTCAAGCCTAATAAATTTCTTAAAATCGGTTTAATAGTTTGTGAGGCGCAGTGACATATTTAGTGCGACGTGATTCGTGGTGAATCATAATTGATGTAACGAACATTGAATGTATAAATTACTATTTTTTTTTTCAAAAATACCCGCTATTTTTTTAATGCGGTTTTCATCAACAGTTACTTAGATAATTTTTAACTGATAAGTTATATCTATATTAAAAGGGCTGAAAAGTCCCGGGCCTAACACATAGATGGCGCTAGTTTTATTGCATTATACTTTTTTTCAGTTAGTACTAACCTTCAAAAGACAGCTGTTAAAATTTCATGATATTCTATTCATTAGTTTGTGAGTTATTGTGCTAAGAATGACGCCACTTTCGTTATTTCCAAAACAATGGATCAAAAACAATTTCGTGTTTTAATTTTACACTGCTTCTTGATGGGAAAAATACCGTTCAAGCGAAGCAATGGCTTGAAAAGTGTTATGGGGACTCCGCTCCATCAGAAACAACAATAAAACGTTGGTTTGTTGACTTCAAACGTGGTCGTAGAGACACCAATGATGCAGAACGCAGTGGACATCCAAATGAGGCTGTAACACCAGAAAACATAAAAAAATCCACAAAATCGTTTTGAATGATCGAAAAGTTAAGTTGCGTGAGTTAGCCGATATCGTAAAGATATCAAAAGAACGTGTTGGCTTTATATTACATGAGCATTATTTGACTATGAGAAAGCTCTGTTCAAAGTGGGCGCCGTGTTTGCTCACTGTTGACCAAAAACAAGAACGTGTTGATGATTCTGAGCAGTGTTTGCCATCTTTAAAAATAACAAACCGGAATTTTTGCGTCGATATGTGACATCGGATGAAACATGGATCCATCACTTCACTCCGGAATCAAAACGATCATCATCTGAGTGCACAGCAACTGGGTGAACCTCGTCCAAAGCGCCCGAAAGCACAACAATCGGCTGGAAAGGTTATGGCCTCGGTATTATGGGATGTGCGTGGTATAATATTTATCGACTATCTTGAGAAGAGAAATACCATCAACAATGAATATTATTTAGCGTTTTTGGAGCGCTTAAAAGAAAAAAAAAACTGTTTCATCAAGACAACGCACAGTGAGCCACCGTGTCACAAGTCACAATTGAACTTCGAATTGCTCCCACGTCCACCGTATTCGCCAGATTTGGCTCCCAGCGACTACTGGCTGTTCGCAGACCTCAAAAAAATGCTCGCCGGTAAGAAATTTCGCACGAACAAAGAGGTTATCACTGAAACTGAAGCTTATTTTGAGGCAAATGGAGGCAAAAGATAAATCGTTCTACAAAAGTGATATTGAGATGTTAGAGCGGCGCCAGAATGATTGCGTTGCTCTTGATAGAGATTACATTGTTGAATAAAGCTAACTTTGAACAAAAAAAAATCGTGTTTTCTTTGTTAGGCCCGGAACTTTTCAGCTTATGGTTACATATAATAAAATCGTAAACAAGCTGCGTCTGTCTGTACATTAAATATTAAAAAAAAAACTATTTGTACATGTTGTACTTATGTTAACGAGGTCAAAAACTTTTTTTAGAATTTTTGTCTGTTTGTCTGTGCGTTTGTGCACGCTAATGACGCTAATCTGTGAAACGGTTTTACCGATTTGAATGCCATTTTCACTTATGTATTGTAGCAAGCTTCCAGTAACATTTAGTGTTGTTTCATTCCAATAGGTATGCGCTATACCGAATATGACAAGTCAAACTACTACAAAAAAAAACCACCATCCTCCAATCTTGTGACATTTTAGCTTCTCTGAAAATTTTGCAATTTTCACACTCGCTGTATACTTATCCGTCTGTAGCTCTCACAACCTCTATTAGGATTAAATTAACAAAACCACATCAATTAAATGTAATTTCCTTATCGGGATGATGTCATTTGAATTAAACAATAAATGCGGCGGCAGATGCGTGTGATAGGGATCAGAGATCCCTATGGACACGGGCGGTGATCGCGTTCGAGTAGCGCACGCGTCGACATGTCAACATCATTAAGGGGAAGTTTAGTTTGACAAAAAGTTTACGTTATATAATATCCATTCTAAGCCTTTGAGGGACTAATAGGTATATCCCACTTTAGAACGTGGATAACAAACGTGTTTGCATCCCGCTAGTATTGCTGCGGTATATAGCCAGTTAACTACTTATCTGTCTGTTTGGGATCCATTTTAGTAAAATGATTGATGTAAAAGCTGAAAAACCTGTCTTTTTAGGGTTCCGTACGTCCGAATAAAAAACGGAACTCTTATAGGATCACTCGTGTGTCCGTCTGACCGATCATCCCCCCCCCCTCCCCCTTATCTCCGAAACTACTGAACCTAAAATTTTGAAAAAAAAAATACAGAAATTAGTTTTCTACTTATAGATTATAGGAAAACCTATAAGAAGTCCATGATATTAAAATAAGATGGTAAATCACTCAATATTGTGCGGATAGGTAACATCGCACGAAACCCTCTTCACGCGAGGATAACACGGATGATAGTGTTATCCTCAGCATGATAACACGATCACCCGGACCGAGCGCAGCGGCATCTTATCCAAGTAATGGGAATGAACTCCACCATCTATGGCAACATTAAAAAATATTCTAAAAAAAATGCTAAACATTTCACAATTTAATTTGATATTTAAACTTTGTACAGGGGACTCTTAATTCACAATACGTAAGTGTCGTGTGCGGAGTGTAGATGCAGAAATAACAATGCAATAAAAATATTATAATGCAAGCAACGGACGGTAAGCTAGATATATTTGATACAGCACGTACACTAATACCATTATTTATTATTGAACAGAGTATAAAGAATTATTATCTGATTAGGAGGGCTTAAGGTTATAAATTAACAAAAAAAAATCCTAATATTTTCTTCAGGTGAGACTAGTTGACAGTTAATGAATATCTCCATGTTATTTGTCTTATAAATTTATATTGTCCTGGAATGACAATCTGTCATATGCATGGAAGTAATACTTCCATGGTCATATGGTAATTTAGATCTGTGACACAACAAAAGGGTTTTAATGTAGACAGAAGCATGATTCGATTAGGTATAGTCCAGGAAAATTCAAAAAGAAATCAAAATTTAAGTCCCTCAGGGGCATTTTTGATATAAGCTTAAAGAAGATATGTAACATCGATGGGTGAAAGAAATTTTTGATTGTAGCTGTAGATCGGGTGGAAAAAATTAAAAATAAGTGTTTTTTTCATATTATAGAAAAATTATAGAAAAATAATTATTCAAATTATAGAGTTGATAAGTAAATTTAAAAATATCACAGTGCAAATTCTCTGCAATAAGTATTGGTTTAAAAAATTTTTCTCTTATCATTTTTGTATAATTTGGAAAAAAAAAAAACAATTTTTTTATCCCTTCTACAGGCATGAATCAAAAATTTCTTTTACCCATCGATATTTCATATCTTCTAAAAATGCTACTGAGGAACTAAAATTCTGATTTGTTAGTAAATTTTCCTGGACTAATAGGACATGTAAAAATTAAATCACAAAGGTTAATTCATCCAAAAAAAGTTTATCACTAAATTTTATGTAGATCACTAGATTTTCTAAACACCAAAATATATTATTACCTATCAATGTGAAAATATCACTAATAAGAATTAAGCTGCAGAGCCTGGCACATACATATACACAAAATTGCCTGTCTGTCTGTATTCTATAAGATGTACTTCGGAGAGTGTGCTCGGGAGCTGCATGAGATCATACCGCCTTCCCCTTTCTTCTATCGGTCATGCAGACTAACGGCTGGTTACCATCCTCACCTTGTCGAAATCCCTCTAATTCGGTCTTTTATAATGCGGACTGCTAAGTATTGGAACTGCCTGCCGGCGTCTATATTTCTAAGCTCATACAACCCAGATCTTTTCAAGGTTCGAGTGAATAGGCATCTTCTGGGTGAGCTCGCTTCATTGTCGGCCTCATCCTTCTTACATGGATTTCTTCTTATACAATTTCTAAACTAGGCTAACTATTTTTATTACTATTAAACTTTTTAGTCAAAGTCCATTTTTTTCCTGTAATTAAAGAATGAAAAACTGTTAGCTAGGCACTACTTATTCCTACTTCTACGCCTGTAAAAGAAAATCGATAAATACGCCTTTGTCTGCTTCGTTCTTCTAAACTAGGAAAGTAATTTTGTTTCTCTATTCAATAACAATTTGAAACAAGTTTTAAGGTTTTAGTGTGGGTATTGAAGTATAAAGTAAAGACATTGTAATTGTAACATTAAAACATATTAATTACCACAAAAAAAAAATCAAAAACAAGTAATATAAGTCAGTAAATAAAGTTAGTAAATTAAATGCATCAAAGGGAATGATAAAACGCATTACCATTCTCTATACAAGTAAAATGGCTAATTATGCGCTTACGCACATATTTGCATACAATGCAACCAATTTATTAGATCGCGACCGTTTTAACATTAAATTACTATTTAGAAGATTTTCTTTGAAAGGCTAAAAAGTTTTGAGGCTCAGGGGATCTTCTAGACAAGTCGGTAATGGTGTTTAGCAACACATCCACTTGATGGTAAGTGGTTACTGTCCTTAAGCGACAGTAACCACTTACCAATATACAAAAAAAACAACTTCCATTTTGGCAATAGAATCTCCAATAGCTGAATGAAATTAATCAATTTGAATGGAAATAATTAGGATTTTCATAAAAAAGTGTATTTGGTATTTATGTATTATAAAATAAAACATATTATAAACATATTATAAAATAAAGTCTCTATCCGCCTCTGTCTCTTTCTCCGTTAACTTTTTTTTATTTTGATACGGTTTTCACTAATGGCAAGAGCGATAAACGATTAAGGTTTGTGAATATAGTTTTCAGAAGAAAATTGTAATATTGTGAAGCTGGGGGCAGGTTGCTTGTGAACTGTATATAATTTTAATTTAATAAGTGACGTTTTCTATATAGTGTCAGAGACTCCTTGTTTGACTTACTTCGCCTAACAAATAGTTTTCACTTTACAGCAAGATGTCAGCTTTCTGGAAAACAGTCACAAGGGATTGCACAGCACGTAAAACAACAGCACAAATGCCTTTTTTTACAGTGGTTTTCTGTAAGGCGGTGGTTGGTTACTTAAATAATTTATAATATTATTAGCATTAACCTTGTACCTATGCTACAGTCGTAGTTAGAAAGTGGGTTACATATATTTTAAACATGGCGCGTGGATGCGTTTAGGCGCGTGCCACGATTCGTAATTAATTCAACCGCCAGGTGGCTTGGCAGATGGTTCATTTACATTCCTAATGTTGCTACACACCGCAATGTGTTTGATCTGATGATGGTCATTACGGGTCATATACCATTTTTATTATCTCCGAAATATATAACCATGAATGAAGCTTATACCTACCAAACGCGATTTATGGCTCGATATTAACAAACCGAGATTCTGCGATTATAATTTGTATAATGTCGCTTGAGATGTCAGCACACACAGCCCCGTTACATTCAAAGTTAACAGCCTACAGGCTACAGGCTACAGACTACAGGCTGTAGCCATGTATATACAGACTACAGACCAATATCACTAAAAACGGAAATAAGTAAGTAATTTTGAAACATTAAAAAATAAGAAATACAAAATAAATTTAGAAAAAAAAAACTTGATAATAATAATAAAATAAGAAGAAGCAGAACGGCAGCAATGGCGTGATCCGGTGATACCAAGCACCAAGAGTTAACAATACGGTTCTTTACTTATACAAAGTTAAAAATTCACAATTTACCCATTATTGTACCTACATTTGAACAAACGATTCCTCGGTTGATTCTTCTACAAATTGGTAAACTAATTATTAATTTAACGACAAAATACTTAATAATTAGTAAAATTTGTAACCAAAGAACTCACCCTTAATTAGTAACTTTATAAATTTCATAATTACTTGTAATTATTTAATGTTAACTTAAATTGGGGTGACATGTCTCTGCAAGTTAATAATATAAATAACGTTTATTATCGCTCTTCCCATTATCAAAATCGATCGGGTGACTTGGAAGAAGATAGAGGAGAAATAGACAGATACACAAACTTTTTTTAATTCTCATGTGAAGGTTGGCAGGCAGGCTGAAGGTCCACTAGGTGGTAGGTAGCTACCGTCGCCTTTTAACACAAGCAACTTTATAAATACTGCAAGTACACTCCAACCTCAGGAGGATGAGGAATTAGCAGGGAATTGGTTAATAAGCTTATGTAAGGGGGATGGCTAATGGTCATATTTTACTACAAATGACCAGAAGGCTGCCAAAAGGCTACTAAAATGCTTAAAAATAAAAAAAATTTTTTTTTTCGAAATCAGAATCAATATTTTGTATTCCATGTTCAATTGTATCGTGGAACTTGAAGAAATAACAAAAAAAAAATTAACGTCTATTTTTTACCACAAGAAGGGTTACCTTCGTAATATTTCTAATGATCCTTTACACGGTGCAAATAGACCCACAGTCGACCCTGTAATTGGCGCTATCTGTAACCAATCTAAGACAATGGGGTCGATCACACCCCCAAGTAGACTCGACACGGTCAGCTGCCCTCAGACCTCAGACCAGGTGTATGCTTTACTGGTGTTCTAACATCTGGCTAAGGGATTAGGAAAATAACAGACACGGCGTACATTGTAAACAAACGTAAACGTACTAAAGTTTCTAAGTTTACTAAAATTTATAAAGGTATTCTTGTATGTAGAATATGGAATACTAATAGACCTTCAGTATCGTAGTGTCGTAGGTGAATTCGCAAGCAAAAGCTAGTTTAAGGAAATCTAAAAGGGATGAACAATTGAAAGACTCTTGGTCGACCAAGCGACCATCTTGGGACCAAGCTTGGGAGGAAAAAGTGTGAGCTGTTGCGTCGTAGCTAACTTCAAATAAACCCTTTCGTTACATCTATTCTCTGGCGACAGTAACCACCCACCACCAAGAGGACTGTCAGTCTGCCTGAAAGACATTATGGTAATGAACTTCATCCCCTAAATACACATAATGACTGTTGAAGCTCATGATTAAAATAAAAAAGCAGGATGGAATGAAATCACATTTTACAGGCAAGTAAACTTGGAAACCTATATTTTCAATAAAAATTTAGGTTTTACTTAGCTTCGAAAACAAAACTCAACATAATATTGCCATTATTAATAACCAATTTTTTTTTTTACTTATTTGATCATGATAATTTATTTATATATATTTATTTCTTTGTTGATTATTTGCTTGTTTGTTTATGCTATTGTTAGTTTAAAGTAAAAATGAAGACAATCTTACAGGAAATTGATTCAATAAAAAGGTTTTTCAATAAATATACACGAAAATATTACCAAGTAATTTTATCGACGAATATTGGGGTACTATGAATTATTATGGCAACACTGGCCATAACTACTATGTTACCCATAAAATTTTGATTAGTTCTTATTTGGTCTCAGGTTAGCCATAGACAGATTTTTAATGATTTCTAGAATTTTATATGAAAACTCAAAACATTTTTTTTTTCAAGTTTATTTACATTTAATTATTACAGTATATACACATGTGTCAATTTGTTCGATGACTTTTTGCCATCTTGTAGGTAATAACATACCGTTACTGTCCTCTATTGATGTTAACCTGACACTGCTTAAAGAATTCTGAAGAGACCGAAACAGGTGGAAATCTGAAGGTGCAAGGTCAGGGCTATATGGCGGATGCATTAAGACCTCCCAGCCAAACTCTCTCAATTTTTGCTGAGTGGCCAAAAATGTGTGTCGTCTAAGGATGTCGTGATGAAAGACCATATCCTTTCTATTGAAAAATTCTGGCCACTTTCTCCCAACTTCTTGCTTTAATCTCATCAGTTATTGGTAGTAGAGATCTGAATCGATGGTTCTACCCGGCGGCGGTAAAAGCTCATAATGAACAATGTCCTTCCAATCCCACCATACGAGTGCATACAGCATCACCTTATTGCGAGTTAACCCGGGTTACGGCACAGTCTGTGAAGCCTTGACCGACCTTTGACCACAACCTTTTTCGCACGTTCTTGTCGTACGTGACCCACTTTTCACCACCAGTTATCAATCTCTTCAAAAACTGTTCGGTTTCATTATGTCTTAATGACGATTCATAAGCTTTCTTTCAGTGAGTTCATGCGGCACCCAAATATCAAGCTTTTTTGTGTACCCAGTTTTTTTCAAATGAGTCAAAACTGTTTTGTTCTTCAGCTATGTCGTAACTACTGATATGCCGATCTTGCTTCACCTTTTCAAAAATGGTGTCCATTTTATTCGTAAAAGGCGACCAGGGCGAGATGCATCTTTGACATCAAAATTCCAAAATTGAAAACGCTTAAACCGACTTTGTGCTAATCTTACTGAAACTGCTTTAGGTCCATAAACATCACTTTTTTTTTCGCGGCTTGTGTTGCATTTTTATTGTAATAAATTTTAAAATGTATCGAAATTCTTCATTAGATTCACTCATTTTGACAGAAAGAAAAACAAATGAAAAATAGCTGGAAACAACATTTTATTAATTTGTTTCTTTTTTTGAAATGTAACCTTTTTAATGTCATCTAAACCAGCCAGATACAAATAGTATCTGTACATTTATTACATACCTACTATATGTAATAAATGACTTTTTACCCGATCTAATATTTAATACTATATACACTATATCAAAGATCTGTGAACTTAAACCCTGTCAGAAGCACTCCTCTGTAAGATATTATAGTCTATGGTGGAAATAAAGCATCTTTATTAAGGCAAGACGTTCTTAGGGGTTGAAGAAGGCTACGTTACATTTTTAATTTAACGCACCTGGGTCGGTGGATTACCCCCAAGATACTTATGGGACTTCTCCATATTGCTTCACATAATTTATAATGAAATACGTTTAACTATATTGAAATGTGCACCTTTACTAATTATTTTTTGGACTTTTACTATATAATAAGTCTCAACGCTGGGACAACTGTATATACTTCGGTGTATTCTTCGGAAGCATGCTAACCTGTCTCTTGATGCAATTATCCTAAATCGGCGCTCCTGTGTTAATATCTGCTATGTCTACAAACACAGATCCTCCTTTGCCGCTGCTAATTTGAAATTATTTCCCCCAAACTGTACAACAATCTACATAGAGCCATATATCTATCTACCCTTTGACGAATTATAACAAAATATAAATTAATAAAACAAAATAGCTTATTAGAGCCGCCGGGTTTGTGTCGCGATGATGGCAAGAGGTCTGATGGCATGACCCTAGTCTCTTGGTGCCGCGGGAGGGCGCTGGTGTGGGATGCCACGTGTGTGGACACCCTCGCTCCGAGACATCTGTCGGCCTCCACCAACTCGGCCGGCTCTGCTGCTAAAAATTAAAAAAAGAGCAAGTACTCAGGCCTCGCCGACCACTTTGAATTTCTAGCGTTCGCGGTAGAAACGCTCGGCGTGTGGTCGCCCGAAGCAAAAATTTTCGGTAAAAAGTTGGGGAAACTCCTGATCGAAAAATCGGGCGACCGGCGCGCTGGGTCTTTCTTCATACAACGCATTGCGTTGGAAATTCAAAGGGGGAATACGGCGAGCGTCCTGGGCACGGTCAACACGTTGTCTCATTATATATATATAATGATATTTTTTTATTGTGATTTAGACGACGACGCAATTAATTAAACACAATTGTGTTTCTCTGTAAGCAAAGAAACGACTTTTAATGTTATTTAATTACAATGTCGAATCTTAAATCACATAAACGTTTTTTACAATCATAATATATTTTAAATTATAATAAATTTACTTCAGAATTCAGATGACAGACGTCTTTTTATATAGATTGAAGCAAGTAAAAAAATAGTTTTTAAACACACATGGAGGTTGTGGTTTAAAAACCAAAAAGTTTTTAAATTAAAGAGAATTATATATATTTCTCTTTACATATTTATATAAAATAAAACCTAATTTCATCGGTGAGAAGCCAGTGACGGGCCCCTAGTATATTATAAAACAAAGTCGCTGGTTTTCACTAATGGAAAGAGCGACAAACGTACATAATTTGGCAGAAAATTACATCCGTGCGAAGCCGCGGGCGGGTCGCTAGTCTTAAATCAGCGAAAGGGAGTCCTGGACTCGTTTTGACGTCACTTTAAATTTATGAACATTGTTACATCGTGTTACATGTTCTTCGGTAAATTAAATAAATGGTAATTACCAAAGCTGCCCACAAAATTAACTATAATAACCGCATACTGACAATGTCGTAAATGTGCATTGATGCACCCTCAATTTTGATGCGTTAAATTTATACAAGACGGTGGCAAATTACATTAAGGTGAGGCTCGTTAATGGCTCACGAAAAAAAAGAAGAATTTTTGAGTTTTTTGTTTGAGCTTTGTCATATAGTAATTGTCACTAGGATGCCAATTAGGCACGCAGGTTCCATCTCTGTCCGACCTGTACCTTTAGTATTTTCGTTTTAATGTATAGATTAGATATTATTGCTTGAGGATGGCTGGGTGTGGGACATTCAAGCTCATGTACTGAAAACGAAATTGCTGTTATTTCATCATAGTGGTCTTCTGAAAGGTCACAAGTTTGTGTTTGAACATAATCTTTGCAAAACGTCAGCACTTCGATTATCCATAAAATATGTATAAAGGTATATTTTTCGAATCATGTACATTTCGAATATAAAAATCGTCAAAAAACATACAACTAACTATGTCTATAGATAGTAATGTATGTGTATAGATACACCATCTCTTCTTTACAGCACGAAATCTTTTTGAATATAAATCTTTATCCCGACTCTTCCATAATTATGCTTCTACAGCGGCCTCGCTATTGTTTTTAAAATCTCTCGTCAGCCTTCTAGCGAAGCTGTAGCTTATTGTAGTGTTTATTATCAAATTCGATAAGCAATAAAACTTTGGAATCTTACCGAATTTTGAAACGAATTCGTCTCTACATGGAAAGCGTAAGCAATACCATCTATTGAGCAGTAGCGTAACCTCGACAACAAAGATTTAAAAAATTCATTATTTTATGAGTAAATAAAAACTTTTGTTTAATTAATTAATTAGGTAAGTACCTATTTTATATAACTATGATTGTAGAATTAAAAAATATTTTCTCAAACATTTTTTATTGCGATGATTTTACGATTTGTTTCAATACCTACAATAGTAAATATTGACCTATTTTGGTAGGGATAATAAAGTAAATTTTAAATTGTTATAGGGACGCCAGATGTTACAGTGCAAGCTGCATCAAACAATGCTCAATCAAAAACCCGCTCGCGCGAGCCAACATCGCTCATTCGCGCTTTCGAAATACAAAAGATTTTTAACACTATAAATAGCCAATTAGAGGTCACTTGTACGCTCAAATATTTTATGAAAATCACTTTCATCTCTTTTGCATATTAATAATGACGTATGGATTCAGGACAGTTGTTTGGCATTGTTGGCACGAGTATCAGAAAAAAAAATAAAGTACCTATACATGAAAGTGGAGTAATAAATTATAAGTGATCTTTCGAGTTATCTAACAATGAACCAAATAAATTATTTCACTTTTTTCGCATAATCTTTCAAAAGCAATATAGGCATTATCTACTTGTTTTTGAGACACAATAAGACAAGATTCGTCTTTTTCATCGTCGATAAAGACAAAAACTATACTACATAATAGTGTAAAATTTCTTTAAAAATTAACATGTATTTCTGTAGTGAATAAATAATTAAACAGAATAATAAAAATGTGTATTTAAGACGCCCTCGATTTTTCTTAAAACAAATAGTGTCAAGACAAAGACTTATTGCTACGACGTTTTGATTAGGCGTTGCGTTTACAATAGAAATTGTTTCCATGTGGTAAGAAATAATAAATTGGTATGTAACTGTTAGGGCTGGAAGCTGAAATTTGATTTTATACTGATTTTTTTTAAAAATTGCTATGGAAATAGCTCGACCGTTGGGGTAAAATATATAATTACCACGCTCCAAAAGGTACGATAGAGGATGTATGTTTTCTTAGTTTTTATTTATGAAGATAAAAATGCTAATTTTTTATCTTAATTAAAATTAAATTTAGCTCCTTGTCGGGCTATAAAAATTAAGCTTGGGGTTTCCGATTGAGGATGGAAATGTGAAGATTAATTTATTTGGGAAGGGGAAGAAAAAGACCAAAGGCTACATCTTTTATCCCTATCCTCTAGGAGTTGGAGTGGATTGAATTTACTAAGAGCCACGTAGGTAACGTGGGGCGCACTAAAAGTTTCCGGAATGAATAAAAAAATGTTACTGAGTGATCAAAAATAAATCTATTGTTTCCCAAAATATTCTCATCGTAAATGCACTTTTTCATAGAAATAAACCAATTTGAAAACATATGGGACGAAACTTAGTGTGGGGATTCCGTAATTTAAAACTATAGAAATAGTTACATTCATTAATCAATAATAATTTCAATCAATTATTACAATTTGAACATCAAATTATAAAAAAACCTCCAGCAATGGGTCATTATTTCACTTTACGTGTAAAAATGTAAGTATTTGGTTTGGTTCTGCGCTCCAGCAGTAGTTTTTAGTGGACTATATTATAGGAACACTAAGATTAGGAAGGGAAAGGGATATGGGCTCTGGCATCCCTTACTCACTCACCGAAAACACAATAGCAAACATGGTGTTATTTCTGTAAGGTGATTATTGACACGCCAGACCGGCTGCCCAAATGTCTGCGAAACGCAGCGTGTCCTGCCATCAGTTGAAGATCCCAGGGGCCCTAGCCAAGATGCAAACTATTGCAAACGCTTCCTTTGCGTACTTACGAAACGAAAGAAATAAAGCCCGGTGATTGGTTGTTGAAGTTACAACTGTTACAACAACCAATCACCGGGCTTTATTTCTTTCGTTTGCAGGAAGCGTTTGCAACAGTTTGCATCTTGGCTAGGCCCCCAGGCCTGAATTAGCTTTGAAAAGTTCGTATCCAAAGGGCAAGCATTTTAACCACTCGATCAATGGGCTTGTCATATTTAATTTTAACTTAACTATAATCTCGAAGTGCTTGTTCTGTTTGATATGTTAAAATTGTAAGCAATAATTGCAATGGATAATTCATGAGATTTTTTTATCCCAAAGGAGATTGTACTAGCGTTATATGATTGTGTCTATTTAAAAAAAATTAAGAGCATTGGTGTAAGCACTTGCTTTGCCACTACGCTCACATTTTTTTAAAACTAAACTTAAAAATAAAATTTAAAGAAAAAAATCAAAATATAAAAAGACCTAGAACTGATGAAATCGTGTGATAAAAGCTGCATCCGGCATATGAAGGAGTTTACGGGTTTGCTTGGCGGCAAGTGGAATATATTCAGCCTGCCTGACATCGCTTCTTATAAAAAATTATTTTATTAAATACCAACTGTTATTTTTAAATAAATTTATTGATACAATCAATTTTTTATTATTATTAGGCAAATACAAATATTTTCATTAAAAAAATGAACATTTTCATGAACAAATTTCTCTATTAGGAAATAATTGAGAAAACTTATTTTAGTACACTAACATTTACTAAGCGTAAAAAAATCATTAATTAAATAGATTAACAATAACGTCTTTCAAAATCCTTTGCAGACCAGTGATAATATCGGACGGAACCACAAAAAACCCTTATAAGGCGGGGGTTTTATAACCCCTAATTAATAACCGCTGTGATTGAGTGATGGCATGTGACGTGACAACAGTTTTTAAAACATTTAACATTTAACTCAATATTTGTGCACTGTAGTATCGTTGATTTTGAATTTAATTTTTATGAGCATAGAAATCAAAGTACATTGTTTATGTTTTGATCAAGATAATACTTTATATATATATACGTATATTTTTTTCGATAGTCATCGCTTCACTAGCTCACCGAACAATCACTTTAAAGCCCAGCTATTATATAAATTAATGTTGTAAAATATAGATATATATTATAGCAGAGCTAAAATATTAACTTACCATCACACCACTATTATTAACATATTAAGTTCACGTTGATATTCAGTGAACTTGATCATGTTATTTCAGTGTATATACATATATGTATATATATGTATTATATATATATATATTACTGCGTGAGTAGTCACTTAAAATAATACTATAGAATATATGTATATCGTAAAATACATTGCTATAATATACATTATAGTTATACGTCTATGCTGGGCTTTATACAGACATTCGTGCCAATGCGAGAGATTAATTGTATGAAAAAAAAAAAACATATAATATCACAAAATAATGTAACACACTACACGTAAAATTAACAAATATTTTTTTTTATTTAATTCAATTTGTATATTGTGTACTTAAATTAGTATATAATTTACCCTTAAACCAAGTGTCATTATATTACAGCTATTTAGTTTTTTAAATAGTAAAAAACCGAGAACAGTGGACTTACAATGTTATGAATTGATTGCGAGCTCTTACAAGTCAGTTTATGGCGAGCTAGACTTACTTTGCGACTCACTTTTTATACATCCTCGTATTAGTAAAAGTAAAAAATGACAATCAATTTAAGGGTTAAGCATGTTCAAATTAAAAAAGTTTTTATAACAAAGTTGTACTTATGTTAAACTTAAAACTATTCTAAAATTAAAGGACAGATTAATAGGAAGAAATCATCACCGATCATTATAGTTATTGGTGATGACTATATAGATATTCATTTCGCAGAGATCATAGACTAGATGCCACATGATTACAATAATTAATTCTTTTCATTAAAGATTGAATATTTCGCCAATTGCATTATTTATTTCAATGGAGTTGTTATGGATATTATAACCATAATTATAATTGTAACAATAGTATATAAAAATTATTATATTACAACAATTACCTACAGATATTATAAGAATGTTAGAGATATAATATCTCAGAATACATGAAAAACAGAAATGGGCGTCCAATGAAAACTGTAACAAAAAACATTTTTTTTTTGTGTTAATAATATAATTGTTACGAGTAAGAAAAATTCAATTTAGTAAATAAATAGACACGTGAATGGAATCACTTCTACAATAAATGTAATCTTTTTTATTGGAGTTTACACCTTAAGAATTTATGGAAATTTTATGAGGAGTGAATTTAATACAAGCGTTAAGTTATCTGTCACTTTGACAACTGTGTGTCGGTTGACGCATGTGTTTATGTTACCTAATTCTATTGCAGTATAATAAGCAACACCAGAGGGTTTCTCTGGGCTAATAAAAACAAACGTCGAAATCTTGTATGAAAAGTGTAGTCCGCGTTGAGGAACGAAACGATCGCGCGTTAAAACCTGACGGCGGCGCAGGGGCATTTGTCGTCGAAAGATATGAACTATCTGAACTTATAAAACTTAGTGACATCTGTGTATACCGAACGTAATTAATTTAACTTTTATTGGAACACGTGACATCTGAGTATGCAGAATGTAATCTATTGACAAGAGGACAATTTTATACGATTAAAGGAGTAAACTCCAGTCATGCGTCAGAGCTGACCCATACATTTTTTTATAAATTAAATTAAATACACTTCAAGCCCACAGAGTGTACTAATAAAACTTTCTGAATATTCTGAAAGTTCTGAAATTTTCTGTATTCTTGCAGCTACGTATAAATATATATTACATACAAATATATAGTATTTCAAAGAGAATACGTTAACGCGTGTATTTAATAATAATAATTATTATTATTATTGTTATTTATTTCGGATAATTTACAATCCATATACAAAAAGAGGAACTTAATTTAGAATTATTATTAACAAGAACAAAAATTAAAGTTAAATCTTAATAACTCTAGGCATCCCGACCCCAGGGCATCCATCCAGCAGCATGCAGCCGAATCCAACGCCCCAGTATCGAAGAGTCCCACCTATCAGTGAATACGATATATAATTTAAGACTTCTATAAAAGAATTATGACTGTCTAAAGAAAATGTTCCAAATTGATCACATTTATAAATTCTTTCCAACAATTTCGCTGATATTAAAATGTTTACAACACATAATATATAAATGCATATTATATACAAATTAAATTGATACAACATATAAAATAATGGATTGAATTTGTAGGTACCTACTGTACAAAAAACATTATTTTCATAATGCTTACAATCACAATAAAACGGTAAATATTTCGACAATATAAGCACCCAGAATTCTAAACAATTACGTAATAAAAACATTAATTCCTTTGGAACAGCACACTCTAATAATGTACAATTAGCAGACGAAATTTTATTTCTAAGCTACGTAAGCGTTGATCTTAAAAACTTAAATAAAAAGCTTCTATTCCGTTTTCAATTAAAAAAAAAAGTAATTTAAAATTATAAAGCCTCAAAAATTCAAGTGAAAAAAAATCGGTAAAATTTCGACAAAAATTACAATTTAGTTACTCAAATAATTATTATGACATTAATTTGACATTACTCAAGAGTGTTAATTATGAAAACATGATTATTTATAACTGCCATCTTTTTTTCTTAAAATACAAAGTTATAAAGTGAAACCTATTAAAAAAAAACATAATTATTCAGAAATAAATTTAACCTAAGTTCGTTATGATACAATAGTAATTTTAACGCAATTATTTACTTAATTATAAATAGTTAGACAATCAATTTAATTGATACATTAAATATTTTCACAAGACGGTTAATATAAATTCGTTTTAAAAGATTTTTATTAGGAACCACACAGTACCTAAAATATTAAAACGTTTTTTTGTTCACAACAAGAAGTTCAAGAAGTGCTTTGGTTGTGAGCACAGAGCAAAGAATCATCGCACCGCGTCCTACTAGAGAAGGTATGGTTAACGCTTTCCATACAAATTCAGCATGACAGGGGGCGTTACCTTCTTATTCAGTACTACTGGTACGGCTTCTGCACTATTTCTGTTCCAAGAAAATCTCGACTTGCAATTTTTAAAAGGAAAAAAAATGCCTTTAATTTCGTACTTGTGAATTTAACACAGAATTTTGCTTATTCACGTTTTTACTTTGATAATTACGCCAAATCACATCACAATGAGGCATTTCTATCGCTTTTTTGGACAATGTTTACTCCACAACGTGCAAATAGAAACTGGCGACCAAATGTACGTAGAGTTGCACTCAGCACATCTTCGCGGCACGAATATTTACCGTCTCTAGTAGGCGGTGCGGCGATTCTTTGCTCTGTGGTTGTGAGCAAAATCTACATTCATTACATACAAATAAATCATTTGTTTAATGTTTATAAGCAACTATATACAATTTAGTACCTTTATAATTATAATTGAACTTGTTACAATAATAATCACAATTTTTTTGCTAATTTTCTTTATCGCTTGACTCCGACTCTGTGTGTTTTCTCTGTGTCCAGTAATCTGCAAAAGAAGATTAATATTAATATAAAAAAGTGTTATGAAGAAAAGAAATTGAAAGCTTTCCAAAAATATTATTTAATTTTGCGGTTATTTTTTGTATATAAAATAAATGCTGTTTTTTTTAAACTATCACAGAAAATAAAGGCTCTTATTTTTCGTTTAAAATGCAGTAACATGTGAATGTTAGTCCCTTATATTCTTAATTAATAGGTATACATATATTTATATAGCAATACTCGTAAAAATCATAATACTTAAATAATAATATGTTATACTCTTAATAATAATATATATTACTTGTTGCTTGTAGGTTGCAGATAACTTGACCCTGGGATATAGGCCAAGTAAAAAGTACTTTTTCAAACTAACAAGTAAAAGACAAATTTATACTAGAGGCATGAACACACTATTAACACGCAATGCCACCGGACGACACGCACCGCGTGTTGAGTCTTGATCTTAGAATGTCATAAGCATTCTAGATTAGACTATACTTCGAGCACGACTGAGCCGTTTTAGTATCATATACAATCTTAAAATTACCATCAAATCTCCTTCAACTTCATATGGTGTGCAAATCCATTGCACACAACAACATACAGTGTGCACAGTGCAAATCGAGTGCTAACGAGTGCTGTTAAGTGTGTTTCTGCCTTAATAATTACCTATTGCAAAGAAAAAGCTCATTTTGTAAATCTCCGTAGCCTACACCCACCGTCGACCCTAGATGATTTTAAAGGAACATTATTTCAGATAAAAGATTTTCAACAGTATAGATCGGGCAAGACGAAAGAATCCGTAATGTGATATTTAGAACCATGTGGTACAAAATCGTAGAGTCCATCACCAACTTTACATAGCTACGCCATGGCCATCCTGATTACGGCGATCAGGATCAATATTTTTCTAGGAAAATTTTCCCAATTCCCTCTTTATACATTTAAAAGATTAAATAAAAAGATTAAAACATTAAATATATAAATATATTTAATCTTTTTATTCCAGATGGACGTAGGCTTTATATTAGTATGCTAACTCCTCCATTTGCACCTGGGCGAAATTATCTATTATAGTATTTTAATAACAATGGAGATAATAAGAGCAGACCTTTCAAGAAATCTCTTGTCTAAAATTCCTTAGTGCTTTAAACGTTTTCAAACAATGTGTGTTGCCAGAGATGACATTTGGCGCTGAAACGTGGACTCTCAAGTTTCGGCTTCCTAAGAAAGCTGAACATCGTTGAACAAGCTATGGAAAAGACTATTGCTTGTGGTTGCTATGTGAGATCGAGTCAGTAATGAAGAGATTCGTATACAAATGAAAGTTAGCGACAGAAGCCGCCCGATTAGTAAATAGAAGTGGCAATGAGGAGGACATAGAGTACGGAGAGCCGTCGACCGCTGGACCTACGAGTTCTCAAGTGGAGGCCACGAACCAGCGTAAGACGTCCACCCACAAGGTAGACAGGCTAGATTCAGGCTGCTTCTGACAGGTCCTAATGGAAAATTGTCCTACGGCTGAGCTGATGATAAAGAGCAATATTATGCTAAGCTTAAATTCTGTGCGTTTTTCATTCGAAATTCAAGAATAAAATTAAAGTGAGATAGATTCATTGTAAATAAATGAATTTCAAGAAAGATTGAATCCACAGTTCCCACGCCAAATTGTTACCATGTTTTTGTCGGGATTCAAACTAAATTAACACACAAATAAAATCGGTATGTCGCTGTGTAATCCGAAAGAATTCGCCAAACAATGCGGTGTTGTTTCACGTGAAATTCAGACTGTTCACACCGATAAAATCCGTTAATGCCACCCGCATTCATCAAATTATTAAAAAATATCGCACTTGTTCTTTGTTATATGATATTCGGTAAATTGTTATCATGCCACCTCTAGCCAAAGGAATGTAAGTGTTTTTTAATGTTAAGGTCGTCGACAGGTTGACGGTGCACTTGATGGTAGATGCCTACCGTCGCCTATAATGCTGCCGACCATAGTATAATCAAGAATAAGGGATTAGGAAGAGATAGGGGAATGGGCTCTGGCATCGCTTACTCACTCACCGAAACACAACAGCACACATGCTGTTATTTCGCGAGTTGACGTATAACCCGTCGCGAATTGTCTTCTTTAAGAAATTTGTTACTGCCGCCAGACGGGCTTTTTGCCAGATCCAGACCAGAGCCAACTATGGAAAGATTCATTTTCAAAGTTGGCTCAGCCGGGAATCGAACCCGGAATCCCTAAGAAATAGCGTTAAAGCAAGCACCTTAACCACTCGAACAGGTAGAATAAGGAACAAAGTGCGTATAGAGCATCCCTTATCACGCACATGTTTCTATGTCACGATGGTATTTCTATTAGGTTTTTCTTTCTTTTCTAACAATCAGTAAGTAGGTGAGTTACTGCTGTCCAGTGTAAAGGGCCAGTGTCCCCTCAAGACTAGAACCATCCCATGTACATACTTTTTTAGTGGGTGTAAAAATCCTGCATAACCTTAATCTATACATATAACATTATATTATTATGTTAAAAAAAATTGTACACAGGTACTTTTGTCACCGAGGGTTTAGAATAGTTTTTAGAATTTTTGTTTGTTTGTCTGTGCGTTTGTGCACGCTAATCTCATAAACGGCTTAACCGATTTGAATGCGGTTTTCACTGATGTATTTTAGCAAGCTTCCCGTAATATTTAGTGTTTGTTTCATTTCAATCGATTTACAAACAAAAAAGTTACGTGCTATCCAAATACCCGGGCGTACGAAGATGCGGGTTCATCTAGTAGTAAATATGAAATATTAATATTAATACGCGCAAAATCAACAATGCAGTAATATTAGACGCGTCCATGTCTACCGAAGCCGGCCCGACTCATCTTTGCTGTCTTTGATATTGCGGCATCGGTATTTCAAAGGAAAAATATAAAAAAAAGTATGCTTACGCACCTTTATCGGGTTACAAGCAAAGCAATTGTAGCTAGAGTGGCACTGTGAATACACTAATAATAAGCCTTACTTCTGTGAAAAATAAATGAACATTATAGATATAGAATTAATATCTAAATTAATTTACTCTATATTACCTACATTATTATAAAATAAAATCGCTGTACGCTTCTGTCTGTTTCTCTGCTAACTTCTAAAACACTTAACGGATTTTGATAAGGTTTCAACAAATGGATAGAGCGATAAACGAGGATTATTTGTGTATACATACCAAATACATACCTATAATTTGCAGATAAAAATATTGAATCTGGTAGTCGGGAGCGTGTCAGTATTCTCGCTAGTACTTAAAAAAATATTAAAAGGGAAATTACCAGTAATTACTTTACAAAATGCGTACGTAGTTTAGAAAATAATTTATAAATATATTTTAGTTTATATTATAGTTTGTAGGTATTTAAATGACAGAATTAAGTTCAAAGTGTAATCCAACCTACCAACTACAGAGTCCCACAAGTGGTAATGAATTGCGGATTTATTTCTGAACTGAATACAACAATGTAAATCTGGGCGTAAGGCAGGTAGCAGTTTGACTCGATAAATAAAGGAGTTTTTGGTTTTTTTCCTCCTCACCCACTCACAACAGTATAAATAAATGACAGTGGACAAGATAATTGAAAAGTTTTATGTAATTTCTAGCGACACGACCTAGGATTTTTTTCGCAAATTTTATACACAAACTTCCCTCGTTTATCTCTCTTTTCATTAGTGAAAACCTTATTAATGAAAACCTTATAAACCTCATTGGGTGATTTAAAAGAAATTAGCGAAGAAACACGCAGAGGTGGAAAGCGACTCTACATATTTTATATGTATTAAAAAGTCCAGTTTGACAGATAGAGTGTTCCGGATTAAGAATGAAAGTAATGAAACTATGGTTAAATATGTAAAATGTATTGTTACGACTAACCATGGAACATTCTCGTAAAACGCTCGCGCCGGTTGGAAAATCTCGAAGGCTTCCCACTATAGTGTAGACTATAGTGGGGAGCCTTCTATCGTGAGGTATAGACTATAGTGGGTATAGTGGGAATAGGGAGTCTATAGTGAGGTATAGACTACTATCTATACCCCACTATAGATAGTTGTTACGCCACTTCACGGTTAGTGTCAAAGAAAATTGGTCCTTATGTTCACAACGTAGAGTTCATATTCAACAGAAAGAGCATTCCCGAACTTTCAATAGACTTGTTTACAATCACGGAGTAGAAAAACAACTCCGTGTTTATAATAGTTGTTTACTACTATTGTATGCGCCAAGGCTATTGGCACACGGGGCCATAAATCATTCAAACGCTAAGGTTGCGCATGTTCTGTACGCATTGTCGATACTTTGAGTACCTACTCATTGAGTATTGCTAATAGATTTTTTTTTTTTTTTTTTTTTTCAATTTAATCTTAATCAGTTGCTAGAAAAATTGAAAATGTTGCAAATGAAATTTGTTGCAGCTGGAATCGACTGTAAGCATGTTGATATTTCTTCGTTCTTAGTATATAGCGATGTAAATATTGTAAACATGATGTTTCATATTTTAAATTGTGTATAATTCTAGTGATATGGATTTTGTTTAATTAATAAATCAATCAATAGAATAAATAAGATAACAAAACAAAGGTTTTATTTTCATAATCGATAGTAACACGGCGCATCACTAGTCCTCGCCATAAGGCCAGTAAGTGCGAGAGAGCATGCGATATTGGCAATGCTGCTCCAAGTTTTATGGCCTCGTTTGCCAACAGCCTTGGCGTTCGCTATAGTGACTTCGAGATAAATCGGGACGTTTGGCGGCAAATATAAATAGGACAGTGACGAGCAAGACACAGTTGAGCGTGGTTGAGCTCTGCGATTCGAAAGGGATTCTTCGGAACTTTGTGAAGTTACCTGCAACCAGCGACTCATTAAGGAAATCATTGACGACTTTTGGCAAGTTTAACAGTTTTATCGGACCTTTTGTTTAGCCCTTTTGGAAGTCATCTTGGTTTGTGGAAATAAATAGTTGATTTTCGCCCTTACACGGCAGCTTGACTCACCCCACACGTAACAGTATGTAATTTGTAGGTGTACTGAATATTAAAGTTAGACAAATCCTTCAATCCAACTTCACACCAAAAATTTGTTTCATGGTCAAAAACTGTTTAGGCTTAATTTGTATTACTTTATATTTCCAAACAAATAACATTAGAAATCTTTCAAAAGACAGCATTTTCAGGAAAATTTAAATTATCTTATACCGCTTTTTAATAATATATTGAATCACAAAATATGTTATATATATATTGTTTGTTTTTTATTTTTCTAGATGAAAATAAAATTGAATGCCAGATTACTTTTTTTTTTATTAAAGATGGGTTTGCTCTTGGCCAACATCTAGCCGTGCAAGAAAGATGAGGCCGACGATGGAGCGAGCTCACCCAGAAGATGCCTCTTCACTCGAACCTTGAAAAGACTTGGCTAGTATGAGCTCGGAAATATAAACGCCGGCAGGGAGTGCCAGTCCTTAGCAGTGCGTATTATAAAAGATGTTTTAAAGCGCTTGGTTCGAATTAGAGCGATTTCGACAAGGTGAGGATGGTAACCAGCCGTACGTATGCATGTCCGATAGAAGAAAGGGGAAGGCGGTATGATTTCATGCAGCTCCCGAGCACACTCTCCGAAGTACATTTGATAGAATACACACAGACACGCAATTTTGCGTCTATGTGTACACACGCTAGCTCCCCGAAATTAGGTGATATTTGACGAATATTTCATTCAAAGCTAGAGGTGAAATTCTCAGTCAAGGGCGTATTGATCATAATTCAAAAATTTCTCATGAGACTGTGCGACTGCAGTGCGAAATAAAAAAAAATGAGAATGAAAGTTTTGGGAAAATGTTTGTTACTCAATCCCACAAATGCCATCTAAAGTTTTTGGATGAGTTTCAGCCAACACATAGACCTCGTCTTTGATTAAAAGTTAAAACCACCGGTACAAAATACTTTTTGTAATTATTTTGAATAATTTCATGTGATTGTAATTATTTTGAATAATTCCGTATCAATTACCTGATTATAAAATAAGCCTTTCGTTATTATAAAATAAGTTTTATTAATACCATTCTATAATAATTCTACTAACTTAGGTACTTTCCATACTTTTGCTCGATTTACTGTGGTAATATGTAAGACACACTCGTACCAAAAACCGGTTTCGATTTTGTGACTAATTCCTTCTCTTTCTTATGTCAGTTAGATAAATTTAATATATTTTTAACTTATTTTTAAATGTCGTTATTTCAATTTATTTGTTATATGTATGGCAATTTTATCTTTGTGGCATCGAAATAAAGTTATTTTTCATAACTATGTAAATAAAAAAATGTTAAAAATCAAATAGAATGAGTCAGCATAGCAGCGGTGAAACCAATACTTGAGGTCAGAGCCTATAGATGACTCACGGGTAAGGGATCTCAAAGGGACTCAGTATGTAAAAAAAGAAATATTAAATACGAGTACCTAAAAGAATGAAGTAATTAAGAAGCATCATGTAATGCTCTTACAAATTGATATATGTAATTATTTATATACATAAAATTTTATAGTTAGTAAAATATACAACAAAAATAAAATTCATTGACCACCTGGAAAGTTGTTTCTACGGGGAAGAAACTGGCAATAAAACCTACATAGTTGCTTTTTACGATTACAGCAAAAAAAAAAATAATTCAATTACAATATGTAGTACCTTAATCACTGTTGTATCATATCTTGTAGGATACTCAAATAAATTGTATTTAGTTATAAAAAATTGGGTATTATTCAAAATTATTATTGAATAATGTCCTATTAACAGAAAATAATAAAAACACATTCGTCAAGAAAAAACCTATTCATTTCCACGCATTTTTGTCAACAAGTTGGGCTCAGTACCTACACGATTTTTTTTAATTTTTAATAAATTATTTTAATTGTCAATGACAGTCAAATGACTGTCAATGACTGTCAAATTGTAAACACGTACCTATACGATCTCCGTGAATAATATTTAAAATCAGTGGCAAATTGTGCAAGAATTAAATGTGTGAGGAGATAAATCCAACTGGAAAACAACACAGAAGTGAGAAATATAGTGAGTCTAGTGACAATATATGTTTCACGCTAAAAATAACAAAATTATCGGTTGACAACATTTTTCAATATTACCTACAAGTGTAATTTTTCATTTTTGCACAACATCCATAGATACGGAGACCGCCAACAGCGGTACCAACACAACTGAACACGATAGTGTTGCCAATAAAGAAATCAAATTCACCTTCCATTAAATAGGGTTACCATCAAAACCAAAACAAATACTACCAAAATGGAAAAAAGTATGGAATTGCTACTGTCTAAATTAGATGAAAAGTTAAACCAACAAGCCACACTTATAACAACTTCAGTGACAAAGAATGTAATGGAAGCATTGGATGAGAAAATGAAATTATTAGTGGAAGAAAATAATATCCTAAAATCAAAAGTATCCACACTAGAACAAAAACTAAACATTTTAGAAAAAGAAAAACGTAAGAAAAATTTGATAATTTTTCGGAATCGAAGAAAAAGGGAAAACAGAAGAAGAGCTGGTAAAATACGTGAGGGAAACAATAGTGAAAACAGGAATACAATTCAACAACCATGAAATTAGTAATATATACAGAATTGGGCAGCAGATAAGCAACAAAAATCGCCCAGTCATAGTTTCCATCACGTCTTTATGGAAAAAACACATGATACTTAAAAATAAATCTAAATTTCCATCGAGTATATATGTTAAAGAAGATTACTCTAGAGAGATACTAGAAAAACGCAAGCAGTTACAGGTACAAGTCGAAGAAGAAAGGAAGAAAGGAATCATAGCATTTCTAAAATATGACAAGTTAATAGTAAAAAAACCAAAGGACGAAAACCGAGAAAAAAGAAAAAGAGAGAATTCTATATCACCTAACTCATCAATACAGAAGAAAGTCCATGTATCTAATTCGATCAAAACTGTGGATAAAAGGACTTTAAAACCAAATATACTTAATTATGTCGAACGAGGTAGGTCAGCTTCACTGACTGAGACTACAAAAAATTTTTTTTGACAGGCATTGACATCCGGAATAACAAAAGAAAAAACATAATATTATCCAATTCAACTTTTTTTAAATGCACCCCAAGCCGGCCGGTCACCGTGGGGGAAGATGACCACTACCCTTCAGCAAACAAAATATCCAAAGAAAAATCAAAAAATATTTACATAGCTACCTTAAACACACTTTCATTACGAACAGCAGAGAAACTTCTCGAATTAGAAACAGCTTTAAGAAATATTAAATGGGACATCCTCGGTATAAGCGAAGTAAGACGCATAGGAAATCAAATAGAAGAACACGGCGATTACATCCTATACTATATAGGTGAAACAAAGGGGCAATACGGTGTAGGATTTATGGTGAAAAAACATCTAAAGAAACAAATTATGGAGTTCAAAGGCATGTCCGAAAGAATAGCTATACTAAATATACATCTACAGGGCTATAAAAATAAGTGGACCATAGTGCAAATCTATGCACCAACAGAAACAGCAGATGAAAATACAAAAGATGAATTTTATAACCAACTTTCAACCACACTAGAGACAGCCCACAAAAATGTCATTGTCATGGGAGACTTCAACGGAAAGATAGGTAAACAGAAACAAGGTGAAGAAACTGTAATTGGAAAATATGGCATAGGAAAACGCAACAAAAATGGAAAAAGAATCGTAAACATGGCCCTTGAAAACAACTTAACTATAATGAACAGCTTTTTCAAAAAAAAGCCGACTAAGAAATGGACCTGGATATCGCCCGACGGGAGTTACCGAAATGAAATCGATTTTATAACAAGCAACCAACCCAAGTCATTCCAAGATGTCAGCGTAATAAATGATTTCAACTTTAATACCAACCACCGCATGGTCAGAGCAACCATATCCTACAAACAACAGAAAAAACAGAGGAGACACTTCAATCGAGAAAATACGGCATTGATAACTTGCATAACACCACAGAAGAGCACGGTAACTAAAGAGAGAGATAAAACACAAGAACTTTATGACACAGTTATAAACAATTTATATGCCAAAAAATGTAAGGTAAAACCAAATAAAAATACACTAACACCTAAGACAATAGACCTCATCCAAAAGAGAAAAATACTGCTTAAAAACAAAAGAGACAAAGCAACACTACAAGAAATAACAAAACTAAGTAAAGAAATAAGCCGCAATATACGACAAGACAAGGCAAGCAAGAGATTTAAATGCATCAAACAACACATAGCTAAAACAGGAGGCATAAATAAAGCGTTAAAAGAACTAAAAGAGGAGACGGTATGGATACCGAAAATTAAAAACATAAATAACAAACAGGAAACAAAGAGACAGCCAATCCTAGGGATCGCAACGGACTACTATCGCAAAATATACACTACCAAAAACAACCTTGAAAGTAATATAGATCTTAAAGATAACACTGAAGAAATACCTCAAATTCTCGAAGGGGAAGTTCAGCATGCAATAAAAACACAGAAAAACGAGAAAGCTCCTGGACCAGATCACATAACCAACGAGATGCTGAAAGCAACATTGCCAGAAATAATCACAAAGCTGACAAACCTATATAATCTTATTTTAACATCTGAAAAAATACCATCACAATGGAAAACAAGCCTTATAACTCTTATTCACAAAAAAGGAGATAGACATGAAATATGCAACTATCGCCCAATAAGCCTAATGTCTAACATATATAAGGTGTTCTCTAAAATAATACTAAAACGCATTACAACAAAACTCGATGAACAACAATCAAGAGAACAGGCTGGATTTAGATCTGGATATTCAACAGTAGACAATATACATGTGATAAAACAGCTTATCGAAAAGTGCCAAGAATATAACTACCCATTGTATATGGCATTTGTAGACTACAATAAAGCATTCGACTCTTTAGAACATTACTATATTTGGAAAGCATTGAAAAGTCAAGGAATTGAAAAGAAATATATAAGAATAATAAAAAATGTATACTCACAAAGCACAGCAAAAATAAAACTAGAAATCGAGGGGGAGTCTTTCCCAATTCAAAGAGGAGTTAGACAGGGAGACCCACTCTCACCAAAACTTTTCTCATCGGTGCTGGAAGAAGTCTTCAGAATGATGGAATGGGATAAGTTTGGAATTAGCATTAATGGAACACCCCTAAACCATCTAAGATTTGCAGATGATATAATCCTTATAGCGGATAATCCTGAAAGTCTCCAAACCATGCTTCAAAATCTATCACATGAGAGTAAAAAAGTGGGCCTTACAATGAACAAAACAAAGACTAAAATACTAACAAATAGATCCCAAAAAAAGATCCAGGTAGAAGAGGAAGAAATAGAATATGTCAATTCGTATATATACTTAGGCCAACTAATAGCCTTCAGTGACCAAATGGAGTTAGAGATAGAGAGACGAGTTGCTAACTCGTGGAAGAGGTATTGGTCTTTAAAAGAAGTAATGAGAAATAAACAATATAGCATTGCTATGAAAAGAAAACTGTTCAACATATGTATTTTACCAATTCTTACCTATGGTTGCCAGACTTGGACGATTACACAAAAACTACAACAAAAACTTATCACATGTCAGAGAGCCATGGAAAGAAGCATGTTGGGTTATATAAAAAGAGATAGAAAAAGGGCCATGGAAATAAGGCAAACGACAAGAGTGGAAGACGTTGTAACCAAGATTAAAAAACTGAAATGGAGGTGGGTGGGTCACATGTTCAGGGAAAATAAGAATAAATGGACTATAGACATAACAGAATGGACCCCTAGATTTCAAACAAAAACAAAAAGAGGAAGGCAGAGAAAACGTTGGTCAGACGACATCAAAAAGATTGCAGGCCCGTTATGGAACCGAATAGCACGACTGAGGGATGACTGGAAGCTGCTGGAGGAGGCCTTTGTGCCACAAAGACACGCCGACATTCAATAACGTTTTTTTTTTTTTTTTTTTTTTTTTTTTTTTTTTTTTTTTTATTATTAATTAATGGATATTGTAAGAAAAAGTTGGCAAATAAAGGTTATAATGAAATTATTTTAATTTAGTTATAGATACATTTAATCGCAACTTTTTGTAGTATCGTATGCATTGACATTTTGGAGTCAGAACTAGGAAAAACGAGCTTCTTATCCTTATTTCTTCAGTTTAAGTAATAGAACTTGTTTTTCTTAAATTAATTAATTTTTCTTAAATTGTTTTTTTTTTCTTAATTTGACAATATTCTTATTTATTATGTCATCGAATAAATAATCGTCATAATAATAACACTGTCCCATAAAACTAGAAAGCAGTGTGACTATGGGATTTCTTATTGATTTGACTATAATATTTCATTAGTTTCTAAATAATTCTCGAGCTGGTCAACAATACACTTTTCTATAATTTTGTCTATGCTGGGTAATATAGCTATAGGTCTATAATTTGAATAGCTTTTACGATTTCCTTTTTTTTATCTTTTGATTTATAATTAGTATATTTAAATTAATATCTGAGCGAATCCCTGGGATTCATTTAACATTTTAGATATCTCAAATATCTTTTGCTTTTAGAGCACAACTGTCCTTTTAGACATAATATATTAATATTCAATTAATTAAAAGAGACAAACTTCTATGATTTCTAGCGATGTGATCATGAGAATTTCTTAGGTGTGTTTCAAAGAGGCCATTGTTCTATTATCGGCAGCGGTGCAAGGAAATCGATAATTATCAGGGCAGCAGTGGCCGTTGAACTTCCATATGCATATGCTGATATACATTTGTTGTATACAACTTTAAATCATAAAAATTTTAAATTTTTTTACAAGAAAAGGAAAAAATGCAACGTAAGCCGCGAAAAAAATGTGTGACGTTTATGGACCTAATGCAGTGTCATAAAGAATAGCACAAAGTTGGTTTAAGCGTTTTCAATCCGGGAATTTTGATGTCAAAGATGCACCTCGCTCTGGACGCCCCCTGTTACGGATAAATGGACGCCATTTTTTAAAAAGTGGAGCAAGATCGGCATATCAGTAGTTACGACATAACTGAAGAACTGGAAATTGACCACAAAGCAGTTTTAATCCATTTGAAAAAAGCTAGGTACACAAAAAAGCTCCTACAGCAAGGGGATCATGTCACTACCTACAAGATGGCAAAAGTCATGGAACGAAATGGCACATATATAATAAAATATAATTGTATATAATAATATAATTATATTACATACATATAATTAAAAGTAAATAAACTTTTAAAAAAAGTCTTAAGTTTTCATATAAAATGCGAAGAAACTTTTTCCCCAACCTATTATATTACGTAAGCTATAATATAATTTATGTATCTAAATATATAAATTATATTATAGCTTTGAAGTCACACCTAGTAAAATATACAAAACTAGGCGGTGTCGGCGGTTTCGCCCGCGTAGAAAAATAAAATAATAACACCTGACTAAAAATAAAATAATAACGCCTAACATCTGTATTGCAGTTATATCTTTGCCAGGCGTTAGATGATCCCTCGGGAACAGTACTTTATTCTGAATGAAAGGTACCCTATATCCTTTCCTGCATCCCTGACAATGTGTATGCAAAATTTCATCATGATCGATTAAGCGATTTAGGCGTTAAAGGCGTTGTTACTTTCACAAGTACAATAATTGAAGACGGAAAGTTACTTTATCTTATAATTAATTTTTAACTGGTCCCTGCAAATATTAATAAGTAAAAAAAAAGTTAATTAACTAGCTGACAAGTTACATGACAGATGTCGTTCTGTTGTTTTTGATTGTTTAACGTCAATATCAGATGGAAACATTTGAACTGGCAGCTAGAAAATTTGGATGGGAAAAAGAATAATGAGATTTTTACATTTTTCCGGGTTATGTTGCCAATTTTTGAAAAAAAAAAAAAAAAAAAAATTATTTGAAAAAAAAAAATGCCGAATTGGTCGAGCTGTTCTTACATTTAGCGATTCATTTTTATTGATATGTAATAAATGTATATGGATATTGTATCTTATTTGTACCTACGTGTCTATTGACTTTTAATAGCGACTGAAGTTAGGGGAGATTACGGACACCATGATTGTTACAGGTTTACGACCGACACAAAGGCACCGAAGTATGGCCCCAAGTAATTATTTTTCTAATTGTCTTTCGAGGCTCTCAAAGTTTTTTTAGTTTAGATCACACCTACTGCTACTGTGATACCTTGTGGCAGTCAGTATAAAAGGTTTATCCTATGCTTAGTATTTTTTTAGTGGTACCAACAGAACAAAACAATCGGAAAGAAGTATTGAAGGCAGAAACAATGCGTTTGTTGTCTGATTATGACTGTGATAATGAAGTTTGGTTACTCTTGTATTTGCCCTATTAAAGACCCGGTCTCAATGCATCTCCCTATCTCACGGGTGCAATTTTTTCCTGCAAATTAGGTATAGGACAACGACCTTATTTGATAATATGTATAGACATAGAAAGAGAAAGAAATATATATATAAAACAAAGTTCTCTGCCGCATCCTGTCTCTCTGTATGTACACGATGATCTCAAAAACTACTGAACGGATACTGAAAGAGCGTAACAAGGAAGGTTTATATATATAACCTTCCTCGTTTTACATATATATATATACAAGAAGAAAATATACAGATACAAGATACAAGAAAAGATATATAAAGATACAAGAAAGAAAATATACAGATATAGTGTTTGACAGTACTGAAGGTGTATAGAGACTATCGTGATAATGGATCAATGCCATTGCGTATACGGCGTGATAGGGTCGAGATTATGTCTCGAATGTAGATGCGTGTTTTTATTCCGTTAGTTGAGGTGAATGGCCTGCGATCACTTCCATCGCAGACGCTGTACATATACAAGTGCACACTGGCAAATTGCAACATAAGTTGAAAAATCAATAGTCAAAAATGTCTCCCAGAGACGGCAGCAGCGACTTCTGGGCGCATTGCTTGTCGGAGAATAATATTTACTTATTTACTTTTAAGAAACATCGGTCAATAATATCTACATTAATAATATGAAGATTTGATAGGTTTGTATTTTTATATGTTAGTTTGTAATGGCTAAAGTAACAAACTACATAACTGATTTTAAAAATTCTTTCACCTACAGAAAGCAACATTATCAACGAGTAACATAGGCTGTATTTTATTTTTTTAAAAAATCCTACTTAAATTACAAAAATGTATCAAGAAGTTCATTATTTAGCGTATAAAATTTAATTATTTTTTCTGCGAATTATATACACAAACGTTTCTCGTTGATCGCTCTTTCCATTAGTGAAAACCGCATCAAAATTCATTGAGTAGTTTAGAAGTAGTTAGCGAAGAAACAGACAGACGCGATCAGCGACTTTAATAGAGAAGAAGAGATATCGGCATTGCATCGGCTATTGTATGCGCCAAGGCTATTGGCACACGGGGCCATAAATCATTCAAACGCTTCTGCACGCATTGTCGATACTTTGAGTACCTACTCATTGAGTATTGCTAATAGTTTTTTTTTTTTTTTTTTTTTTTCAATTTAATCTACAATCAATTGCTAGAATAATTGAAAATGTTGCAAATGAAATTTGTTGCATTCGTTCTTAGTATATAGCGATGTAAATATTGTAAACATGATGTTTCATATTTTAAATTGTGTATAATTTTAGTGCTGTGGATTTTGTTTAATAAATAAATCAATCAATAGAATAAATAGATTTTATTTATTCATAACAATACAAAAGTTTTATTTTCATAATCGATAGTAACACGGCGCATCACTCACTAGTCCTCGCCATAAGGCCAGTAAGTGCGAGAGAGCATGCGATATTGGCAATGCTGCTCCAACGTTTTATGGCCTCGTGTGCCAACAGCCTTGGCGTTCGCTATAGTACTATTATTGTATTCTGTGCTAGTACCTAACTTATATAAATTTATAAAACTTGCAGATGCCTGACGACGCCGACGACGGTCTGTGCTTGGACCCTGTCACCTGTGCTAGGACGATACGATTTATGGTCCTCTCTACACCCTCGGTGGACTGGAAGATCATTCACTAATACATATTATAAATGCAAAGGTGAGTTTGTTTGTTTATTACGTTTTCCAAGATCATCATGAAATAATTTTACATAAACGTTGTCAGTATAGAACAAGGACATAGAGAGTAGTTAGGTTACCTTTTGTCCAGAAAAGTACTATTTTCGAAGGATTTTCTAAAAATAATAATTAAAAAATAATTAACGCCTGACAATATAAACATATTATTATATGCCCTAAGGGAAAGAAGCGCGGCCGAAGTCGCAGCCAAAAGCTAGTTTAGAGTTAAGTACAATCCCGTTTAGGTTCGTTGAGTTTCAGGAATTCGGTTTCGATTATGATTATGGTTAAAATAAAAAAGTAATTTCATAACCTTGGCTAATATAGTATGTACTGTGCAATTTTAAAGTGATTATTTAATACTAACTAAGCACGCAACTTCGTACGCGTGGTATTCGGGATAGCGCGTAACTTTTTTGTTTGTAAACCGATTGGAATGAAACAAACAGAAAACCGAATTCAGATCTGTTACACCATTTCTGAGATTAATGTGCACAAACGCATAAACAGACAAATAGACTAAAATTGTAAAACCTATTTTTTTGACCTCGGTAACATAAGTACAACGAATACAAATGTTTTTTTTTGTGTGCCGCAGTGGTGGCGCCGAATTTTTTATATTTCTAGACTATCCCTGGGGAACCCAACATTTTAGTCCAGGTAGTCTATATCTTAATCCAGGTAACAAAACGTCTGTATGCCAAATTTCATCCAAATAAGTTCAGTCGGTTTTGTAGTGTGTATAAAATTCGCAGAAAATTTTTGCATCCGTGCGAAGTCGGGGACGGAAAGCTAGTAAAATTTCTCATTCGTGTCTGAAGTGATTTAAATTTTTGATATGCCTTTAGTCATATCAATTTGGAAAACAGTTTTTTTTTTCAACTTTCGAAATTATTATATGGTTGAGTTCCGATCAATATGTAAATAGTAGTCTATAGGTACCTATTATAGTAATAAATAAAATTGAAGTGTCTGTTTGTTGTCAAAATAACAACTTTTTACTAAAAAAGTATATCAAAGTTTATATACGGTACTTATAACATAGGACCAATATTTAAAATTTTTGTCTATCTGTCTGTTTGTTCCGGCTAATCTCCGAAACAACTGCATCGATTTGATGGGACTTTCATTGACATATAGCTGAAGTTATGAGGAGTAACTTAGGTTAACTTTTATTTTAGAAAAATAAAAAATAAAATAATACTTTATAATATAAACCACAGACATAATATAAACAGTGTTCAGTGCACGCCGCAGCGAATTGTGGCTAGGTTCAGGTAGTAACCCAATAAATAAATTATATTACAACTAGTGGCCCGCCCCCGGCTTCGCCCGTGGTGCAATTTTTGTATACTAAAACATTCCCCGTTTATCCCTCTTTCCATTAGTGAAAACCGCATTAAAATCGATCTACCCGTTCACGCGTGATGCCGTGACCAAGGGAAATAGGGATTCATTTTTATATATAGAAGAAGATTACAATACCTACATACGTATAAGATTTATAAGTCCTAATCTGGTTTTCATGTCACCCACTACGATTTAATGGAAAGAGTTCTACACTGAAATGAAACATGTTTTAAATCTATTTAATATTCTAATATATTTTTTAATGTACTTACCAAGGACCAATATACGAAGCCGCGAGTGAAAGGCTAGTTCAAAAATAAAACAATAGACCTATTTTAGTACTTTCTTGCGCGAGTGTACCCATGCGCAAACACACCCCCTCCACTTTCTTCCAGCTTTCTTTTTACGTGACGCGACCTATAAAACACGCTGTGATTGTTTTTTATTCTTTTAACAGAATTGACGATATTGCACGGATGACGTCACTGGAGCAGGTGGTATGGTATCATCAGTATCATTATGCCACGCTCTCTATTTTTTGCGACTTGTGACTAAGCATGACGATAAGATTTTATGGGAATGTGTAAAAAAAAATTCAAGATACACAAAAAAAAATATCATTTACCTAAAACGTTTATGATTGGTAATGTTTTAATTTGTTGTTTCTTGGTCTTATCATTATTTAATTTTTACAATTAACATACATTAAAAAAAAAATAAGTAATGCTCGAGACATTCGAAGTCACTTTTAAAAACAAAATTAAAAACAATTTTATTTTTTTATGTTGTGTTATCGTTGGTGTCTATTTTGCTATTGTCAATAATTATTTTTTCAATCCTTGCAAATAGAAAAAGCTAAGTTTTTATTTATGCAATTATAAATAAGAAAGTATGTATGTAGGTATTTAAGTCAAACACTTAAAATTGTAAAGTTCCATTGCTATGCGCTATAGGGAATTTAAAAGCCACAAGTCAGTTAAAACTCTTCCCATAGGGCACGGTGGTTGATTCCGTGGGGCGACTCCGGCTGCAGTCACGGTACCTTGACTCGGTTCTAGTTCACATAGCCACGTCGTTAAAGCATCACGGAGAGAAAGTATACATATTTTTACACAGATACCTATTCCTTCATTTTAAAATTACTTTAACACGAACGTCATTAGATGTCAAATTAGGCGACTTCGCCGTGCCCGGGGACGATCTCTCGGGGACGAAGTGGAATACAGTGTGTACTCTGGTGGAATAACGTGTTTTACGTTAAAAAAACACTGGCTACTTAATCAACTCGTATAGCTGCGCCTCACGGTTTCGCTCACCACGGTTCAATTTATATTTTATACTAACTGAGCCCGCAACTTCGTACGCGTGGTATTCGGTATAGCGCGTAACTGTTTTTTTTTTAAACCGAATGGAATGAATGAAACATTGACCGATTGGAATGAACACTAAATGTTACGAGAAGCTTGCTACAATACATCACTGAAAACTGCATTCAAATCAGTTAAGAGCGTGCAGCGCGATCGAAAATCTTCGAATTGGAGTAGCGGTGACGGAACGCACACAAAAATAACTTTACAGATTAGGCTCAACACAGAGTAAAACATATTTTTACTAATTTTTCTTTTGGTAAAAATTAATGTAATAAATGATAATAGAATGTAATATATGTAAATAATAATTAGTTATTATTATAATATAACGTAATATTCAGCTGATCACTGTGTTTTGTTCATTTCTTATAAATAATTTTACCTACCTATGTATACTTACCTGCATATCTGGAAAAGAATAAATAAAGTATGAAAGAAGAAATGAAAAACTGCAAAAAATAATAAAAAGTTTTTATTATTAAATTTGTGATGTTTGGTTGTCGTGGTATTATCGTTATTTTGTTAATTGTCGTTTATTTTTGACCTTATCTTTCGAGTGCTTTCAATATATAATCAGGCTCCTTAATTGCCATTTTTCTATCCAGTCTTTTTTCGTATGAAATATTTACGTATTGAATTTTTCCACTGTCTTGATTATCCGAGGATGTTTGAATTTCTGCTATTGGTAGCCTGAAATAAAATTAAACACTAAAAACGACAGAGAGCAAATTGTAAACACCGTTAGTTTATAATAAACATAACTGACGAATATTATGAAAGGAACATTGAATTTAAAATAAAACGCTTAAAAGTTGATAGTTTATAACCTCTCCGTTCCGAAATTGTCTACGAACATGCACTGTTCAGTACTTGAGTCTATCAATGAACAGTTTTACAAATTTAATGCGCGGTTTCAGTTTACAGTTTCGTTATAAACGGCTGTTATCAAAAGCAAAAAACCTAATCTAACCTAACCAATAAATGTTTGATTAGCTAAGAAACCTATTTGGTGACTAAGTACTAGACTAAGTCAACCAAAAAAAGTTACTGACCAAATAAATATTTGCTGAAAAAATATATATTCCTATTACAAACTAACATATGCAATGTTACCGGATAATAGCCTAATTGACAAAATTTGGAAATTAGTTTGAAACTATGGCTTAGCATCTATTTCACCCCAAAAATATATTATTTTAAAAAAATCGGTCTTTTACATTAGTATTTTGAGTTTTTAGAAATGAGCTTGAAATTGACAGCGAAAAAGGCCAAGACTGTCATGGCGTCTTGAATGACGTCACACCTCGCGAAACAGCCGTGTTTGTTTATGACAGTCAATTGTGTTTTTTAATAAATAATGAATTCCTCGTATTATAAATACTGTATAGTGCCCCAATATAAAAGTTCAACGATAAAAACGCCAAACAAATTATTCATATACGTTCCAAACAATAAACAATAACAAATTGATGAAGTTAAGGTTATTACAGCTCTCAACAGCCACTATCAATACCTCGTTGTGAATCTTCAATGCCAGAGATCTAGATTCACAACAAAGAGATTCGAAGAGCACTACGGAGTCTTGACGTGAACAAAGCTAGTGGACCTGATGGCATACCTGCAAGGGTCCTGAAGGAATGTGGTCCTGAATTGTCTCCTGTACTTACACGCTTGTACTATCTCTCTCTCAGGACGAATACCTTGCCGGCATTTTGGAAGCTTGCCAATGTTCAACCAGTGCCTAAAAAGGGTAACCGTGCCAACCCCTGTAATTATCGACCAATCGCCATCACTTCTGTACTCTGTAAGGTTATAGAGAGAGTACTGAATAGTAAGCTGCTGACATATCTTGAAGTTAACGACCTGCTCAGTGATCGCCAATATGGATTTCGCCAGGGACGTTCAACCGGAGGTCTTCTGGTATATGTCACGCAATACTGGAGTGAAGCCATCGAGAAACATGGCGAGGCTCTCGCTGTGTCACTCGACATATCGAAGGTCTTTGAGAGGGTTTAGCATGCACGTTTACTTGGCAAGCTTCCTACATACGGCATCCCCTCCGGTCTCTTTGTAGCTGGATTTCTGATTTCCTAAATGAACGGTCAATTCGAGTAGTCATTGATGGCTGCTCCTAGGACCTCATGGCAATTGATGCCGGTATTCCTCAGGGATCTGTTCTCTCTGCAACTCTTTTCCTGCTTCATATTAATGATTTACTTCTTCCAGGAGTAGTTGTATACGCAGATGACAATACGGTCATAGAGAGATATTTGTCCAGGATTCGTTGGGGGGCAATGGTTGAGCGAATTAACTGAACCTTAAATCTTGTATGCCAATGGGGTGACAAGAATCTGGCTGATTTTAACGCCACCAAAACCCAAGCGTATTTGGTCTCTGCAAAAAGGAGCCCTTTCGACTTGGCTCCAACTTTCCGATGTGCATCCGTACCTGTGGCCAATGATCTTGAGCTTCTTGGTATGAAGTTGTGCTCAAATCTCAACTTCGGTAATTCTATCGAGTCCAAAGCCCAAACAGCGGCCAAAAAGTTGAGCATCCCAAATAGAGTGAAGCGATGCTTCACACTTGGACAGCTCCTCTCTTTATACAAGGCACAAGTCCGATCTTGCATGGAGTATTGCTGTCACCTTTGGGATGGCCCATCAAAATACCAACTTGCCGCACTCGACTCGGTGGATCGCAGAGCTAGGAGGCCCATTGGCGATGATACACTAATAAGAACTAAGCTGCAGAGCCTAGCACATCCCTTTCTTCTATCGGACGTACAGACGTACGGCTGGTTACCATCCTCACCTTGTCGAAATCCCTCTAATTCGGACCAAGCGCTTTAAAACATCTTTTGTGATGCGCACTGCTAAGGATTGGAACTCCCTGCCGGCGTCTGTATTTCCGAGCTCATATAACCCAAATCTTTTCAAGGTTCGAGTGAATGGGCATCTTCTGGGTGAGCTCGCTCCATCGTCGGCCTCATCCTTCCTACATGGATAGATGCTGGTCAAGAGCAAACTCATCTTTAATAAAAAAATAAAAATAAATAAAACTTTGTATTCACTTACCTCAAAGTCAGCGGTTTTGAGTCAATGTCAAATTAGAAAATAAACGTAATCACCATTTATTAATATTGTCAAGTTAAGTTTTTACTATCGTATTAATTGTATTTTTATATATTTATTGTCCTGATATCAGTGGCAAAAGAAATTCATCGTGTGATTTGGTAAAATAGCTTGAAATTTACAGACGCGCCACCATTTAATTGTAATTTAACAGGTGAAGTTGAATATATACAGATATAAACAAACAATTTTTTTACATTTTCTTGGCTTCTCAGCTCAATATTACAACAAATTTTATATTGAAAATACTTTTTTTTTATTTAGAACAAACTTTAAAGTAAGAATACCTTCAAAAAGTAAATCTTTAAATGTTTTAAAAATTTTAGGTTGTAAAAGCATTCTAGTCACAAAAGTTATAAGATTGTGTCGACAAGTGTCGACGTGTATTTAACAACATGGTGGAACACATTTTTTGTTTCCACCGGTTCTCAAATTTTTATATAAAATACCATTTTCCATGGCGCTCATCAATGAGGGTTTGGCTCAGTTCATATCAGTTGTACCTAGTATATGGTTAAATGAAAATTCTGTCCAGTTTTGGTCAAGGGCAAGAAAAACCGGCGATCTTGAGACGGCTGATTCCACAGTAGGCAAATGCCACTCTCTGACTGGTAACTGCTGATTAAGTAAGACTTTGTTTGTTCTTCACATAATACTTAGATAGAAGTTTTACCATTGCGGAATTCCGATGAACAATAGTCGGTGTTCACTGCAAAAAATTGTCCAAGCATAACGGCGTCAATTTTGGGCAATATACTGCTGTTTGCTTTGTTAAATCCTGATTCCATGGCGAATTATACCTGTCTTTCAAGATTAAACTAAAAACGAACTGTATTAATTTAAAAATAATTGCTGAAAACTCGAAATAACCTGTTCACTTTATACGAAAATGACAGCCACAACGTTTCGCGAGGTGTGACATCACGCTTCCATGCGCTTCTCTGATTGGTGTCACATAATTAAACGCCTCATTTTGTCGATTTTATTTTCCAAAAATATTATTAATCCTTTATTATTTTAATAGAAAAGTTGTTTTTTGTTTACTAATTATCATGGTTAATCATTAGAAATTCTAAGCCATCCGATTTATTCTCAGTGGAAACAAGCCTGTATTTACCTGAATGCATTTGCATGTTCTGCGTTCGCACTACTCTGTACGGAATTCGACTCAATTGCAATATTTTATTTTGCATGTCCAGATTTTCTTATTTGCCTGAAAGTGTAACCAATGACATGATTAATTTTATTAAGTATGCAAATTAGAAAAAAAAAACAGACAATTACGTTCTCCGATAAAAATACTTCCAAATAGAAGTCTACTTACCACATTATAGCAGCATTCTTAGGATAAATTTTTTATTTAGTCACTTAGATAATGATTATTTTTCTGTTTACCCATCCTTCACTTTCAAAAAACACTTAAACATGTGTAAAATGTAAATACAAAATTTATAACACAGCTGACTTGACATTGACCTCATGGCGTCATGTCATACGACAAATAAGTGCGCCTAGTGATTTTATTAGAGCAATTTTTTTTGTTTGGAAAACCATCAGGCGTTTGGGTTAAATATTGAAAAGTCTTAATATTTTCATATTTATACTTTTATAATGAATATTAAGAAGGGGGGGATCTGCGGAATATCAATACAAACATTTTCATGTGAGAATTAGTGCTTCATGCGTAAAATTTAAGAAGTATTCGAAGAAATAAATTTTTAGAAGTCGTTCCGTTTAAGTATTTTTTATTAATTTTAAATGTATTTGTTTCAAATTTCAACAAGGCGGTGACCTTGTGCAAGGATCAGGCTAACCTACAAAAGTTACTTTAATGTATTTAACTAATTCAGCGCATAGTACGAGTCACTTAAAAATGAGTAAATTTCCAGAATTTTGTGCAGTATCCTCTTAAGCCGTTGTTGAGATTAGCGTGCACAAACGACAGACAAACCGACAAAAATTCATTTTTTTTGACCTCTAATATAAAAGTATATACACGTTTTATTTTATTATATGTATAGATTATACGTTTTATATACTATCTTTTGCTCGTGACTTCGTTCGCTTATCGCGTATAAATTTACATCCTATCTTAAAGAGTTGTGAACGTGTCAAATTATATCACGAGATAATATTTGATATATTAATAATATTAAGTGTACCTACAATTGTAAAATTGTTGAAATCGACTGTACATAGGAACTAGAACAGGGATATTTTACGAAACGGTGATTTAGGAATGGGCAATTTAAAGCATCAATGATTTTGGGAATGGAGGAACTAGGCATTGATTAGTCACCCTAGGCTAAGGGACGTTTTGTTTTGGAACACAGGTTGGTCGCTTCTAAACTCATACTAACTTTGGCCAAATAGTCACAGAAAGTGTATCATATTCACTACGGCATAGATTGTAGATATTATATATTAAAATTCTAAATAAAATGGTTTTATTTGGCATTTTAGCAAATCTACTATAGCGGTCAAGTGGACACGCCCTGTTCAAACACTCGAATGCATCGATATTTCGAATGTTTACACGATGTGTACACGATGTGTACACAATTTTAACCTAGTTTAATGAATTCTGAATTATCTAAAGTAAATATTGGACGCGGCGCACACAAACTCTGTTCTGTCTTTTGGCTAAAATTAAATTACTGTTACCTTTCGACAATAGACATTTGTATCTTAACTAATATCATAAATAAACTAACGACCCGCTTTGCACGGGTGCAATTTTTTTTCTGCGAATTATCTATAAAAACCTTGCTCGTTTAACGCTATTTCCATTAGTGAAAATCGCATCAAATCCGTTGCGTGGTTTAGGAGTTAGAGAATATAGTACAAACAGATACGGGCAGCGACTTCAATCCTTAGATTTTATAAAACAAAGTCCCCCGCCGCGCCTGTCTGTATGTATGTTCGCGATAATCTCAAAACTACTAAACGCATTTCCATGCGGTTTTCATCTCTCAACAGAGTGATTCCTGGGAAATCTATAGGTGTATAATTCGTTAAGGATTTATCCTTAAGTACCCGAGGGTTTGCAAATTGGAGCATACTATGCACAGGTGTATCACCAATCAGTTCTACACAAATCCGATAGATGTCGCCGCTTAACCCTAATTCTATTGTAGTATAATAGATGGCGCCATCAAACAATGACACATCAAATACCATCAACAACAGTGTTATTTTTTGGATGCGCAAGTGAATTTGTTTGTTAACGCTTTCACGCCGCAACTAGTGATTATTATCATTAAACTTTGCATACAAGTTGTCAAGGATAGAGTAAAGGACACAGGCGTCATCTAAAAATGTGGGAGGTGCACTATGTAGATTAGATATGATTAAATAGCATTTTAGTTGGGAGGTTAATATACGTAACCTTATTTTAATAGGGCGCCGCGCCGTGCGCCCCTCACCCTCCCCGATTTTTTTTTGTCATATTGGTTCAAATATTATATTTAACTCGGGTAAAACCATGAGGCACACTCAGTTACTATGAAACATAGCCTATAGCACGCGTAAATAATGAAGTTTTCCTCTAAAGGACTATACTCTAAACTAACTCTAAACTCCTTCATTAATGAGAATTTTTGACGTATGAGTAAGTAGAATTTTTGATTTAAAATGACCCCCACACTAAGTCACCAAGAGTTGGTTGTACCGTGGAAGTCAACTACGAGTAGGTACATAAAAACGATAATCCTTAAATGTATTTTATTACAATATTATCTTTACATGGCTTATTGTATATATGGTACATTACCATATCTATAGCTAATGTGCAGTGTCCTACAAAAGTATACGGTAAAGACCTCAAGAAACGATAAGAAAATATTCTCGAAATACGAAGATTGCTGAGAAACATTGTGAAGGTATAACATAAATTGATTGTAATTAGGGACATTAATTATGTAAAAATTGTATATTCAAAGGCTGAGAACTAAACCTTCTGTAAGACCTAAATTTTTTATACAATCTTCATTCAATAGATAATTAAAGCACAATGGCTACATTGGATAATAATTGTAATTCTTGCTATTTATAAATAGGGACACCTATTATCCAACTTGAAATAATAAACGAAGGCGAAGAAAATTTATCGTCGAAAGCTACAATTTGCTAAATCTCAAAGTAATTATCTTGGAATAATAAATTACACGGCATTGATGATTCACGATCGGTTTTTATATTTATAAGCAGTTACAATATTTGATTATACGTTTATTTCCTATAACCTACCATGAGTTTGAGACTTATTTTATGATCGATTAGGTAGGTTTTACAACAACTATAATATTATTCAAGTACAAAATATAACTTGGTGTGTAGCGAAAGCAATAATCTTATTATCAATTCTAACAACAGGGACAATAAGGTTTACTTTGACTTTATGTTTAGTAAGGACTATGGAGGCAAAGCAAAGGCAAAGAGAAACTTTGTTCTGTTGGTGAAGCGTATAAAAAAGTCCTGGGTCTTGGACCTTAGATGACGTAACCGTTCGATGACCCCCCAAAGCAATGAGCCATCGGATTTGGCTTGTCATGATAGGAATATCTGATTGTATATTTTAAAGTATTTATAATAGACTATACACATATTTAACAAGAAACTACTTTCCTATTAGAATACTACTTAATCCAAAGATTGATGATTCACGATCGGTTTTTATATTAGGTAAAAGTGTAAAATACAACATAGAAAATAATACTTTTCGAATTGTGTTTCGAAGGTTTGTTAGTTAAATAAATATTATTATTATTATTTAAATTTTCTTAAATTTTTAAATTAATTACGGTCGAATTTCGGCCATTGGGCGACCACTGGTTAGTATAAATATGTATATGTAATACTAGCTGAAGCTGAGCCCGCAACTTCGTACGCGTGATATTCGATATACCTAGCGCATAACTTTTTTGTTTGTAAACCGATTGGAATGAAACAAACCACTAAATGTTACAGGAAGCTTGCTACAAAACATCAGTGAAAACCGCATTCAAATCTGTTAAGTCGTTTCTAAGATTAGCGTGCAAAAACGCACAAAAAAGACGAAGTCGCAGACAAACAAAAGCTATAATAGTATTTGTTCGCGCTCCCAACCGCGAACGTCACATGTTCTGTGGCATCAAGCATTCAAGTATATTGTCTTGTCTGTCTATCTGTTAAGTAGTCTGTAATAATCTGTCATTGTATAAAAATATAAATAAAGCGTCTTCAAGCAATTTAATAAAATCTCAATTATAATCTTATAATACAAGAGGAAAAAACCTTCCTCTCTTGTGCCAGCGCGCACAGTATTATGTATATTATGTAATGCATTTTTGGGTAAGTATAAATGTTTTTTGACAACTTTTCATCTATGTTATTACAAATAGTTGGAAAACTTCATGAACACAATATAATTATTGTCAATGGTAGTAGGTATTACCTTTTTTACAATTATCATACAATTTTAATTAACATTACAGTTAATTGATGTAATTAAGTAGTATTTTTTTTTCTAAATCTTATATACATATACCTACTAGTTTCTAATTAATTACAATTTCAAGCTAAGCCAATTCAAGTCTTATCTTTATAAGTCTACTTTAAAACAGAGTTAAAATAATAATAATAATATAATATTTACTTACAATGACTGTGGGTATGATAAATGACAATGTTATGGCTCCAACATGAATTATAAACTTTATGATGGAGCTGCTTGGGATAGTTGACTGAACACTTTATTTATTTTAGATATATTTAGTTATTTAATATAAATATATCTATCTACAATAAACACCTCACAAAATTTGCAATCAGAGCCGGTGGTAATAATAAGGAATTAAAAGTTTATTATTGTCTTATTAATTAAATATTTTTATTTATCAAAAACCATTGACAACCAAAGGTGTCAGACAGTCTGACGGCCCACTTGATGGTAGATGGCTACTGTCAACTATTAACAAGCATTATGAAATTTTACACAAGCAATGCCACAGGTGTTGCTAGTGAGCTGCTGACCTTAGTAGGATTAAGGATAAGAGATTAGGAAGGGATAGGGAAATAGGATCTGGCATCCCTTACTAACTCACCAAAACACAATTACAGTGTGCCACTACTACCACCAGCTCTGTTTACTGCTCGGTGACCACCATGAACTGTCCCATGACATCATGGTGTCTTCGAAGATTACTAATCCTAATGCATGAGTAGGTACTTCCTCATGAAGTTTCACTTCATAGTTACAACTAGTATCTACTTAGAAGTAGCAGTACCTATGAAAAAGATGTTTGTAATAATTTGTTTATAAATCTGTTTTTTTTTTATAATTCATTTTAATAGTTAATTTTTTTTAAATATATTATAGTTGTCTACAGTTATGTTAGAGGTATTTTTAAGGTAATGGAACTTTGAAATCTTGAACTATGATTATGGAAGCCAACCTTTATATCTTATGCTATATGTATGTATTCTTAAATGTAGAAGATTTTAATGCTGAATTTAAGGGAAAAGCCACGGAGCATGGCTAGTTTTATGTAAACAAAAAAAAAAAAATTGTAGCACATTAGTAGCTCTTAATTATTGTTATATAGTTTACAATCATTAACTAATCCATGTTGTGTACAATATTCAAGAAAAACTAAACTATGTTAATTAGTACTTATACAGCTTTTTCGTTTGTATAGCTTAAACAAACGTTACATTATGAAGCTTGTTTAATTTTGAAAAATTACCAATTTTTGGTAAGACTCATCTTCATGTTATTTTTTTTTGTGTAGCCATAAAAGCGTAAGATAGAAATTCCAAATAAACAGAAATGGACCAATTTTAAATTTATTTTTATGAAAAAAGCAGCAGACAAGCTTGATACAATGTTGAAGCTTGACAAGCTAATACACGGTACTATTATAATAAATATGAAGAGTTTGTTTGTTTTCTAGAACTGCCAGTTGGATTTTTAAAATAGTTTTTTTGAATTTGATAGCTCAATTCATGAGGAAATTTATAGGCTTTTTTATGACCCTTAGATGTCGAGGCGAGTAAAGCAGCAGGACAAAGCTAGTGTATAATATGATGGCAATTGCAACCGACAACTTTGAAAATTTGTTTCAATTAAACTAACCTGTCATTTGAAGCTGTCTTCTGGACGCGGGATTGCGCGGGGTGCGGGGTGTTCTTGCAGTGCGCGGAGTCCGCGGGGTGCGCGGTGAACTGCCAGCACTTCCAGGACTTCGCCTGCTGGATGGAGATCCGAGAACTCTTAGATCCGTGTTGACAACGCTCGCTAACGCCTCTGCCGCATTGGGACTCCTTTTATCTACGTCGCATTTGAAAAACTTCACAGGCGACTCTAACTTTGCGGACCTATACACGCACTCCGTGTCTATGTCGAAGTTGAAACGCCTTATGAAGCGTTTCCTGTCCCTGCTGTATTGTTCGGAGACCAGTCGCACGGTTTCATCGCGATCCGGTGCTCCGAACAAACACTTGCAACTGCCGCGACGTCTCCTCGGTGTGCTGTGAGCGTTTCTCAACACGGCTACACCAGAAGACATCTCAAATCGCCTCTGTTTCGGTGTGCGTCCGCCGGATGCCATAACAGCGCGTCAGGTGATCGCGGACTGGTTAGAAAAACATCTGACTAATAATCTCCCGAGAGAAAACAGCTGTTGCCCGCAGGTAGTGACGGGGCGGGTGCGGGGAGTTACAATAAGCACCTGGCGGCGGGACGCGCCAATTCTAACCTAAAAATTGACGCGCTCGTAGCGCGCCGCCCGAGATGCAGATCGAATACAACTGGCTGCTGGCTGGAATGGAAAGGAAAGGAACGGCGCGCGCGTCAGTGTGACCAACTTTAAATTGAAAATTCTGCCTAGCTTTGGCTAGAAATTGTCAAATATTACCAAATTTATTAAATATAATAGTATTATACTTAATTACAAACAAATAAAAGACATTATTGTTTTTTTAAATTATTATTTTTATTACCTATTAAAATTATAATACAAAATTAAGAAATATTTAAATGCTTTGGTCATTTCTATCGATGTTAGTATTTTATGTGTAATTTAATTTAATTTAGTATTTTAATTTAATTTATCAATATTAGTATCTCGACACGTCAGGTAACTTTCATTCATACCAGTGAAAATTCAAAAACTGTCAAAAATATCGTCTACACGCCAGATAGCCCAGATACCAACCAGGTTTTGTTTAGTTATAGTAGAGACTGAAATACATGAAGTACTTACCTACATAATTTACATTAGATAGATATATTACTTTATATAACTTTGTGTTCATAAATTTGAGAAAGGCGGTCTGTACTGCCCTATCTACGAGTATATGTATCTGTACTTATTGATCAATATTATGAAGTAAGTAATAGAAGAACTTATACGTAGGTAAGAGAAATCTCTAAACATTTTGCTTTCGGTGATGGCAGAAAAGAAAACATTAAAAAAAATCCCTGTGCAAATAGGGAAAATAATTATTAGTTCAATATTGTCAAATACTGCCAGACTAAACATCAACTGTATTTGCCAGTTAAACTATGGGGAAAATCCTGTCCAAAAGGCAGGGAACTGTCACATATGGTCACACTGAACGGGGCGCGCAACGAAGTGGCCAATTGCGACGGCTAGACGACGCGTTGAGTTTCCCGCGCAATCCGACATGAGGCAGATTTTGGCATTCACTTGGCGCGAACTTGAACAATGGATTTCAAGGCCGAGTTTTTGTCCCGCTCGGGATACAGGTGAACTCTTTAGAAAGGGGATGCATGAATAAATAATATGAAATTATTGACAACTATTCAGAAAATTCATGGCAACAGTCGGTTTAGTGGCCTTGAGTAAATGATGACATCAGTAATCTCGAATGATAATTTTATGATAAACATAGTCGTTTGTACCTACATACCTCTCTTTAAATAGTAGGTATACTTACTTGAAATAAATAATGGGTATAATTTCATTATTACTTAACAATTAATCAATTATTTAAACGAGACAATATTAGGTTAAAACAAATATTTTCAACTGTATAGATCGGGCAAGACGAAAGAATCTGTAATATGATATTTAGAACCACGTGGTACAAAATTGCTCAGTCCATCACCAACTTTACAAGGCTATTTAGCTACGCCATGGCCATCCTGATGACGGCGATCAGGATCGATATTTTTGTAGGAAAATTTTCCCAATGCCCTCTATATTATTATTATATTCTATATATTTAATCTTTTTGGGTTAGAATGATTGATTAAAACCCGACTAATTTTATAAATGCGAAATTTTCTAAAGATGAATGTATGTATAAAAAGAAATAGGTATGTATAAATACATGGACGAAGTCGCGAGTAGGTATACAAACTTATTGTTTATAAGTTTTATTTCAAAAGAAAAAGTTTAATGTTCCTATGAGGTAAATATTAACATACTTCATTTTATATAATGCCACTTGAATAACTAATAAGAAATATAACGCTAGCATAATTTAAATACTATAAAATATAAATACATAAAAAGTTATCCTATATTACTTGTCTAAAATTGAATCCCATATTAAAAAAGGGCAAATCTGTGTAGCATTCGTGACCTGAGTTTCGAAAGAACTTAATTATGCTAATAATATGTATCATGGGAAACGGGATTCTAGCCTGTTTTTGATACGTTGTGTTAGTATGAAGGACTAATTTAATTTCGCCATCGCAAAATATATTCTCATAGAATACAACGCCGTACATGGTTCAAGTACATAGTAATTTGTGTATCAGACCATCCTTTTTGCCAAATGTTAAACAATGTGGCGGTTAAACTCGACACGTGAAATTATAAAAAAAAAAAACAAATCCTAACTAAAATTATAAATGCGAAACGAGTATGTTTGTTTATTACGCTTTAACTATTTAACCGATCAACATAAAATTTTGCATACACGTTGTCAGGGATACACAAAAGAACATAAGGTACCTTTCAGAAAAAGTATTGTTCCCGAGGGTTCATCTAAAAATAAAGATTGAATAACTGTTTTAATACCTTAGAAAATGAGGCACGGACGATTTCGCTGGTTAGTTTACAAATCAAATGCTCGCCTGCCGACACGCAATGTAGCTTGGACATGCATTTTAAATTTTTCAATTTCATATGTGGATAAAGCGTAAAGTTTGTATGTTTATGTGTTTATTTGTATGTAGGAGTTAATCTTCGAATTGCTCATTCGATTTAAAAAAATGTCTCTTAAACTCTTTTTTTGTTACAAATAGATATATCCTGTCCATTGTTTGTGTAGGTACTATTTGATTTTGATATTTTTGTAAACATAATTGTTTAGACTTATATCTAATGATTCAGGTAGTGTATGCGAAAAACGGCCATTGGTCAATTTGCTTTAAGACTCTGACTTCTAAAAACCTTTGAGTTTCAGGTTTGATTCCCGGCAGGAACGTTTTTGAAAAATTACTTTTTCAAAGTTTGCTCCGGTATGGTTCCGGCAGTCGGTTCGCAATCATATAAATTGGGAAGCCCATCTGGCAATTTTGCCAATATGGTGAACGGTGTCAACAGTTCATTTAGAATGTTTTCTGATAGTTGTTAGATTGTTATTTTATTTTCTCAGAGGATTTAAGTGTTTATTGAAGCAACTTTCTGACATCTTTACGGCAAAAGCCGAGGGAAGGGATCAAAGAGATATCGATATGCGATAAAATTGCATCGAAATATAAATCGGAAGATATTTGGTCTATTTCTTGTAGTTCTACTAGTTTGTAGAACTAAACGAAAAAAGTTCCATATAGTTCTATATATTGAATATTTAATATTCCATTCGTTAGTCTCCGTTACTTAGGTACATTAAGTACCGTGAAGGCAAAATATTTTCAACTGTATAGATCGGGCGAGACGAAAGAATCCGTAATGTGACATTTATAACCACGTGGTACAAAATAGCTCAGTCCCTCGCCAACTTTACAAGGCTATTTAGCTACGCCATGGCCATCCTGATATTTTTGTAGGAAAATTTTCCCAATGTCTCTATATATTCTGTATATTTAATCTTTTTGTGTGAAGGTAAGTAAATAATAACACTAATTTACCTTTCAGATTACTAAGAATAATACTATAGTACTTATAGCTTTCTAAATTGCATACAATGTGACACAAAACATTTTTCGCCTTTAATATATACGTAGGTATATAGTTTATTTGCTTGCCTAGCCTTCTTTTCCTAAAATGAGCTTGTATTATTAATTTCGTTCCATATTTCGTTTGCCATAGCCTAAAATAGGGTTTAGCAAAGTAAGTCTCTCTATAATCACATACCCTGACATATTACATATTTATTATTACACTGTTAATTTCTTTTTACTCTTGGCCGCATCTAACTGTGAATTGTCTGCACATTAATCACTGTTGTGACATATCCCAGTGGTTTATTTATTTACTTATTTATACGCAGTCAAGTATAAAAACAAATACCTACTAAACCATTGCAATAACATGTACGTACTAAAGGAATCATGAAATATACATATATCGGTTGCAACAAGAAAAGAACACTGGGTGAGCGTTTCACTAGCCAAATGTTTTCACTCATTTTTATTTTATGGTATAGTTATTTTAAATAAAACTAGGAAATAAGTTTATTAACATATTTTCTAATTTAATACCTACTATATTTTATCTATGAACGTCTTTCTTATAATAATGCTGTAAACTATACTAATGCATTATAGGTCTACAATAAGGATGACAGTTCCTCGGTAACGCGCTAATAATATATCTACACTACAACCTTATACCGCGACCTAATACACTAGCCACGTCTGCTCCACTAGGCGATACCAGAGACTCTGTCCAAGCAAGAGCAACACGTAGCATATATAGGCATTGCTTGCGTATGTAGGGTCCATATGACGATTGATAAGGATTGTCCGACATTATATATTTTTCTCATCATTAATATGTCTTTGCAAATGTCCCAAAAATATACGGGAATTATATACGAACATGTGCACGTTCATAATAAATGTTTTTAAAACATATTTATGAAACTATTCTTTGGATACATATGTATTTATGCACTTGACTGTTCAATAATAATAAATATCTATTATTGAACTAGGGGAGCGATGGCAACAAGCCCATCGCTCCCCTAGTTCTTTTTGTCTGATATGTTTCCTGTTTTATTTTAAATTATAAGCACTTCTAACGTTCCTAGGCAGGTAATGACTAATGCACAAAGAAAAGAAGGCAGCAAGCATCCTGGCTAGATGATCTCCCTCACACTTCAAGTGGCCTATACTAACACTGTCATGGCCAGGTGATATTCCAATAAATATGTAATAATAAATATATTAAAGCAAATAACCTAAAATAAGTCGATCAAAACCAGCATCACTATCCCCGATCTCAACCGGTTTGCATGGAGTTTACGAACACAGACGGCACATATCAATAAAGGTTTTAATATCTTTTGGAGTAAATCACATATTTTACGACGCCGCGTAATGCAGTAAATGCACCGGAAAAAAGCTTTTTTCGAAATTTGTTCCGCTTATGGCTTTACAAATTAATGCCTTATTTGTTTTGCAATTTTTTGTTAATTATTAAAATTGTTTTTACCTACAGGTTAAGCGAGAAATAAATTTACATGTGGTAATAAGTACACATATTATGTATTTCGACGATACGCACTGTCACTGTCAAGGCAGAGTCGAAGGCACGCGAGGTCGCGTGGAAGGTGGGCCGACCAATTTAAGGCAGCCCTCTACTGTCCGTCAAGGACCCCGGCACGTTCGTGCACGACGTGTGATTTTCGACGTGCCACTCAGAAGTGATGACCACGACCACTCTGCTTAGAGTGATTCGGCCAGGAAGAAGAAAAAGGTATGTATGTCTTACCTTAGGGCAGTGTAAAATTATTAAGTTATTAATTATTGAGTTCAAGTTAAGTTGAAACACAATAATTACGAAAAACTGTATTAAGAAACTCTAGAATATGAATAGAAATGAAGGCACCAATCTCACCAGAAAAGTCTTTTCTGATGTCAAATTGGTCACCTCTCAAAAGTTGTTTAAGCTTCATTTTATGTAGCGGCTACTACATATTTTCTTTTAAAACAAACAACGCCTCAAAAACAATAGCACCACCTTACAGAAGACCACCGTGAAATAACAGCACGTGTGCTGTTGTGTTTCGGTGAGTGAGTAAGGGATGCCAGAGCACATTTCCCTATCCCTTATCCTTAATTCTACTGTAGTCGGCAGCGCATTTGCAGCAGCTTTGGCGTTGCTTGTGTTACTGCAGCCCAGAAGGTTCGTCCAGTTTTTTTTATTTTTATTAAAGATGGGTTTGCGCTTGACTAGCATCTATCCATGTAGGAAGGATGAGGCCGACGATGGAGCGAGCTCACCCAGAAGATGCCTATCCACTCGAACCTTGAAAAGATTTGGATTGTATGAGCTCGGAAATACAGACGCCGCGCCGGCAGGGAGTTCCAATCCTTAGCAGTGCGCATCACAAAGGAGTGATGGTAACCAGCCGTACGTGTGCATGTCCAATAGAAGAAAGGGGAAAGCGGTATGATCTCATGCAGCTCTCGAGCACACTCTCCGAAGTACATCTTATAGAATACGATCAGACAGGCAACTCTGCGTCTATGTGCCAGGCTCTGCAGCTTAGTTCCTATTAGTTCTTATTATTATTATAAAATAACGAACTTTCAACGTGCTCAAAAAAATTCATAACAATATGTTTAGTCATATCTCTCTAATTGATTAAGTAGACGATGATGTAAGCTGGACGTTACAAAAAATATTGTTGGCAGACAGTTTTGTGGGTATTAATAACTCTTGCAGGCGATGTAGACTCATTATTGACAAATTATTTTAATCTTTATATATCTGTATTGGTTGGCGTTTAAGTTTTACACAATAAATTAAATATTTCTGGAATAAAAAGCAGTTAAGATTACTAATATTACCTACTAATGGAACTACAAAAATACTCTTCGATTCGTAAAATCTCAATACCTATACCTACAAATCTGTGGGATCCGTTTTGTTTTTATATCAAACTAGCTGTTGCACGCGACTTCGTCCGCATCTCTTTATAAAATACTATGTTACTCGTTGATAATGTAGCTTTCTATAGGTGAAAGAATTTTTAAAATCGGTCCAGTACCTAGTCTTTGAGTTTATTCATTACAAACATACAAAAATACATACATACATACAAATCTTTTCTCTTTATAATATTAGTATGGATATACATTAGTAGATTTTGACGGCCCGTTGGATGAGTGGCAAGAGTGCTTGCTTAACGTCTCAGGGGCTCCGGGTTCGATTCCTGGCGGGGTCAACTTTGGAAATTTTAATGTAATTTTCAAAATTGACTCTGGTCTGGATTTGAAAAGTAGTGGTAGGGCACACTGCGTTTCGCAGACATTTGGGCAGCCCGCCTGGCGGCAGTAACCACCTCCTTACAGAATACCGCCGTGAAATAACAGCATATACGTGCTGTTGTGTTTCGGTGAGTGAGTAAGGGATGCCAGAGCCCATTTCCCTATCCCCTCCCAATCCCCTATCTTTAATCCTACTTTAGTCGGTAGCGCACTTGCAGCACCTGTGGCGTTGCTTGTGTTATAGGCGACGGTAGCCACCTACCATCAAGTGGACCGTCAGCCTGTCTGTCGACCTTAACATAAAAAAAAGTAGGTATATATAAAAAGAACTATAAAATTTCTCTCTTTATATTTATGTTAATATGCACATAATTATTACTTTTTTTAACAAAAAATAGGTACATTTTTTATTAAAAATTTTTATCTTCCCTACACCATTCATTCATCACCAAATATTTCTTTCACAATTTTATATTGTATTTCTGTCAACCCATTTTCAAAATTCTAAATTTAATACTTTACCAAACAATTTTAAGAATAAAATTCACCTCTTTAACAAAATAATGTTCTATACAAAACGATAGCTAAAGTAAAGTGTTTGTAAATCATAAACATTATAGTGTTCCTAGTAAATAACTGTTTATTTACACTATCACTAGATAGTGTAAATAATAATAATAGTGTAGTGTAGATAGTGTAATTCGGTAAGAAACATAGGTTTTCACAGTTTCACTGAAAGTGTTCTCACTAAGGTGGTTGTGGATAGTTAACATACTATAACCAGATGAGGTGAAGATTCTCTCAGCTGAAGCTGAGCTTTATACAGAAAATAGCAATAGTGACCGTAAATATAGACTTACGAGATTAAAATTACTGTATATTTATCCGTGAACAGTCCAATCATTAAAAAACATTCAGAGCCAAAATATGACTGAATGTTTTTTTAGGGTAAAAGTTTAGTAATACAATTGTGATTAAAAGCAACAATAATGTGTTTTAAATCCCATAGTTATTTCAATTTTATTTATTTATATAGTGCATCTTGACATTATAATCTAATCTAATATAGTAAATATTTTGAATATCAGAATTATGTATATTCATGATTGTATTATCATTGTAAAGCTGTGCCGAACTATATAATTTAATATTCATTAATAAAAAAAGAACCAATCAACACAAATGTTGTGACAACAGACACGCGTTGCTGTCTGCTGACATTGCTGTAATAATAGAATAGGGTTGCAAATTGGGGTATATTTTTAAGTTACTATTGAGGGGTGTCTAATGAAGCGGGGAAAATTAGATATTAAGAGGACACAGGAGCTCAGAATTTTTTTAAATAAAAATAAATCTCTAAAAGCAAAACTCGAGATTGGTTGGACCAATTTCTTTTTTAAAATATACGTTAAAGTACCAGGAAGATTCTTATGATGAGAAAAATTGAAAAAAAAAATATCTGGATAAATGCATTCGTGCGAAACCAGGGGCGGGTCCCTAGTATTTTATAAAACCGTGATTACAGATATATTTGGTAACTAGAAATAACAAGAAATCTTTATCACTCCTTATCCTTATTTAAATAAATATTAACATTCGAGATTATGTATAAATATAGACTTTATCCCATATCTAGAGATGAATATACCCCGTAGAAAAGGATAGAGCCCATTTCCCTATCCCCTTCTAATCATACTATAATGCTCGGCAAAGCACTTGCAGCATCCTATGCCTTCGTCATCATCATCTCAGCCCTAGAACTCTACTGCTGGACAAAGGCCTCCCCCCTAATTTTCCAAAAGGACCGATCAGAAGTAGCCTGGATCTACCGTAGACTCGCAGTCCTTATCAGATCGTCTATCCACCTTGTGGGTGGACGTCCTACGCTGCGCTTGCTGGTCCTTGGCCTCCATTCGAGAACCTTCCGGCCCCAACGGCCGTCGGCTCTCCGTACTGTGTCCTGCCCACTGCCACTTCAACTTATTAAGGGCTTCAGCACTTGGGCAAATGACATTTACATTAGAACTCGCTGGCGGCGGAGACAATTCAACAGGCCTAGAAATTGTGTTTCTTTGTTTTTACCATTAGAATACACAAAAAAAAAATGTTTATACAATTTTTTAAACTGACATTAACTTATTAATAGGCACAGGATTCATATGGGCGCAATAAGCCGTTTTCGAGAGAATTTTTAATAAAAGTCAAATTCTTCTTTGTTCTCACTTTTTTGTGGAGTTTCTATTACTTTAACGAAAATTCTAAATAATACAATTGGTTCTTCACATGTTTAAGTAAAATATATATTTTTTTCAAAGCAATTGTCTTGCCTATTTCTTGTGACATCTTCATTAAACAATGGATATTTTTAGTATTTAGCTTTTGTCTCCACCTTAATCCGCAGGGTTATGTCGCTAACTGTCGTTCGTTTATGAATTTTCAAATTCCCGATTCGATCTCGCAGTGTAATCCCATAGCATAGCCCTCTCCATAGCTCGTTGAGCGACGTTAAACTTTCTTACAAAGCCCATAGTTAGAGACCACGTTTCAGCGCCATATATCATCACTGGCAACACACATTGGTCGAAATCTTTTATTTTAAGAAATTGGAGAGTTTTGGACGAGAAGAAGTCTCTGAGCTTCCCGAACGCTCGCTGCCCATCCAAGCTGGATTCGACGATTAACCTCCTTCTCGGAGTTGGCTCTAATTGGTTACATTATTGCCTTGCTTTGTGTCAATAAGAACCCATCTATCATCGAATGGACGGTCACCATGTCTGACGACCTTTTACATAAAAAAGTCTATTCCAATTTTAAACACACATCATATAGGTACAATATATTAGCTAATTATTACAGAGAGGATGTTTACAATTTTGTCTCCCCCAACCAAATGTAATTAATTCCACGCCAGGAAATGGTTACAGAGCAAAATTATTAATTGAAAAATGAAATCCAATATTTTTGGCACGTTGACCGTGAAATTACTATTGGTTGACGACAAATAATCACTACGGTATGGCACGCGAGCTAATGATAGGGAACAATGAAAAACGGGTTCACATTTCCGCGTGTCAGTCTGTTTGTTGTAATTAATGTGTGACACGCGATAGAAAATTATTGCTTTGGAAATATTAGCTATTAATAAAAATAAATATACATTACAAGAAAAAAAAAATGCTTACGTCCTTACACACTCAAAAATTATACTTAGAACATAACCATACTTAATTAAGTTTGTGATTTCTAAACGAAAGCTAACGGTCACTATTAGGTCAGTTTTATCCATATTTTTAAAAAAATTTAATATTTGATTCAAAACAGCAAATCTCCGAAATTACTTTATCGATCACTACGAAATTTAGTATACTTGTTGCCAGTACAAGTAACGATATAGGGTACCTTACGTACAGATAAAAGGAAAAGTAGATAGGTACTGTCCCCGAGGGATCATCTGAAATAAAAAATTCAACGTCTGACAGAAATATAGTGATCCTTACATAGCACAAATTGATTCCTAAACCACGCAAGGGATTTTGTTGCGGTTTTCACTAATGAAAAGATGAACGAAGAAGGTCTTTGTGTATAATTTGCAGAAAACAATTGCAAAAAAGCGAAGCCGGGGGCGAGCTGCGTTCAAAATCGAAAAAATGTTTCAAAGCCTAAAAAAGACGTAAGGGCAAAAATTTGTTTAAGTCCTAAGACTATTATTTTGAGTCGCCATTGCTGTTTAGATATGAAAGAAAAAATCTTCAACTAATAAAGGCTGTATTTACTAAGGTAGGTACTGTGTTAATATAATGTTGAAATAAGGTTAAAAAAGGTAAGTTATTACTTATAAAAGGTAACATAAAATTAGCTTAAAAATATTGTGTTACTTACGCCTGTAAGTCGCTATAGAATAATAAAAACAGGTTCGCGCAATATTACCTTTCAGTATCTTAAAACTCGCAAAAGTACAAAATCTTATTCACTCTAGTATCGCAAGCGGAAATGGTCACAAAGAGCATTCACCGCCGACTTCCGGCGTAGTACAGTTGCGAACTAAACCATAGTTTCAAATAATTAAAAAAAAGTTGTCATTTTAAATTTTTTTGTAGATATCACTCCTATACTAAATATTTATATTCCTAGATACAAGTACAATTTGTAGAACGAGATTAAAGAATGCTAAAAGCGTTTTATTTGTGGGGTTTGTTCGGACACGTTTTAGTCAATTAAGTCAAAGTGAAAATAATCTTTATTCTAACAATTTCTCTCAATTACCTACTTGAGATATACTATAATACATTAGTAAAAATTTTTTTGCTCCTTTAGTGTAAAAAACATTACTATTAAATTATATGCTCATTTTCATTCCAAAAAAACGACATCAATTTAGCAAATCAACGCCATCTATCCGCGCTGCTGAGTTTACGGGCCGCATGAAACCACCTTAAGTCTCAAAAGTGCATTTTTTATGTTAAGGTCGGCAGACAGGCTGACGGTCCACTTGATGGTAGGTGGATACCGTCGCCTATAACTCAAGCAACGTTACAGTTAACTGCAAGTACGCTGTCTACTTTAGGAGGATTAGGGATTGGAGAATAAATAAAATACAGGAACATCGGCAACGATTATACGTTTTTCTATTTGTTGAACAGATATTCAACAATAAATACAAATATACGACTACATTTCACTTAGTTTCATGTAATTTAAAGTTTTATTTGTATACAGGACTAGGTTTTGCCCGCGGTTTATTTAATATTATTGTAAGGTTTCATCAATATCCGATGAGTAGGTAGTTTTGTGCGAAAGAGTAATAATCAACCATTATTCAAAACGAACACCAATTACGTAAAAACTAAGTTATTTAAATTAAATACTAAGTTATTTTATAAGCTGGTTCGTCGGATTTGCCAGTGCAGCGGCTCAAAATGGTGACCAACTCAGCATGTGCTGTGTGAGCTATAAGCCACATAGCCCCAATCTTCCTTTGGGACCTTATGACTTCACGAATGTCCACACAAGTCCATAAATCAGCAATAATTATACTATTGTTATCTCAGAAAAATTTTTATTGACAATAAACATTATGCAGTACATAACAGTGCTGTAGGCGATTGTACTCGCATTTTACCTGTGAACATGCCTCGGAAGTGGTTGCTTATTGTCTCACGCCCCTGACACACCAATACCTTGCTGTTTTTAAGTGCAAGTGCAATAAAATTCCCGACAGATTTCCGACTAAAAAAAAAGAGTCCTTGATTTATTACTTATTTTTAATAAAAAAAGGAAGTTATAATGTCAATTAATTATGGATTCGTTAAAGGTAAGGACTAACCAAGATATTTGAAAATAGGTACTTATAAATTTAACAGATTAAATTTTATATGTAAGAGAATAAATCCATATCTATACTTAATATTATAAAGAGAAAAGATTTGTATGTATGTATATATAAAAAAATAAATAAATAAATATTTATGTTTGTAATGAATAAACTCACAACTACTGGACCGATTTTAAAATTCTTTCACCTGTAGAAAACTACATCATCAGCGAGTAACATAGACTTGGTTAGGTTAGGTTACTTTTTTTTGTTGGTAGATTAATTAACAGCCTTTTGAAAAGTGTTTGCTATTCTCAAAAGAGCACTCAAAATCATTTTGTAAGGCAACTTATTTGATAAATCACGATAAAGTTACTTCCCTTCCTTTTTCAAAACATAATTGAATTCCTAATCACGTGTTTAAGCTTAAGAATTAAATAATTTATGATGTAATAACAAATTGAAGTGAATGGGATTATTTACAGATGCGTTGAACACCTTTCGGCTCGAAAGGTGTGTTCCAAATCAACAATGCTTTCGGGTAAGCATTTATAACAGCGCCGATCGATCAGTTTGTGAATTTTAATGCCTACGTTAAAAAAAAAAAAAGACATTATGTAGGTAATGTAAATTTGGAAATTTATGCACACTTCTCAACAACTACAAAAACTCCTCATCTCTATACTTCTCAACAAACATAAAAACTCCTCATCACTATAAGATTACAACCCGCTTAAAATTAATTTTCTAATTAAAGTCCAAATTTAGAGGTACTGTTCTGCAATAAGCTCCTTCCATACAAGTCCACATGCAGTCGGCTTCTTTCAGCGCCCTGGAGCAAAATTTTTCAAGCGCCCTCTCTCATTTTTTGAACGATCGATTGTAACATTGTAACTTTGCGAACTTGTAACTAAACATTGCATGCATATAGCTAATAAAAGTATTATTATTATCAAGAAAAATATGCTGAAAATTACAGATTCATTATCATTATTTATTAAAACTGAAAAAAAAAAATCATACACAAAACTCCAGATGATTCATTTCGAGATTTAATTCCTCACGTGCCCCTATGAGAGAGAGGCGTTTGAAAAATTTTGCTCCAGGGCGCTAAAAGTAAAGCTCATAATGCGCTTTGAAATTGATTTTAGTTCCGTTTTCCGCTACCTTTTCTGGAGTACATTAATTTACCGGCTATTTGTTTCATTTATAGATATAGTTCTGTACGAAACTAAAATGTTACGAAAAAGTGAATAATGAATATTTTATAATTAAGTGGGCATTTTCGATTGGCTATTGACAAAAATTGAAGAAAAAAAAATTGCGCCCCCCAGGCCCCGGCGCGGCGTCCTGGAGCAACTGCTCCCACCCGCTCCCCGACGCTACGCCCCTGGTCGGCTTGCTTCATTATTATCTAAATCCATGTCCATCACTACTCAATCCAATCCTTTCCCCTCTTGATGTACATCTATTAAAATCATCTCCATCTATCTTCATATCAATCTTATTACTTTACTCGAACTTGCCCTCTCAAAAATATTATTATCTTGTATCTCCTACTGCTGCTATTGTGATCACTTTCATATAATTTTCCATTACGTCATGCGAAAAATATTTTTTCATATTCAACAGATCCCATATCTCCAGATCCATTATTCGCAGTGGAAGCGTTCTGGGCCCATAACCTGTTACTGGGTAAAATTTTCTTCAAATCGACTTCTATTTCTTCATAAGTCTGGGATCTGTTTATTCTTTATAACATAATAATTATTTTTATATATTCTCTTCAATAACAAATCATAATAAAATAATTCAATTGAAAGGAGAGACGGTTAGCACTCCCCTTGACAAGGATGGAACACACAAAATTGGTTAAGGCACAACATGACCACATATAACCACCCCCTTACAGAAGACCATCGTGAAATAACAGCACGTGTGCTGTTGTGTTTCGGTGAGTGAGTAAGGTTTGCCAGAGCCCATTTTCCTATCCCCCTACTAATCCCTTATCCTTAATCCTACTGCAGTCGGCAGCGTACTTGCAGCAGTTTTGGCGTTGCTCGTGTTATAGGCGACGGTAGCCACCTACCATCAAGTGGACTGTCAGCCTGTCTGCCGACCTTAACATAAAAATATAAATAACAATACATTTTCTATATTAAAACAAAACATGACTTTCTTTTACGGTCTCGCAATTCATTCTCATTATTTTATTTTTTTACGTCAAATCCAAAACAACTTATTCTTTTCTAATTCGATATTTTTTGAAAATCAAATCTATTTAATTGCAGCCAGTATTTAAGTTTAAAATCATCAACAGTTCCTGCCTGCCGCGCGGCTCAGACGCTTGGTCGTGTTCAGCGAACTGCTTTTTTAAATATTTTTTGCGATATCTCATCGTATATAAATACTTACATTAATAAAATGCCTAGAAAAAGAACTCAGCTTTCTCGGCAGTCTGCTACAGCAAAACGGCTGTGACTTTTGTCTATAATACAATCGTTGTTTGCCTATTATGCTTTTGTGCAAGCTATCTCAGAAACGGCTTAACCGATTTTAATGTGGTTTCCACTTATCTATTGCAGCAAGCTTCCGGTAATATTTAGTGTATATTTAATTCCAATCTGTTTTTTATAATATTAGTATGGAAGTATGGATTGGCTCAGAGAATTTTTAACAAGAACTTTGTCCCTTAACTTTCCGTGATTCCCCTTGGTTAAAGCATCAACTCTTTTACCGTTAAAGGAACGCAAAATTGTTGCCATCGGCAAAGAAAAAACTTTGAAATAAATAACAAAGCTTCCAAAATTTTTTGCGACCGTATAATTACCTAACCGTAAGCAACAAGTTCCAAAAATGGAAGACCTCAAACCAAATGGCATAACACGCACCATCAATCATACATATGTCGGGCAAGATGTTTGCGAAAACGACAGAGATGCAACCCTTCAACAATCGAGCAGATGTAATATGAAACTTGCGTTTGTGCAGTTTCTGTTGAAATATTGTTGAAAGCTTAGTATGGACATTACCATTTTTCTTGTTTTTTTTTTAATAGCATTTTTTTAACATGTGATTAAAATTAAATTTGAACGTCAGTTCTCTTTTTATTCTTTACACTAATGCTCAAGAAATAGGCGTTGATTAAACCCAGTCACGATGTTTACAAAAGATTTCATCAAAACGGAATGGAAATATTTCTTACTTTGATCGGGCAAGACGAAAGAATCCGTAATATGATAGTTAGAACCACGTGGTACAAAATCGCTCAGTCCATCACCAACTTTACAAGGCTATTTAGCTACGCCATGGCCATCCTGATTACGGCGATCAAGATCAATATTTTTGTAGGAAAATTTTCCCAATGGCCTCTATATATTTAATCTTTTTGTGCACATGTTAATTAAAGATACAAACATAAAGAACATGCAGACGAACGGCTGGTTACTATCCTCACCTTGTCGAAATCCCTTTAATTCAAACCAAGCGCTTTAAAACATATTTTATAATACGCACTGCTAAGGACTGGAACTCCCTGCCGGCGTCCGTATTTCCGAGCTCGAGCTCATACAACCCAAATCTTTTCAAGGTTCGAGTGAATAGGCATCTTCTGGGCGAGCTCGCTCCATCGTCGGTCATCATCTTTCCTATGCTCGCCAAGAGCAAACACATCTTTAATAATAAAAAAAAATGTATGCGATTTGGATCTATGGCGTGGATATGTTTGAGGCTTGAATTTTTGTATCATTAGTAATAATACAAAAACTTAAGGCAAATATTATTAGTGTTACAATTATTATTTGCTAATAAGGACTACGGAATAAGGACGCTGATAAAGTATTAAATTTAACTATATAGGTAGCTATTTTACTGTACTAACTATGTGCGATGGAATGTGCGACGTCCATTCTGACAAACCGCAGACTACTATAATGTTGCCATACTTTATAGACTTAAAATGAGCTGTATTTGACATGCATTTATAAGTTAGGTTTTAGTAAATAGTTAATATTAAGAAGGTTCTGAAAGCTAATTTGACTACCTAGAAGAAGAAAAAACATATATAAAACATAAATAACATATATAAAAGAAAAAACATATATTTGTTAGAAAAAAATTATGTACCTACTTTTTTTTAATGCACAATGAAATATCAATGTTTTAAGAAAACGTAATAAGAAAACTAAACCTTATCCACTTTTTCTTTAGTCCGAGAGATATTGTAAGAAATAACAGGTGGTCAAACAATGACATTACGATGGTAGATTAAAAATATTTCACTATAGAAAAGTCTAGATATGTGCCTATCGTGAACATAAGTTTGTATTGGGAGAGACATCCAGTACAAATACAGTATCTTATGTTTCTTGTTGTCTACAATATCTACTGTGAACGGACGGTTCTGTGGTTCTATTCCTCAGCGTTTCGTAATTAACCTTCAGTGGAGCTCATATCCGCTGATCTCGTCGGGCACTCCTCAACTGTTATATTAGGGTATTATGCTTGAATGAACCGCCGAATGTTTATCCTGCTACAAAACAAATTCTTCACTAAATAAAAAGGGCAAACGGAACATTTTCTTCTAAAATTTTCTTATATACCTAGTAATTTCCAAACATACCACCAACCAAACCCATATGTGATCCTTCAGTCTTATTATAGCAATTAAAATTATTATACATTACATTTCGTAAAATTATTCGTAACTTTTTGGTACCTACTTAGTGTAGTTTTTTTTCAGTAGTGGTAGGGCACACTGTTCGCAGTCATTTCGGCGGTCCGTCTGGCGGCAATAAGTCTGGCCCTTACAGAAGACCACAACAGCAGGCGTGCTGTTGTTTTTCGGTGAGTAACGGATGCCAGAGCCCATTTCCCTATCCCCTGCTAATCCCTTATCCTTAATCCTACTGTAGTCGGCAGCGCACTTGCAGCAGCTTTGGCGTTGTTTTTGTAATAAGCGACGGTAGCTACCATCAAGTGGACCGTCAGCCTGTCTGCCGTTCTTAACATGAAAGAAAGAAAAATATAGTTTTCCATTCTCGACACCGTTTTAACCACAGAAGTTACTTATTAATTATATCCTTTTAAATTTTTGTTTAGATTAAAACAACATTGGGATATGTAGTTAGAATTTTTTAAAAATGTACTAGGTACCTTATGAGAACAGGCAGGCTGACTTTCCACTTCATGACAAATGGCTTCCAATTCGATAAACACAACACCAAAGAAATTAATTACTCTTAATTGGTTTCACCTATTCATACAAAAACAACAGCACTCGTGCATGGCATGGTCTTCTGTAAGGAGTGGTTATTCGGTTTAATAGTTTATAACTGTAAAACGCAAAAACTGAAAGACATTTTTATTTAATTATTTTTATTTAAAAACTGAAGTTACAATAAAAATTGCAAATATATAACAATATTTTATACATATTAACATTAAAATAGCTTATATTTTTTTATATTACCCAATATCTAGGTAAGGGGAGGTATATTGGTGATGTAGGAAATTTGGTGATATTTTTTAAACAGACTACCATAGAATTCCCTATGCAAGTACGTTCGTGAAACAACGCTAGCGAGTTGTTACAAGTGTGAAGAGGATAGATACATATCACGCGCTCCACTGGGTCGCTGCTGCGTTCCGTGAATAAACTTTTTTGACAATTGCGCATCAGTGGCGCCATTGTTTACTGTATGCTGGTTGCGTTTAAGTATTTTGATAAAATTTAATTATAATAATTGCAGTTTTTGTATAAAAACTTTCTAAAACCCTTTAATAAACTTACGGTATTTAAAATAAAGTTGTAGTGAAGTCGTGGTTCAGTCAAGGTAAGTTTTTATTCCTTAATTTTCAACCGTTGTTTCTTAGTGTTTTGACAACATTTTTCGTTGCCTTTTTTAGAGGTTAACTTCAGGCCTAATTTGATCTTGTATTCAAAATAAACTAAGGAAGTCTCATATAGTATTTGAAAGATATTATTTTGAGGAATTCGTCAGTGCATTTTATTTTGAAATTAATTAACTTTTTTTTTATCACCAAATTACCTGCACATTATTTTTCTATATCACAAAATAACCTATATTGCTTTTACCCGTAGGTTGCCAATGGAAACAAAAAGTAAATACAAAAAATACAATCAGCAGCAACTTCAAAAAGCTGTCAGTTTAGTAAGAAATGAAGGTAAGACTATATATAAAGCTGCTAAGGCAGCAGACGTTCCATGGAGCACTCTGAAGCGTTACCTGGAGAATGAAGAGGATTCTGTAAGAAAAATGGGGAGACCTTTTGCACTGTCTTCTGATTTAGAGTTGAGGCTTTACAATTATATTATAGAAATGCAGGAATTGGGATTTGGACTAACCGTTTACCAGATTAGAAAATATGCTTTTGATCTTGCTGAATTGGCTGGTCGTGAGAATTTCTTGCCATCAGCTAACCGTGTTGCAAGCAAGTGGTGGTGGAATAGCTTTAAGAGTAGGTACAATTTGTGCCTTCGTGTACCAGAAAATCTTTCGGCCTACAGAGCTTCTATGGCTAATGAAGTGATGATCAAAGATTTCTTTTCGAAACTAGATCATCTTCTCACAAAACTAAATATAACAAACAAACCCAATTTAATTTGGAATTGCGATGAGACTGGATTATCATATGTGGTGAAACTATCTAAAGTTGTTACCGGCATTGGTAAAAAGTATGTTTATAAAAGATCCTACGCTGAACGAGGTCAAACTCAAACAATGTTAGCGTGCATTTGTGCAGATGGCACATGGATTCCTCCTATGATAATATTTAAAGGTGTTAGGTGGAACGACACACTTAAAAATGATGCTCTTCCCAACGCATTAATTAAACTATCTCCTAAGGGATGGATCAATTCGGAATTATTTTTGGAATGGTTTAATTTTTTTATAACTGCCATACCGCCTGAACGTCCTGTGATCCTGCTGATGGACTCACATTCTGCACATATTGGAGCAGGTGTTCTTAAAGTTGCGAAAGATAATCAAGTTTATCTATTTACTTTCCCAGCTCACTGTACGCATCTATTGCAGCCACTTGACGTAGGACTATTTAAGCCACTTAAGAGTTACTGGCGCGACAGCATGAATCGGCACATGAGCAATAACCCTAGAGATGCTCCAAATCGTAGCAACTTTCATTCCATAATGAATCCAGCATTCATAAGCGCGTTTACTAAAAAGAACATTGAGAATGCTTTTAAAAAAAAAAGGCATATGCCCTTTAGACAGAAATGCTATTTCAGAAGAAGCACTACGACCTTCAGCTTTAACTGACACTGTTCCTGTTTCTTCAGCTTCAGCTTCAACAAATGCAGCATCTGGAAGTTGTACTTCAGATCTTCAACTCACAGTAGACGACATTTTAAAAACACCCAAAGCTTTAGGACGTCCAGAAAGGCCAAGAAAAAGAGATTCTAGCGCGAAATGCTTAACACCGACAAATGAAAATGTAATACAAGAAACTCTTCAGCCTCAGCCTTCAACTTCGGGTAAATCTGCTCAAAAAGCAAAAAAAAGTAAAAAAGAAGATGATTGGGAGTGCGGATTATGTGAAGTTTTATACTCAACTGACGTTAAAAAAAAGAATGGAGCCAAATGGATCCAGTGCTCATATTGTTTGACGCCATACCATGAGATTTGCGCATCTATCGAAGATACTGACCCCGAGGAACAGTTGTACTATAGATGTGATCGATGTATGGATTAATATTTCTTAATATCTGTTAATATCTATAAATTCCAAAATATCACCATATTTCCTATCTACCATCACCAATCTACCAACCTGTGTCACCAACTTACCTAAGATTACATATAAGTTAATTTGCCATTTAGTATCAAAATTATAAGATTTTTATTAAGTTAAGTATTCTTGATAGTTACCTCAAACAATAAATATTGTAATAAAATGAAAATTACTTTTTTATTTGTTGTTAAATACCTATAAAATCTTCATGTTTCATTTTTATCACCAATATACCTTTCCTTACCCTATAAAGAAACAAATTGTTTACTAACATCTGTGATCGTAAAACACCATGTGTACCATTTAGCTTAGCCCGGCCACTCTCCTTTTGGCTTCTGAGCATATATATATACCTGAAGTAGGTTTTATATGTATATACAAATAAATAGATAAAGCACTTTAGGTGGTACGGCCAGTCTGACACATTCAGTGGGCAAACATTGGATTTACGAAACATTTACCAGATTTCATTTTCATCCAGAATAAAAATACGCAGTTTTTCTAACTAAAACGTATTTATCTATTTTACGTTCCACATTTATTAGATTCATTTCGACCATGAAAAGATTTTGACAATATTCTTACTGAAACTTCCATTAATACTAAAACTTTTAACTAGTTAGGGAAAGAAGATCAGATCGAACGTGACAGATATTTATTCACAAGTAGTGGCGCTCGGTTCGCGACGATTTACAAACCAAAAAAATTTTTTCAATATTATTACAAAAATTAATGACTATTAGTGCCAAAAATTCAATGGGCTGTATGGGCTATATGGTCCACCACGCTGGCCAGTGCGGGTTGGGGCCTTAGAATTTCTTATTAGGCTCGTGCAGGTTTCCTCACGATGTTTTCCTTCACCGTTTGAGAGCACTCAGTAAAATGCACTTAAGTTTTTAGAAAAAACCCATTAGTATATGGCATCAGCGGAGATCGAACTCGGAGCTCTCACATGATAGGCCACGTCTTTCCCACTGCGCCACCGACGCTCACTCAAAATTCAAGTCGCACAATCATAGTCTCTCGGTCCTAATAGATTTAAAACCATATATTTTTTTTTTTTTTTTTTTTTTTTTTTTTTTTTTTCAATAAAAGCTGACGGTTAGGTGATTGTTTGTTTTTCTATTTTAGTGCATCCTGTGTCTGAATAACGTGTCCTGGCACTAGGATGGGTGTACCAGTGGTTGACCACTCGGATGTTCAATTGAATAAATTAAGAAATAGAAGACATTTTTAAACAATCCAATTGTTTTGTCAGGTTGCCTAGACTTTTACCAATCTTCTAAGCAAAATTGTAGCGGAAGTGAACGAAAAATATCGCTGTCTTACTCTTTTTGTCAGACCAATGTCTCGTTCACTTCCGACCGCCATCACAGAAGTGCACATCGGCATGGTAAGTTAATCGCCTATTATTTCCTGGTTATTGTCATCAAGTTGTGTTATATTGAAAATTTTGTGTTTATTTAAGTGATATGAGTTCTTATTTTCAAAAAATAATGATATTAGAATGTAGGTTTTCTCGGCCGGTATCCATATGAGTTGTAGGTTTTCCGGGATGATGGCCCAGGTCTGTTGTTACAGGGTAGAAACATCAAAGCCATCTATAAGCCCACAAGCCAAATTAGAAACCTGCTCGATTCAGTCAAAGACCCAAGGGATCCATTATCCTCGACATGGGTATATAAAATACCTTGTGAATGTGGCGCAATATATATCGGCACCACAAAACGCAGCATTAAAACCCGAATTAAAGAACACAAGGGTAACTGTCGCAGAGGAAAGACTGAAAAATCGGCCATAGCTGAACACGCCTTTTCTGAAGGCAACCATAAAATTATTTTCAAAAACACAGTGTTCCTGTCATCCGGGGTACACTATCATTCACACCTTAATCGGGAAGCCATTGAAATTTTCAAGCATCCAAACAATTTCAACAGGAAGGAGGAAAATCTAAGGCTACACAACATTTGGTATCCGGCACTACGCAAGAATAATCATGAAAGAAAGAGAGGGCACTAATTCAACCACAGGGTGGGGATATAAATACAGAAACATTCCAGTCGACGAATCAGTCTCGCTCGAGAAGTCAAAAAGTGCAGAAGTGAAGTGCAGTGCAGTGTGTCACAGTTTGGTGCATTACGGTGCAGTGATGTGATGTACTTCTTCTTCTAATACGGACTACACCACTGAGGATGTCAACCGCAGTTGTTGACGAAACGTTTGGAAGAATTTCCAACAGACCTGGGCCATCATCCCGGAAACCTACAACTCATAATTATATTATCAAGTATTTTTAAAGATGGTTAACTACTGGAACACGCCTTGTACTGGGTTCCTACTGTTGACCAAATGGTTTGTAGCTGCTTGTGTACGGTGTTTTCTTTTTTTTTTTCACAGTGATGATTCTGATTGACAATTTAGAACTTTATGCTTACCTATTATTAAAATCGTTTGCAGTGTGCCAGTAATTGACTACTGGTTTGCTATTAGTACATAGTAGCAAAATAAAGTGTTCCTATATGGATGACCAGATTACAGTTTAACTTTGTTTCTCGTTGTTTTAGATCGAAGATGCCTCCCGAAAAGACATTTTTTAAATATACAGAGGAAGATCTAATGAAGTGTCTCGACGAAATTAGGAAAGGCGCAAAAATAAGGCCAATGTTGAAAATATCCTATCCCTCACTCGACTGTTATAAACAAAATGAAAATGAGACATCCTGTACAGCATAAAATGGGACCACCAACAATCTTTATCCCAAAAGAAGAGTTGTTATTGACTAGGTGGATTAACGCTAACGCTAAAAACGGAATCCCGTTAACAAAGGAACGTTTATTGGAAACAGTTAGCCAAATAATACACGAAGACGGCCGGAAAAATCCTTTTTGCAGTGGGATTCCTGGTGTTACGATATTAGTCTGTGGTCTCACTAGTCTGTACCTAAGTTAATGTAATGTCTCGTCTGTCTTTCTACTATATAACAAAATATCATTAACGCCCTCAAGAAGTCGTATTATTTTACAACAACCAAATTTACATGGTGTCAGAAGAAAACAGCAAATAAAGAAATCGTCAGAAAAGTCAAGTCAGCAAAATGAAAAAGTCATTAGTCGGAACGCCCTTACAACCCATGTCGATGGAGGGTAATATGGCGTCAAATTGGAAGCGTTGGTATCAATCTCTTATTTTATTTTTATCAGCAACTGGAATGGAAGAAGAGTCTGAGAAAAGAAAAATGTCTATTTTATTGCATTACATTGGGCAAAAAGGCGTAGAAGTCTTTAACACATTTAACTTAGATTTGGAAAAAATTAAATTTAGTGAGTTAGTTGTAAAATTTGAATCGCATTTTGTGCCAAAAGCAAACATAACATACGAATCACACACAGATTTTTTACTTATAAACAACGCGAAAATGAAACAATGGACCAGTTCGTCACGGAATTGCGAAATTTAAGTAACAATTGTGAATTTGGAAACTTAAAAGAAAGGCTAATTAAAGACATTTTCATCTGCAATATGCATGAAAAATTTCAATTTGTTCGAGAAAGATTGCTGATCGAAGAAAATTTACAGTTAGAAAGTGCAATAAACATAGCTAAAACTTTAGTCACAAGTCAAAAAAATGACAGAAAATGGTTAAAAGTCAAGAAAATGGTTTAACAGTTTTCTGAGAAGACATCCAGAAGATATAACACAGCGACATGCTGAGTCTATAAACTCAGCGCGAAGCCGGGTAACGGCAGAAAGCCTGAGAAAATGGCACTCTGATTTAAGAGAATTCTTAATAACTGAACATGTCGAAGATATACTTGACGATCCTGATAGAATTATAAATGCTGATGAATCTGGTTTCAATATTTGTCCTGCGTCAGGTTTGGTGCTGGGTCTTAAAGGAATGGCAAATTTATACGAAATTCAAGGTAAGGAAAAGGAAAGCATCACTGTCTTGGGAACTTTTACAGCATCCGGAAAGCAGTACTTGTAGAACTGAAAGGTAATATGAAGAAGTTCAAAATTCATTGCTATGTAAAAAAGTACAGTCTGAGTGCTTCGAAGAATCGAAAAAGAATTTGCAAGATAGTGAAGCAATAGTTCAAATAGATTTTGCCGAAAATTATGCTCTAGTGAGCCAGGACGAAATTCAAAGCGCTCATTGGTGCCATGATCTAATATCAATTTTCACTTGCTGCATCTGGCTGTCGAATCAGGAAATAAAGCCAATAGTCATTGTGAGCAATGGTATGTACATCTCACACTAAATACGCAGTGTGGACCTTCCTAAGCAAGATATCGAGAATTTATGAAGACTTCTTAGTAATTTGAAAGAGTATGCTGATTCTCTGGCTTCGACAGCGAGTGAAAGGATCGAGTCGACAAGGGCTCACAAGGTCGTATACCCGGATAGAGTCGTTGAGGCGACAGCGTGCCTGAATAAGGCAAAATTCCACCTCAGCGGCTCTGAAAACCTGAACAACATTAAAGCCGGTGAGGCCTATGCCAGCATTGGACGTCCTACGGGTGAGATGATGATAAGTTATGTATAAGAGCGCTTGTAAAAGTCGACAGTACTTAGAATTACACAGAGTGCATGACCAGGGGTTCGTCGCTACCCGGAAAAAAATACCACAGAGGTGATAAAATTAGGTATAACTTTTTTTTACCCACTTGCCGCTTTAGGTTCCTTTCAGCAAAGAAACTAGAAATGCGCTCCCCGCGCGGTAATCATTTGTTACCACACACTTGGCCACAGCTGAACGTGTGAGGTGAAGTATGAATGAAAAATACCCAGTAGCGACTGTTTATAACTATTTTTTATAAACTTTATACGATAAATTTGCACCTTTTCGTGTGATTTTCGAATACTTAAATGCCAACATAAAAAAGCATTATTCCTTTGGACAAAATGGCACCATTGACGAAAAACTGGAGAAGTTTCGTGGCTGTTGCCCATTTAGGCAATACATTCCTAGCAAACCTGGAAAATGTGGTATGAAAATTTTTGTTATGACTGATGTGTAGAACTTCTACACAGGAAACATGGAGGTTTAGAGTAATGAAACAACTGATGTTGTGAAACGGATGGTGGAACCAATAAAAAATAATCACAAGAATGTGGTATGAGATTTTAAATATTTACAATCATCCGAGATCGAGATATACCAAACTCTATATTTGGACACCTTGGTCACGTATGTACCAAAGAAAAAGAAAGTCGTATTGCTCGATTCTACTATGCATCATGATGGTAAAAAAGTTTTTGGAGAACAGAAGAAACCGGAAAATATTTCTTGGTTATAACAGAAATTAAATCTTGACTATAACCGAAAATTAATTAATTTGGTGTCGATGTCGTAGACGAGATGTATGGAACTTACTCAGTATCACGTGGAACGTCGGGAGTATCAATACCTACGTTATTGTCAAAGCTAATAAGTAACACTCGGGAGCTTCAATTGGCCCAGGAAGGGAAGTGTTGAAAAAGTTGGCCAAAGAAGAAAGAAAGAATTGGTGGAAAGAATATGCCTCTTACACAGCGCAGATTGCAAGTTATACAGCGCCACTAGATGGCGCTAGTGGTTCATTATGTGAAGTGACAATTTAGATACAAATTGTAAGTAGCTGTCGTTTTACATAACTTCAACCCGATATCATAGGGTTGTTTGTTTTGAACATAATATATATTTGTATCACATGATGAAATAAAATGAAGTCCGTCACCCGATCTAAAATCACTGAATGTTTTTCGTGACAGTCCCATGAGATGGTTATGGCAACCCTTTTACTTTTATGTAGTCTATTATACTTTGGAGCGCTCCGTTGCCCACTCCGTTTTTTGTTCGCCTCGTATTGATAGCTAAATATAGTTTAATGAAATATAACAATGTCACCTCTAAACAATGCATTTACTGAATAAAGAAGATTACTGAAGATTTGGTTGTTTTCTAGTCACCGCCGGCACAGCATTGTTAGGTTTTAGTATCAATTAATGTGTGTGTACTGCAATGTGGTATAAAACCTTATTGCAAATGATTTACTTTTTTCAAAGTAATTTTTAATTGTTCGATGTTCGAAAAAGTAGAGAGATGAGGAGAACGTTTTGAGATTTGGGAGGATAAAGATGTAATAGTTATTTTTGAAATATATTTAATGTAAATACTTATAATGGCAAATAACAATTAATATATGGTGGTGTAAATAATATTATCCATCTCATTTTAATTAACGAAGATTATTCGGGTACGTCTCAGGGGGCTAGATCTGGCCCCTGGTGCCGAATAGGCAGCGCAAAATGGTGGAGGCGCCGGGTATTCAATGGAGATAAATTTGAGAAAAAGTATTTAAGAAATTGTCTGTTAAAAAAAAAATCTACCCAACATGAATCATTTTTATGGCATAATCGGTCAGGATGACATAAAGACGTTTATCGCCGAATTTAAAGATGTCGCCGATTGTCATAATTGGACAGACGGCATACAAAAGATCAAATTCAAAGAATTATTACGCGGACCTGCTGCAGCGTTTTACAAAAGTGTACGTCGTGTCGTGAAAGAGAAATCAAAAAGATATTGGAAGCATATACAAAAGAATTTGCATCGACCATAGATTATGGAAGAATATTTTACAATACAACACAAGGATTGCGAGATCCTTTATCATATTTATATGACATGCAATCCCTAGCTAATAAAGCAGGCATCGTAAACGAGAAAATAATCTTAATCAATATAGTGAAGGGACTCAATCCAGAATTGAAGTCGCTATTTAGTGGTGTAGCTTATAAATCAATAATGGAATTGCGAGAAGCCATAACATTTTATCTTCAATGCAATACAAGCTCGAACATGATCCCTGCTCCCTGCATATCATATATGTGACGGTGAAGGCAAAAAGGAGGAAGGTGAGAATCACAGCTGCCTCTATGAAATCCAACCGTACGGGACACGCCGGAAACAGCAAGAATTTCCAGGTGTATCAAATCGCACAATCAGGCATGATGTGTGGCCTCTCAACCACGCTGCAGAACCACCGAGGGCGCCAGTTCGTAATCCTAAATACTGGCTGCGAACTCAAGAAAGAGGAATGGACTCACCGGCGCGCCGGCGTGACTCGCCACCGCCCCACTAACACGACACGCGCACGAGAAGAGGACCAGGACAACCGCTTCATGCCTATGGCGACGTCAGAAGTCACCCAAACGGACGAGGAGCCTCTCGCCAATAATGAACTCGTCCGAGCAGAGGGGCTTATTTGCAAACGATTGTAGTAAATTGCAAACAGATGGTATGTGTTTTTCTTTGTTATATGTAAATAATATAGGATATGAAACTATATGGGACTCAAGGGCAGCGACAAGTTGTATTAGTGAAAAAGCTTGTTCAAAAGATGACGTTGAAGCCAAAGTCTGTAGAGGGCGTATCGTATGTAATAAGGAAACCGATTAGGTTGCATCGGGAGAGTGTATTTAAGGGCCAAAATTCAAAATATAATGTATAAAATACATGTATATGTTATAAGGGGATTAAGTGTGGAAGTACACACATAATTGTACAGCTGACATATTTTTCTTTTAAATTACATGACTGGCTGACTTGTTTGTTCACTAATCACAAATCAATTGACAGATTTTCTAAAACAGTTTTGGAACTTTACAGACACTCTCTTCAGGATGTCACCCTTTTCAAGGCTCCTTTATATTTCTTGGTAGGTCTGATGACTGAACCAGGTTTAAAGGAAACTGGTATACTGGCGGACATGTTATTTTTATAAAACTTTAACGCTGAACATAACATCAAAAATAACAATGTTTTTTAAACAGCTGCATACCGTTTAACGACTCACCTCTCGGTATACAGGATTACTCGTAAAGTGTTTCATATTAATTTGTATATTGTCAAATAAATTTTTGGATCCCTTCGTATGGCTATACAAAAACTACACATTTAAACTTTATTGCTTCGTCGTAGAGACTAAAATTAAACAGCACCTATCTGTAGTATCGGCAACGCCAGTTGGAATGCATTCTGTATGTAAGTTGAACTATTGCCCGCCTGGAAGTAAAAACAAAGATTATAAGGAAAATTGAAATATCGAGCAACAAATTTTTGGGTTGGCCAGTCTTCTTTTAAATAAAAAATTTGGTACCGTTAGGCCGAAATCACTGTAGAGTGCAAAGGAAAGAGCACTATTTCACATGAGAGCGATATTGTCGGACAGATCTTAAGATATTATAATAGTCGAGATAGAGCTTTCTCTATATTTATTTATTAGTAAATATGTGATTTTTACTTAACAAGGTAGGTTATATTAACATTTAAATTATTTCTTTAATGAAATTAAACATCACAGTTTTGATGTCACGAGATATCGTACGACCATCTCTCGATATTTTATCTCTTGTGCATCTAACATAGGCAAGCTTAGACGACGCGACGGACAAACAATGGGGAGCGGCTTGCTTTGCTGGCACAACAGTTCTGGTCAAATTATTATCACAATTTCAGTTAGTCATGTATTGGTCATGTAGATCTACAATCGTTTCCATATCTTTTATAAAATATATATAGACTAATAAGACTGATAATATAATCAGTCTTATATATATTATTATTATTATTATTATAAATTATAGTCAGTCTCCACGGTGTCCAGTGAAAAAAAAATATACAAATATTATTATTTTGTCGAGTTACAAAATTCAATCCTTTTATTTTTAACTAACAACCCCTGCCTTTGGCTTCGCAGGGAGCATTTTTTTTCCTGGAAATTATATACACAAACCTTTCTCGTTTATCGGTCTTTGCATTAGTGAAAACCCTACCCGCGCGCGATTGATTCCCTTCGCAAAAGTCGTGTGTCCTGAATATAATTTCTTTGAGCTTATCTATACGTTGATTGGTTTCTAAAATAACCCTATTTCTTTTAAATTAAACAGTGGGTTAAATCCTGGAGAAGAGCTGATGTTCCAATGGGAAATGTTCTTCAGTGTGAAAGAAACAGTGAGCAAGTTCATTTAAAAACGTCATAACTTAATATGCAGGAAGTGAAGTTACCTCTAAAAATATGTTGGTGATGTATGTGTTGATCTGTTGTTTGTCTTCAGTTGAGATTGAGTTCAATTTCTCAGTGAATAGGGTGGCAATTTCACTAATATGTTTCGTTAGAACTACCGTCATCCTGAAAAGAACATTGCAATGTCAATAAGAGTATATTTTTAATAGTAGACACTTAACGAGCTATCCAAATATAAAGCGGGAGAAGCCGCGGGTCCGTGGGTCTTCGTAAATACTGTGTAACCTTATATGAAATATATTTTAAACTGTAATGACTCTTTTTGTTGTCTCCTTAAACATAAGTTTTAACCGCCATTTTAGAGTCGTTGCTGCATTGGCTATAATACAATACGGACTGCGGCAGAAATAAACATACATATATGAGTAAAATGAGTACCGAAATTTTATGAGTAAAAAAACGGGACAAGTGCGAGTTTGACAATATTGAGTGATTTACCATGTTATTTTAATATCATGGACTTCTTATAGGTTCTTAAAATTTTAGGTTCAGTAGTTTCGGAGATAGAGGGGGGGGGGGGGGGGTCGGACAGACGGACACACGAGTGATCTTATAAGGGTTCCGTTCTTTTATTCGGACGTACGGAACCCTAATTAATACAAGCGTTAACTAGAAACTAGTTGGTTGGAACACGTGACATCTGAGTATGCAGAGTGTAACTAAATAATATAAAGTAATTAGTAAGTATATAAGTAATATAAAGTAATATATAAATGTATAAGTAATAAGTCAGTTATCTATTGACACAAAGGAAAATTTTATACATTTAATTTTTCAACGCGCACAAGTCGCGAGCACGAAATACATACATAAAATTGATGTCCGAAGCAGTTTGAAAAGTATACTGACTGTGTTAGGGCATCTGTCTCGTCGGCTGTGGACCTCCTGGTCTTCACTAGCAGCATTTCGGCTCCCTTGTGGTACACTTCGACAGCTAAGGCCGTCGCTTGAGCCAGCGAGCTGACTCCTCGCTTGTACACTGCACGCGGGCACTCGCAATCACCTCCCGAACACCATTCAATCATCTCCGTATATTGTCTGAAGAAAACAAAGAAAAACAAACAGGTAAAAACATAAGGCGTTACGTTACACATTTATGCAGGTCCGTTTCTACCGGCCGCGAAAGGCGCTGAAAGACTGAGAGGGCAAGGATATTTTTGTACAAGCAATATTAGTTTATATTCCTCCATTTTCTTTATTTGTGCTACTAAATTTAAATCAATCTTACGTAGTTTAATAAATATTAACACATATTAGTAACTATTAAACTAAATGCAACAATTTCTATTTAGGGCTTGTTTCACAATGTGCTAATAAAGTCCCGAATAGTAATTCGACGAATAAAATACTTGTCAGATAAATCCTTCCATTAACTTGCATTGCGTTTCACAATCATCCAACTCATAACTAAATCTGCTGATTTGGTAGTCGACAGGTGCGAGTTGGCAACGTCTTATTCTTTCGTTCCGTTTCGAGCGTTGATTATTATGAAATTATTATGCCATAATTTTTTTACAAATTAAATAACTATATTTTTTCTGATAAAATAATTATTAATGTTACCGGTTTCATCGTTTCAATCCTATATAAAGAATATTTTTGCTACATGAACACTAAAAGAATACTTTGGTGCTAAGCATATTTTGCAGGTAACGAAACGTTTCTTCTATATTCTGTGTTATTGACGTCCTTCATGTTTTGTTAATGTTATTGTGATTTGAAATTTCAAAGGTTATGAAATATTGAAGACGTTATTATAAAACGTAGTGTATATTATATAATGAATGGAATTATATAAAATATAAAAACAGTGATTATATACCAAAATATTATAAAAAGAAATTTCTCAGAAATGTGAAAACGTGAAAGGAGACAAAAAAAAAATATCGTTTTCATCTTCCATCGCCTCGTAAATATCCATTTAAATTGCAAACTTAATGAATAATAGCAAAATGTAAAAATAATATGTCAACTGTCAGTGCTATTTGTCGGTTAAGTATGACAGTGGCCACATGATCTAACCTATAACTTATTCAGTAGTTTAATAGCTGGATAGCGCTAGTCAACGACTGTGAAACGCACACAAAGCATTTACTGGACAGTTAATCGACAAATAGCCTAATTGTAACTTTATTCGGACATTGTGAAACAAGCCCTTAATATAAGAAATAATCAGTAAAATAAAACTTAAGTACCTATTCACAATTTTTTTTTTTACGTAAAACAGGCTGACGGTCAAATTGTAAGTACGCTGCCAACCTTGATAGGATAAAGAGGGATCAGGGATAAGGGGCATCCATTAATCACTCACTGAAACACAAGAGCACATGTGCTGTTATCGCACGGTGCACTTTTGTTAGTAGTTTGTCATTGTCGCCAGCTGAGCGAAACGAACGAAGCCACAACGAAATAAGGCACCCCAAAAGCACCTCATTATTCAATTTTATGAGGATAATAAATTCAGTAATTTAATAGATGTTTTGATGAGTGACAACAAAAAATCGATTTATACATTTCACACCATCTATTACACTGTGCGGTAATCAAGTAGTCAAGAGGCGCCACTTTAATATTGACAAGACATTTTGTTGCAACAAATAAAGTCAAAACTACAGTCGGATTTTTAATTCGATGGACCAAAATGACAGCTAGAATCGACCTTTTTTTTAAATGCAAACGTGAAGCGTAGTGTTGTAGTATGACTCATTTATAAGCGAGCTCGATCATTTATAAGTCGATGGTCGAGTTGTATCAATCACGTTATAATTATAAAATACTAGCGACCCGCCCCCGGCTTCGCCAATTTTTATATATATGAACATTCCCCGTTTATCCCTCTTTCCATTAGTGAAAACCGAATTAAAATCGGTCTACCCGTTCCACGCGTGATGCCGTGACCAAGGGAAATAGGGATTCATTTTTATATATAGAGAAGAGAACAAAATGATACTACTCGACCACCTTATTGATGACTTGACAGAAAGTTTTATAATAAGTGTAACATACTCGGATTCTGAAACTGATTATTCATAAATAGATAGTAATTAAAAAAGTATTTATTTTTTCCATTTACTCTTTCGACAGCGTATTTGCCTATTTTCAAAAAGTGTTTAATCTTAATTGTTGATCAATTTTAAGCTATGTTTTTTTTTTTGTTTTAATGTTGTCATTTGGTTATCATTTATGCAAAACAAAAAAATATAGCTTGATCAATAACTAAGTTTAAACATTAAACTTTCTATTGAAAAACAGGCAATTAAAAGTATCTTTAAGTATCCATTTCCGTCACTACAATTATAAATCCACGCTACTTATGCTACTGATCTGGCCAAATTCAAACTAACAAACTTTTATGATAAAAAAGTTTGAATCATGATGTTTACCTTATACTCGATCACTTAAGATACAACACTATTTATACATTACAATAAAATGGCAACCCACCAAATGTCATTAAAAATTAGACTATAATGTGGGGCAATCTGAATGTAACCATTCAGATTGTATTATTTAGTAATAGTTTATCACATTGAACGCATTTGGCCAACATATTTGCTTGCACACTCATGTGCAAGCTAAAAATAATATAATGGCAAAGTACTTTCTGATTGTCTGAATCAGTATGTATAATCAGTGCGTCCTGCCAATAATGACGTATGGTGCTGAAACATTACCTCTCACGGCAGGATTGGCTCACAAGTCAAAGTCACTCAGCGAGCTAAAATTCGTCGAAGAACTAAAGTTCTTGACATAGCCATAGCAAGCTGAAATTGCAATGGGCACGTCACATGTGTCTCAGAGCGGATAACCTATGGGATAGACGAGTTCTCGAATGGAGGCCATGAAATTGAAGATGCAGCGTGGGACACCCTACAACCAGGTGGACAGACAACCTAAAAGGCATCGCAGGAAGCAGCAGGATGCGAAGGGCAGAGGACCGTGCGTGGTGGCGAGCTTTGGGAGAGGCCTATATCCAACAGTGGACAGACACAGGCTAGTGATGATGATAATACAATGAAATTGGAATTATATTAAAAGCCCTCTTACTTGATTAATGGCTGGAATTGAACCTTGATCCCCAAATCTCTAGTCGCCGATTGCAATCTCTCCTGCAACGCATCAGACTTGGACAGCTGGCTGTCAACCGACTCCTCAGGCTCATCATCTTCTTCAGGCATTTCACATAACTCTGTAAATTAATGGTAATAATAAATCTTTATTTGCCCAAACACAATGTCTACAGGATCTTAATATATGAATACAGAGGTTACAGTACAAAGTATGTACTACCCGACAAAGGCATAATATTATTATTTCATTGTTTTAATATGTTATAATTTTTCTTATATGTATTTCTAATACCTAAGATCTTTCGATATAATAAATAAATGAATTAATGTGTTTATATATATATTCAAAAAACTACGTCATATAGCTGTTTATCCCTTTCTCAAAACAATATACTATGCTCTTGGCCAATCCATTCTATCCTACTGCATAACTTCGTGGGGAGGAGCACGCAAAACCCACCTTATAAAATTGGAAAGGGCACAAAGAGCTCTAATTAAAGTACTGACCTTTAAATCCTTTAGATACCCTACCACTAAACTATACTCTGAGTGTGACGTTTTAACCATTAAACAACTTTTCATTAAAGATACCATATTATCGCAACATATAAAACTTCCCTATGACAATAACGTAACATTGAAAAGCCGTAAAGATAGGGTCTGCCCAGTTATTATGTTTAACACATCTTATATTAATAAATTTCAATGTTATATAGGCCCTATGCTTTATACCTAAATAAAATTCTAGGAATATACCCATGTAACAAACTTGATGTAAAAAATATAATTCTTGATTGGCTGAAAAATAAAACATACGAAGAAACCGAAAACCTATTGACGACAACAATATAAGATTTAATCAGATGTTTTACATGTTCACAGTTGCTTGCACCTACCATCTATAATACTATATGCCCTTGCTTTAATTTGTTAATTGTGTATCTGCTATTGATTTCCTGGTACATTTGGTATTTTATTTCGACACTAGTTTGATTCTAATTGCAGGCAGTTTTAATTTTAATTTTAATTAATGTTAAATAGTTTATAAGATTTTGTTTAATCATATTTTCTTTTAAAAGATAATTTTAGTAAGTTTATGTTTTTTGTTTTCTATTTAAGCTAACAAACAATAATATAAAGCGTAATGTGTACTATAATGAATTAAAAATGTAAATAAAAATAATAGGAAAATATTTAAAAAACTAATCTTAAGTTCGAACATATAGTAGTCTAACCATGAGGAATGAACAACTGTGTGAAAATTGTAACGTGCGGGTGGATCTAAAACTTTGAACACTAACAGTGTTATTACAAAAAAAAAATACTAAACTATGTCTCAACACGTGTTTTGTCAAACAGCGTCTAATGACATTTGTATACAATTTCACAGTTTAAACCCTGCCTCAAATAATGTTTAACCTTCGCTATTACAAAATAGTGTTTGTCCTTTGACTTACCAAAACATCGCTAGGCAGCCTATAGGCAACCAAATGTTGCTATTTTAAAATTATAAAATAGCAAATAGTAACAATAAAATAGCAACATTACAAAACGTTCGTTCAACTTCATTTGGTTCAATCCGAAACGTTCCTTTCTATGCAAATTTGTTATGTGCTAATAGAATATCCTACGCAGATAAATATTTTAAAATTATCTATATATAAATAAAACAGTACCGTGTGTGATTATAAATTAATTATTGCTCTAAATACGTATGTTTTGGAACCAAAATTTACGTATATAATGAGTACATTGTACACATAGAACAGTGATGTGTTTATCAAGACTTGTCAATCGTCATTACTCATTGTCAAAGGAGTATAATATAAATAAAAATTATTTCAAGTAATATGGAAAAAAATGGACAATTGCAATATTAAAATAAAAATTCGTGAACGTGAAGAAAATTGGGTTCAAGAATAAAAGGTAAAACATCCCGATATTTCATCATAATCATAACCACACCACTAAATACAACTTGCGAAAATTAGAGACAAAGCAGTTTAGACTAACTTTGAGGCTTCGACAAGTATTGACATGTATTTAAATATGAAAAGTATTATTTAAACCGTGCCTAACTCTAACTGCTTAAACACGCTTTTGTAATAAAATTTTTTTTAGACACATGTTCAATGTCTGTTTATCTTTTTTGTAATAACACTCTAAAATTTTAAATTACCTACTAAATTTTTGTTTGTTTTATTGAAGTGTGATTAATGAATAAGTGAATATTCAAATATTAAATAAATATGCCATCGGAAGTGGCTTACATTTAAAATACAGGCTCGGCCTAGTTTAGATGTAAGGATAATTTTTGTAAAAATAAGATTTATAATTGGTGATCTTAGACTTAGTATTACGCACTGTAATTTGCTGGAACAAATAAATATTTATTATTATTATTATTATTATTATTATAAAATTCTTTATAGACATAATGCAACAGTCTACTTTTATGAGCACATAAGACCACTATTTGAACATCTTCGTTAAAGGCGAGTTAAGTCTGAAGTTAACTCCGTTATAACGGTTTTAGCGTCTATTGGAGCATATAGTAGTGGTAGGGCAACACTGGGTTTCGCAGTAATTGCCAGATTGTGTGGTTTTTTTTTGCAAAGAAATTTCTTGAGCTTCTTCTCAAGAAATATAAGTTCTCTTGGCAAAAAAACCACACACAACATAGACTAAATTAACAGAGATCTCCGGCTATAGAGGTCTATATAACAGATGGGGCTATATAAAATATTTCATAAATTTTGAGTTTTTTTTTTTCATGTTAAATCGACAGACAGGCTACCGTCGCCTATAACACAGTACGATTAAGGATAAGGGATTCCATCCCTTACTCACTCACCAAAACACAAATGGCAGGGCATTACTTTCCAGATCCAGATCAAAGCCAAATTTGAAAAGTTCATCTTCAAAGTTGACCCTGCCGGTAATTGAGCCCGGGAACCCTAGAACAGAGCGTCAAGCCAAGTACCCTAACCACTCGTCCAACAGGCTCCTCGTTATAAGAGAATTTAGCACGTCTTCGACAAGTATCAACAAGGTGTTTGACACGTTGACAAATAAACGGATCAAAACAGCTTCGTAACAGTTTTGTGGTTAGCATTTCACATTGCACAAAATTTGTGAGAAAACTATATTAATGATTTCTGAAACTCGGTCATTGAAACAGTGAAGAAATTTACCAGAAACTTGCTGTAGTGTTTCTTTGATCTCCTGTTTCTTCCTGGGATCAGCTGTCCTTATCCGTTCCTCGATCCTCATACTGACTTGACGGGACAGCATCTCCAATGCTTCCAAATGTACCAGGCCTGGAATTTAAGAATGACTCTTTCAAAAAGCACACCCATTGTGTTTCAATTCTCACAAATAAATAAGGATAGCGTTATTGAAGATAAAATTAACCAATAAAAATAATGGTAGCCTTAAGACTATTAACTCATTCACATAAAATGTAAATTTATGTGAATGAGGGAAAGTTGGATTGACAGTTAACAAATAATTGAATAACAAACATTCGACACAACAAACTGTGCGAATTTTAATATTTATAAAGTTATATGCATATATGGATTATATTGATGGGAAATTTTACAATTGTACCTTGCAATATTCACTAAAAGTGACCATTATGATTATTAAAATCGTCGCACATACCTTCGAAATCATCGAACAAATTTTCGTAATGAACTTCCTTAGCTTCCCTCCTCTCTTCCCTAATCCTATCCTCCTCATCGGATCTGGCTTTCGCTTCCCTCAACACTTGAGATAGCACAGGTTTATCGCCTGGATCTAACCCGAGCATGGCTCTCTTCTTCGCAAGACCTGGGTCGCCGTCTTGCAGCACTTCCATTGTTTTCTTTCCGATCGTCTCCAGAGTGTCGAGCCCACCGGCTATGACTTTAGTTCCTGAAATTCCGAATTCACATCTTTTTGAAACTTCTGAGGTGTTTCCGTCCGGCTAAAATATGGACTTCCTTAAGCATGTTGTAAATAACTTTTTGCAGTCAGGGCTCCTGTAACTTATATACTTGGTGTATATACTTAGGCGACAGTAGCTACCAACAAGAGCACAAGTGACATGATTGCAGAACTTTACGTTACCATCACATCAAGTGTAATGCTGCTCACAAAAATAGTAAAGCAACAGTAACTGCCTTTTGCAATCCATTTGGGCAGCAGACACAGTGAAATAACAGCATGTGTGCTGTTGTGTTTCAGTGAGCCGGAGCCCATTACCCTATCTCTTCTCTTATGCCTTAAACCCATCCTACTATGCTTCTCACTCACAGCAACTGTGGCGTTGCTCATGTTATAGGCGACGGTAGCCACCTACCATCAAATGGACCATCAGCCTGTCTGTCGATCTTAACTTAAGAAAAAAAAAACTCCGCCCATCTAACACATTATTCGCGCAGGTTTCGTGTTGTATCATCTCCCAAGAATTAAATTATCTCCACTATCATAGAAATGTTTTAATTTGTTACCTGTGGTTTCTACAAATTTAGTTACACCTGACAGAATACTGCCAAATGGAAAAGACACATCATTTGAGTCTCCAAGATCTCCAGTTGCTTGCTCTTTATAAATAGGACCTTTAACGTCATTATTTATTGTCAATTCCTTGTTTTCAGTTTCTTTCGTTCTTTGTTTCGCTAATTCTTCTGGATCTGGAGCTCCTATGCCAGATTCCAAGACTGTCGTTATTCCCTGGAATGAGAACAGAAACATATTACTTGTACCCATTTCTAATCTGCCATCACAATAATTATAGCATGATAGTGAATGTCATATGAGCTGCCATTCATTTTGAACTAGCTGGTACCCGCAACTTCCTTCGCGCCCTTATTAAAAATTACAATTCCAGGCAAACTATATGAGCAATAATATATTCAATCTTTATTGCTGTTATATTTTCCAGGCGTTGGATTTTTCCTTCATGAACAGGGTTACTTTCACATATTTATAATAGTGGTATGGACAAACTTCAAAAATTTTGAATTTACAGTTTCATAAATTGTGAAATAAAGTCATTTTTGAAGTGTACAATATTGATTTCTTAGGCTGGTTTATCATATCTCACTTTTAGATAGATAAAGAACTATAGTTATAAGTTAGTTTTTCCAAATGGATAGGTTGGTGGTATTCTTGACGCTGTCTACTTTTACAAGGAAATCCAAGATTTATATGAAAGCGACTCTTGCTCTGCAAAGTGCGTTTTCATTGGAAGACCACCTTTCGTCCCACTTATCACACTTTCTCATTGAAAATACATTAACATTATATGAAAACACCATCATATACTTCATACAAAAAATATGTCTTAGCTTCATTGTTTCAAATTCATATTGATTGATACCCTTTTAATATTTTTTACTTTATTGTTAATTATTTGATAAATATGCATTATTGTGTTAATTTTTCTTTGTAAATATTAATTTGTGGATAACAGTGCTGACTGTACAATTACTACCATATAGGTTTTACACATAATACTGTTAAATATGAAATGTATAAAGTGATACCATAATAAAAGAACAAGTACCTGTGAAACTTGATTGGTAATAGTCGTAAGTCCAGCAGTAGCAGAACTAAGCAATGAGTCCACACCCCATCCCCAGCCCCAGCTGCTGCTATTTGTTGAAGTGGCTGCAAGCCGGTCGGTCACTTCTTTAATATCTCTATCTGGTTTTACTTGGTGTGTAGAACACTGGAAAATAATATCAAAAATAATATTCCAAAACAAGTAATTACTGAGTATACTGCATCAATTGGTGCACATACCCTGGAGCCAGCAGTTCAATGACTAATATCCAAAATTGTTAAGTTTCATCAAAATCTGTTTAGCAGTTTTTGTGTGAAAGAATCATAAAGTGACCAGAGGCAACTCTAGCTCATGTAGCGCCCGTGTGCAATCAATACCCTGGCGCCTTCTCCATCAGTATGTTGAAACTCATTTAATATGTCTTATTTTTGGTTTTATAACATTTTAAATGCTTCAAACTGTTGGCCGCTCGTGGCGCGCCTTGCTTTGCTACCACGCCCGGCGTTGCGATTTGGAGGTGCTGCGAGCGGGAGCGGCACTTGCTCGGCACCCCCTAAGACCTGCGCCCGTGTGCACGGCACACCCTGCACTATAGGTAAAGCCGGTCCTGTCACAAACATTCATACATTCATCCTCAAATACTTCCACATAATATTAGTAGAACTCAAACTTACCTCAGTAGGCAGTTGTTTAGAAGAAAAGTCATCTTGACCCCAGTCATCAAATTCATCCCAACCTGTATCTTTAGATCTCAAATCTTTTTTAATTTTCTTACTTGTGAATGATTTTAATTCTGATGTATGTTCTGTTTGACCTTCTTTAGTGTTTTCTGTTGTAGGCTCCAATGTTATAGTTTCACTTTCATCTATATCAAAGTCATCCCAGCCATCTGTAGTTTCAACCTGAAATAAAATACCACAGATGTTCCAAATGGTAATTAATAAGTGCACATATACGTATGTGAGAGAATGGAATTTGAACACATGTCATGTCATTTGAACAATCTGTATTCTATAAGATGGCTTGGCTTTATGGTATACAACTCTGGGGTAGTGTCACTAAAACAAATATCTCGATGCTCCAATGCCTGCAGAACAACATTAAGAACAATAAGCAATGCTCATTGGTTTGTAACAAACATGATTATTTGCGCATAAGCACAGCAAAGGAGGAAATTCGCTCAACTACAAGGAGATACAAAGAGCAACTTTGTGTCATCCATAGAACTGGCAGTCCAGTTGATGCAACAAAATTATTCCAACCCTCTCAAAAGGAACGATAAAATGAAGCTGCATAGCAGATTGTAGCTAACCAGAGCAGATGAGCAGCTATCCTCGCTGGAGGAAGCGCTCGACATGTGACACATGACAAATGAACGTCATTATGGTCAGGGACCAATGGCAGATATGTTAACACAAAAAAAAAATTGATGTCATTAAGAGATTGGTAGTCAGACTAAGAAAACTTGAGAGTCCTTATATTTCAATTCATCTGACCTAGCAAATGGATATTGATGATCCGAAAAGTCCGAGAACAAGATAGTCCCATTCTGTCTCTGGAGGCCTCTCATGTTCATGTTTTGCCTAACTTGCTCGCAAAAGAATATCCGATTGCACTTATTAAAACACTGCTATTTTACTAACACTATGTCTAAACTTATTTCACTTTGTTTATCCTATAATTTTGAACACAATTATAAAGTATTATGTTTATTGCATAGAGTGCGAAGGGGTACCTATCTAATGATCCATTCCAGATCGGATTGGTGAAATGGATCGATACCTGTGTTTAAGTCTTATAATTAATAGTTGAAGACATTGCAATAAATTAAAATATTTCATCATGCACAAAAGTGTACCTACTTAGAGAGAAACAAAATTTGCAACATAACCTCAAACTAAAACTATATACATTGAATAGTTTTGACGATTTTGGGATAGCATGTTACAAAAGTATCGATTTTTAATAATATTACCTTCTCTACAGATGCTGGTTTGATGATTTTGCTTTTAGTCGAAGATGTAGAAACTTTCAAACTCTGTTCAGATTCTAATGCGTTGTCACTATAATTCGACGAGGAATTCCTTTTTCTTCTTTCTTTCTTGTCGGGCGTATCGTGACCCTCGTCAGCGCTTTCAAAATCATCACTATCACTTGAAGGCATTTCAAATAAATTTGCAAGTCTTCGTGAAAAGAGTGTCAATAAAAAATTCAACTTATTAATAATAAAACAAGGTACTATGCTTAATGTGAAGGAAGTTTATAACCACAATAATAACTGTGTGTAAATTGAAGAACCGTTTAACAGCCTTTTTCTTTGTGGAAAGTGGAATTCACAGAACATTTAATACTCTAGCGAGGTGGAATTATTGTTGCGACGTCCCATACGTTCCATATTCACTTGACAGTTCTCACAAATGATTACATACGAGAATGACAGCGAATTGACAACTTTGCTGACAAATGCAGACACATTGACACACATTGACACATCACTTCAGTATTTTGACTTGACATTTTATATATTTTTAATTTTAATCTACTTGACTTGACTGACTGCCAGCCAAGGAACATTAGTACTCTCTCGTGCTGACTGCTTTGGACCTGTTTTGGAAAATTTAAAGAAAAAAATTGTATTTACTCGCAGTTTACTAGACGGACTAGTTTCGGGATCTGCTACCGTTGATTTTAATTTGAGTTTTGAGTTTTTTATATTGCTATTTTTACAAGTGACACTTACAAAATCATCGTAGAAGATTTGATGCAGCCATAACCAATATAAGAAGAAGATTTTTAATCAGATTTGGGGTATAGAATAGTTTATTATTATATAAGTTTTAGAAACACTGGCAATGATAAGCTACAACCAGCTACAACCAAACCATTAAATGGTGGTTCATAAATGTTAATGTTTTTGAACTTAAATACTGGCTATATATTTAAATAGGTTTGATTTTCAAACAATAAAAAGAAAAGTTGAAATTAGAATGTTTTTAAAAAAAATATAGAAGATGTCATTGTCAGACAAAAATATGGGTTGAAATTTAGAGACCAAAAGAAAATGATGTGTTTTGATAATGCTTAATTTATTTTATGTTGTATACGAAGGAAAACAATATATGTATGTGCACATGATATGGAACAACAGAGTGTTTTATTATTAAATTGAGATGATTGGATCCCAAAATAGAGTGTAGGCACACAAAATCTCACAATTTCTTAAGAATAAATTGGTCAGAATGGCACTTGTGTAGCATTAGGGTTTGGTATGAAAGTAGGTATGAAGTTGCGTAGTTCATGAAATCACCGTAAATAAAATGTTACTACAGCGCCTCTTATTTAACCCTTAGAAAAACGCGGTCACACGTGACCAGGACAGGTTTCACGTAATACAAAATTATTTGCAACTTTTTCAGGGGAAAGGAAATATACGCACACATCTTAACAATTTACTTACACTTCTACGTTGTTCACACTCACAAACTGTATTTACACGACGACGATGAGAAAGAGAGTGATATGCGATTCTTGTATGTTCAAGCGAGTACTGAGAACGTCCAGTGACAGATTTCACTTGCTCGCATTGGTGTTTGAAAATTGTCGATAAAATTTAGGTGTATATTTGTAGATATTAAATAAAAATATCTTTAATTTATTCTGTAATATCTCATTTTATTATCATGAAACTACTCATAAAGCCTATTAAGTTACAATAAGAAATTAAACACAGACTATTAACTAACAATAGTTAGATTATATAATATCGTGACATTTAACAAAACGAATGGGAAGCAAAACAAAGTTTTTAATGGACGTAAAAATGAAAACCATTATTATGCTATAGAAATATTATTAATAATTACTTGAATTTATTTACATACTAATAATGACGCCCTTGAGTTTTCTTGAGGAACACACAAACACTATCTGGAAAATAATATTTTAAACAAACTAGTAAATTTTTGATCAACACGACCACCAACCGAGCAACACGATCGCGAACATGATTACGAACACTGCTTATCCTACTTTCCTACTAATATTATAAATGCGAAATTTTGTATGTTTGGATGTTTGTACTAAACACACCAAAACGGATTTGGATGAAATTTGGCACACAAATAGTTTATTACCAGGATTAACATATAAGATAAAATATGTCGTCATAAGTTATATTGTTACCTTTTTTTACCCCCAACGGGTGCGTGAACAGACTGATAACAATGAAATAAAAAGAAAATAACTAAAATAAAAGAAATGCTAAAGGCTTAACAATTTAATAAATTTAAAAAAGGCATAAATTACAAATTCACTAAGAAATCAATTTCCTTATTATAAAAAAAATATAAATTAAAACAGGATATTCGTGGAGTAGCAGTCAAGCCCCTACCGCTGCCGAAAAGACTAATTTAGATCTTTAAAAAAAAACTAATAAAAAATATAGGCTGATCGTCCTAACACGTAAGGTATTTGCAAAATCGCGTCCAGTATAAAAAAAATTAACACGTATATGTCCGGGGTGCGAGAGAAAAGCGTTGGAAGCGGCGCCCTCACACGGCGACTTAGACGCTCCGCGTTGCTCTATGTCCTTACTTCTATGACTATCACAGCTTCTTTTCTCCATGGTTTACAAGGAGAACATAGAGAACATCAGCAATTTTGGATAAGCTAGGAGCAATAACAAACAAAATTACAGGTTGGGAAGGTGGATGGATGGAAATTCATTTTTTTTAATATCTTTGGTAGCCTGGTAGAATGTACGACTACGTACGGGTTGAAAAATTAAAATATATGAGTTATACTATATAACGTTTGACATATTCATCCAACTCCTTTCAGCCGTTTTTGCATTATTGAGGAACAAACATCCAAAAATCCAAACCTACGTATAATAAATGTGAATTTGTGAAATGGTCCGTATCCATCCATACATATATTATAAATGTAAAAGTAATTCTGTCTGTCTGTCTGTAACCTTTTCACGCCTTAACTGCTCAACCGATCATCATGAAATTTGGCATACCTACACACTGTCAGGGATACTGAAAAGGAGATCTAAAAATAAAAATTCAAAGCCTGGCAAAAATATAACAGCAATAAATATATTGCTCATATATTTTGTGTCAGGCGTTTTTTATTTTTCAAGTTGTGGGTAATAGGTAACCATACATGGAATGGGGCAAGGCAAGTAATTGACTGTCTCAAAATTATCACTTGGTAAAGCTTGTGTTAAACGCACGAAGATAATTCAAATTTAAATTTTAAGATAATTAAAAAAAAAACGTTTTTAGAAATTTTGTCTGTTTGTTTGTTTGTCTGTGCGTTTGTGCACACTAATCTCTGAAACGGCTTAACCGATTTGAATGCGGTTTTCACCGATGTATTTTAGCAAGCTTCCCGTAATATTTAGTGTTTGTTTCATTCCAATCGGATTACAAACAAAAAGTTACGCGCTATACTGAATACCACGCGTACGAAGTTGCGGGCTTAGCTACCTTGTTTAAAAATAAAAATACAACGCCTGACAAAAATATATGAGCAATAAAGTCGGCGGCAATAACTACATACTTATCGTACATTATATCCTTTAACTGGTACATTATCTATTCCCTAGAAGTGTTTAACTGAGATTTCATTTTATCGTTCTAGCAGGTTTCTGCCCTAAACAACCGCCTCTTAGAGACGATAACCATGAATCAACTGGATATATGCCGTATGCTATCACAGAGTTGAATTTTTCAAAAATCCTTTCTTAGCGGGTGCTTACGTTATAAAATAAACATAAATGTTCCAAATTTCAGCTTCCTAGACTGAGTAGGCTGTACGTTGATAGTCAGTCAGGACAAACGTTTTTATAAGTATAGATCATACGAATGTTGGAAGCTGGTAACCGTCGCAACTTAACACAACCAACAGTTGCAAGTGCGCTTTCGACCTTAAGATGATGAAGGATAAGGGATAAGACCCTTAGGATTGGAAGGAGGACTGGGATCTGGCATCCCTTACTCAGGTGCTGTCGCCAGACGGGTTGGTCAGTTTAGTACTAACGCAGTGCCCCTTCTCTCTTTACTACAGAGGAATATGTTAAGGGACGTAACAGTTTTAATTAAGGCTATGGATGGAAATATTTTCTTTGCCTTTAAAAATATTTGCCGCCTTTGACGTTTTCAAATTTGGCCGCTGCTACCGACCTCTACAATTCGATCAACTAAATTATATCGAATTTACTTATACAAAATAAACGGTTTTACATTAGTAAAGTTATCATACTTATGTAACAATAACTTTTTATTATGAATAATAAGCACCGGGTATTTTACCATTTTAGGATCTCCAGTTAACAGGCCAACTTTGAACGTTTTTGGAACTTTCAAAGTAGTTTTTATGAAAACTGTGTGTGGAACATAAGCCGTATCTTAAATATTGTGATATGCATGATATCATCAGATCTACTATTGTAGAATAGTTTCAGAGAAACAAATATAAACTAATAGACAGTTTACGACTGTGGTATGCAAAACTATGATAAAAATTGGATTTAAAAAAATTGAAATCAGCATAACTCAAAATTCCCTGCAAATATATATATAAAAAAAACAGTTTGTATGGGTGCTTTACCTTTGTCTACAAGTACGTACAAGGTTATCTATTAATGATGGAACACCCTATTTACCTACATCGTCAGTACCTTGATTGGGGGGCACGGTAGTGCCCCCGCCAAGTCGAAAGCGAAGCAAAAGCAAACACTGCCGTACCATCCTTTACTGGAACCTTTTCGCCGCATTTTCAGGCCCCTATTTGAGAACCTCTGGATAATTCTGTCTGTCTCTGGATAAAACACAAAATCCAAAATTTCAAGTCTGTAGGTCATTTAGTTCCGATTCGCATTTTCGACACTCACTCACTCACTCATGATCATCAAAATAGAACTAGTACTTCCCATAAACTCAGAGAGCTGAAATTTGGTACAAAGTTAGGGTTTAATGGCCACATAAAGGGAAAACTATAAAAACTAGGATAATCGAAGATCTGGAGTACCTGGTGACCCTGATTAGAAAACACAAGAGCTCAACCAAACTATTAGAGATCGACATACCGCCTTTACAAAAAATATTCACCTTGGTGGGCCGCTTCATTTGATGTCAAAAATCGAAGGTCTGAAGTATCTGATGAAGAACCCTCAGCTGGTCTCAGCTGTATTAGAGATATGGTAATGCCCCCTTCTACTATTGGTACATAAAAAATCGACTGTCATTGCAAAAATCCAGCGTAGTGGGACACATCTTCTAATTTAATCTTCTAGCCTATAGCGTCCCACTGCTGGGCGAATGCCTTCCCTTCTGCTTTTAATACGCATATAAATAAAATTAAAGGAAAGCTCTGGATAAGACTAGACTGGCTTTTATACTTATACTTACAAGTTTACAAGAGGAAACAGTCGATCGATTAACTTTATTCTACTCGAAAATTACACAAATTAAATAAACAAATTACACTAAAATATTAATTTCGCTCAAAATTTGGTCAAAATATAATGCATTGGACTAAGAGTGGCGGTGATACCCGCACACGTCGCTAGATGGCGCTGACTGCAAGATCTAAGTCTAAAAAATGCCCTCATTTACATTGGCACCTCCATATTCTCTTGTGGCCAAGCCTACGTGGCGCTTTCACGAGTAACCAATCTTCATAGGGTGCACCTCATAAATGTTGACTTCAAGAGTATAAAAGCTCAAGCTTCAGCGATCACCGAATACAACCGGCTTAGGCGTAAATACCGCGCTGATCTTTCAGAAATTAAACCGTCTAAACCGTCTAAAAGAACAAATAATGAACGCGAATGGGCAATACGAAAAACTGACTGTACAAGAATCAGAACCGGAAAAAAGAAAAGAAAGATTTGCAATAATAAAAAAACTACTCCTAAAAAGAAAAAAAAACTGTGTGAAATAAGAAAATCTAATAAAATAAATCAATATGCCTACGTTTCTACAAAAAGAAGTGAAATCCCACCAAAAACATTCTGTAAAAAACTAGCCAAGTCTCGATGGAGCTGCTTGTTTATCTCTAAAAAGTAATGAAATCTAGACAAAGTCGTACCAAGTCTAAGGTTCCTTACTGCGATTTCTTTATTATTATAGTTAATATTGTGTGACTTGGCCGTTGAAGGGTACACAAGGGTACAAAACCAGGTGCTCCATGACACCATTGCACCAATCTGTCGCCAGAACCGCTACCCATTGACGATGGAAAATTGCCACTTGGAAAACGTTGATTCAATAACCAGTCAATTGTAGGCTTGATAAAGCTGCGTATTTCAATAATACTTATGTATAGGCGAAACAAACAGTCAAACAGTCGACTTGACGTTCCAAAAAGAAGAGAGCAGAAGTCAGCATTATCAATGCTGAATTCATGTGGTGTACAATCTGGCGATGTACCCTTGTGTACCCTTCAACGGCAAAGTCACACAACATTAACTATAATAATAAAGAAATCGCAGTAAGGAACCTTAGACTTATGGTACGACTTTGTCTAGATTTCATTACTTTTTAGAGATAAACAAGCAGCTCCATCGAGACTTGGCTAGTTTTTTACAGAATGTTTTTGGTGGGATTATTTTTACAACCCAACGGTTTAGTTACGATTGAACAAGTAATAGTTTTTTTTCTATATTTCTAACACAATAAAAAAAAACAATCATGTACCTGCATATTAATTAATATTAATACTTTTATATTACCTTACCTTAATAATTTATAAACTGCCTAAAACATTTTTGTTTTGCCCCAAATTTGCCGCTCCTAAAAATTGCCGCTTAGGCACCAGCCTGTTCAGCCCGTATTAGCCTTATCATACGGCATGATGGCCTCTTTGCATATTACAATTATAGTGGCTGAAATATGTAAATTTATTAGGTATCGAAAAAAATATAATAAATAATGTGCGAGTCGCAGGTATAAGTTTTTGGGAGTTATAAGTAGTAGGTATTTAGGTAATGTAAGTGATAATAAATTAAAAAGTTTTAATGAAACGAAAATATTATGTAAATGTTTTGTCAAAACGACCGTCTTTTGTATAGTAGGTACATTGGCTCTTAGTATAGAGTGTACATTGCAGCCCTGGATTTGTCAATAGGCCGTATAGGCCGAGGCCTATGGGCGGCAGTGGCCTAGGGGCGGCGGATTTGAGATGGTTTTCGCACGCTTTCGGAAGCCATCAAATTCTTGTGTGATAATAAATTCAATAATAATAATAATTACATAATAAAGGCCTAGGTCTACCTAGGCCACGAGGAAGAGGTGGCACAAAGTGGAGGGGCCTATACTCAGGAAAACTATAAATCCGGCACTGGTACATTGGCGTTTACTAACTTGGTCGCCACCAATGTCTCTCTACTATACTTTTTAATTAAGACGCTAGAACACTTTAGGTAGCTTTACAGCGTTAGTAAACATTTGGTGGCAGAGGAATGCATTTAGTTATTAGTAGATGGCACAAAATACAAGTAGAAATAATTTCGTTTTTTTTTTTACTTACCTATGTTAAGATCGGTGGACAGGCTGACGGTGACGGTCCACTTGATGGTAGGTGGCTACCGTCGCACTATGGAAAATATAGGTCGCCTATAACACAAGCAACGCCAAAGCTGCTGTAAGTGCGCGGCCGACTACAGCAGGATTAAGGATAAGTATTGGATAGGAAAATGGGCTCTGGCATCCCTTACTCACTCGCTGAAACACAACAGCACTCGTGTTGTTAGTTCAGGATGGTTTTCTATAAGGTGGTGGTTACTGCCGCCAGACGGGCCGCCCAAATGACTGTGAACAGTGTGCCCACCATTACAATTTCAATTTGAATATTTTTATATAAAAGATTCAAATTCATTGTTATCAATAATTTTACTTAATTTATTTAAAAAAAAAGTAACAGATAAAATGAGTTTTTATCACAAAGAGCTAAGTAATATAGATCTGATAAGGCTTAAAAATTAATTTCAGCACATCTCAGTGAGTACAGTGAGTACTTATCTAACCAGCCCTCCTAAGTATGTATAATATCAATGTGCGCGTGTATGTATAGGTATCTAACGAACATACGCTGTGGAATGCACGTCTATACATACATATCTATACATATTTATACAACGGAATCATAAATAGATTGAATGGGTAGGTACATACATACGTAAGTACTGTATGTCTACTTTCTGCTTACACTGCACTGTTAGTTCGTGAACTATGTGTCAAAGTTTCAGTCAGTGGAGCGGAGAGGCGTTGCGCTGCGTGGAGCCTTTGCGCGTGTGCGTGTATGTATAGTAATGTAAACATTTGGTGGCAGAGGAATGCATTTAGTTATTAGTAGATGGTGGTTGTGAATATTATCATGAGCGCTGATAACGTGGCGGCTAGTGCGCGGGGCTCAGTCCGCGACGCGGGGTCGAGTCGTACGGTCGCGTGTGTCGAACGCAGACTTGATAGTGACGCGCGTAACCGTTCCGTGTATTTGCGCTCGCGTACGCGCCGCATTCCATCGTGGGGGCCCTTCGCCGCCATTGGCCGAGCCCGCGTGACGTCACACCTCACAATGAGGTATTCAACATGGCCGTGTAGCTAGTTCGCGAGTGTGCTTCGTTATTCGTTTGAATGGATTTAATCAGTGAAATATGCCAAGGAGACGAAACGGTGAGATACCCTTGCCCGACGGATGGGATTACGCGAGGGACTTTGACGGCAAACTGTATTTCATCGATCACAACAGTAGAAAAACGACGTGGATCGACCCGCGAGACAGGTAATTTCCAAACTGTTAACCTTACAGAGCCCCATGTCAAAACCTCGCATTCCAATGCATTTTATAACATTTCCCGTTTAAATGTTCGCGTTATAGTGTTATCGGGCGATAGTGAAAACTGGTGCCTTCGGTTAGATGAGCTTGTAACTTGTAAACGTAGTTCTAAAATAGATTAAATCTCGAAAAACAAACCGATCGCCAGTCGTACAGCTGCTGCGCTCTGTCGGCAAATATGCGCAACAGTTTCGATTTCACACGGCATTCCACAGTTTAGTGACTGACAACAAATGAGCTAAACTGCTAAACACAAATTATAGTTTTATCATTTGTTATTCTTTGGAATGCGCATTGTACCGCAGTGTTTTCGTAAGATATCCACGATTATTTAGTGAGCGATGTTGGAACGCGAATAATGGGGCCAAAGAACTGGTTCATAGCTATGCTATGCTAGTTGAACTGGCGCTGAAATAATTCGGTGAAGCTTTTACGTGTAAGTATGAATGTGGCATGCGTTGATGGTGGTGCCGATCAGCGGTTTCGTAAGTCGTGGTGCGCGTGTGTGTATCGTATGGTGCGATTCGTGGAGAGCGCGGTAGGAGATGGAATGCAATGCATAGGCCAGTTGCGCGGTGTGAATGACAGGCCGTAGAATGCGGCTCAGGCCTGCGGCGATGGTCGCGCCTTTCTAAAGCGGCGCAAGAGCCCCCCCTCCGTCCATTCCCCGGACCTCACCCCCGCCGAACTCCACAAACCACCTCGCCGAGCTGCAGGTGCTGCACAACACAACCCTATAAAATACCGATCATGTCTCTAGCCGTATCTATTTACCATACTTTAAACGACACCTGTGCCATTGTCTTTTAAAGTTGACCTTAAAAATAGAGCACCTGCTGCAGGTAAAGTGTCAAGTAAGGCATCCATGTTTAACTGGAATTGATAAATTATGGCCTTGCGGTTTATATCTGGAAGTCTAGACTAGACAAGGCCAATAATGCAAGTGGAATTCGCACATCTCTAAATAAAAAAACTAAAAAAATGTCATGGATATTAATGACTCCCTGGATAGTCGAAAGAAAGCAGAGAAAAAAGATATTTAAATACTCAGTTAATCATAAAGAATTAAAAAGAAATCGACAGAGAACAGAGAGATAAAGATAAAAAAATAAGAAATAACCGAAAAACAAAACAACTCATTTTTAAGAGTCTTAGAGGTCCCTAAGATCATGGATTTCTCCAAATTATTGTTACCTAAAAAAGGTTCGCTGAATAAATATTACATTACAATTTACGAGTGTAGATTAAATTGATTAAGCTAAAAAGAAGGCTACGTCCGAGAAGATCTGGTCTCCAGTGCATTGACACCACAATAAAATTGGCCGCAGACACAGGAAACATAAAGTCGTATTTTTATTAAACCTTTTGGCAAACTGCATTCCATACGATCGACATTCGGTATGTGCGACGTGCTTAGTACATACAATATTCTCCTTGAATGTTTATACGTAGTCCGCGGAGGATCAGATTTGCATGTTAAACCCATATAAAATGTAATGTCAGAGTATTTTGTATTTTACAGACCCGACATTGCCTATATGCGGGAATAAAATCGGCAGAATGTACATTTTTAAATATACAAATTAGCGTCGAACACTGAAAATCGGAATTGCGCTTAATGAAGAGAAGATCAACATTAAACAGGAAATTGATGAAAGAAAATGAGTTTGTAGAAAGAAAATGCTAGAACTCTACGATTCATTTAAAATGAATTAGGTCTCAAAAGGCCAGAGGTGATGTATCAGAATAAAGAGTTCAAGATGGCTGATACATATAAGGAAACATGCGTGAGAGAATGATGATTATAGAGATCTGCACATGGAGATATGAGGTCGTGTCGGTGCCTAGAAGAATGCGTCTGAAGTCTTGGTTAGTTTAAATAAAGAACAGTTAAAAATTGACCTAGAAGTAGTCGTGTGAATCGCGGATGTCACTTCGCTCTCGGCATACACTTGTTTGTGCGAATCGCGCGCACAATAAACCGAGCCACTAAGCCAATTTATTAATGCTAAAAATAACCAGGCCACGTCTCCGGCGCATACGTACCTATTAACCTTATACGTGCAACTTAAATGTTCTACTATGAAAAATGTGCTTTCGCATCATTAACTACTCGTATATTTTTAGTAACATGAAAAAGAATGCCGTCAGCTTGCTTAGGAACCGTTTTTCATGGCAATCGCCCTAAGATCGTTGCGACATCACATTTGCCCTTGAATTTCGGTATTTTTATTCCTTATCGAGATCCAATTTATTAGTCTTAACCTTTAGGAGACAACACTGTGTTTACAGAAGGAAGATTGGACGTGAGAAACTATAGGGAGCTCGTAATGGAATATGGTAATCGGGCTATACGTACATGTTTACTACCGGCTACCGCCGTAGCTCGTCATTAAGTCATACTTAAGAGCCACGATAAACCCTTTATCTTGAACTGAGTCTTTGATTCATAACGTCCATATTGAAATGCGTTATGCAGATTTTATACATATTGGTCGCATGAACGTAAGCTGTCTTTTTAGATTGTGTAATCCAAGTATGTGTAAAGGTTCTTGTTAGGACTTCCCACGCACAACATGGGCTCCTTCGAGCGTGACGTTAGAGGGGCTGGGCATTTTATTGCGTTTCTTGACTCTAATCGAGTAGGTGCTGCATAACTTCGTAATGAAAATTTCATCAGTGTGAATTTATTGCTCACAACCTCTATATTGTTTGAAGATTTCTGACAGAAAATTCCTAAGAAGGAATTCGCACATGAGGTACAGATAATAATCGGTAGCGAAGTGTTTTGTAAGCAAGGTTTTTGTAGTTCAAGTACCGCAAAGGCCCGGCGCGGGCGCATGGCGGCGAGCGAACGCAAAATAGCGTATAAACTGTACAACATTGTTTACACTACGCATACCACTCAGATAAAGATGTCCTTGGCGATTTTATATACCCAGACGCGCTTCGAATCGCCGCAAGCGCAACCTAACACAATAATATATCGATTTATTTCGTGGTACCCTAACTGTTAGGGTACCATAACAGATGTGTAATATTCTGTGCACCTCACACACGCTTATTACCATGGTTTTCCTGTATACGGTTGGAAAGAGATGTACAGCAAATCTATCTGCAATCTATTGTCACATTTTAGAATTTCACAACCGTCCAAATTGTCCAACGAATTACCAACGAGGGCTTCTTTATTTCGCGTTACACAAAATTTATAAAAGAGATAAATTCTTCATCCGTCTATATTTTTTATTTAGTTATGTTTAAATATACATACCTATCTTTGAAGAAAGAGCGAATCTGTGCATGTTTAAAATCATACACGCGTTTGCAATGGGGATTTTATTGTCGAGTAACGAACTCGTGATAAAATGGCGCAGTTCTCGTTTATTATAATCAAAATTAGCATTCCATTGTTATCTCTTTCTTTACAGAGCTGTTATTTATTAGCTCGTGTTGTTTATTCAACATTTAAGTGTGTAGTTAAGTGTAATTAAAAGTATTGAACAAAAAACTACAAAAATTGTAATGTTTAGGAAAAATGGATCCGTTTCTGATTCAATATTGCATTGTGTCGTCGTCGTCTGAAAGATTCATTGAGATTAAAACTACTTATCACATTAGTATTATGACGCTTTTCATATCCGGCGTATTTTGATACGATTTTTATATAATTACTTATCAGCACCAACTGGCATATTGTTGAGAATCTTCATTCTAAATTGACGAGCCCGTTGGATGAGTGGTTAGGGTGCTAGCCTTAACGCTCTGTTCTAGGGTTCCCGGGTTCGATTCTTTGAAAAATTAACTTTTCAAATTTGGCTCTGGTCTGGATCTGGAAAATAATGGCAGGGCACACTGCGTTTCGCAGTCATTTGGGCAGCCCGTCTGGTGGCAATAACCACCCCCTTACAGAAGACCACCGTGAAATAACAGCATGTATGCTGTTGTGTTTCGGTGAGTGAGTAAGGGATGCCAGAGATCATTTCCATCCCTTATACCCTTATCCTGCTGTAGTCGGCAGCGCACTTTCAGCAGCTTCGGTATTGCTTGTACTATAGGCGTCGGTAGCTACCCACTATCAAGTTGACTGTCAGCCTGTCTGCCGATCTTAACATAAAAGAAATCTACAAAAGGGCATTATGATTGTAATTTTTAGGGAAAATTTATTAATTTCTGATTCAATATACTTACTATTGTACTGTGTCGTCGACCGTCTGAAAGTTTCATTGAGATTAAAACTACTTCTTATCACATTAGTATTACGACGCTGTTGATATCCGACGTATTTTGATTCGATTTTTATATTACTCATCAGCACCAATTGGCATATTGTTGAGAATTTTCATTCTGTTACTACGAATATGTTAGTATCCGGATACTACGAATTGTTAGTATCCGGACAGTAAAAACGCCTAATTGTGTTTACAATTGCAAAAATATCACACCAAGAAAAGAAGGGTTTATGTCATTGCATGAAGTTTTTTAATTTCGTGTGAACCCCGTAAACAACACCTGGTGTTTCTAGTTGCATTCTTAAACTTAAAAAAATCCTGTTAGGCACATAAAAGCCTCTTTTGGTGTCATCATTTATTTCTATATAAGGTTTTAAGTGCATAACAGGATTTGAGAATGTAACATTAAGCGACAATAAAAAAAAGTGAAAGATGTACTCGCAAAATGTCTCGTAAGCCGGCATTGGAATGAGAAGATGGTATTTCTTAGTCTATTCTCCGTATACAGAGTCCGTTGATAAATAGTCGATGGTTGTCGTTTGTAAAATGAATAACTATTTGCTTGATTTGCATAAAGCTATATTTTTATTAGTAGGCGTAGGACGCGACGAGGTTAAAGAATGTTGTCCGTTTTTAGGGTTCCGTACGTCCGAATAAAAAACGGAACCCTTATAAGATCACTCGTGTGTCCGTCTGTCCGTCGCTCACAGTCAATTATCTCGGAATCCACTAGACCGATTAAGTTGAACTTTGGCACACATACCAATTTCTGTGACCCAAACGCAGAGGTGTGACGTGAATAGATGAAATGTGTATATGGGAGGTCATTTTTGGGGTGAAGGTGGAAAATTTAAAAAAAAAGTTATTCAAGAAAATAGACGAAAATTGACACCCTCCCATATCTCCGAAACTACTGAACCTAAAATTTTGAAAAAAAAATACAGAAATTTGTTTTCTACTTGTAGATTATAGGAAAACCTATAAGAAGTCCATGATATTAAAATAACATGGTAAATCACTCAATATTGTGCGGATAGGTTACATCGTACGGAACCCTCTTTACGCGAGTTCAATTCACACTTGATATTTTATTTTTTAATAGTAAAACTCTCTAAACAGTTGAAGATTTTATACACAAAGTAAAACTGCGCGATTCAAAACCGCTTGTGTGAGGGAACGAACGCTATTATACCGTTAACCGACTTAAAAACGTCTAATCAGAATTAAATTGGTTATTTACTGTCACAGGCGAGGAAAGTTTGTGAGTAATTAATATGCCATAAGAGGCAAGGCGATGACCAATTTTGTGTTTTATGGATATTGTGGAATTAAAGATACAAAGAACACAAAATATAAATGTTACAAGGTACATATCAGCACACAGAAGAAAAAAATTTAAACCCGAAGTACTCTGTATAATGTATTTGAAGAAGAAAGAAAACAACTTTTAAACTCTAATAATGTGTTATAGTTTTATGCGTATAAAATGTAATCTATACTTACTAATATTATAAAACTGAAGAGTTTGTTTGTTTGAACGCGCTAATCTCAGGAACTACTGGTTCGAATTGAAAAATTCTTTTGTATTGAATAGTTCATTAATTTATCGAGGAAGGCTATAGGCTATATAACATCACGCTACGATAAATAGTATTATATATAAGCAGTATCCAGTACCGCGCGCCCCATGCGCACGCCGTCGCCGTATGGGCCGCAGCGAATCGTGGCCGAGTTCAGCTAGTAATATATATTTACATTTATATGTTCAAACTGGCTGAGCCCGTAACTTCGTTCGTGTGGTATTCGGTATAGCACGTAACTTTTTTATTTGTAAACCGATTGGAATGAAACAAACACTAAATGTTACCGGAAGCTTGCTACAATACATCAGTGAAAACCGCATTCAAATCGGTTGAGTCGTTTCTGAGATTAGCGTGCACAAACGCACAGACAAACAGACAAAAAATCTAAAAAATATTTTTTAAATCTCGGTTACATAAGTACATCGTGTGCAATTTGTTTTTATTGAAGAAATACTCGTATTTAATGTTCAAACAAACACGGTTCGTTTACGATTTTATTATACTTACCTATGTATAGAGTATAGATAATAATTTATAACTAGCGACCCGCCCCCAGCTTAGAACGGAGTTGAATTTTTAAAAAATCCTTTCTTAGCGGATGCTTATGTTATAAAATAAATCTATGTTCCAAATCTTAGCTTTCTAGACTTTGTAGTTTTGGCTGTGCGTTGATAAATCAGTAATTCGTTTCTTTCTTCGGTAGTATTAAAAAAATACATGTCAACCCTTATCTTCTAACCTCTCTAACTGTTAATTTTAATTTTAGCAAAAAAGTACGGCCCGTTGGATGAGTGGCAAGGATGCTTGCCTAACGTCTCAGGGGCCCCGGGTTCGATTCCCGGCGGGGTCAGGTTTGGAAATTTTAATGTAATTTTCAAAATTGACTCTGGTCTGGATTTGAAAAGTAGTGGTAGGGCACACTGCGTTTCGCAGTCATTTGGGCAGCCCGCCTGGCGGCAGTGACCACCCCCTTACAGAAGACCACCGTGAAATAACAGCATATACGTGCTGTTGTGTTTCGGTGAGTGAGTAAGGGATGCCAGAGCCCATTTCCTTATCCCCTCCTAATCCCTTATCCTTAATCCTACTGCAGTCGACAGCGCACTTGCAGCACATGTAGCGTTGCTTGTGTTATAGGCGATGGTAGCCACCTACCATCAAGTGGACCGTCAGCCTGTCTGTCGATATAACATAAAAAAAAAAAGTTTCATAAACATTTTTTAAATGTAAAATTAAATTCTCTACAATATTTGTCTGATACTTTTTTTCTAACTCTTACCCTTTTTGTTTAATTCGGAAAAACACCTATTTTTATTTTTTTCCACCCCTTCTACAGGATGAAATAAAAAACTTACATATCTTCTGGAAACTTAAATGCCCTTAAGGGACTGAAATTTTGATTTGTTATGAAACTTTCCTGGACTATTATCCGCTTTTGTCTGTCCTCTCTGTCTGTTCGTTTGTTTTTTTTAATGTGCTTATGTTTACACACCTGAAATCCTACCTAACCAAGTTGTATTTTGTAATACACTCATACAATACTAGTTTCAGTCCGCAACTTCGACGAGCTCCACTTTTTTGAATAAATCTTCATTTCATTGAACATCTTATTTATTCTTATTTATCTTATTGAACATATTTATTTATTTATTCTTGTTTATTTAACATCTTATTTATTTATTCAATCTTTATTGCGTTGATTTTTTATTTATATTCTAGACTAGATGATCCCACAGGAGCAGTACTTTTTTCTGTATGAAAATTTCATGATAATCGGTTGAGTAATTGACACGTGAAAACAAGCAAAATATTAGCTGTAATAGCAACATTATTTATGTGTAAATGAATGGATGTGTATTATACACATTTACACATGAAAAAATTCAATTAGTATTTTAAATAATTCATTTTTTTAATTAATAAATATCTAATAACGAGTATTTATTCGATGACCGATAATTTTAATAAAATTAATGCCGCGAAAGGTTTAAATTCAATATTCCTTATATGGTGGTCAGAGGCGAGCGAGCACAAATCCTTGATTTTGAATAAATCGTTGAGCGGTTTCGGCGTGGGCAGAAAGACTTCCACACTTACTGAAGCAGTTAATTCAAAACTGCTCGCTGTATTATGTATCTTATCTCTTTGCGTTATCTACTAGATTCGCTTGATTTAAACGAAAAATTATATTCAGTTAAGTAAGCGTCGCGGAATGTAATCCACCTGTATAGTTAACGACGATAAGGTGACAGAATCTGGTATTTGTTGAGTCCTATTTAACCGCGAATCGTGTGTTATCTTAACAGTTTATTTACAAACTAGTATTGGCTTTGTTTATATGAATTTGGAAGTTAGGCAATCCATGTAGAAATATTCATTTTAATTCAGACCTGTCCTGAGGTGGTGCCTGATTGAACCAAATCCAGTCATTGACTTCTAACTAGCTCCAAAAGATAATTCATAACCAAACATTAAATGACTTTGACGATTCACGCTTGACCAAGTTTAGTACATGTGAATTAAGTTTTAAACAATTTTTATCTTATATTATTTGATGGCTGATCCCTTACAGGAGACCGAAGAATCAGATAAGACAAAAGAAATTAGGAATACGCATATATATAAAATGTATTGGCAATAATACGCATAGAATAAATGTGTGTATTGGTGAATGTGTTATTTTTTTAACTAAAGATAAACATACACATCAAAAACATCATAATCGTTCCAGCTTTTGAGGAGGATTTCAATGATATACACACCTGAGAACGAAGGTGGCGCCGATTTTTTATATTTTTAGACGGTCCCTCGGGAATATAACGTTTTTCCGAGATAAAAAGTATCCTATATGTTAATCCTGGTAATAAACTATCTCTGTGTGCCAAATTTCATCCAAATCCGTTCAGCCGTTTTGGCGTGATTGAGTAACAAACACACAAACATACAAACTTTCGCTTTTATAATTTTAGCAGGATAATAGTGTAAATTTTCATCAAAGTCCATTTATAGTAGTTTTTGTTTGATAGAGTAACAAACAAGCTTTCGCATTTATCATCTCTATGTATCCGTACCAGTAATTAGAATTGAATCTTGATTTAACGGCTTATGAGAGCAGTTTGTTTATGTTGGATGGGGTGGATTCATCCTGTGTTTCTATTATTGGAATACTGGGATTATAATTTACATAAAATAACATAAATGAATAAAATTTATACATATAATAAAATCGTAAACGAGTCGTTTCTGTACACATTAAATATTTTAAAAAAAATCTATACACTTTGTACTTATGGTACTGAGTTCAAAAAAAAATTGTTTCTTGTGCGTCTGTGCACGCTAATCTCAGAAATGGCTTAACCAATTTGAATATGGTTGTCACTGATGTATTGCAGCAAGTTTCCTGTAACATTTAGTGTTTGTTTCATTCCAATCGGTTTATAAACATAAAAGTTACGCGCTATACCGAATACCACTCGTACGAAGTCGCGGGCTCAGCTAGTAATAAATAATCCTATTGAAACTATAAGCAAACTTCAGTACAATCCAGGCACTAGAGTAAATAATCAAAAACAAAATCCAAAATTTGGCTTCTCTCACTGGCAATTGAGAGAGATTACAGCGTCGATTGTATGACGGAGGTCAACTTCGGATGAAATCGGCTAATTTAATAACTGTTTTTTTTAAAGACTCTTATCATCAAAATATCCACATTGTTTGAACAGAACAATAAGCCCTCATTAGTGTTCAGATAAAGAGGACGATTTAAAAAAAAAAAGCAAGAGTGCGCACAATAAAAATGTCAAGTGGGCATCTTCCGCAACACATTTCAGCGGACTGTCAATTCGGAAAACAATGGAGCGAGGAATTTCGCTTGACTACAGTGACTGAGGTTCGAAGAAGCCTTCGCCGGCACCTCCCATTCATCGCGACGCATTCAACCTCGCATTAATATATGCTTGTTTGATGTTTAACCATACTTTCCGGTCCCTGGCGACAACGTTCTAATAACAACGCAACCATCACCAGTAGAATCGCTTTACTGCCATTCCTAATGTTAACTTTCTATTGCTGGGAAAGTATCATTTGTACAGTCGCGAAGCTGCCGACAAAACAACGCCCGTAGCCATTAGCAGCATTGCTGACGTTCTTCTAGGGCTTCTTATGGTTCGGTATTCGCCACATTGTACCCTATTACGTCCATTTACCCGCCCATTATAAATTCTACGGCCCCCGTCTGGGAATAATTGTATTGATTTTCTTGGTTTTGCTACATCTTATTGCATATTTGAGCGATTAGCACTTTTAATGCCTATGAAATTCCTTAGCTGTAATCTTGGAACCGGTCGGCTGCTACGTACTTGTAAACGTAACTTTAAATTAATTATATCATTAAAGATGTCTGTAGTTGCAAACCTTACAGAATATCTGTGATACGAGTATTCGAGTATATATAATTTTATTCTTATAATAGGTATGAGAAGTTCTTCAACAGGTTTGGTCTTCAACAGCTTCATTACTGGAAGATGAAACAGTTTTTTTGGATTTCAATTCTTCTTTTGCTAATTTTTTATTGTTTATCGTGCTGTGGAATGTTTGTTGAAGTCGTGATGGTCTGATTTTGCGGCGCACGCGCTGACTGCCGTGACGAAGTGATCCGGAATGCAACGTGATTCAGACGGAAACCCTACATACTCAGTGTTTATGCAATTCTCTGTTCGTCACTTCTATAGACAACTTATGACAGGCCTAAAATTATTTTTGGGCTTTTATTAACAAATCATATGTTCAATGAAATAAAAAAATCTTCAAGGGTTTGTTTAGGAACATAAAATAAGGATTTTATTTTTTGAAATAGCTAGTACGAGTTGAATGATGTCAAATTTAAAACTACTTTAAAAAGAAATCTTTTAAAAGATATTGCGTTTCTACAATCATTCATTTCTTGGGATATTGTCCATTAGATTGCGCCATAATTTTATTAAGAATACTTAATACTATAATCTGACTAAGTACCTATAATACTTGTGTTTTAATAAGATTTGTTTTTTTTAGGGTTCCGTACGTCCGACTAAAAGAACGGAACCCTTATAGGATCACTCGTCCATCTGTCCGACCACCCCCCCCCCCTCCTTATCTCCGAAACTACTGAACTAATATTTTGAAAAAAATACAGAAATTAGTTTTCTACTTATAAATTATAGGAAAACCTATAAGAAGTCCATGATATTAAAATAACATAATCACTCAATATTGTGCGGATAGGTAACATAGTACGGAAGTTCCGTACTATGTTACCTATCCGTACTATGTTACCTATCCGAAGAGGGTTCCGTAACGGAACCCTCTTCACGCGAGTTCAACTCGCACTTGTCCCATTTTTCTTTTATGTTAAGATCGGCAAACAGGCTGATGACCACCTACTTGATGGTAGGTGGCTACCGTCGCCTATAACACAAGCAACGCCACAGGTGCTGCAAGTGCGCTGCCGACTACAGTAGGATTAAGGACAGGGGGATTGGATAGGACAATGGGCTCTGGCATCCCTTACTCACTCACCGAAACACTACAGCACACTTACTGTTATTTCACGGTGGTCTTCTGCAAGGGGATGGTTATTGCCGCCAGACGGGCTGCCCAAATGACTGCAAAACGCAGTGTGCCCTGCTACTACTTTTCAGATCCAGACCAGAGCTAAATTTGAAAAGTTCATTTTTCAAACTTGACCCTGCCGGGAATCGAACCTGGGAACCTTATCCACTCATCCAACGGGCTCGTAAAATTTGCATATTCAACTTAAACTTGTTGACAATAACTTATCAATTAAATTAAATCTAAAACTAAGTATTAATTAAAAAACCTATTGGATTCATTAATCATCTAATATTGGAATTCTTTGACGTTGCAATATATCGTATCTACAACTTATTCTTGAAGAATTACCAAAGTTACAGTTTTCGACGTAGAAGCTAATTATGACAACATTAAAAAATTTAATGATTGGAAACTTTTTATAGATAAAATCCGACAAGTTTATACATGTCTATGTCGGATCGACTGTCTAAGTATTTGAAACATTATTAAAACACATGTGTTTAATTTCTCATGTCTCAAGACGGACTCGAGGCGAGACCTTGGCTTGATGTGACGCGCATCTGAATCCAGTACTGCTCGCACTAGTCTGTGGAATGTTGTTTGTCAATGGTCGAATAACGCATTACGTCACAGCGTCACATTAGATTAATTTATAATGCTTCTTTTCTAGAATACTTACTATGCAATTACAACTTTTGCATTGAATCAACTGTATTTTATAAGACTACTTTCTAACTTCAAAGAACAAAGACTTTCATACCAAGTTCCCACTCCAATTCCCTTAAGTTGTTCCCTTTAAGTTGAAATTTTCAAATATCATGTCTTAGCGATGCTTATGTTTAAGTAAAACTACCTTCTAAATTTCAGCTTTCTTGAATGTATCAACAGTCAAGAAAGAAGTAATAAAGATAGGATCCTCAACCATCCAAATAGTGAAGCTAAAGATCTTATGACGCTCCTATTTGAACCGTAGCATTGGCAGGGCACACTGCGTTTTCGCAGTCATTTTGGGCAGCCCGTCTGACGGCAGTAACCACCCCCTTACAGAAGACCGCACGTGTGCTGTTGTGTTTCGGTGAGTTAGTAAGGGATGCCAGAGCCCATTTCCCTATCCACTCCTAAACCCTTATCCTTAATCCTACTTCAGTCGGCAGCGCACTTGCAGCAGCTTCGGCGTTGCTTGTGTTATAGGCGACGGTAGCTACCTACCATCAAGTGGACCGTCAGCCTGTCTGCCGACCTTAACATAAAAAAAAGACTGAAGAAAATGCTATCTCAGTATATTTTAAATATTTAATAATACTTAAAGGTACTTCGGGAAACATCGCTGGATGATCCTGACTCGTGTCTCCGAAATCAGTACTGTTGCTAAATGTCTTATGACAGATTGCAGCTTTAAATGGGGTTATAAAAAAAAATAAGTTTCTAGAATTATTAGTTTTTGCTGTGCGCTGATCTTCAGTCAGGACAAACGATTTTATAAATATAGAATTCTAGCACACATAACTTGCTATAATATTACAACTTTTATATTGAAACAACTGTGGTTTATGAAAGAAACGATATCATCTGTGTAATAAATCAAAGGTAGGATTTTAAATTCACGAATCGAATCGTCGAGCGGACATGCTTCGTCGGACACATTGCAAGTTGTGTTTAATTTGATCATAACACGGCGCGTAGTTGGTAAAGCGGTGTGTCACCGATTTGGAATGCGAGAGGAAATCACGCTGACCCCTAACTCGCTTCCTTTTATGGATATCGAAAAGTCTGTAATCTTCCTGTCCATGACTGTTGTTTAAGCAATACCCGTGTCGTACACAAGAATCAGGGTTCGCTGATATAAATATGCCTAATTATATATCATCGGATATTTAAAAACTATATTTATTTTCTTACTTCGGTAACATAAATAGGTACAACATTCTTTTTTGTACAACATTGATTTTACCTTACAATTTTGAGAGTTTAATTTTTTTTTTTTTTTTTTTTTTATATATTATTAAAGGTGGCAGACAGGCTGACGGACCACTTGATGGTAGGTGGCTACCGTCGCCTAAGGACACAAGCAACACCAGGGGGGGTACATGTGCGCTGCCGACCTTGCAGGAATTTGTTTACTGCTCGCTTGAAGAAGCCCATATTGTAGCTAGATGGAAACACCTTAGAAGACCTTAGAACACCTTTAATGTGATAATATGTACCTAAATTCAATATATATATCAAATATCAGTTACTTTTATATTTATTATTACTAGCTGAACTCGGCCACGCTTCGCTGCGGCCCATACGGCGGTGGAGTGCGCGTGGGGCGTGCGGTACTGGACACTGCTTATATATAATACTATTGATCGTAGCCTAATGTTATATAGCCTATAGCCTTCCTCGATAAATGGACTATTCAATACAAAAAGATTTTTTTAATTCGAACTAGTAGTTCCTGAGATTAGCGCGTTCAAACAAACAAACAAACTCTTCAGCTTAATATATTAGTATAGTATTGGTATAGATAAACCGAAGAATACGCCCTGCATTCTTTATTGCTGTTATACTTTTTTACCAGGCGTTAGATTTTTATGTGTAGATCCCTCGGGAACAGTGCTTTTTTCCCTAACAAGGTATATCCAAAATTTCATGATGATCGGTTGAGTTACCTGGTTAATTAATGAAAAATAACAAACGTATCGGATTTTTGCGAACCCTGTCAAGAATATTGCCAACTACAATGACATCATAGACTAGGAATTCTTTAAGACAGGTTATTCACCCAGCATTATCCTTAGTTGTTACTACTGACACAGTTTCAAATGACAGATTAGCTTACGGCTCGAACAGAATCGAAGTAGGGCGTTGCCCTCACTCGAATCGGACGAGTAAAAACGTAGATTGTTTCGAAGACGAAGGGAATGTGCATTAAACGGGCCATCCGGATTAAAATATTTCCCCGATGGTATTTATAGAGCTGTAGGTGTGCGTGTTCGGTCGTTCAATGGTGTGAGACAGCGTGGCACCGCCTTCAACCAGACTGGCCTCGGAGTTCGTCTTATCCAGAATTTAGTCATCGTCTTCCCAAATTTTCTATACATCCAGTTTCATTGAAAGAAATTTTGTATGTCACGTTGGGAATCTTAGAGACATGATCCATAACTATATTTTATGATTTTGGCTTTTTACAAAATTTCTTTGATAATAATAACTCTAAAAACTTTTATTTATCCAAATTATTTAATTTAATACATATTAAGTACCAGTTCAGCACGCAACTTCGTGCGCGTGGTATTCGGTATAGCGCAAAACTTTTTTGTTTGTAAACCGATTGGAATGAAATAAAAACTAAACGTTTCGGGAATCTTGCTACAATGCATCAGAGAAAACCATATTCAAATCCATTAAGCTGTTTCAGAGATTAGCATGCACAAACGCACAAACAGAAAAAAAATCTACTAAATTTTTTTTACCTCTGTAACATAAGACTTATGTAACATTAAGACTTAAGACTAACTTAAAAAAAAAATTGTATACTTAGCATACAATGTGTACAAATTGTTTTTTTTATCTTTAATGTACAGACACGGCTCGTTTACGATTTTATATATAATCGAGATATATAATCGGTAGATATTTTTACTGAACATTTACAAGAAGCCGTATAGTATTGAGTATTTAACTCAATAATGCTGTTCTATAAAAGTCGACACAGTACGTCAGACGATAGGACCCTTTCAGGTTAAGTATAAAAGTGGCGCACGTCAACGTTTCACGAGAACGTTGCCTTTTTAATACTTAAAGAACGGCATAAAATTTGCAAGGAGTATTTGTAATGAAATAGTCCAAAGCGGGCAGCAACCTTCGCTCTGCTATTTGCGGATGCCTCGACGAACGGTGCGTTGGCCTTCTGCCGCGCTATTTTCCAATGAGACATGGATTGCTGACATATTGCCGCGACACAATTCTACACGAATTTAATCGGATCGTTTAGTAACTGTGTTTCAAGTTATTAGATTTTCTTTCGTATTTTTTCAGTTTTATCAGGTATTATGTCATTTACTTTATCCTCACTAACTCTTCACTATTTACTAAATTTACTAACCTTTTACCATGTGTCATAAATTGGTATTTAATAAAAAAAGGAATCCCACCAAGATAAATGTTAAAATATTAACTAAAATATGGTTCTGTTCAATAAGAATATAATTTTACTGTAAATCCTCTCAAACACTACTAAAATTGATTTGTTGTTTTAACTCTATTTTTTACAGTCACATTTACTAAACTTTTGTTATGTGTCAAATATGTTTATAAAAAACAGTGATACAACTAATAGGTTGGGGGATTTCTTAGCATTTTATATGAAAACTTAAGACTTTTTTTACATTTAATCACAGTATTTGTGCCATTTTGTTCTTTTTCTTTTTCTTCAAAAACGGTTCGGTTTCATTACGCCTCAATAAAGAATCGCACACGATTCATAAGGTTTCTTTCAGTGAGCTCGTCTGGCACCCAAATATCGAGTAGTTTTGTGTACCCAGCTTTTTTCAAAATTGTTTTGTGGTCAATTCTCAGTTCCTCGGCTATGTCGTAACTACTGATATGCCGCTCTTGTTCCATTTTATCCGTAACAAGGCGACCAGAGCGAGGTGCAATTCCCGGATTGAAAACGCTTAAACCAACTTTGTACTACTCTTATTGACACTACATTAGGTCCATAAACGTCACAATTTTTTTTGGCGGCTGGCATTTTTTCCTTTTTTTGTAATAAAATTTTAAAATGTATCGAATTTCTTTGTTAGATTCACTCATTTTTACACAAAGAAAAACCAACAAAATGTTGCTGGAAACAAAATTTTACTAATTATTGTTTCTTTTTTTTTTTTTGAAATGTTACCTTTTTAATGTCATTGAAACCAGCCAGATACAAATAGTACAGCCAAAGAGATTTTATTACAAGTTTATACATACTATTATTTTATTATTTATTTTATTACAATCCTACTAATAATATAAATGCGAAAGATTGTATGTTTGGATGTTTGTGTGTTTGTAACTTAATCACGCTAAAACGATTTGGATGAAATTTGGTAAACATATAGTTTATTACCAGGAATAACATATATTTTATAGGGAAATATAAATTATTATTAATAGGAATCGTCTGAAATTATAAAAAATCGGCGCCACCGTCGTCACAGCGATAAAGTGTCAGGCATTATAATATGTAAAACTAGAAAATGGTGGAAGAGGGAAAAACACTATTTTAGCAATATTTAAAAACACTTTTTAATGGTACAACAACAACGGAACAATGATTGAAAATTGACAAGGATTTTTTTATATAAAAAAGACAAATAATTTTAAATATAAAAACAAACAGCAAAAAAGGTTTTATATGTGAAAAACTATCCTACATGTAAAATGTAGGTGAATTTCCTCAGGTGTTACATTTTTCATTGGGGGAACCACATAGTAAATAATATATTGATTCAAATTATCGAAAGCTACTGTATTAAATCTTGTTGGCTGTCTACAATGAAATCTAGTCTTGCTACAATGAATTAATCGCCAAATTTTTTATTGCAGCACCTCCAGTGAAACTATGTATCAGAAATTCAATTTAATACGAACATTTTAATTATTTAAAGAAAAAAAAAACAATAGTTTCAAGCTAGCTTTGAACCCCTAATCCTTTAATGATTAATTGATGTTATATAGAATCTATTCTGTATCTATACAAATAATAAAATCGTTAACGAGCCGTGTCTGTGCATTAAATATTTAAAAAAAAAAAAAAAAAATTGTACACGTTGCACTTCTATCACCAAGGTCAGAAAAATAATTTTTATAATTATTATCTGTTTGTCCGTTTGCGCACGTTAATCACAGAAACGATTTTACCGATTTGAATGCGGTTTTCACTGATGTATTGTAGCAAGCTTCCCGTAACATGTAGTTAGTTCATTCCAATCGATTTACAAACAAAAAAGTATACAACAAAATATATACCGAATACCACGCGTACGAAGTTGCGGGCGTATGAAGCTAGTAAAGGATATATTGTATCTAGAAATCTTGCTGGCTACAATCTAGAAATCTAATGGACTAATGGCTAATTTTTTTAAGCACTTCCAGCAAAATTAAGTATCAGGAATTCAATTTCATACGAACATTGTTATTATTTTCAAAAAAGGAACAATAAAATATCTTCAATAGTTTCAAGCTAGCTTTGAACCCCTAATTCCTTTTCTGATTAATTGATGTTATATAGAATCGATAATAAGTCTTTCGACTCCCTTGACTACCACTCATTATCGATTTAATATGGGTTTACAATTAATTCTATAGTCACAAGTTCACTCAAAATTCCTTTCACGCTGTTTATCGTTTTTTATTTGTCTCATCTCAGTCTTAATTTAATTCAGACTATTTAATTTTTATTACTACTTTGTATGCTTAATTATTTATAACTTTAGCATACCTGCTGTAAACAAGTTTTGTTCGCAACAATAAATGTCTTATGCCTACTGCAGGTTTACTGTTAATACTCGTAGGTATGTATTTCTTATCTTAGTAGATAATTTCATTAGTACACTATAATAGAACATGACCAAATGCTTTTATCTCGAAATCGTTATTGTCATTGATAGGAACGCTTTTCACCAATATTATCTAAGGAATGCGACCTTGCAATGTCGTAACCGTGTGTTATCTTACTGTATGCATCTAACAAAAATTTAAAAGGGCCTGTAATAGGTAATATGCGTCTAATTCAAAAAAGGCTTAAATATATTTTTTTATCAACATTTTTGCTTTAGAATTATGTCTATGTAAATATTTTTTAATATTATTTCTTTTTCGTTAAGAAAATAATTATTAAAAGTTGCATAAAAATGTGGGAAATTCAAAATACTTGAAACGGTCAGATCGAATGTGACGTCAAAGTCTATGGAATGTGACGTCAACGTCTATGAAATGTCAACAAGCGTGTAGATGTTTGTGATTTTTAACATTTGATTGTATTGTAGACTGACGTCACGACAAGCGCGCCAAAAGGGCGGGTGTTTAAAATGCCCGTAGCTGTTAGTTAATTTTAACTTTTTTGTTGTTACCAAATTTCTGTTTTTTGGCGCTGAGTATTTTTTTACGGCTATATAACGATATAACCTATCGTATGAAAATATAAAAAAAAAATGTGCATATTCCCTATTGTTTCTACTAAATACTTTAAAACAAAAATATATGACACACCTTTTTGTTCAAGAAACATATTATCTATCCTACCTATCGGGACAAAAAAATTGTAATCCAAGCACCAAGTTCTAAGCTTTGTTTACACATTATTAGAAGCAATAAAAATTCTACCGTGACGTTGTTTGGGAGTCGAAAAAATAGTAGGCGTGCGTGTGTTTATGTAAAAATTTGTACGCAAGTTAGGGATTCCGTGACACAGGTCACCATTTCCGAGAACTCGATTCGTCTTGACGTCCCGCTGACAGGACTGGTTTTACCTTTCCACCATCCAGCTACAATGTGTATTTCCCTTCTCGCTCACACATACGACACAATTATCCCCGTCTCATTCGAGCGATGTGTTTGATGCGCACACGCACACGCCTTCTATTCCCTTCCTCTCCTCGATAAAAGTGATCGTATTTTGAAATGGAAGCCTAAGCATTCACCTATCTGGCTCAGAGCAGCTAACAAAATACCATTACTCGATGTTCTTACTTATTACCCACTAATGTATACTATATACTGAGCTAGGGTTCCTTTTCCTCTCGTTACTTGTCTATATATTTATTTGCTTGTAATTATTATTTTGTTGTTTGTTGTATATTGTTTGTATTGTTCACATATTGTATTAGAGGAATAAAAGATGGTTTCTTTCTTTCTAATTGCTGTTGTAATGAAATCTTTCTTTCTAATTGCTGTTTTAATTACATACCTGAAATATGTAGATAAAAGCTTTTAGTTTTGCTACTAATTGAGAATTCAATCATTCAAGGTTCATAGTTCGTATATATGCAGAGCTGAATTTTTTTTAAATTCATTCCTCGTTGCAAGTAATTGGACGGTAGTTATCCGAGAAAATGGGACACGAAATCTCACGCAAGTTGAAAACATCAATTTGAAAGCACGTACACAGAACTAAATTGAATGTAGCCAATTAACTGGAGAACCTTATTTTAATAACTGACTACTGTATAAACGTCGTATTAAATGCCACGAAAACCGTTAAGTGGGATGCGCTTGCGACTCGACGACGACTTGATTTCGTCATTCGGAAATACGAGTGGTCTCGATATTTTGTGGTTAAACTGGACGTGCATAAGTGAGTCATGATCGAATTTTTTTTAGTTATATGAAGTAGATCAGGGCGAAGCGTTGGCGCCACTGTACCACGCCCAGCGACCGGAGTGCCGTCTCTACCCAGCACCCGGGCATCGTCGGCCATCATTAATTATTCGCCTGCCACAACTCGCTTATTATCTTACATAGTTAGAACTTGAAACAAGAATCTTGCACCTGTAAAACTAGCCACTGTTACTTATGCCTCGTGGTGGCTATGCCAATGTTTTTATGCGAGAGCAAATCTAACATGGTCTGGATAATTATGACGTAGGTTTAAGCTTCTTTTATTTTAAGATTCATGCTGTTTTACTTGAATACTTAATATTAATTACATTGTGTATTTTCAGTGTCTTATGGGTATATTAGTATTAGGTTTTTTAATTGAGTGTTTGCCATACAAATATCTGATGTCAAAAATAAATTAGGCAAACGAATTTATTGCAAAGACCAAAATTTTGGCAATAACTACATAATAGAAATGATTATGTAATGACAATGAAAGCATAGAATAAACTAATGCACTTATCTATACATATAATAAAATCCTAAACAAGCCCTGTCTGCACATAAAATATTTTTTTCAAAAAAAAAAAAAAAATTGATACACGTTACTCACGTTGCCGAAGTAAAAAAAAAATAATTTTTAGAATTTTTGTCTGTGCGTTTGTTCGCGTTAATCTCAGACACGGCTTAATCGATTTGAATGCGGTTTTCGCTGATGTATTTTAGCAAGCTTCCCGTAACATTTAGTGTTTGTTTCATTCCAATCGGTTTACAAACAAAAAAGTTACGATAGTATAAAAGAATTGCGGAATCCTAAATTTACAAGAACTTTGACAGTATATTTAATTAGACAGTCATAATTTATTATGACTATAAATAATTATGACTATAATGATAAAACACATTAGTTAGATAGAACATAATGTTATGTAGAAAATAAATAAATACAAAATACGTTATACAAAAAATAAGAAAATAAATATTTGCATGCTCTTAGAATATTCTTTGTACTGTAACTGATGTATATGAATTAAGACAAGGACTAACATCAGACATAACATAATTTTTACCAAAATGAGCCTATGAATTAACGTGCAATAATGCAGAACAAATTTTTGTAGCTTCTCGGAGATAACTGAACAGATTTAAAATTGGAAGGTTTTTCTTAAATATAGGAATAAGGATAAGGGATTGGGAATCATTAAGGAAATGGGATCTGGCATCCCTTACTCAGTTACCCAAACACAACAGCACAAGTGCTGTTAATTCACGGTAGTCTTCCGTGAGGTGGTGGTTACTGCTCAAACGGGCTGCCCAAATGACTGCGAAACGCATTGTGCTGCATGCAACTACCTAATAACTTGTGGAATGTAAAATATGAAAAAAGAAATAAAATTAGCTGATTAACACTTGAGTACAGAACTTATTCGTAAGTTAATTAATAAGTAATAAGCTTATAAAATAATGTAGTTGTTGCTGAAATATTTTTTTCTGGTTTTTTTTTTTAATAAATCTGCCAAATTCAAACATTTTTAAATATAGTCTATTATGCACTGTACTTTTATCTTAAGTTTTAATTTTACTCTAAGAAGTCAAATTAGGCGACGAAAACGACGCTTTTCTGCTAAATCCTCGCTTTAAGAACCTGTAGTGACGTGTCAATTATTATTATTTATTTACGTATCATTAGTGAAGTCATACAGAGGCTAGGCTGGGCAAGTGAAACCTCAAGTGCACTCAATTAAAAGCAATATAATCTAGACCATAACTCTCACCTCAAGATGAAGAAACAAAATTGGTTTAGCTTCGATGTTCATAATAAATTAAATAATTGGTAAAATTATGCGTTCGAGGTTCCAAATAACCACAGGGCCTGGTTATTTTTATTTTGCTTTAATGACGGTTATAGGAGCAGTTTTAATAGGATAGCCTCTGTTTTCGTGGGAATTTTACCCGGATGATGACGTGAGACCACTTTTTTTGGTTGGAATTAGATTAGGGAATTAAATCAAGCGATCATTTTAGCCTTGTGTGCTTCTGAGAAGGGTTTGCTAGGTTTTTTAAATTTGGACGAATAAATATTTTGTAGGAGTAATCGTTTCTCTTTTTCGTTTCCTCTAAGATACGTGACCTCCAATAGTTTTCTTATTATGTTTAGTGGAACTAATGTAAAATCGTTTACTTTTTCAGATATACAAAGCCGCAATCATTTGCGGATTGCATCGGCAATGAACTGCCGCTTGGTTGGGAGGAGGGTTACGATCCTCAAATCGGGTCTTATTACATCAATCATGTCAATCGTGAGTATACAAAAATCATTTGTTTATTAGAAATATAGTATCTAATCTGCCGAGGTATCTCCAAAGGTACTGTAAATATATTTTTGGAGGTTGACATTTTCACTTTCAAGATCCAAATACATTCAAAATGATATAACTTAAAATAAATGCAGATAAAGGTCCTTTGTGGGGATTTTTTTAAATTCAATGATTTTCAAACAATCTGATTTTTTTTTTTTTTTTTTTTTTTTTTTTTATTTTATTTATTATGTTCTTTTTTTACGTTAAGATCGGCAGACAGACAAAAAAAATACATTTAAGATCTTCACACAACAAGACCTTCCATTTGATATATCACACGATGCAGTTTTCAAATTATTATTTTTTTAATTTTACACCTTCCCCCCAAAAATGATATTTGACTGACCGACGGACAGACGGACACACGAGTGATCCTATAAGGGTTCCGTTTTTTTATTCGGACGTACGGAACCCTAAAAAGTATATATAAGATGAATTCGACATGTTACCATATGAGTGAAGAAGGATTCCCAAACAACCGCGATCATATTCCGAGTATATAATATCTCAATATACTCTTAATCTATGCCTAAAGTATCTATGGTAATACATAGTTATGATGGTAATTTCGTTAGCATAAAATGTCCCTTTGAATGACAGCAATTAAACCCACTAATGTATTTGTGATAAGCACACTCTTGTACTGAATTGCAGCCGCATCAATAATTTCCAATCAATGCAATATTCTAACGACCATCTTATATTTGTAAATGGAAGCAAATTGCTTATTTTCTGTCCATTATAATCGTAATTTATATGTATACAATTTTATAGTCGCCGCAACAGGCTGGCCCTGTATTAATGATTATTCAGAGCGTCGAATGAAAAATGTTCAACGCGGGGGGCTCTTGAAACTCCTTAGTGCTTTTACTCTGTATGAATTATGGAACAGCTTGACTCATGTCTAGTCTGTGGAATGTAACAAGCACTATCACAAAGTTGAATTGCTTTTTGTAATAGATTGATAACATTAAAAGAAGAACTCCCTCACAAGACTCGTTAAAAACTTTTATAACTCTGGTATCATTTATAGAATCAGGCACATCTTTCGGAAGGTGTTAGTCGAGGTTTTCTGTTTTATTTGTCTTCTTTGACTTTCAATTACAATTGATGGGAATTTTGCATTTTACTAACTACTAAAAACTTGTAACTAGGTGTCTTAGGGCGTACCTCCGCTTTCGGGTACGTCGAGGGGTTCCGACAGGGAGCGTAGTCCTCCCCGCGCTGAACAGCCGTGGCGGGTCTCCGAAGTTGTACAACAACGTTTCTGCGACCGCGCTTATCTACGGCCGTGCTAGAAAGTCGTTGGGTTTTAGGTTTTAGAGTTAAATTGTTTCATAGCATTTTTGTATCAGCAGACAGGCTGACGGTCCACTTGACGGTAGGTGGCTACCGTCGCCTATAACACAAGCAACGCCAAAAGTTGCTGCAAGTGCGCTGCCAACTACAGTAGAATTAAGGGTAGGGGATTAGATAGGAGTTCGAGCTCTAGCATCCCTTACTCACTCACCGTATCACAACAGCACACGTGCTGTTATTTCACGCTGGTCACTGTCACCATCTGGACTGCGAAACGCAGTGTGCCCTGTCACTACTTTCCAGATACAGACCAGAGCAAAGTTCATTTTTCAAAGTTGACCCTGCCGGGAATCGAACCCGTCATCAAAACCTCCTACGGCTACAATTGGCGTGCTGCGGAATTCTGACGCAGTATGATACAATGTCACATAATACAATGGGGCGGTCACACACATGTCGCAGAGCGGTTAACCGATGGGGAAGAGTTCTCGAATGGAGCCGGAAGCGCAGCGTGAGACGCTCTGCGGCAGGTGCACAGATGACCTGAAAGGCTTCTCAGGAGCGACTGGATGCGAAGGACAGAAGACTGTGCGTGGTGGCGAGCCATGGGAGAGAGGCTAATCTAGCAGTTGTATGACACAGGCTGATGATGATAATACAATGAAATTTGAATTATATTAAAAGCCCTTAAAATACAAAATACTATGAAAAAATTTAAATACTTCGCCCTGCCGTCCTCCAATGTGCACAGGCCTTTATAATTTTGAAGAGCTTAATAGAAGTAAAGAAGAGGAAAATGTGGACTGAACTAGTGTGAATTAGAGCAACTTTCGCGCCTTGTCGAACAGAAAACAAGGCTGAAGCGATTACAAGACAAGAGAGCTCAAAATTAATTGGATTTGTACCAAAATTATGTCATTTCAACCTAAAGCTTCTTGAAATTAAACCCATCTTAATCTTCGATCGTTTTTCTGTACATAGGTCGCACTGAAACTTTTTAGAACTGGCCAGAAAGTTCAGACAGACAAATTTCGAATTAAGAACACTTTAGGAAGCTTTCGATGTAATTTCATTCAGTTGACATGGTTTTTACAAATTTGTGTTGAGGAACGAACATACAAACATATTTCGATTGGAAATTAATCCAACAAATCAGCGTTATCGACTGGACATTACCATTCATGTAGTTCTTATGAGCGCTCTTACCGCTCTTGTGCTTATTCGTATTCATAAAATCGTCAAAATATGTACTTAGTGATACGCCTTCTACCTTTTCAGGTTCTAGTTGTAAAGCGTTTCATATTTGTAAGGTCTTCAACGCCACATAATTGAACATTATCTGACCTGGCATTTACTGACACATTTTAATCATTCATAATTCTTGTTTTCACATATAAATTTATCATAATATACTTGCCAAAACGCCTTGACAATACTCCAGACATAGTCCGTCTTACTACAAAAACATTAAACACACTTTAAACAGGCTTTGTACACGTGGTTAAATAAAACTTTACTACAAAAGAGTGTCTAGGCATTGTTTAGGGTTAGACATTGCTTGAGCATTATTTAAATTTAAATACCGCCAGATGCTTGATTAACAAGTGTCTATCTGGTTAGCGGCTTCTCCTTGGACGTGCTGTCAAATTTGTAATCGTTTTGCGTAATATTAAAGATTTCTTTTGATATTTGAAATGACTATGGATATTTTAAATTTAATTGATTAGGATTATTTATAAGGATACCTAATTTTCGAGATAGGATAATTCGCGAGCGAATTAATCCATTCGAATATTACGATGACGCAACGCCGCGCTCACTCTTTTTATCCATGTTAATAATAATAATTGGAATTTATGAAAATAAGAATAACAAATCCAACTTGACATTTGACAATTACGCCCGTGTTAGTTACGTTCCATTAAGCGCAATGTTTTTTGATATAACAAAATTTTATAAACAATCTAATGTATTTGTTGTAATTTGTGCCTTATTCCAATTTGATAATTTACTTATATCATTACTATAGTCCGTAATAATAGTTTGTGAAAACCAAAATCTGCGTAAAATGAAAACGACATGTATTCAGGGCGAGTGACTGAATGAATGTTTGCCAGGGTTGCCATAATGCAATATCATTCTCGTACTTTAACATTATCTACAAAAACAAGCGCTAAACAAGGTTTTCTGGTAGGGACATTTTAAACGCTTGCTAAACAATTTTTAAATAATTATACATTGTCTGAGTAAGCACGTGTTTAAACAGTGCTTATTTATTTTTTTGTAGTAAGACGGAGTATGTTTAGCAGCCGTTCAGCCCGCTTATTACAGCTTACATGAGAAAAAAGGTATGGCGAAATTTGCTGTTGTAATTTCCAAACTTACAACAGAAGACATGATGCTATAAAAATTTGCTTTAAAAATATAGACAACTGTATCGAATGATAATGATGAGTATTGAAGATGTAGGAGTAATGTTACATACTTCATAAAAAAATATGCAAGCGCTCAAACGAAAACCCTTTTCTCTTTTTGGACATTCTGTCCTAAAAATTCTTCTTTTTGGACATTCTGTCCAAAATATTAATTCACCCTCCCACGCTCTTCGAGCACTGTAACTAGCATTTAAACACACCCATTAACTATGTGTCCTACAATTTATCACCAATTTATTCGCAACTCTATGGCTTTTAGTCTTAAATTTAAGTCATGTCCTTTGTACCGTCGTGGTTGTATTATGAATGGAATTCTTATGGTATATTTACGCAAATGCACCACCACAAATGGTTTACGTCGGTCGTATTAGAAGAGTTATGAGTAGTGATATGTGTATGACCAGTTTCGGAACAAGCTGTTCGCATAACGTTAGCACTAGAAAATATCGAAGGCTCACTTTGTTATTGGGTGATCTAAATTTCGTTGGGAGTACTTGCGTATTGCTTCTGTTTCAGAACTTTTTAATCTTCGTCTACTACAAATACAGTTGTTAAATAATTTGCAAAATTCTAGTGACTTCGTTAATATTGTTGGTGACGAAGAAGATTTGACTGTTTATTGAACACTAGCTGAACTCGACCACGCTTCGCTGCGGCCCATGCGGCGGTGGAGTGCGCGGTACTGGACACTGCTTATATATAATACTATTGACCGTAGCGTAATGTTATATAGCCTATAGCCTTCCTCGAGAAATGGATTATTCAATACAAAAAGAATTTTTCAATTCGAACCAGTAGTTCCTGAGATTAGCGCGTTCAAACAAACAAACTCTTCAACTTTATGTATTATGTAGTATAGATTACAATAAAATAAAGAAACAGTAAAATACTCAAAGGAAAACTTAAATATTTTTTTATGATAGACTAGCGAACCGCCTCCGGTTTTGCACGGTAGTCCTTTTTTTGAAATTTTTCAACATTCTTTTTTCCATAAGAACCTTCCTCGGACTTCAAGATATATTTGAAAAATAAATAAATAACTGCCGAATTGGTCCAGCCACAGGTCCAGCCGTTCTTGAGTTTTAAGCTTAGTGGACATTTAGCGACTCATTTTTATTTTTATTTTTATTATAGGTATCCATTACATTATAGGCCAATTATAGGTATCCATTGCAAACAAATTATTTAAAATTTAGCTATAATTAATTGTAAATATGTTGTAGTATATTTACAATCAGCATTAAAGGCTGTCATACCAGGTCATACCTTCTCGTTTGTAATTTAATTTTTTTTTCTAATTGTCAATGTCATTCGTCTTGTAAGTAGTCTGTGTTTATAAGTTTCTGTTCATTTTCCATTGATAACTCTTGTTAAATTCTCAAGTTAAAACTAAACGAGTAACTAATAATAAGAATAATATTGCTATAAATATTTTAATCGCCAAATACCAAAAACTGTCAGGTTTTGCTCGGTATAAACCTATGCGAGTATGTTGTGGAGGATGGCTGCTAGCACTTTCTTGGTCATATATGTAAATCTTTTTGGCCAGCTCTCGGTCACTCAGGCTTTAGTCAAGATGTGTGTCATATATAATATTACACATATATACGTAAATTTTAGGTTAGCCTCAACCTTGTTTATATTGAAGGAATTAAAGTAAATACATAAGGTATGGCACAGCCTGATACAGCCCGCGTGTGAACATCCAATAACGATGTGCGCCCCGGCGCAATGCCTCGTACATTTTCGCACGACAGGCACGCGCATTCCGATGCATTATTTATAAATTTGCCGGGAGGTTTTCCGCCATTTTCTCTGGCATTTTTAAAGTCCACGACCACCCATATTATCTGGACATAGTGATTGTCACGTTATGGTACGTCCATTTCCTAATAGTATTGACAGTTTTTAATTTGGCTTTACAACACCTTAATATATATTTTTAAGTTTTACAAACACTCAAATTACATAGGGTTACACTTTTTTAGAATTCAGAAGAGTAGTTGCATTGAATAAAACTCAATATTAGAATAATTAACTTCAATTACATTATAAATCACTTGTATAATAGGTTACTCACATTTATTACTCTGAAATTACAAATATTCACGCTATTTTACTGACACTCTTAACCCTTTGTATGCCGGAACGTGGATCCACGTTATTAATAAATCATGGTAGAACCCCCATGACTCCTTCTGGGAGAACAATTAGGTCAGTCAGAGTCAGTACTTAAATCGGTAAAAACGGTTGAAATTTGAACAACCTGTATACCTATATCATGGCAAATGGCACTTTAAATGATAAATTTAAGCGCTGGCATACAAGTGGTTAATCAAGACTAATTCACACTCCGTTTATTAAAAACCATATTTCATTAGCGACTCTACTCGACGAAGATTTAGTCAAGACTCCCCAAATCGCCAACGAGCCAGCTTATTTATATCTTCCTTCGTGCCGCTTCGTCGACCCAGACAAATATCGACCGATATTTAACATTTAGAACACACGTAGGTACGTAGATAAATAAATAAAAACTACCCACAATATTGAAAAATTGCTCACAATTTGGTCATCATTATCATCATCTTCTCAGCCGTAGGACGTCCTCTGCTGGACAAAGGCCTCCTCCCTAATTCTTCAAAAGGACCGATCAGAAGCAGCCTGGATCCATCGTCTACCCGCGGTCCTTATTAGGTTATCTGTCCACCTTGTGGGTAGACGTCCCACATTGCGCGTGCCGGTCCGCAGCCTCCACTCGAGAACCTTCCGGCCCCAGCGGCCGTCGGCTCTCCGTACTGTATGTCCTTCCCACTGTCATTTCAGCTTACTAATCCTCCGGGTTATATAGGTAACTTTCGTTTGTCCACGAATCTCGCAGTGTAACCTATATAGCCTTCTCCATATGGCTCATTGAGCGACGTTGAGCTTCCTTATGAGGTCCATGGTTAGAGACCATATGTCATCCCTGGCAACACACATCGGTCGAAACTTTTGTTTTAGATCCTGAGGAATTTTGGACGAGAAGATGTCTCGGAGCCGATTGGAATGAAACAAACACTAAATATTACGGGAAGCTTGCTACAATACATTAGTGAAAACCGTATCCAAACCGGTTAACCTGTTTCAGAGATTAGCGTGCACAAACGCACAGACAGAGACAAAAATTCTAAAAACTATTTATAATTTTATTTAGAATTTAGATCTCGTTAACATAGCGATTTTATTATATGTATATATTATTGTATTAAAGGTTTAATACAATCATCATTAAAGGCTGTTGTTCGTAAATAATTTAATTTTTTTATCAAATGTCAATGTCACTCAGTCTTGTAAGTACTCTATGTTTTTAAGTTTCTGTTCGTTATCCCTTGTTGTTAAATTATCAAGTTAAAACTAAGTGAGCAAATAATAATATGAATAATATTGCTATAAACATTTTAATCGCATTAAATAACTTATTCTAAGAAAAGAATAAGTAATCGTCAAGACACCAAATTGTTTCGAAAGATAATACTGCGAACTTGACAATGTCAACGTTTTAATAAATACCTTTGCATACTTGACCTTGCCAGGAATTGAATCCTGGAACTCGAGTTTGAGGGAACCTTAACTATCCGGCCAATAGATTTATCATTATACACTTATTGAACTGAACTGAACTTAGAGTCCATGAGGGTATAATTCTTTTTTTTATGTTAAGATCGGCAGACAGGTTGACGGTCCACTTAATGGTAGGTGGCTACCGTCGTCTATAACACAAGCAACGCCACAAGTGCTGCAAGTGCGCTGCCGACTGCAATAGGATTAAGGATAAGGGATTTGGAGGGGATTGGGAAATGGGCTCTGGCATCCCTTACTCACTCACCGAAACACAACAGCACACGTGCTGTTATTTCACGGTGGTCTTCTGTAAGGGCGTTGTTACTGCCGCCAGATGACTACGAAAAGCAGTGTGTCCTGCCGCTACTAAAATAATAAAATAAAAAATAATAATCACAACACTCTTCCAATATTCTCAATGTTATTATTAAATTATATTATAGGAAAAATTGAGCCATATAAATAATTAAATGTGTTCGAATTTGTAATCGTATTTTAAAAAAATATATTTTATATATAATTTATTCTTATTGCAAGCCATTACAATGAGGTTACGTTTAATGTCTGAACATTATTTGAATGTAGGTTCTCAATAAAATGAGTCCGCAAATGGCGTGTGATTAACTGGTCCACATTTCCGTTTTATAAGTTGAAGATAAAACGCAACTTTGTAACAAACTGCGCACGGATGGTACCGAGATACAATCAGGGTCATATAAATTATGACACGCTGTGCTCTTCACATTCGGGACGCATACTTTCACAGAGTTTTTACATATTATGTACTTTAATATTAAATATTTATTTATTTAGAATAGATACACCAGCAACAATATCAGTATTTAGTTACAAAAATATTATACACTTGTAAAATATATATTCAAATATTATCAGTTATCAAAAAGTAGCACAAAGTGGAAATTTAAATTTAAATAGTTTAAAAACATAAAACAAAAAGAAAAGAAAAGAAATGCAGAATACATGACTTCCTCACAGTATTAAACAATTAAACAATCACAAAGTCTTACAATGAGAACAAACAATAAAAATCACACGAAATGCATTTATACACCTAAGCACAGGGAGAGCCAACCGCCACCGAACACTTCCTCTTAAAAATAATTTCAGAATCGTGAAAGATGTCAATGTCGAGGCTGATCAATTCGTTATAGTCTCGCATACACCGAAATAATGGAGCATATTTACCCAAATTATTTCTGCTGGTAGGAATCCTAAATTTATTATTAATGGGAGGTCTTGGTATATGATAAGGAACCGTAAGGAAGGCCTATCTGCCGGAGCAAAACAGGAGACACCATCGCGCCATTAATCAGTTTATTGAGTATACGACGATTTTCAAGAGAAGGAATTTTAAAGTGTACGAGACGGATGACATAAAATTATTGCTCGACTAATGTCGATTGCTATTCTGAATTAAATTTTTCTATCGAGATCGTCATCTTAAGGGACAGTACTATTACTACTTATACTTACTATACTTGTACGATCGAGTGAAGACAGTCAGGGGCGGATCCAGGATTTCATTTGGGGGGGGGGGGGGGGGGGGGGGGGGGGCATTCTGACAAAGTTCGGAGTTAGGGTTAATATCACAAGTAATTTTTTTGTGTATTTTTTTACTAGTTGAGATGCATTATGGTTGTATTGCAAATACTTTTAACCCGCGTAATCGCGTATTTGAACTGTCTCAAATGTCTGACATGAATTATGAAACTTTCGATAACTTTGATTGATATGGATTATATTATTCTATATTCAGTTCATATATGAATTGAATTGTACTTGAATTGAATTGAAAAGTTAAGTCAAAAATATGGAATTCCTGGGTCTTTGGGGGGGGGGGGGGGGGTATCCGCCAATGAAGACAGTACTATTACTGTCCTATATATTATGTATTTGGGAAAATTTGTAGTCTCAACTTACTTGACTTCAATGACCACGAGACAGAATGCGACGCAAGATATTCGCAGCGCCTATCGTACTCGCGAAACTAATAATACATACGACAGCAATTCCAATATTTTAGAAAATTCTTTATACATAGATGGTAGCTATTGACAATCCAATTTTAAATGTAAAAACATTATTGGCTTTTAGTCAGTACTTACAAGAATTTAACCTGCAAAAATGTCACAAAATTTTGCACACTTTAGAACCTAATTGTACCACATTATTTTATGTACATTGCTACGACCAATAACTAAGGAGTAATCATAGAATTACGTAGTATAGCATTGGTAAGCGGCTCCCGTTGGAAAGTGAGCCTTACTAAGAGGCTCCGTGCCATCATGTAGGTAACAAGCCAATTGATGTAAAAAAGGGAATGTGATACATAAACTTCTTGGTCTATATTTCTGAAGAGTTATTTTTGTTTGGTTTACGAGAAAATAAATAAAATTCAAATGTCTTGCTTTGTTACAAAATACAAAAATTGATTCAAGTTGGTTGTTTCAAGAAGCATTACAATGTGTCTAAGAGTTTCATTTACACTATAAATGACACGAACAGTTTTTCATTTAATTCAATAGTTTCAGAAAAACAAAGTTTTTTTGATATTTTTGAGTATTCCTATTATTTAGAGAGCCCAGTTGCCGACAGACATTCGCGTAGTAGAGAACTTACACAGTTGGGCCGGGTACAAATAATTTGAGGGTGCGTTATATAATAGCACACACACAGTTTTACAATTGTAAAACTGTGATAATAGAATGCGGCTTATGCTAACTTTCATCCCATATGGTCCCACTTACGTCTCTTTTATGGGAATATTTTAAATGATCAGCGTAGAGATCAACTATGCAGTTCGTGATAAATGGTATAAGCAGTGGTCGCTTGGCAATTAGGCTGCCAGAACAGATGCAATACTTATTAGGCCTGCACTTCGGTTATATGTGTGAATACAATTACCACTAGTGGCCTAGCGTGATATAATTCATATTGGCCTTTTTTATTAAAGATGGATTTGCTCTTGGCGAGCACTAGCCGTGTAGGAAAGATGAGGCCGACGATGGAGCGAGCTCACCCAGAAGATGCCTATTCACTCGAACCTTGAAAAGATTTGGGTTTTATGAGCTCTGAAATACAGACGCCGGCAGGGAGTTCCATCCTTAGCAGTGCGCATTATAAAAGATGTTTTAAATAGCTTGGTCCGAATTAGAGCGATTTCGACAAGGTGAGCATGGTAACCAGCCGTACGTCTGCATGTCCGATAGAAGAACGGGGAAGGTTGTATGATCTCCGAACTCCGAAGTACATCTTATAGAATACACACAGAGTCAAGTATTTTGCGTCTATGTGCCAGGCTCTGCAGCTTAGTTATTATTAGCGTACCGCCCGCCGCCAATGAGCATTATATTTAATTTAAAATATTACTATTTAATATTATCGGATATTACTATTAGCTGGTGCCTGCGGCTTCGCCGGCGCCCCCGTTGGAAAATAAAAAAAAATAACGCCCGAATAAATATATGATCAATACAACATCTTTATTGTAGTTATAGCTTTGCCAGGCGTTATATGATCCCTGGAGAACAGTATTTTTTTTCTGGATGAAAGGTACCCTATGCCCTTTCCTGCATCCCTGACAACGTGTATGAAAAATTTCATAGCGATCGGTTGAGGAGTTAGGACGTGAAAAAGTAACAGACAGACAGAGTAACTTTCACATGTATGATAATAGTATGGATTACTTGGAATACTACAGTGTTTTCACTGATCATCTTGTGAACTTATTCACAACAAAATGAGAAAACGTTGGCGAGCTTGTACTTACTCGTATAAACAAGTATCTACACAATTATTCTATCTCGAAAAGAAAATATTGCCAACATCAACTCGACTGCGTCTACGCAATAAATTTAGCCAACTAATTGATAGAATTGTCCGCTGTTCTTGTTTTGCGTTATTTCGTGTACTATGTTGCCATTAATGCCTCCTCCATCCACTGCGTTCATTTTACAGCATCCACGTTCGTTATCTAGGTATGCGATCTGCCTCTATACCTATTTCTGCACACGCTTCATCCTGACTGCCCTTTAGAAATGTATAGTCATTTGTAAGTGTGGTGAATGTTCTGTTTCGAGATGTTTATTGTTGTTTTTCACTTAATAGGGGATCGGACAAATTTTCAGAAAGTGTTTTAAATTAATCTTCATGGATATTTATTCCCATAAAAAATACTATTTTATTTATTTATAGCCTTTTAGGTACTCAAAATCATGTATTAATATTGTTTGTTTGAAAATGCCGCCAAAACGCCACGATAGTTCATCTGAGAGCGCGTAACGTCATTTGTGGTCATATCATAACAAAACAGCTGCATTGGCATAAGTTCGCAAGAAGTTTTGTTTCGTTGAGTAGATTCTTTATTTGTTATTATGGAACGAAAAAAATATCGTTGGTATTGATTCTAGAAAGTGAAATAACATATGTAACAAGTGATAGCCGTGCACTGCAGACAAGACAATGATTGCCCACAAATGACGTCAGGCACTGTGATTGGTGTTTCAGTATAGAAAATATTGTAAATAATAAAATTTTATTTCTTCATTTAAAAATATTTAAATGAATTATATTAAATTATTATTCGACAAATAATCGTAAAAAATTATATATTTTCATTCTAAGTAAATTAAAAATTTAATCTGATTACTGTCCGATCCACTATTGTGTAACATTATTGTTTTTGTTTTTACGTGTAGGATATAAATCAAAATTTACCTTCAATAGTGATTTGATTGCGTAGTATGGCAAAGGACACTGTATTTTCCTGTCATAATTGAGGCAACATATCTGACGATGAATACTATCTTAAGGCGACGCCAGCCCCTAATGATAAAAAATCCACTTATTTGTAAACGTTTTCCTTTTAAATTATCATAATAATTATAATTTAAAAAATACTCAAATCATCTGGACTGCAGGATATATGAGATATCCTGCATCATAATTATTTTTTAATTATATTTAATTATATATAGTTTAATAACTTAGATAGGGGTTACATGTTTGTGCCATTCGGGGTAGAGACTATGGGTCCGTGGGGGCCAGCCGCTCATGAACTTTACAGGGAGATGGCTAAACGTTTGGTAGAGGCGTCGGGTGACCAGAATGCTGGCTGTTACTTTGCCCAGAAGATAAGCATATGCATTCAACGGGGCAATGTCGCCAGCATTCTGGCCACTTTTCCGTCTGCCAAAGGTTTAATAGGTTTAAATTATTTATAAGTATTTATATTAGTTTATAGAATATATAGATTTATATTTAGTTTAGATTATTAAACTTGTAAATATATTTAATTAGGTTAGATTTATACATACTAAATTATGTTTTATCTTATATGATTTATATAAATAGACTTTATCAGTAAATTAAATATATGACTAAAAAAAAAAAGACATATATTTTAATGTAACTTGCCTATCGTGAATGCTGGTTGTAATTACTCTTTGTATAATCTTTCATTATATATATAAAAAAAATGACTAAGTTGGCGTCTAACATCGATGTTGTAACTGTGCGATTAAATTCTTAAGATAAATTTTAAGATCCACTATCTGAAGGCTCATCAAAAGAAAAATTTGAATTATACTTTATTTAATTTTTAAATAGATATTTCCGAGATTTGCGACTCCCCCTCAGCTGTGCCCTCAGCAGCCCCGTCAATTCCAGTACAGAATGAGTTTTGCGGCTGGAGTCGCCTTAAAAGAATGTGCGCTGTTATGTTTGGACAAGCGATTAAGCGATCTCTGAATACATTCCCCAATACAGTTCTTACCATTTATCCTATCAAAGGATAGGAAGATTATAGGAAAACCTATAAGAAGTCCATGATATTAAAATAACATGGTGAATCACTCAATATTGTGCGGATAGGTAACATCGTACGGAACCCTCTTCACGCGAGTTCAACTCGTTTTTTAATCGCAATTTTAGTATTTTTGCATGAATAATATCTAAATATTTTAACCGTCATTGATTGACGTGAAGTGTCGCTTCACTTTGACATAAGGTTTGAAAATAAAATTGGACCCAACGGGTTACAGAATTATTTTCGGGTTCGGGCCGGACAACGTCTGCTCGGTCAGCTAGTCAAAATATAAAAAAGTATCGCTTAAACAAGTGAGTATTGAGCGAGTGAGTCTATTCCCAAATTTTAATGTCCTTTAAAGAATACGTGTCGCGAAGCCGGCCTTTGTTTTATTCGTCGATGTCAGGTGTGATATAATAGGTAAGTTATTATCCCTTAAGTCATTCTCGGCACGTATACACAACTTAGATATTGTTTGGAGCCAGTTCTATAGCTGCCGAATATCTTTGTATTGTCAAGTGTTGCTCACGATTCTTGAAGGAGTGACGACACGCTTCATCGATTATTCTTTCTTTAATTTCACCGCGGCTCTCTTTTTTAATAATTTTATTTATCATGACCGAGACATATTCAATGAAAGTATGGGGATTGTCCCCATACTTACTTATTGAGTATGTCGCTCATACCATCAAAATTGTATCAAAATCTGTGTTGGTGGTTGGAGCCCGTTGGATGAGTGGTTAGGGTGCTTGCCTTAACGCTCTGTTCTAGGGTTCCCGGGTTCGATTCCCGGCAGGGTCAACTTTGAAAAATCAACTTTTCAAATTTGGCTCTGGTCTGGATTTGGAAAGTAGTGGCAGGGCACACTGCGTTTTCGCAGTCATTTGGGCAGCCCGTCTGGCGGCAGTAACCACTCCCTTACAGACGACCACCGTGTGCTGTTGTGTTCTAGGAACTCTTAGAAACCTTAGAAGCACTCAGAAAGGTCACAAAAATATAATCTAACTAAAGTATGAACGTACATTTCAGGATACAAAGACTGTTAGGAACAAATAATTGAACAAATTCCTTTGGTCTCGAGTCATGTGCAGTGCATTCCTCCATCATTCGTACAACGCATGTCATACAAAGTGCGCGCGCGACGATCTTCCAATTATTTTCAATTCAGCAAGGCCAGCCTGAGGCTGATTGGTCGTACGGTCGTGTCAGATTAGTTAAACAAACTGTGACAGTTGTCAGGACTTAGTTTTAAACTCGAGTAAATTCTGAACCAGAGGGTGTATTACTGTCACGTGATACCGGGAAGTTTCGTTATAATACAAGCGAACGTTTTCAATTTTCTCTTAAAGTTTGTCGTACTTAACACGAGATGTAAATTTAATTTAGGTACAGCTTTACGAAGATAAGTGAATGTGAAAGATGAGAATAAAAGAGGATTACTTACATTTAATGGCTGCTTGTATGAGCTTGTGAAGTCAGTAAAAAAAGCATGACGAAACTCAGTGTGCCCTACCACTACTTTCCAGCTCCAGACCAGAGCCAAATTTGAAAAGTTCATTTTTCAATGTTCACCCTGCCGGGAATCGAACACGGTAACCCTAGAACAGAGCGTTAAGGCAAGCCTAACCACTTATCCAACGGGCTCGTCAATAGAATAGAAGAGATGTAAGTGATTAATTACACCCGAGATATTATAGAGCATGAGCGAGGGTGCTAGCAGTTAGAGTATCTAATTTAACTTTTACAAGTAGCATTTCATAGCTTCTTGCATTCATAGTGAAACACTCTGCATTTCATAGCTTCTTTGCAAGGTGTCACGGCATCACGCGTGAACGGGTAGACCGATTTTAATTCGGTTTTCACTAATTGAAAGAGGGATAAACGAGGAATGTTCATATATATAAAAATTGCACACGGGCGTAGCCGGGGGCGGGTCGCTAGTCTATTTATACATATTAAAAAATACAGTCGCTGTCACTGCTGTCAGTCTCTGTCTGTTTCTACGCTTATTTCTTCTAAACTACCCAAGGGATTTTGATACGGTTTTCTCTAATGGAAAGAGCGATGAACGAGGAAGCTTTGTGTATATGTATAATTTACAGAAATAAATTGCATCTGTGCAAAGCCGGGGGCGGGTAGCAAGTTAAAATCACGCTACGATAATACCACATAATACTATTTATCGTAGCGTGATGTTAATAGCCTATAGCCTTCCTCGATAAACGGACTATTCAAAACAAAAAGAATTTTTCAATTCGAACCAGTAGTTCCTAAGATTAGCGCGTTCAAACAAACAAACTCTTAAGCTTTATATATTAGGATGGAGTATATATATATATATGTTGTACTCTTGGCTCAAAATTTGACAAAAATATAATTCATTACATCTTAGTGATTTTATTGTCACTTCGATGTAATGTTTTTAATTTAAAACTTTCTGTTATTTCTGTTACAAAAAAAAGCAAAGCTTAACAGCAATGTAGCTGATCCATTACACTTGTATTGCATTACATAGTCGTGCGTGATATGTATTTGCAAGTTTATCATTATGCAGGTATTGCTTATGCAAGCGCGGTCAGACCGAGCACGGTCAACTTTCGACCCAACTATGCGAATCAAGGTTCCCAATGTTTAATTGCTAATATTCTTTATGACAATGGTTTTACAATGAGATTTATAACGCTCTAATCCGTTCAACCCCCATGTAATCAACAATTTAGTTTAAATTATAAAAAAGAAACTACTTCTATTAGTTTAGTCAATATATTTTTTATTTGTTAGTAAGGCTAGCTATATTTGTTAAACTATCAGTAATCAATTTTTATTAAATTTCTGCGAATATTTTGTAATAAATGGGACTAATTTTTGTATTGTTTCATCGAATTAATAAATAAGGCAAAAAGGAAACGCTATTTTTTTATAGAAGTTATTTTTTTTCTTTTTTCTATATGTTGTTCTTCTAACATTTATTATATCGTCGTTGTCAAACCAAATTTTAAGATAACCAGACAGGCTGTCGGTCCAGTTGATGGTAGGTGGATACCATCGCCTATAACTGTTCCAGTCTCGGATCATCTCCAACTCCTTGGTGTGGACCTTACAGCCGATCTGAACTTCGGTAGGCACATCGAGTCCATTGCCAAAACAGCTGCCAAAAAGCTGGGCATCCTTTCCAAGGTTAAACGGTATTTCACTGCGAGGCAGCTCCTGGACTTATACAAAGCACAGGTCCGGTCTTGCATGGAGTACTGCTGTCACCTCTGGGATGGGTCTGCCCGTTACCAACTGGCCGCACTGGACTCGATTGAAAGGCGAGCAAAGAACCTTATTGGCAACGACACCCTTGTGGATTCCCAACTTCAAAGCCTGCAGCATCGCCGAAAAGTAGCGTGCCTATCGATTTTCTATCGTCTACACTATGGAGAGTGTGCATCTATGTTGTACGATTTAATCCAACCGGAACCGTTCCACTTGCGGACCACTAGACGTGGGCAGGGGTTTCATCCCTTCGTGGTCGTTGTGCCTCGATCACGAACAAAGCGTTTCAGTTCCACCTTCCTTGTTCGAACTGCTAAGGAGTGGAACTCATTGCCTGCGTCTGTGTTCCCACAGAACTACAACCTCGGGGTCTTCAAAACTGGGGTAAATGGGCATTTACTAGGTAAGCGTGGTCCACCTTCGGCCACATCTGCACCTCACATCAGGTGAGATAGTGGTCAAGCGCTACCTCGATTTCATAAAAAAAAAAAAAAAAAAAAGCAACGCCATAGCTGCTGCAAGTGCGCTGCCGACTGCAGTAGGATTAAGGATAAGGGATTAGGAGGGGATAGGGAAATGAGCTCTGGCATCCTTACTCACTCACCGAAACACAACAACACACGTGCTGTTATTTCACGGTGGTCTTTCTGTACGGTGTTTTTTTGTCTTTTTTAAGATATTGACAAAAAACATTTTTGTTGAAATATTTGACATAAAGGTTTATTTTAAAGAAAAATATTTATTTGAAACTTAGGGTGTTAAACTTATCGGTCTTTTAAACATGAAAATTTAATAATTTATTTATTATATTGATAGTAGAGTAAATTTTGTACATAACAGATTCTAGCTGCTGCACATACCACATACCACCGACAAATACGAGTAGTGCTCATAAGTACCCCTAGAAGTTATTTTATACTATAGATAAGGCAGTGAACCACTAAGGTCAAAATGTTGGAATCTCAAAAAGATGCACTTAGTAGATTTTGGTTTGCAAACGACGATATGTTGTATATATTGAACACCCCCTGTATTTAGTTTATATCTTTTAATTACTCGTATATTAAGTCCTATGTTGGGTACTGGACAATCCTCTATACCTGCAGAAGTTACAGTATGAACGTGTCAATAAACAGGCTTTTGCCCGCGAATTCGTCCGTGTCCCTCGGGAACAGCTGTTTTTTTTCTCGTTAGAAAGTAGGCCCTTTTTGTGTCCCCGAATATCATTTTCATGATAATCGGTTGAGTAGTTAAGGCGTGAAACCGTAACTAACATACTCGCTCTCAGATTTACAATATTAGTTAGGATAATGATATATTTTAAGGCGTGTTAATATAAGTAAGTTTTCATGATTTTCATCTAGAGAACAAAAAAATGAAAATGACATGTGTGTTTCGATGAGTGAGTGAGGGTTACCAGAGCCCATTGAGCTATCCCTTCCTAATCTTTTATCCTTAATTATACTATGATCGGCAGCGCACTTGCAGCACCAAACGTTGCTTGTGTTATAGGCGACGGTAGCCACCTACCATCAAGTGGACCATCAGCCTGTCTGTCTACCTTAACTTCTTTAATTCATGTTTAATTGTTACAGAGGTGACGCAATTGGAGGATCCGAGGCTAGAATGGCTGAGCATCCAGGAGGCGATGCTGAGAGACTATCTCCACACCGCACAGGAGGCGTTGGAGGTCAGTTTTTAATTTTTGTTTCATTCCCAAAGGAGATCAATCAGTTTTTGCATGGAAAACGGGCCATCAGTCAAACAGTTTAATATGGTTTTTCGTTTTAATGGTTGAACCTTGTACCATTAGGTAAGAAGAAATTATAGATTTCACGGGGAAGATATCTTGTAATGTAGTTTGAAAGTATTAAAAAATCCAATTGTTCCAATTAAATAATAAGTTTTTTTTATTTTCGAATGTCTTCCCATTTACAAAATCTGAAATATTCACAGGAAATTACTGAAATTGAGAAAGACTTTTATTACCAAAATCTCCAAAGTGTAAGAGTTAAAAAAAGTAGCCTGGTTTTGGACGATGTCTTTTATATCTAAGAGATTTATTTTAACTAGTGGTCACCTAGTAGTCGAAATTCGACCGTAATTCATTTGACTTCTTCAATAGGGAATATGCACATTTTTTTTAAATATATTTATACGATAGGTTATATCTTTATACATATAACCGTAAACAGAATATTCAGCACCAATAAACAGATATTTAGTAACAAAAAAAAAATAATGTTAAAATTAATTAACAGCTACGGGCACTTTAAACACCCGCCCTTTTGGCGCGCTTGTCGTGACGTCACAGTCTACAATCACAGTTAAAAATCACAAACATCTACTTACACGCTTGTTGACATTTCATAGACTATGACCGGTTTAAGTATTTTGAATTTCCCGCAATTTTTTTGCATTTTTAATAAATTATTTTTTTAACGAAAAAGAAATAATATTAAAAAATATTTAAATAGACATAATTCTAAAGCAAAACTTTAGATAAAAAAAATAACTAAGCTTTTTTTGATTTAGATGCATATTCCCTATTTCTTCTCACAAAGGAGTATACGTGTGTCAAACACGTGGAAGTGTGTGTAATGTTTATTTTAATTAATTTAATGTATTTCTAATGCATACTATATAAAAATATTGTATTTTATTTCATTTCTTAAAAGGAACCAAAATTTTCTTCAAAGGGGACCAATTTTTATAAAAATATTATAAAGTGTGAAGCGTGGTATCGTTTTTATTCGAATTTAAATCATATAAATTTATAGGTACATGTTAACATTGTTTAAATATATATTTTTTGTAACAAATATAAAAAAAAAAACAGTTTAATTCGAATTGAAAACTTTTTAAGGTCTAACAAATAAAAATTACTCAACAACAATTTCAATCAATGTTATCATTAAGATCATCGAATTAAAAACACTCCTCCGCTACTCCGCATTCGTAGGTTTGACTGGCAGTTATTATCATTTACAAACCGTCCAACAAATCGACGGCATCTGAAGTAGTTACACGATAACATCTGGCTACCGAAGTGGCTGTTTTGATGCCACAGGCCAATTTTCTACTTTTATTGTGTAACTTTAGAGCCACATAGAAGATAAATCAGCAATTTTAAACATATTTTTAGACGACCGGTGACAAGCACGTATACAGAGGGGGGGATAGTAGGGATTTATCCCCTCTCGAAATCTGACTGAAAAAAAAAACGATAGATGTCATTAATTCAGAAAGTAAGAAAAAAAGACTGGTCGGCATGTGTGACACTAGATTTATAGAACGTCACGACTCTATAAATGTATTTTGTGAGTTACTCAAACCTATTGTCATTACATTGAGAGAACTATCCTGCACAAACAGAACTGTTGCCCAAACTGCGTCTACATTCATAGCTGCGACGGAAAAGAGTAGTTTCTTGATTTCTCTAAAAACCTGTGAAAGATTTTTCAGAAAAATTAGAGTAAAGTACAGTGATTACAGCGATTTTTACACAGTTCACATGGTTGTTTCAATGTTTGTCCCCCCCCCGAACTAAAAGTCTGGATACGTGCCTGACCGGTGACCGTTCCAAAGTCCCCTATGGACTAGAACCACACCCATCTCGATGCGAGTTTTATTGCGGTAAGACTCCCACATAACCTTTATGGGCATTTGCATTTTGTTCATAAAGTGAACAAATCTTGAAGATTTCTCCCCTCGTAAAAAAAATTTTTTTAAACTTCTAAAAAAATAAACTTCTAAAAAAATGTGATATAGATAATTTTCTTTATTTAATTATTGTTAGCAATATATGTAATCGCCGAGAGAGATTTATTTAGAAGGATGATAATTCTTCTAATTAAGCCTTCTTTTAATTAATAAACGATTATCGTTTTGAAGGTGAGAAAAAAATTCTAACAATTTTTTTTATTAAATCGTTTAACAAACAAATGAGAAAAAGGTTCCAATCCCCTTTGTATTTCTTTATTAATTTACTAATTTATAGTGCAATTTTTATATACATAAACATTCCCCGTTTATCCCTCTTTTCATTAGTCAAAACCGAATTAAAATCGGTCTACCCGTTCGAAAGTTATGGGAGTACATACATTTCGAAGATCCATTTTTATTTATATAGATATATAATAGATTCTTTATAATAATAATAGCTACTCTAACTAAATGCATGCTTGAACCTTTTTAAAAATCCAGAATTTTATATGTTCTCTATACATTTTCTTGTTATTTTTTTGTCTTGGGATGAGTGAGGACATTTCAGTTGAGCCTTTAAAAATGTGTAGGTAACGGACTGTACATTATACCTACTTGCGCGCGAGTTAAGTAACGAAATAATGCAAAAAACAAACATGATAACTCGCGGGCTCACGCGAGTTAATTCCCCGCGAAAATTTTAATAACTCGTTATAAGAGGTTACATTGTTCAGGATTAAGCAAAGAATTTTATGCATTTGGGATGAGTTGTCATGAGATGGTATACAGAACAAGCCTTTGCGTGTATGTGATTATTTTCTATTTCACTGACTTAGAAACTTTTTAAAAAAAAACCTTGAGTCGTATTTATGAATCATGGCTAGGACTACACAGGCCCATCGCTCTTAAGGGCTTCACTGAGGCAAATGACATTTACTATATATGGCGGCGGAGACAATTCAACAGGCTTAGAAATGGTGTTTTTTTGTTTTTACCATTAGAACATTACACAATTTTTTTTTTATCAATACAATTTTTTAATCTGATATCAACTTATTAATAGGTACAGGATTCATATGCGTGCAATAAGCCGTTTTCGAGAGAATTTTCAATAATCAAATTTCAATTTTCAAATTTTCAATAGTCAAATTCTTCTTGTGTTCTAACTTTTTTTGTGGAGTTTCTATTACTTTAACGAAAATTCTAATTAATACAATTGGTTCTTCACATGTTTAAGTATAATATATATTTTTTTCAAAGCAATTGTCTTGTCTATTTCTTCTTGTATTGTCTTGTCTAAGTCTTGTAACATCTTCATTAAACAATGGATATTTTTAGTATTTAGCGTTTGTCTCCCCCTTAAAACAGAGCTATTGCTCTAAAAACCCAAAGTCTTTCGATACAAATGAAAGTATAAAATCAAACAACCAAGCCCTCGGATGTTTTAAAGCATTTAATACGAAACAATTACGAGATAAGAGGCCACTCCACCTTATCTTCAACTATCAGCAGACCATCGCATTCCATTGTTATCTCGAAACACATTTAATGTTCTTTTGAGAACGTTAAAAGATAGTTTTATTCAATTTTATCAATCTACAGTTCTCTTGACCCCGAATTTTACCGGTGAATTAAAAGCACCACAATTTTTTTCTTTACTTTTTCGTTTTGCGTGTTCATCCGTCTGTGAAGTACACATATATCCTTTTACTCGCTTATATATATCCGTACCGATATTATAAATTTGAAAGTAGCTTTGTCTGTCTAACATTTTCATGGTTTAATCACTGGACCTATTTAAATAAAACTTTTCCTTCGAAATAGTCGAGTATTGTTCGTAATCCACCTCAATAAACATATATTATTAAAAGTGCTAAGTCAAGCAGGGTTCAAAGCATGCTGGATCAGTTACCTCGTTGTTTAGAGCAATGCTAATTTGCTGACTGAGGTAATAATCAGCTCTGGGGGTCGTCAGATCAAGCGTTTGCCAAAATATTTAAAAAAGTATGTATTAAAAAAATCATCTGATACGATTATCTTTTCACTAAAACATACCACATTGAAAGTAATTCATCAATCATCTTTCGTAATCAATTAATCAATTAACAAAATTTAAAGTAATAATGGGTTTTTATGACTAGTTTTTTTCTTGATGGTAGGTGGCTACCGTCGTCTAGCCTTGCAGCATCTGTGGCTTTGCTTGTGTTAGCAAAGTCACAGATGCTGCAGGTGAGCTGCTGACCATAGAAGGGCTGAAGATAAGATAATAGCAAATGGGCTCTGGCATCGCTTACTCAGATTCACTGAAACACACTACACACATGCCGTCACGGTGGTCTTCTGTAAACGGCTGGTTACTGCCCCCAAACGGGGTGCATAATGACTACGAAACGCAGTGTGCCCTGCCACTCCTGCAGTGACGAGCCCGTTGAATGAGCCTTAACGCTCTGTTCCAGGGTTCCGCGGTTTGATTTTCGGCAGGGTCAACTTTGGAAATGAACGGACCTGGAAAGTAGTGGTACACTGTGATTCGCAGTCATTTGGGCAGCCCGTCTGTCGGGAGTAACCACTCCTTTACGGAAGACCACCATGAAATAACAGTACGTGTGCGGTTATGTTTCGATGAGTGATTAAGGGATGCCATAGCCCATTATCCTATCCTCTCCCAATCCTTTATCCTTCCTTAATCCTACTGTAGTCGGAAACGCACTTGCTGGAATGTGGAGTTGCTTGTGTTATAGGCGACGGTGGCCGCATACCATCAAATGGACCGTCAGCATGTCAAACGATCTTAGCATTTATTTATTTATTTATTTATTTATTAAAGAGGCTTACCAACTAAATACATATTGATACATTTACATAGAAGAAATATTTTCTGTTATTAAATATGCATCTAACTTAAAGGTATGCACAACATTATATAATTATTAAAGATATTAGTTTACAATAGAAAAAAAAATCAAAATTACACACACACATTATATACTACTTAAACCATTTTACAAAAAGCAGTTTTTTTTTATTAGAAAAAATAATACTTTAGGTTATAAATGAAAAAGGATAGGGAAAGGCCATCCTTAACGCCACAATTGAGCTTAGATAAGGTCAGTTATAACTATCGCAAATAGCCCTTCTGAAGGCTCCGATCTGTCCGGCAAAAATATCAATATCACATTTATGAAATAATTCGTTGTATTTTTTAATAGTGTAGTTGTATTTAAAAAAAACTATCCATAATACATATGACTAGTTATTATGATTCATCTAAATTCTATACAACACTCATGTTTTGCTGTTGGCTTATAAGAAAAATTTATACCTAGGATAATAATGTCGGATACTTTTTCTAAGGTTAACGAGTCGGCTCAATTTTTAATTTAACAAGCCTTGATATTTGGCCAATTCGCGGCGGTTTAAAAGACTGTTTAACAATAATCTTTTACGTTATTTAGTTCCAGTTGACTGGCGAATTGTGAATACCTTGGCTGTATTTTACATTGAAATTTAGTTGATAAATTAGGACAAACATAATTTCATAATTCATTATCTCCATTATATTTAATCATCATTGTGTATTAATGTGATTTTTTTGAGTCAAAATGCATTTTTCTAATTGATCAGTAAAATTTTTACCTGATTGCTACCACCAATGCTTACCAGATTCACCGAAAGACAATGGCGAAACATGGATTTATTGTTACAATCCCAAAACAAAACAGCAATCGAGCGTATGGATCTTTCAAGATGAGCCGAAATCAACCAAAAAAGCGCACGTGCAAAGTACCTCTAAGCAGATGATTGCTTTTTTTAAATAAAACTGGACACGTGGATACTGTTGCTATGGAGAATCGCCGCACCGTGAATAGTGATGGGTACACGACCATTTGTTTGCCGAAAGATATTGATGAAATGTGTAAAAACAACAAATGTCGTATCATTTCCCTTTCCCTTCCCAATCCCTTATCCTTAAATCCTATTGTAGTCGGCAGCGCACCTGCAGCAGCTTTGGCGTTGCTTGTGTTATGCGACGGTAGGCACCTACCATCAAGTGGATCGTCAGTCTGTTTACCGATCTTAACATAAAAAATGCACTTTTGAGACTTAAGGTGGTTTCATGCGGCCCGTAAACTGGCGGCAGTAACAACGCCCTTACAGAAGACCACCGTGAAATAACAGCACGTGTGCTGTTGTGTTTCGGTGAGTGAGTAAGGGATGCCAGAGCCCATTTCCCAATCCCCTCCAAATCCCTTATCCTTAATCCTACTGTAGTTGGCAGCGCACTTGCAGCAACTTTTGGCGTTGCTTGTGTTATAGGCGACGGTAGCCACCTACCATCAAGTGAACCGTCAGGCTGTCTGCCGTATCTTAACATAAAAAAAAATCATATTGCACCACTACAATGCCAATTCTCACACGGCCAGACAAACAAACGAATTTTTGAAGGTGGACAAACTAGAACTTATGAGCCATCCTGCATACATTAATGCGGTCAACGATTTTCATCACCAGAAGAGTATGAAAAACATGTTTCCGAGGTCACCACGGAGGAGTGCCATAAATGTTTTCAAAGTCGGATTATTTCTATGATGAAGTGCATTTACGCTAACGGAGTATGTTTTGGAAAGTGAGTTTGTTTGTAACTCTTTCACGCCTTAAGGCGACGAATTGGAAATTTTGGTGGCAGGGTTTTAGATTTTTCTCAGCAATGACAAAACATATGAAAGTGGTGTTTGGTAATCTGTTTCTTCATGTTACTGACTTCATTTTGTCAGTTGGATTACACGATTGGTAAACTTTTATAACACAGAAAAAAATTTCAAAGAAACCTCTTTTAAAACACAGATTTACATTTTACAGGCAAACGGTACCAATTTATACCTCCAAATTTTCTATGTACATTAGTATAAACATACACTTTAAATTTACAGTTGGATTTCTTAAAATACATATATATAGTTTTCTTTTATAAAAATCGTTTTGTCCCGATATAAGCAAGCGCGCTCTCGTTTTTGTATGCAATCAGACCCGTATTAATTGTTTATCGCTGCGTCGCCTTAACTACTCAACCGATCATCATAAAATTTTGCATACACGTTGTCAGGGATTACCTTTCATTAAGAAAAAAATACTGTTCCAGGCACGCGAGCGAAGTCACGGGCAATAGCCAGTAATGTCATAAAGGACTCTAATGCCAGCAGCTAGATATGACCTTATTATGGCCGCAGCTTTATTTAGAACTTCCTTATTATGGTACTAGATGGCGCTTTTCATGCATTTAAACCGCGCTTTAACTTCGTTTCGTAAAATTTTTATACTTCAGTGTCCAAAACGGTTATGTTACTAGAGGTTGCTTGAATGTCTTATTATTATTACACTTATGAGAAATAAAATTTTACTGTGTCAATAAGACTAAAGTTTCTGTAAAGATCATCCGCAATGACCCCTGGAGTCATCATCGATAACATTAGCAGTCAGTAATTGACGTCAATTGATTGATAACGTAACTGCAGTAAACAATGTACATTAGATTGATCAATAACCATTACAGGAGACCTTATGAACTGTTGTTTGCGAGTTCTTGTTTGATTATTTCGTTTATATCTTTACTTAAATTTGTTTATAATAACTTGTTTAAATAAGCATTCGTTTAATCTTTCCTGTTGGACGTCAGAGATAGTGTGAGGTTAAACATACTTTGCTCTAAAGGCGAAGGAATATTAACTAAGAAGCGGCGTTTGCAAGAACGCTTAGTGCAGGGCACACTGCGTTTCTCATTCATTTGGGCAGCCCGTCTGGCGGCAGTAACCACCCCCTTACAGAAGACCACCGTCAAATAACAGCACGTGTGCAGTTGTGTTTCGGTGAGTGAGTAAGGGATGCCAGAGCCCATTTCCCCATCCACTCCTAATCCCTTATCCTTAATCCTACTGCAGTCAGCAACGCACTTGCAGCAACTTAGGCGTTGCTTGTGTTATAGGCGACGGTAGCCACCTACCATCAAGTGGACCGTCAGTCTGTCTGCCGATCGTAACATTAAAAAAAAGAGAACAGTTTCAGAAGTACAGGCAATCCTGGCGGACTATAGCTCATACCTGCTATATGATATGATGCTAATGATATATATGATCCGACGCCGGCTTTGCATGGAGTTGAAATAAAAAAAATTTTTTTAGCAGATGCTTACGTTATAAAATGCACATATTATGTTCCAAATTTGAGCTTTTTATTTAAGCTTTAGTAGTTTCGGATGTACGTTGATAGTCAGTTAGGACAAACTATTTTATAAGTATTGATTAATATGTAGAGAAGCCTATTAAGTAGAGAAAGGATTTTATAGCATTGAAAAATCAAAATTTCATTTTCATTTTTCTTATTGTATGTCTTAGATGGGTCATAAATTAATTGTGATTCACAAATATATAACTGATATCTGTATCTAATAATAAAAACGTAAACGAGCCGTGTCTCAAAAACCGTGTTTTGCCGTGTTTAAAAAAAAAAACAATTTGACATGTTAAAGAGGTAAAAAAATAGGTTTTAGAATTTTTGTCTGTTTGTTCGTTCGTTTGTGCACGTTAATCTCAAAAATGGATTAACCATTTGAATGCGGTTTTCACTTATGTATTGTAGCGAACTTCCCGTAACACAGTTTGATTCATTCCAATCGGTTTACAAACAAAAAAGTTACGCGCTTCACCGAATATCACGCGTAAGAAGTTGCAGGCTCAACAACTAGTTATAAAATGAAGTCGCTGTCCGTCTCTTTCTTTTTTTTTAAACCAAAAAACGAATTTTGATGCGGTTTTCACGAATGAAAATATTATTTGGCTATTACTTTTAAGTAAGTAAATTAATTCCAAAAAAAATATATATTAGAAAACTTTATAAAATCAATGGCAAGAAAGCCAAAAATACAAACCAATTCTTTAAACTTGTTGAGTGTTAATGTTTTATAGAAAATCACACTATAATACAAATAATAAAATGTATAATTAATTATTATGTATAATGTAGCCAATTTTTAAAATCACTGCTCAACGCGACCGACCAATTCCATCTCAGTAGTGCGTGCGTGCGTGCGTGTGTGCGTGTAATGTACATATATCTAAACCCAATGTGTCCACGCGTATGTAGCCTTTTTATACAAATTGTGTGTTGTGTAATAATTGTGTTCCAATGTTTTTTTTATTTTATTTTTATGTTAAGTTCGGCAGACAGGCTGACGGTCCACTTGATGGCAGGTGGCTATCGTCGCCTATAACACAAGCAACGCCAAAGCTGCTGCAAGTGCGCTGCCGACTGCAGTAGGATTAAGGATGAAGGATTTGGAGTGGATAGGGAAATGGGCTCTGGCATCCCTTACTCACTCACCGAAACACAACAGCACACGTGCTGTTTTTTCACGGTGGTGTCCTGTAAGGGGGTGATTAGTGCCGCCAGGCGGGCTGCCCAAATCTCACCAGTGACATAATTTAGTAAGATCGGAAAAATGTGTTAAGATACTTACATTAAATTAGAAATTGTAATTGTAATAGCTTATTTAAAATTCATTTGTAATTTATTTAGAATGATGTAGATTGTAGATACTTTTAATTTTTTTATTGATTTTTTTTAAAATAATCTATTAGAATATATCTGTAAAGCTACACAGTATATTGAAAATTTTGAAGTTCTAAGCCACTAGAAGGGATTGCCTATTTGCCAAGTGGAAAATTAAAGTAATTCGCGATATTTCTCCGAAAAACAATTCAAATATTAAAAGGAACTGAATAGCGGTAGTGTTACTTGCCAGTTCTTTAAAAACAAATCAGTGATCTATCGTTTGAAAGGTTGCGTGCTAACCTATTATTATTAAACACAAAAACAATAATTTTGAAAATTGGAATCACGCTGTTGTTATAAAATTACGCAAATGGGTTTCCGTTTTGGTTAAATAAATAGGCCCCATTTAATTCGCCATAGTTAGGTATTGTACAGGAAATAATAATTTATTTGGCGACATTTTCTTATAAACTGTGACCCGCTTCTGACCTTCGTCCGGGGTGCAATTTTTATATAAACAAACCTTCCCCGGCGGTAAATTAAATCTATATTTTTTAAATTTATGCCTTTTACTATGCACTTAAGGCAAGGACTTAGGCAAGCGTTATTTTCGTCGCCTAATTTCACTTCTTAGAGTAAAGTTAAATCTTAGATAAAAATACAGAGCATAATAGACTAATACTTAAAAAAGTTTAAAATTCAAAAATAAAAAAAAAATATTTTAAAAAAGTTCAGGCAGATTTATTAAGTACATTATTTTTAGGCTTATTAATTACCTCAAGTTCTAAATATTAATTACAGCTTCTTTATAATAAACAGCTGGAAATAATAATACAACATCCAAAACACCAATTTTAGTACAATTAATATAGTTTATACTTTGGACTTAAAATAGAAAATATGGGATAGAGGGATAAACCCTCTATCCATAAGTGAAAACCGAATTAAAATCGGTCTAGCCATTCTTGAGTTTTTGCGAGACTAATTTTTGCACGGCGATTTATTTTTATACTTATATAAAGATAAGCGTATTCAGTCGCATAGTTATAAATAAATAAATAATACAAATACATAAACAGTTTTCACGATGCTTTTATTGGCGTGACATTGTATTCCTTAACTCAGCCCAGGCAGCCCACTTGGCAACAGTAACCACTCTCTTACAGAGATAATTACTCTGTGAAATGACATCACTTATTCTCTTAGTTACGGTTATTTTGTAAGAAATGCCAGAGAAAAGTAGGTGACCTCTCCAAACATCTTCGCCTCGCGTCGCGTCGTGTTTCGGTGTAAAATGACGACGGGAGAAACTTACCCTCAAGTGGACTTCATCTTGTCTAATTGTATAAATTATTAATTTTAAAATTATAAGGCACATTTTTAAGACGTTATGTTTTAGTAAGGGCATAAGAATAAATAAGAACACGTAGAACGGAAACTCCCGCTTCAACGCGCTCAAGGTTACGATATTAGCCTACACGTTAAACGGGATACTCAGTCGGGCTGTCACGGCCGGGCGTCTCCGCACGAATAAACTTACTTAATAGTTTTATGTGAGCCTGTATGTTTTTCGTTTGGTATGTTACTGTCTTATAATAACTTATTATTTATAAGTATATTTAATGTAGGTACGTAACATAATAATGTAGGTAAGTATTTATAAATCTCATATTTTATAAAACTAAAATAAAATAATCGTTTCAAAGTAAAGAAAAACTTATATTTAGTGATATTATTTTTATTCGTAAGCAATATTTAACAGTAAGCAACCCTGACGACAAGCCTGGGCGACAGAGGGGCGTAACGACGTTAAGGGGGAAGTAGTTAATAAATGGCGGCGTTTGGGACTCGAACCAAGAAGATTCCGTTCTACTTGTTATTATTTATTCTTATGGTTAAGGGTCATAAAATATAACTGCCAAATTCAAAAAGTCTGATAGATTTTTTTATTAAGTATGTTGGAGGAAGAGTTTAACTAAAAAGTATATTTGGAAGAAATTAGAAATCATTATTAAAACGCAAATGTTAAAGTTAAATAGATAAACTCGACCCAATGTATTTGCATTAACAATTTCCAACAGACAGAGTACGAGTGGTTCTTACGGACACTCGAGTTGCTACCGTCCAGAAGCCGCTACTTGGTCAACCGTATTCTCACGACGGTGTGAGGTAATAGATCGCAATACCATAACACGCGAAGCCTATATGTGCGTGGCATTAAACAAATAATTGCATAACATTATTATCACCTTTAGGGCCATACTAATAGCACCTGATCAGCAAACAGCGAAGTATTGCAGACATGCATCGAGTGCTCTCAGTACGAACGTGGCCTCTCAACTTGCGCAAGTATGGTGGGACGAGGTCCTGACCATTCGGTTAGTCGATGCGCAAACATGCCATCGATCATCTATTTACCTGCAGTAAAATAACATGTTTATCTTATTTATTAATTTACTAGCTTTTCCCTGTGACTTTGTTCGCATATCTTTACGAATTATAGCCATATTACTGTTAAGTGTGATCAAAATCCGTTTTTGGGTGTAAAGAGCGTTACTCTTTGATGTATGGGGCTTAATTATCTTGTAAATACAGTCTGTACTAAAGTACGTAACAAGTTGACCACCATACCTAAGATGCCTTTTTTTTACGAGGAGGAATCCATTTACAGACTTGCTACCGCTCTGGCTAGACGGTAGGGGTAAGTGGGGGTCACCAATGCTCCGCGCTATGCTAAGTCATAGCGGCACTGGCACTACCCACTACAACTCCTCGGTGTCTCCTTGCCTTTCGAGAGGGATAGATCGGGCTCTGCCGAGGCAACAACTCCAATCCAAACCTAGATGCCCTAACTGGCGACGTTGAAGTATGTTTTTTGACCGTACCTGGTCACGCCAAAGTATTTATAATGTCGAATATTTGCGATGGTAAAAAATTGACTGTATTTTTCGTTGTCCTCCAGTGGCGAAGATTTCAACGGGCCCGTCACACACAGAATCCAGCACTTCACAACTTCAATGTTTACACTCGCGGAGTGGGAAGCGTGACCAACTAGATCAATGACTAAATAGATAAACTATAAGCAAATTGCCTGATAACTGATGAAATAAATTAAAAATCTCGCAAGTTTAGATCGGCGGGGCGAGTATTTTACTCGTGTTATTGTTGCGATGTTTTTCTTTTACTGCGGTTTCTTAAAATGAGCGGTCGCGCGGCTTGCGGTAGTCGACAGACGTATATGGTGAGAGTGAGACAGCATGTACCGCAACGAACTACTATTAATTAATTTAAATTGACAATTGGCGTCAACAATACCCAAACTCACTTTGCCTTTATAATACTTATTAGTAGGATCTATATGATCATTCAAACCTTCCACCGGTTCGGAAAGTTGCTTTTACGGGGAAGAAACTGACAAAGTAATTGAATTTTTTAAATTTCCCACTCTAAAAACATTTCTCATTTAATTTCTAAATTGGATATTGTTTTTAAATCAATTTAGTATTTAGTACTCTATTGTAGATGGCGCTAGTGCCGTTAGTAAGGAATATTTAATTTTCTGAAATACCCTGGTGAGAGACAGAAGCAACCAATGACTATAGTTTATGGAAGCTCGATGGAAGTAACCGAAGTTGAGGCAAAACTAATGGTTACATAAGAGAAAATAAGCCCTATTAAATAAAAATAAGTTTTTTTTTTCATTTAACTTTATTGCTCGGCAGATAGCCTATCAGAATAAAGCATAGCGAAAAAACGAAAAAATATAAATAAATCAATGATATAACATAATGTAATTAACCGTACATTGATACCACTCAAATATGTCGTAAGACCATACAAAAACAAATAAATTATGAAATGATCATTTCGCTTTTCGAGAAAAAGTCTCAAAGCCCGCTATTAATATCTAATTACATTAATATGTCTAGCGATGCCCGCAATTTCCGGTAAATTAGACGATAAACCAGAAAATTGTACAAGAACCGGTCCTTCGAGGAACAAATTCTTGGGTCACTTCGTAGAATCCACTCATGCTGCTCTTGCCACCTGAGCGCGTGACATCATTAAAAATAGATTGATGTGTATGGTGTACGTTGTCTGCTACTTTTTTTTAATATCACAACATTTAATATAAAAAATTTAGACGAGCCCGTTTGATGAGTGGTTAGGGTGCTTGCCTTTACGCTCTGTTCTAGGGTTCGATTCCCGGCAGGGTCAACTTTGAAAAATGGACTTTTTAAATTTGACTCTGGTCTGGATCTGGAAAGTTGGGCAGCCCGACTGGCGACAGTAAAGACCACCGTGAAATAAGAGCACATGTGCTGTTGTGTTTCGATGAGTGAGTAAGGGATGCCAGGGCCCATCCATATGTTACTAGCTGGCCCATATGTTACTAGCTGGTGCCTGCGGCTTCGTCCGCGTTGAAAAAAATAAATAACGCCTGACTAAATATATGATATGAGCAACGTAACGCCTAACATATTATTACAGTTATAGCTTTACCAGGCGTTAGATGATCCCTCGGGAACAGTGCTTTTTTTCTGGATGAAAGGTACCCTATGTGTCCTTCCCCGACAACGTGTATGCAAAATTTCATGATAATCGGTTCAGCCGTTTATGCGTGAAAAAGTAACAGACAAGAGTTACTTTCTCATTTATAATGGATTAGCTGAACTCGGCCACGCTTCGCTGCGGCCTATATGCGGCGACGTGCGCACGGGGCGCGCGGTACTGGATACCGACACTATATAATACTATTTATCGTAACGTAATGTTATATAGCCTCCTCGAAAAATGGACTATTCAAAACAAAAAGAATTTTTCAATTCCAACCAGTAGTTCCTGAGATTAGCGCGTTCAAAAAAACAAACAAACTCTTCAGCTTTATAATATTAGTATAGATTTAAATGAAATTTCATGAAATTATTTGGGAGTTTTTTTGAATGTCTTTACTTTTCTTTATTAAAAGTAGCTTTTGCCAGCGACATCCTCGGCGTCTTTCGGGAACAGTAGGACTTTTTTTTAGGGTAGCCCTATGTCCTTTTCTTTGACAGTTAGGTGTACCCGGGGTACACTGGGTTTGCGCAGTCATAAATTGGGAAGCCTTAAATCTGGCGGCAATAACCATCCGCTTAAGAAGATCACCGAGAAATAATAGGTTGTGTGCTGTTGTGATTCAGTGAGTGAATAAGGGATACCAGAGCTCATTTCCCTATCCCTTCCTAATCGCGTTGAGGTCGGCAACGTACTTGCAGCACTTGTGAAGTAACTTGTGTTAATAGGTCACTATAAAAAAAAAGCATAACAAACAAACTCAAGTCCGCATTTATAATATTAGTTAGTAAGTATGTTAATATGACTAAGATACTGTTGTTTATTCCAAATAAGAAACTGAATAATATTTACATATACGATATTTATCTACCACTTATATTTTATATCAAGTCGGTCCGTTCATTTAGCACGAAACACATCCGAAAATAAACCGTACGCGGAAAAATATCCCCGAGTGTATCTTAATTGACTCGTAAAAGGCTTATTATGTCTTAAATTACGTTGACTGTCCTGTAATGTTATCTCGTGTACACTCTTTATATTTTCTTTTCTATATTTGCTTAATTCTGACATTAATGCCAGCTGCGTCTGAGATCTCGTGTTTCATCAAACTTTGTATAATTATGTTTATTATGATTGACGGGTTTACACTCATCGCAATACAGTCAAAAAGCTGTATTATAAAAGCTTAATATTTTTTTATGTTAAGATCGGCAGGCAGGCTGACGGTCCACTTGATGGCAGGTGGCTACAACGCCACAGGTGCTGCAAGTGCGCTACCGACTATAGTAGGATTAAGGGATTAGGAAGGGATAGGATAATGGGCTCTGCAATTCCTTACTCGTGCAGTTATTTCACAGTGGTCTTCTGTAAGTGGGTGGTTACTGCCGCCAGACGGGCTGCCCAATGACTGCGAAACGCAGTATGCCCTGCCTCTACTTTCCAGATACAGACTAGAGCCGAATTTGAAAAGTTCATTTCACAGTTGACCCAGCCGGGAATCGAACCCGGGAACCCTAGAACAGAGCCTTAAGGCAAGCACCCTAACCACTCATCCAACGGGCTCGTCAAATAATTGCTAAGAATACCTAATTGCCTGTCTTAATCCAAAATTTAAAGGTTTTGGAGATCAGAAATTAAAAAAATTACTAATTGCACTAATAATGGTTTGGTTTCGGTGTCTTTCTGTCGAATTAGATTAATAGTGTATTGTTACCATAGATAATATTATTTGCTTTCTATTATATTCAATACTAGCTGAGCCCGCAACTTCATACGCGTGGTATTCAGTGTAGCGTGTAACTTTTTTGTTTGTAAACCGATTGGAATGAAACAAACACTTATGTTACGGGAAGCTTGCTACAATACATCAGTGAAAACCGCATTCAAATCGGTTAAGCCGTTTCAGAGATTAGGGTGCACAAACGCACAGACAAAAAGACGAGAATTCTAAAAACTATTTTTTTAGCCTCAGTAAAACGTGTACAAATTGTTACTTTGAAAAAATATTTAATGTACAGACAAGCCTCGTTTATATGTTATTAATAGGTTTTAATGTTATTAATAGGTTTTATAGATATTAATAGGTTTTAATTCACTAAATTTTAAATATGGGCCCTGCAAACAGCCGATATTTCTGATTTTTTTGTTTGGTAGATTACACGGAGTATGCGGTAGTATACTTTTCATCCAGAAAAAAATTACTGTAACCGAGGGAGCATTTAAGAATAAAAATAATAAATTACATGTCTGACGATATAAATAAATATTTCGACGCCTAAGGGAATGGACGCGGACGAAATCGCAGGCAAAAGCTAGTCTAATCTATACATATCTGTTTTTATATACATACAATTTATAAAAGAAGTCGTGTTAGTTACACCGTAACTCGAGAACGGCTGCAGGTACCGTTTTTTATGACCTTTGATTTGTTGAATTTGTCTCCGCCCCGAATAGCAAAATAATTAAAATATTTTTACGAAAAAAAATTTTATATACATTTTGTATGGAACGGGTTTGAGGCGATACGAAGTTCCCCGGATCAGCTAGTCTTCTTCTCTACATCTTGGTCACGGCATCACGCGTGAACGGGTAGACCGATTTTAATTCGGTTTTGACTAATGGAAAGAGGGATAAACGGGGAATGTTCATATATATAAAAATTGCAACTCGGGCGAAGCCGGGTCGCTAGTATACATTTAAAAATGAATCCCCATTTCCCTTGGTCACGGCATCACGCGTGAACGGGTAGACCGATTTTAATTCGGTTTTCACTAATGGAAAGAGGGATAAACGGGGTCGCTAGTTTTAAAATAAAAGTCCCTGTTCGCTTCTGTCTATTTCTCCGCTAACTTCTAAACCACCCAACTGATTTCGATACTGTTTTTACCAATGCAAATAGCGATAAACGAGGAAGGTTTGTCTTATAAATTGCGCATAAAAATGCATCCCTACGCAGTCGAAGGCGGATCGCTAGTTACATATTAATTTATATGATGTGTTAAATTAAATCATCTCCAATTCTTGAAAATTAAATACGTGCCTCTTTAAAAATTTTAACTGTCAATTCATCGAACTAGGAGTGCTCTTTAAAGAACACTGTTGACGATATGATGTCACTGTTTTGCTGTTCTGACCACTACCTATCGAATTTTGTTTACTTTGCACATATTTTGCGACTGTCACATACATGGATGACGTCCTCTTTATTACACCAATAATGTTATGACTGCACCTCTTTGGAGACACGATCACGTTTAATGTGTCCAATTACAATGACCTAATTCAGTTTTCGTTTATGATTTAATATCTTTTCATTGTTTGGTTAAAAAAAGTTGCAATAATTATATTTTTGACTAGCTCTTGAACTCGACTTCGTCCGCGTCTCTTTACAAAATATTGTTCGTGGAAAACGGCAATTTTTGTATGGAGGGGGCTAAAGGGGGAGATGGGGGGAGGGTTGAGTGGCCTATGTTACTCGCTGATGGGTGTAGCTTTCTATAGGTGAAAGAATTTTTAAAATCGGTCCAGTAGCATTTGAGTTTATTCATTACTAACATTCATAACTCCAGCTGAGACACACATTTTTTCTCTCCATAAGAACCTTCCTCGGACATTCGTTGCAAATAAAATTAGCTGAATTGGTCCAGCCATTCTCGAGTTTTGCGCTTAGCAACACATTAAGCGATTCATTGCCCTTTAAAGTAAGGATTTTGAGACGAACTGGAAATTAAATATTGGTGTGGTTTTTTTTTTGGCCAATAAGTCTTGAATCAGTATCTGTGAGAAATGGTAATCTTCTGTGATTTTTAAAATTAGTGAATTTTGAAATTTCTTTAAAATAAAGCAAGTGGTTTTTGTAATAAATGAATTAATTATCCCGTGGGGTAATAGATACCCTCAATGAATTAGTCATTGAAGGTACTGTAGGTACCTTCAATGACTAATTCATTGAGGTACGGCGATACTGTATATTTTGCCAAACAGCACCGATTTGTACAAAATACGATTGACCCGATGCCGGGAGTTCCCTTTATCCTGGTAGTGGCCCCCTTCTCGGGTGTGAAAATTGTCTCATTGAATGGATAGATTGACTCATTTTAAGCAACTTTTTTCTATAAAATTTTTACTGAAAAGCAATACTTTTTTCTATACATCTATACAGTCTATACAGTCAATTTTTCAACTAAAAAAAAGTCGCTAGAAAGAGAAAAGTCGGGTGAAGAAAGAAGTCATGGCTGAATAACATCAGAGAGTGGCAAATTGAAACTTAGATAAAAATGCATTGCTTAATAGACTATATTTAAAAAAGTTTGAATCGGGCAGATTTATATAAAAAAAAAACTGGGAAAAAAATAATAGTAAATTACTGCCGAAAAAGAAGCTTTCTCGTCACTGTAATAAAAAATTTCAGCGACAGTACCTTTTTTAAGCTTATCAATTAAGTTTTTTACTAAAGTTTTAATCGGCTACTTTTAATTCTTTTTTCATGTTTTACATATAATATATTTAAAAAAACTGTCCAATTTTAAATCTTGTAGAAAAGCTACAAATATTTGTGGGTGCAATTTTTGTAAAAATTGATCTGATGTTAGTCCTTGTCTTAGCTGTTCCGAACAAGAAAAGACGGAGATGATAGCCAACCTTCATTAGTTAGGCACAGCAAGAAGGAGAAGACATCAATTTAAAATAAAAAGTAAATAATTTCATTAATTAATTAATGGATATAGTATTAATGGTGATTCCAAGTCAAACACCAAGATGTTTAGTTATGAGAGACAGTGTTATTTCTTTGATCTTTATAACAAAGAAATCCAATGTTCATATATAAAGTCTTTTTTTTTCTAAGTGGTTTCTTTGACACAACCAGGATATTCAATTCTGCTGACATTTCCAATTATAACAAGCACGCATCGTTGTTATCTTTGCAATTTATTCATTTTGCGTTACGATTTATTTGAAATTATTTCACGATTGGCCATAAAGAAGCGACTAATCGTTCAGATAGCTCGTTAGAAAGAGTTGTGTTCGAGAAAATTCACAATTAATACGAACCATTAACGTAATATCTGGTTCAATTAATTAGACGGATATAAAATTGAACCGCAAATTGCTTATAATTGTACGATATCAATATCGCCGAGTAATGGAAAGGAAGAAGCATCGTGAGAATAATATGTAAAAGAATGTTGAATGTTTTATGTGGACATTTATACATTTTAATATAATGTTTTAAATGGGATAATATGAACAGATCTAGGATAAAGAATAAGATATAGGATATCTTGTAATATATAGATACTTAACTATTTTAATCAACTACATAGGAAAACTAAAATTATCTAATCTAAAAATAAATAAATATTAAATTGATTAAAAACTAATAATATAAAAATGGACCCTGCGGCATTGTACCAAGTACGCTGGCAGCATTTCCTCGTTGAATGGCCAAACTAATACGTTGGCCGAGGAAAGTGCCAGCTCTTCGGTCTTCCGTCGCATCAATAAGCCTCTTCGAGATGTCTTTGAAGAGGCTCATTGCTGCAGGGCCCCACGGACCGAGTGTCTCGACTCCGAATGGTACAAAACCATATTCGGCGCCGAGGCCACTATATTTAGAGATTTTATTTTTTTCCGCCGCCTCTGCTGCGGCTGCTGCCTTAGTGGATGTTCCATGGAGATGCGAAGGGGCTAGTGTGTCTACACAAGTAGCATCCCACACCAGCACTCTTCCCAATCTCCAGGGAATGAGGGACATCCCATCCGGTCTCTTGCCATCGTTTCTTGAGATGCCTGCAGGCTCTAATATAGCTGGTACATTGGCTGACGCAAGAGACCGGCGGAGGATGTCGTTTAAGGCAGCATGCCTTGAAAAGCGGCCAGCACTTTTCTGGCAAGACAGTCCGTGGTGACCAAGACGGTCGACTATACTGTTTTAAATTAATTATGTCCATCTCCAAATTCACACGGTTATAAATCAAGCTAAATTAAAATTTGCTAGCTTAAGCGAAACATTACGATCAAAAAGATTAAATATGTAGAATATATAGAGAGGGCATTGGGAGAATTTTCCTACAAAATTATTGATCCTGTTCGCCTAAATCAGGATGGCCATGGCGTAGCTAAATGCCTTGTAAACTGAGCGATTTTGTACCACGTGGTTCTAAATGTCACATTAAGGATTCTTTCGTCTTGCCCGATCTATACAGTTGAAAATCTTTGCAAAACATAATATTTTTTATATAATTGATTAAACCCACGTTAACTCGCAATAAGGTGTTGCTGTGTGTATGGTGGGATTGGAAAGGCATTTTTCAATTATGAGGCTTTTCCGTCGGGCAGAACCATCGATTCGGATCTCTACTGCCAACAACTGATGAGATTAAAGTAAGAGTTGAGTTGCCCTTAAATTCAAAACTTGTAGTGCCATTAATTTGTTAATATTCACTAAAATTATTACACTAATAAACACACATATAAAGGGGGGGGGGGAAAAATCAAAGGGCCCCGATCCTATCGATCAGTAGGATAAAATAGCGAGTGTTTGATTTCTTAATTTTTAGCTGGTTCGATTCTCGGCTCAGGTAAGCTTTTCGAGATATCTGTGAATTCAGTTTTGTTTCTTTTTAAAAATAAAGGAATGTTTGCTTTCAGTAAAATAATCTAACTTAAGGACTTAAAGGGGTTTCCCTTCAGGCCCCATTGATTTTTTCCACCCTGTAGTGTATATACGAGTTAAGCCTCACTCGTACACATATATGTACATATGAGGTTATTTTTAATTAACGAACAATGTAAATCAAACGCTTGGGAATATTGCGAACGCATTTATAACGAAGACAGTGGTAGCGAACCCCTTGTATGAAATTTTAAAATTAAAATTAAACGTTAAAATTAAAATTAAACGTCAAATTGCGTATTTCCTTAAACAGTGTTGCCATTTCTAAAAAATAATGTAGAAGAGACATATTTTTTTTTTTTTTTTGCATAATTCAAGTGACACTTGTCAGACGACAAATTCAACACCTCCGTCTACCGTCAAGTGGGTATCATTTTACATTATATTTTATTTAATTTGTGTGTCCAACATGTTATTTAACACGTGTCGTTGCGTTTTCCATTATTACAATCAATCAATCAATCAATTCGATTGAATGACGTTTTTCTGCCGAACAAGAAACTGAAGACCCGTTTGAAAACATGTTCCTTTTATTATTATTAGTCATAGTCGACATAATAACAGCGTTTGGAGAAGTCACACTCGATATTACAAGGGAAACCGCAAGTAATACTGGCCACAAAAACCTTTTTCGGATTATGCAGACGACATTCTTCTTGTTGCTCGTAGCTTCGCTCGGGCAACTTTTTTCTCTCGTCTTTTTGCCCGCAGCGTAACTCGGTGGCAGGATCATAACTAATATTTATGGACGGTTTGTTTCGTTTTAAATTTAGTGTAATGACGAGTCTTGGCGACCAAGCACACTTTACTTCCACAAAGACAATGGTTAAAAACATTGTAACATATACTCTCCCAGATTTATAGTCAACGGTGAAGAGAGCGAAGCTTAGTAATTCAAAGTGTAAATGCTTCCACCGGTTTCAAATTATATTTCTGCAGTGTTTCTCAAACTTTTATGCGACACTGCTTCCTCATACATACACGTTGTTACATGTAACAAAGAAACGTCCAAAACAACGGTTACCGTTTCAGCAACAATATCGGTGAACAATGATCTTAGTTTAATCATATTTGAGGCCATTGTGTGTGCATCAGATAACAATGAAATTTCGGTGCCTTGGGTAACGCCTGTTGACATTTGTTTGCTGTAATGACCGTAATCAGATGTTTCCAAGAAGCTGCACGAAGGTGTTAAGATAAAAAAATAATAATAAGAAAATACAGTTGCTTCACAACAATAATCATCTTTGAATCACATTCACTCGTAAGATGTTTTATATTTAACTTAGTTTTAACTTAGTTTTATTTGCTTTATTTAACGTATATACATACATATATAGGAATCTACTACTACATTAGGTCTGTTAAGTAGATATAAGAGATTTAATTTTTAATTTTAATTTTATTTTATTAGGAAGCCAACGCAGTATACAACCATCCTTAATACATAAACACATTTAAAAATTAATTTCTTTTTATCTCTTTATACTAATATCTAGATATTTATTAAGATGAAATAGCTTGCTCTATCAAAGGTTTCTCTAAAGATCTTTTTTTCCTTTTGAGCTGTATAAACAAAACACAAAACCGGTTCTAACCATGTGTCGTCCGACCGAAGATGCCATCCATTCCAGGAACGATCGAAACAGGCGTAATAACCAACACACCCGTCAATTACCAACTTGCAATCAAATACTACAAATTATACACCACTCCTGAACATTTCGAGGTTGAATTGTAAGTCCGGGACCAGGTTGTTAGTCCGAAATGGTTTTTGGGTGTATACTCAATTATACATGTAAAAATATTGTTTGTTGTGACTTTGGGTTATGTGGATAGCTTCTTTTTAGGGTTCCGTACTTCCGAATAAAAAAAAATGGAACCCTTATAGGATTACTCGTGTGTCCGTCTGTCCGGCCCTCCCCCCGTTTATCCCCGAAACTACTGAACCTAAAATTTTGAAGAAAAAAATACAGAAATTAGTTTTCTACTTATAGATTATAGGAAAACCTATAAGAAGTCCATGATATTAAAATAACATGGTAAATCACTTATTATTGTGCGTGGATTTAAAAAAAACATGATAGGTAACATCGTACGGAACCCTCTTCACGCGAGTTCAACTCGCACTTGTCCCGTTTTTTTATTTCCGGACACAAAATTCAAGGAAATGAACACAGCATGAACTGAATTTTATTAATTACGTACTTATTCAAGTTTTTCAACAATCTTTCTGATATAATTAGACAGCTTTATAAATTATAGAAATGCCCGCGATTTCGTACGCGTAGTATTCGATATTATTTCAATTGGATTGATATACATTCGAACCGATTGGAATGAAACAAACACTGAATGTTACGGGAAGCTTGCTACAATCATGCTTACAATACATAAGTGAAAACCTCATTCGAATCGGTTAAGCAGTTTCCGAGATTTAAAAATATTTTTTTGACCTCCGGTAACATACGTACAACAAGTACAAATTGTATTTTTTATTTATTTAATATAGTTCCGGACGCGGCTCGTTTACGACTTTATTATATAAGTATTGTTAGCTTATATTCTATTCTGATCTATAAACTAAATATCATTGAGTAGACTACATCACAGAAAAGTTACATCCAAAATCGTTGAGTTTTTGAATGAAAGAGTGACTCACAAAGTTTCGTTATTATAAGTAGTATTTATATATTCATTTGTTTAGACCAGAGGTTAGCAAATGTAGCTGCAGGGGCAGCTACATTTCTACCATATTCCTAAAACTCGACAAAAAATGTGAAGATTAGATCTAACTATGGAAATTTGCGTTGCGGCTGAGTTCCAACCATGAATGGGGAATTTTCTAAATGTAATAACTGAGAATTGATTGGTTTTTCTTATCACCTCCCATTTTTTGTCACGCTAACGTAGATCCCCGTGGAGTCTCCCGTGGACCCCTGGGGGTCCATCTGGACCACTTTGGGAACTAAGGGTTTAGAGCAAATTCGACATGACATCTATGAATGAGCATAGAGTAAAAAAATATTTTGAAATTCTGAGGAATAAAATTTTTAAATTAATATACAAATTATATGGAAACTACTAAAAAAAAAATAATAATTGTAAAATCAAAAATTACACGTGACTAAGGTCATTTGTAATCAATGTGAACTGAAGATGATTGTAATAATAATATCAATTTAAAACGATTAGGATTTTGATTTATAAGTTTTCAAACATTATTGATAGATTACGTTGTGTACAAATATAATTTATCTATGTAGGTATATATTTTTTTTTAGAAAAAAAGGTGCTATACAAATACAAAAAAAAGTCGCGTGCAAATCTAGTATATTATAATTAAAATATTATTTTAATTAAATTATTAGTGTATTATAATTTAAAAAAATCGGTTCAGTATTTGCAGCGAAACGCAAAATCAGAATACATAAGTTTTACCTTTTTACATTATTTGAGTGTAATATGTAAATGAGTCGTATAATTACATAAATAGGGAATAAGCGTCTATTTCAAAAAAGAGTTAATTTTTTTTTATTAACATTTTTGCTTTAGAATTATGTCTATGTAAATATCTTTTTAATACAGTTGCTCAAAAAGTGGCGTATTGCAGGGACGTATAGCGTTCGGAAAGTGGGCTATTACACACTCGTGCTTTTTTTTTACCTTTCCCGCACTCGTGCGTTCTCTTTCCCAACTGTCAAAATAATATCTATTAAAAAGAAAAACCAACCATGAAGTTTTTACTAAAAAGTTTTTATGATTCATGCAAATACGTATATTTCTAAAAAGAAGCTACGAATTTGTTTCAATATCAGATTTAATGATTTGATTTAATGAGTTAGGTTAGGTTTCATTTCATTTCATCTCATTAAATTTCATTTTCATTTCAAATCAACAAAAAAATTCTACTGAAGACTTGGCTGTATGGGCACATAGTTTCCTTTGCCTACCGGAATGCGTGAAGAAAAAAAATGTCTCTGCTTATATTGTACGGTTGGCGCCATTTTCCAGAAATTCTCTTTGCGAGTTTAGTTGTTTGTTTTATTAAATCGCTTCATTTTTTCGCAACTGTATTAAAAATAGTCGTTCAGTACACGTGCGGAACCGTCATTGCAACTTGTTCCGACTGTCAACCCTCGCCTTCGGCTCGGGTAGACATTTGTCGGAACTCTTTGCAATGACAGCCTTTCCGCACTTGTAATGAAATATACTATTTTAATACAGTTGCTCAAAAAGTGGCGTATTGCAGGGACGTATTGCGTTCGGGAAGTGGGCTATTACACACTCGTGCTTTTTTTTTACCTTTCCCGCACTCGTGCGTTCTCTTTCCCAACTGTCAAAATAATGTCTATTAAAAAGAAAAACCAACCATGAAGTTTTTACTAAAAAGTTTTTATGATTCATGCAAATACGTATATTTCTAAAAAGAAGCTACGAATTTGTTTCAATATCAGATTTAATGATTTGATTTAATGAGTTAGGTTAGGTTTCATTTCATTTCATCTCATTAAATTTCATTTTCATTTCAAATCAATAAAAAAATTCTACTGAAGACTTGGCTGTATGGGCACATAGTTTCCTTTGCCTACCGGAATGCGTGAAGAAAAAAAATGTCTCTGCTTATATTGTACGGTTGGCGCCATTTTCCAGAAATTCTCTTTGCGCGTTTAGTTGTTTGTTTTATTAAATCGCTTCATTTTTTCGCAACTGTATTAAAAATAGTCGTTCAGTACACGTGCGGAACCGTCATTGCAACTTGTTCCGACTGTCAACCCTCGCCTTCGGCTCGGGTAGACATTTGTCGGAACTCTTTGCAATGACAGCCTTTCCGCACTTGTAATGAAATATACTATTTCATATTATTTCTTTTTCGTTAAGAAAATAATTATTAAAAAGTGAAAAAAAAAATGTGGGAAATTCAAAATACTTCTTCTTCTTCTTTTTAAAAAAATGGCAATTCGGCTCATCTTGAAGATGGCCATTATCTGCCAATGTCATGTGTGAAAAAAAAGGCTCTTCTATTGGGCTCCGCCACGAGCTCCGTTTAACGGAGCCGGCTCGGAGCCCACGTCGTGTGGGCCTTCTTTGCTTTTTTCCGGTGAGGAAAAAAGCACCGACCCCTGCAACCGCCCGGATTGCCAAGGGTAAGCCTCCCCACCACGACAAGGTCATGGCCCACCTAGGGGGGTTCAAAATACTTGAAACGGTCGGTTCGAATGTGACGTCAAAGTCTATGAAATGTCAACGAGAGTGTAGATGTTTGTGATTTTTATAGTACGGTCATTCTATGAATGCGTTTTTGACATTTCTTTATGTCCATTGCATAAATTCATTTCCGAATAAACGATACAGAAAATGTATGGAACTGACACCTGTCAGAACAGCACTCTTATAATGGCCGGAGTATAAACATTTGATTGGTATTGTAGACTTTGACGTCACGACAAGCGCGCCAAAAGGGCGGGTGTTTAAAGTGCCCGTAGCTGTTAGTTAATTTTAACATTTTTTTTTTATTACTAAATTTCTGTTTTTTGGCTCTGGATATTTTTTGAAAATATATAAAAAATATGTGCATATTCCCTTCCTTTAATACATTTTTTAGATAAAATTAACATTATGTAATATTAATTTAATTAATTAGTTAATTATTTTGTCTTTCAAAATTATGTCCTTTAAATAGTTTAGTTAATTTATAACAAAAATATATATTAAAAAGAAAAACATTTGATAATTGGATTTTCTCCTTTTTCTTAAATTCCAAAACCTATATGCTCAATTTCCAAAGGAATATTGTTGTATTGAAAGTCGTATATCAAAGCAGCCTTTCACAGCCAGTAGTCAAGGGTACTTTATTACAATAATGCTCTACGTTCGGAGCTACCGTGCGACGGCTTTTACGCTAGGATAATATATTGGCTCCGTCCAGATAGAGGTTTTATTATAATGCTAAGAATTGTAGGGTGTCCAATCTGAATGTTGCGAACGAGCATTAAAACTTCGATTTTGATCTTAGATTAATGTTTAATTCTGTTGTGTATTTATTTGTTATATTAAAATCATCGAATAATATTTAATCTAATTAAAATAATAAATGTATCAATATATTTTAATGTACCAAAAGCAAAATAGAAATTAAAATTAATTGGTAAGAAAAATTACTTATTTAAATAAAGAAAGAAAGTGCTTGCTTTTGCTTAAAATGTGGGATGGCTCAGCAAAATACCAACTTGCCGCACTCAACTCGGTGGATCGCAGAGCTGGGAGGCTCATTGGCGATGATACACTAATAAGAACTAAGCTGCAGAGCCTGGCACATAGACGCAAAGTTGCCTGTCTGTGTGTATTCTATAAGATGTATTTGGGAGAGTGTCTTCTATCGGACATGCAGACGTACGGCTGGTTACCATCCTCACCTTGTCGAAATCCCTCTACTTCGGACCAAGCGCTTTCTTTTTTTTTTTTTTTTTTTTTTTTTTTAATATCATGCGATCGGCTCCTGGAGCCATTAGCAGATAGTTTGTGTGATTGAAATTAACGTGCGAGAACTGGACTTCCAATGAAGATCCTGTCACTCCCCTTATATTATGTCCCATATGTACTGGCGCCTGAGTCGTCTACTCTGTAGGGATTCACCAAGGCCTACAGCAAGACTGTTGGTGTGTGCGTCTATGCGGTTCTTATAGCACTTTGATCTGTGTTCTATCTCTTCCCTCACTGTTCTGACTTTCAAGTATTCATGAAGTTCTGTTATTTTTATGAACCATGGAGCATTTGTTATTATTTTAAGTACGTTATTCTGGTACCGTTGCAGTATTTCCACGTTAGAGTTTTTAGCAGAACCCCACAGCTCTATGCCATATGTCCATACAGGCTTCAACACAGTCTTGTATATGAGCAGTTTATTATTTAAGGATACTTGCGATTGTCTCCCCATGAGCCAGCTCAGTTTCCTTAGCTTGTGATTGAGTTCATCTCGTTTTTTTGATATATGAGTTCTCCACGTTTGTTTTCTGTCCAGATACACTCCAAGATACTTAGCAACATCACTATGAGGCAAGACAGTTCCCCCAAGTTTGACTGGTGGGCAGCTTTCCTTGCGTAGAGTAAATGTCACGTGTACCGATTTACTCGCACTGACTCTTATGCGCCACTTTCTCATCCATTCATCGATGCTATCGAGATGCTGTTGAAGAGTTATTGATGCCTTACTTGGGTCTTTATTGCTACACATTGCCGCAGTATCGTCTGCAAAAGTTGCCGAGAGCACATCATTGGTTTCTGGTATATCAGCCGTGTACAGCAAGTAGAGTGTCGGTCCAATTACAGAACCCTGTGGTATGCCTGCTTTTATGTCGTAGAATCTAGAATAAGAGTCATTCATTTTCACTCTAAATATCCTTTCTTCCAGATATGATTTCAAAAGAACATAGAGGTTATGTGGAAGCCAACTCTTCATCTTAAACATTAGACCTCGATGCCAGACTTTATCAAATGCCTGTTGGATATCCAAGAAGACTGAGGAGCAGTATTCTTTCTTCTCTAGAGAGTCCCTTATCTTTTTAGCTACTCTATGGACCTGCTCTACCGTAGAATGTCCGCTTCTAAAACCGAATTGGTGTTGTGGAAGAATTTCGTTTTCCTTGAGATGTTCATTTATTCTAGCCAGTAGGATCCTTTCAAACAACTTTGACATCACTGGTAAAAGGCTTATTGGTCTATATGAAGTAACGAGATGCGGAGGTTTACCCAGTTTCGGTACCATTATTATTTCCGACACTTTCCAAACTGCCGGCCAGTGAGCCAATCGCAATATTCCATTAAAGAGCAGTGCCAAAAACACAGTTGCCTTTTTTGGTAGTTGTCGAAGGACCTCAGCAGTTATTAAGCAGAATCCCGGGGCTTTATTTAGTTTGAGATTCAATATAGATTTTCGAACTTCTTTAGGAGAACAGCTACGTATCGGAGGACTGAGTTGAAAATCTGTTTCTAGGAATTTTTGTAGTTCTGCTTCCATCTCAGCATCACCATCGTTTGGTGTGAAAACCTCTCCAAGAAACGATGCAAAAGCTTCAGCACGTTCGGTATCGGATCTAGCCCAGTTATTGCGTTCAATCCTCAGTGGACATTGAGCGTTCTGTGGCGAGGTTTTGCTTAGTCTAACAGTATTCCAGAGAGAATATTCATTTTTTCCTAGTATAGACAGGTTTTCCAGTCTGTTTTTCAGAGTTTCTTCTTCTATTTCTTTCAGGTAACGTTTTAGGTTAGCGAAAGCTCTGTTGAATGCTCTTTTGTCTACAAAATGTCGACTGTTATGCCACACTCTTCGGAGTCGTCTCTTCTCCAGAACCCTTATATCTCTAGGTATGTTTGTGCAACCAGGATTTGTATTAAGAGTCGGAGTGGATGTCCATCCTGCAGTTTGTATTAAGTTTGTGAAGTTAGTAGCTGCTTCGTCTATATCATGATTACTTTTCAGTGCGACCTTCAATGTCAAGTTAGTTTCGATGTAGTATCTAAAGGCATCCCAGTCTGTTTTTTTATTATATAGGCTTTCCTTAGTTGACCTTTCAATTATCTTTGTACTCACAGTAGTTATGACAGGAGTATGATCCGAACTTCCATCAAGGCAACTTTGAACATTAAGGTACAAATTCGACAATCCACCACAGACAAAAAAATCCAAGAGATCCGGCAACTTATTTATGTCTGTGGGCCAATATGTAGGCTTACCTGCACTCAATATGTGGAGTTTTTTATTGTCGATGCTCATTTTTAATTCTCTGCCTCTAGGTAATGTCAGGCGTGAACCCCAATGAATATTTTTGGCGTTCCAATCTCCTCCGCAAATAAATCTATGTCCAAGAGTCCTAAAGTAATCTGTAAAGTCGCTCTCTTTTGGGTTATGTTTGGGTGGGCAGTACACAGCTGAGAGCGTCAATGAGCCTCGATTGTCCTCTACCAGAATAGATGTCGCCTGCAGTTGACATGTTTTGTATTCTTGGAGGACTACATGTTTTATGTTGCTTCTAATCAATACTGCTGTACCCGCATGAGCAGATCCATCTGGATGGAAGGTTGAGTATAAATCATATTGTTTTATTACTACATTATGATTCTGCGTTAAGCGTGCCTCAGATACAAGTAGAACGTCTATTTGATGTTGTTTAAGGAAGACTTCTACTTCACTTTTGTGGGTATTTAAGCCATTTACGTTCCAGGTTGCTACTGTAAGGGTCGCCATTTCATTATCGGACTAGTCTATTAATTATTGTTGTGAGTAAATTCATTAAGGTTGCCATTTGATCAATTAGTTTGTCTAGCTTTTCAGCTTGAGTTGTGAGTAAAGTTTCCAATTTTAACTCTAATTCTAGTTCTTTTGTGTTGTTATGTTGTCGATATCTAGTTGCTTCTGCATATGACATTTTGTAACAGTTCTCTGATTCTTGATTATGCTTTTCCGGAGAATTGTTCGTCACATTCTTATTGGGAATTTTTCTGTCTACTGATATTTCGGTTATATTATTAGTTTTTTCAACCCTTGGTTTGTGCGACATTTTGACCGTTTTCTTTATCATATTGATACTTCTTCTGTTGCTAATTTCCAGAAACACCTGACAACCCTTGTAGTTTGCCGGGTGACTGCCAAGACATAGGGCACACTTTGCTGGCGTGTTTCTATCCTTTTTAGGACAGTCTACGGTATTATGATTTTCTGCACACTTCACACAACGGTATGGTCGGAGACAGTTATTTTTCGTATGCCCATATTGTTGACACCTTTTACATTGAGGAACGGTTAATCTCCTTTTTGGGTCTTCAATAATCACACGTGTATTATATATGTGCGAAATCTTTTTAACTTCAGAGTTATTTGGATGTGGCTCCAAATTAACAAAGAATGTTGATAAAGGTATTTTTTCGGGTCCAAATCGTGCATTGATTATTTCACCTTGTACTGTATTTCCAGACTTTTCCATTGCTTCTTTTATAGCCTCGAGGGGTGTAGTAGGATGGAGATTCTTGATGACAATACGGTATGGTTTTTTATCTCTTTGGGTGAAAGTGTGTCCAATTAGTTTATTTTCTCTAACTATGCTCATGAGTCGCCTATAGGAATCAATTGTGGAGCAATTTACTCTGAGTTGCTTTCGTGTTAGTATCTTTATTGAGAATTCACTTTCACTTAATTCTGTTCTAATCAAGTGGGTGAGTTTGGAGATATCTTCAACACCATATAGCATTATAGGTGGTGGCTTATTTTGTCGTTTTTGGGGAGATTTTACAGTTTCGGCATCCTCGACGTCAATATTCAGCATTCCATATTTGTTGGACTTTAAAGTATCACTAGTAGTGTCTTGTTTAGGTGGTGACGGGGTATGAGATGTTCTTTGCCGTTTGTGTTGCCTTAATACAGGTACACTTTGCCATTCTACTGATTTGTCAGTTATATCCTTGATATTAGACCGGAACCAGATTGATTCTTTGTTCACTGGTGTAGTATCCATATCTGAGCCTGAATCATCATTAATGGATGTATGTCTCGTTCTATTGTGGAACATATTTTTGTTGAAAATCTGTTGGACGAGTTTTGTGTTGGTCTTCAATGGTGTTTTACCATCCTTGTTTGGATTTTTATTTGGACCAGTAGCATTTACCAGTGGAAAGGCCTGGGTACCCACCTTTCCCTGTACATTTTTATGTTGTAAAATTGTGCCCCCCCCAGAATACGAAGGGCTGCCTGAGTTTAACTCAGGGAGGGATTCTCCGGCAGCGCCGGTACCCTCCTGGGGTAATTTCTCTTTCAACTTTACATCCATAGTTAAATATCTCCTTGACAACTCCAGACATTTTAAGAACTATTTAGGTTCTAAGGCTCGCTGCAGCCTCATCCAATCAGTGTCCTGATTAGGTGTATGGTTATACCGCCATTGCTCGGTCGCCAGAGCCTTGTCTGTTATCTAGCAGAGAGTACCACAACAGCAGATAGGCCGTTGCCGCCATCCGGCGCGTGCAGGTAAGGTTGACAATAGGGTCGGTTTAGATGTTGTTCACCGTTCTCCCCTTACTCCCCGCTTTAAAACATCTTTTGTGATGCGCACTGCTAAGGATTGGAACTCCCTGCCGGCGTCTGTATTTCCGAGCTCATATAGCCCAAATCTTTTCACGGTTCGAGTGAATAGGCTTCTTCTGGGTGAGCTCGTTCCATCGTCCTCATATTTCCTACATGGATATATGCTGGCGAAGAGCAAACACATCTTTAATAATAAAAAAAAAGAGTACAAAATAAGATCTTAATTATATATATGTATATGTATATATATATTAAGATATATCATTAAAGATTATTTGCTAGGTAATTTTTTTAATATACCTGTGTCATTTTACTGTGTAAAAATGAAACGATAAATCATAGGATTGTATTTCATGTATAATTTATTGATAACTTTTATTTATTTGCCTTTTTTGTTTTCCCCTTTCCCTAAAACGTTTCTGGTGGAACTAATTTTGATTTTGGATTTTTTTGATACAATTTTTTGATTTATAAACTTCCTATTATATTTTTACATGTATATTTCATTAAATACACGTGAATATACGTATTATATTCTAGCTGGTGCCCGCGAATTTGTCTGTGTTGAAAATATAATAATATATTTTATATATTTTTAGGCGATCCCTCGGGAACCTTACATTTTTTTTTGGATAAAAAGTATCATATGTTTTAATCCAGGTAATAAACTATCTGTGTGCCCAAAAACCGTACATCCTCACCAACTTTCGCTTTTATAATGTTAGCAGGACTATGTAACACATTCTATCCCGACCCTAGAATGGCAATTCACCATCAATTAATGGCTTACAAAGGTGTAACCCTGAAAACGCAACACATCAACCATCGCATTTTATACTCCGCATTAGTATAGATGATTCATCAATTTCAATTAATTTTGAAAGATGTATCTGATCTAGAGAAATACTTATAAATGCAAAACGGACTTCATAGAATACCGCTTCGCTAACTAATTATTTCCATACATCATACATTCATTTCATACCAACCGACGACGTTTATACATTTCTCATACACGCATAACACAATTTTTCAATACATATCGAGCTATAATTTCATTGGGATGTGAGCAAATTTAAATATTAGATTGTAATCTTGATGAAATATGTTACCATTTACGGGTAAGTTATGTGGGACTGCTCTGCATGGTCGTTTATTGATACAACTTTATTTGGAATAATATTATTTATTTTGAGGAATTTAGTTTTAATTTTATTGACACCAATTATAATTTTGTTTACGCTGTGTAATTTAATTACATTTTAACTTTAGATTGTTTTATGAGATAATCTGTATACTAATATTATAAAGAGAAAGGATTTGTATGTATGTATGTAATGAGTAAACTCAAAAACTACTGGACTGATTTTAATTTTTTTTTTCGCTTATAAAAAGCAACATTACCAGCGAGTAACATAGGTTACTCACTCTCTCGCCCCTCCCCCTTTTACCCCCCCTACATACAAATGTATGGTTTGTAATGAATAAACTCAAAGACCACTGGACCGATTTTGAAAATTATTTCACGTATAGAAAGCTACATTATTAGCGAGTAACATAGACCACTTACCCTCCCCCCTACTCCGCCCTTTAACCCCTCCATACAAAGTTGCCGTTTTCTACGAATAAAAAAAAATGTCCACCCGTGCGAAGCCGGGACGGGCCGCTAGTATAAAAATAAACCGGATAGTATAAAAATAACCGTACCTATATTATCTAAGGATATACTGAAGATTATAGACAAATACTCTTCAGTTTTGTATAGACGCGATATCTTCAATAAATGTTGCGTCTATACAAATACGTATAGACGCGATGAGTTTATGACTTGCCTTCGAGTATTGGCTTCAACACATATGTGATTAAGGGCATTTACTGTTTTGGAATGTTAAAAATGCCCTGTGTAAAAGTCACGAGCTTCCGCCCGGTAGCATTAATTCCAACTTATAATCATGAACGCATATTTTTAAAGCGCCAAGTTATGGTAATGCTTCTTTTAAAGGGGACACACGGGACTAAGTTTCGTTTACATACGACATGTACTCTACCGCGCCGTTTTTTCACTTTGTTTTAGTGAGTTGTGTAAAAATATTACTACGAACAAACAAGTGACGCGGTGTTTTTTTTATAAGATAATAGCATAACACCCATGCCAGACGATCGACAACAAGCCTCTCTGCAGAGGTGACCTGTGGTTGGCAACCGTGTAGGTAGCCGAAATGCCGACACAGGGTCACTTCTGCAGAGAGGTTTGTTGTCGCTCGTCTGGCACGGGTGTAAAACACAAACCAATACTACTTTTTTGTAAGAAAAAATGTAACTTTCGTATTTTTTTTACAATTTAACATTATTAATATCTTATGTGTCATTAAATTCTATTTTAATTTTAATTAATGTTGTTTCATTAAATATAATTTTAATCATGCAATAGGTTCAAAATAATTTTGAGTTCATAAAAGTGAGAACCAATTATCTTGTATAATTGTTGTATCTTGTAAAACAACATTAATTTAGTGCCTTTAGTCTTAGAAATATTCAACTTCTTACATGTTATCATTATAGTCTACTAGGTTTGGTCCGCGCTTTGTCCGGGTCCCTTTTTCTTAGTTGTTAAAACATTTATGCAATCTATTGCTCATATGTTTTTGTTGAATTGAATATTTATTTTTATTTTTAGATGATCCTCCGGGAACAGCATTTTATTTGGATGAAAGTTATCCTATATTCTTTTGTGTATCCCAAACGACGTGTATTTTAATTTCATAATGATCGGTTGAGTAGTTGAGTAAAAAGCATACAAACAAACTCACTTTCACAGCAACAAATTCAATTTTTTAAACATTATTCAATTACAATAATCTCAATAACAAGTTCTTAGATAAAACAAAACTAAAATATGTAATAAACATCAAACGCAAGTCACAAGAGGTTTAGCCTTCATGTCTTGGTATAACTGATTACATAAAAAGCGTTTCTTCGCGTTTTACAGATCTCCAAGAGCTTATCTTTATATAGACTTTGTAAACATGATGTTATGATATAAAATTAGATTTTATTAGCGAACATAGCAGACGTTATCCTGCCCGAAACGGGAAATAAATCTCTAACCCGATTGCAGCGCCACCTATCAGATCCAATTGTGAATCTAAACCATCTATCTTACATTCTTAGAAACTTATGGAACTTACAACCATTTGTTCCATTAAAAAAAAAAACCATTTAATATGCAATAAAAAAATTGAGGTCATTTATCGAAGGACTATCCTATCTCTCAAGTTGGACCAAATTACACACAGTCGAGATTTTTATATATAATTGAATAAAGTTCAAACATCTTTTCTTATTTAATATTTTATTTTATTAGTAATTGTCGAATGCTGAATTGCTCCGGGTCCGGTTGAAATATCTGCCCGTATATTTCGCCCTAAGAGAAATGTGATCGATGTGTCCAAGATACAGACACCCATTATACGGTAGCCGGGCGGTTCATTATTTATTTTATTGCTTGATCGACTGCCCACGGCTGTAATGACAAATACACATAAGATTGTGGTCGGTGCGCTCTTCGGTTTTATAAACCTTTTTAAATGATGAAGACTCTCGTTCGAAAGGCTTTCGTACGATGTGTAATTAATTGTCGAACTTAAAAATAAGAAAACGAATTTTCGGTATTGCCACAATTTTTCTTAAGAAATATCTTTCATTTTTATTTGAGGATTGTAATTTGCTATTTGATTTTTCTAATTATGCCTTATTTACTCTTTTATAGAGGAAAAGAAAAGATTTGTATGTATATATGTATGCGTGTGTTTTTGTATGTTTGTAATGAATAAACTCAAAAATACCCTCCCCCCATCGCCGCCCTTTACCCCCCCCCTCTCCATACAAAATAAACTCAAGAATGTTTAAAAAATAAATGTCCACCCGTGCGAAGCCGGGACGAGCCCCTAGTTTATATATAAAGAAATAACCACTAAAACCGGCCCTCGAACGAGTACAATTGAATTTCAGAATTTAAACATTGACGGTTTTAATTGATGGTAGGTGGTTACCGTCGCTTAAATCATTTGCAACGCTAGAGGCACAGTATAATAAAGAGTAGAGGAAACGCAAGTGCGGTACCATTCTCGAATAGGGTAAGAAATAAGGGACAAGAATAGGGGATTGATTTCTGGTAGCTTCTCCCTTACTCAGCACATGATACTCTTAAGAGATGGTGTTAGATTCTAATGATCATTAGAATCATAATAATTCTAATGATATTAGAACAAACTATTTAGAATATAATACATGTCTTAACCTTAGTCTTAGACAAAGTCTATTATTATTATTGTCTATTATTATTGTTTATTATTATTTTAAGATCGGCAGACAGGCTGACCGTCCACTTGATGGTAGATGGCTACCGTTGCCTATAACACAAGCAACGTCAAAGCTGCTGCAAGTGCGCTGCCGACTACAGTACGATTAAGAATAAAGTATTAGGAGGGGGATAGGGAAATGGACTCTGGAATCTCTTGACTCACTCACCGAAACACAACATCACATCTGGTTTTCACGGTGGTCTTCCTTCTGTAAGGGGGTGGTTACTGCCGCCAGACAGGGTGCCCAAATGAACGCGAAAGCCACTTTCCAGATCCAGACCAGAGCCAAATTAGAAAATTTTATATTACAATTTTTAATTTTATTTATAAAAAACCCAAAACAAGACAATTTAATTGCCAATATCAAACAGTTAAAAGTTGTTATTTTGAAAGTTATTTATTTCTCTGTAATATGTAAATGTTGGCGGACAAGCTGACGGTTAATGGCTAACATCGACTATTTACACAAAGATTATGCTAATAATCTAGCTGAGACCGCAATTTCGTACGCGTGGTATTCGGTATAGCGCGTAATATTTTTGTTTATAAACCGTTTGGAATGAAACAACCACATCAGTTAAACATCTTGCTACAATAAATCAGTGAAAACCGCGTTCAAATCGGTTAAGCCGTTCCAGAGATTAGCACACAAGCGCACAGACAAACAGACAAAAATTCTAAAAAACTATATTTTTAACCTCGGTAACAAAACGTGTAGAAAATGTTTTTTTTTTTGTAATCTTTAATGTATAGACACGGCTCATTTTACGATTTTATTATACATATATATAGATAATGTAAAAAATGCATCTTTTTCGGACCATTTTTAGGTTACTTCTTTACAGATAGTTAAACTCTTGGTTGGATATTGAAATTCGTCGTTAAAAGGGTACTGTTAATTTTAACGACATGCCAGTCCCACACATGTCTTAGCCTTGACTGTAAGTTTGACGTCACCCTTTTACATATAAGTACTTTGTAAATAATAAATCTTTATCGTGTCTACAACATTCCACAACGCAACAGGGTTATCCAATGGAGTATTTGACAGATTTTAGGAAAATATCTCAAATTATTCATTATACCATAATACAGTCTTACAATTCGATTAATTCTTTGTGAATTGCTTTATTTTCTATGAAAATTACAAAGTTTAAATGATAAATAAGACCGCCAAAACGCTAAAGACGCCATACATGTGGGTCACGTGATATCAATACGTCACTTGCATGCAAACAAACATTTAGCTGTCAAATCGTAGTACGACTGTAAACAAAGCAAATGACGCAACTCTATATGCCACCAATCGCGTGCGTTTTTAATCACGTGGTCAAACATGAAAATTTAATTATTCTAATAATGATTTCTTATGAAAATCATACATATTTTTAAATACTGTGTTAGTTAATTGGTTTAAAAAAATATTTACAGTTAGTCTAGTAAAAATTTGTTTCATAATATTTTCATTATAGTCAAATACCGTATTCTCTACATGAAGTTTATTCTTGCTTTTCAATAATTCACTCACACTCGTAATAACTTGAATAGTACGTAAGTCTTCAATTTTGAATTCCTGGCAAGTTCATAAAATTATCATTTGCTAATTGTGGCCCGGGGCTTCGCTCGCCTAAAAATAGTAGTAGTAGGCACAATTTATTCCCTAGTTATAAACTAGGCACATAGTTTGACGGCATTAACTGCCACCTTACAGAAAAGCATTATGAAATAATAACGTGTGTGTTGTTGTGTCGACCTTTATCCTTATTCTTTATCCTATCCCGGTTGCGTGAGCCATGCAATGAGGGTTTTCGATACTTTTTCTGCCACCAGCGGCGCTTCGTAGCCGTCAGGTCTAAACAGCTGTCAGATAGCAGAGTCGTAGGTACTAAACATAAATTATTGTTGAAATTCTATAAAAAATACATAGAAAATTGCAATTCGCGTATGTATTTTGACAGTTCATTGGACCTGACGCTACAGTGCTGCCATCTCACGTAGACCGTTTCAGAAAACCCTCATTGTAGTTTCTTGCGTTCATAGGCGACGGAGCCATCTATTACCAACTAGCCTGCCTACCAACCTTTCACATTAAAAATAACGTTACCATCATTTACACGTTTCGGCGCTTCTTAGAATCGATTTACATATAAAATACTAGCTTTTGACCGCGACTTCGTCTCCCTTTCCTTTAGATGTTAAACATTTATTCAATTTTTATTGCTTATTTATTATTATCAGGCGTTAAAACTTTTATTTTTGTCTCTCGGGAACCCTTTCTGGATGAAAGGGACTCTATGTCTTTTTCTGTATCCCTGACAACGTGTATGTAAAAGAACAATGGTGAAACTTTTGTTCAAAGAATTTTGAAGCGTCTTTGAATGTGATCAATATAAAGAAAAATTACTAAATTTTCCAAGGTTTTTCAAATTATACTAATGGTCTATCTAAGTTTGGAAATAAATATCAATTTTAAAAGAAACACACTAACCATCTCCTTGTGAGTAGTATATTAGTGTTCTGTGTAAACCATTCATCCTATCATTCTGTCGTCACTGACATTTCACATCTTCTTTTCCTTGAGTAAATGACAATTTAATGTGACCAACAAGGTACAAAAACTAGGAAAGTACATATTACCACAGAACACTATATATTACTCGTAGCAAGGAGCATACTAATACATATTAACATAAGTTACTTAAAAAAAATATTTTGAACTCAGTTTTAAGTAGTTAGTTTATTTTAATCTAAAAATACCCTAAATATATATTTTAATCCAAATAATAGATGTTATTTTATATAACATCAAAATCTTTAAACTAAAATATCTTTAATTCCAGACTTTGCTTAGTAATAAATCTAAGACCAATTAGTTGAGTATTAAAAACTCTATACTTTTACTTCATTTCATACTCATCCTTTCATTTATAGACGCGAAAAGTTTAAGTCAACCGAAAATTTGTATGGGAGATCGCTATTGTTCTTTCATGTGATCGGTTGAGTAGCGCAACAAATGCGCAACGATGACGTGAATTCTCATCTCATTCTTCGAGGATCTCGTTCATTAGAGGTTCCTCTATCAACCGTTTTCTTTTCTCTATTGACTGGCTCAGAGAAAAACAATAAAATATTTACCTACTTGTAAAAAAAAAAAACTTAGCGTCTGACAACCCTGGCTGTCAGACATTCGGACATTAAACACTGACTATAAAATGATATCTGACCGCGTCTGTTCGGAATACAATTGCCGTAAACTGCTTATGTAAATCTATAAAAATGTGGATTGACGCTCGGGTCACGAGGGTCAAAGCCGGTTATTGCATACCAAATGGACTATTCTGTACCTTCAACGATTGTAGATAATACGTTTCAACCTTTACTCGCAACTAGGCATGCGCTTAGATTGTATCGTTATAACAATTACTTTAATAGCCCAATCTCGTCACGACACCTAAAATTATTTTTATAATTTGTTATAAAAGTAATTAATATCTTATCCTACTAATATAAATTTATGAGCATGGATTTATGGATGAATTTTTGTTACTCTTTTACGCAAAATGTGATCAACGGAATTTGTATGAAATTTCGCAGTCATTTGGTCAGCCCGTTTGGCGGCAGTAATCAACCCCTTACAGAAGACCACCGTGAAATAACAGCACGTGTGCTGTTGTGTTTCGGTGAGTGAGTAAGGAATGCCAGAGCCCATTTTCCCTATTCCCTCCTAATTCCTTATCCTTAATCCTACTGTAGTCGGCAGCGCATTTGCGGCGACTGTGGCGTTGCTTGTGTTATAGGCGACGGTAGGCACCTACCATCAAGTGGATCGTCAGCCTGTTTACCGACCTTAACATAAAAAAAAACCTCAATACATTTTATCCTCGAAAAATGTTAAGTTCCCAATGGATCGTCTAACAATATAAAATTATTGGGGCGCCACTGTCGCCGTGACGGCGTTAAAGATGTCGGGCGTTATAGTCCATACACCTAAAACTGTGAACCGATCATGAAGTTTTCGATCCCTGACACGTTGTCAGGGATGCAGGAAAGGACATAGGGTACCAGAAATCCAGAAAAAATTGCTGTTCCCGAGGGATTATCTAACGCCTGGCAAATCTATAACTGCACTAAAGATGTTAGGCGTTACATTGCTAATATATTTAGTCAGACGTTATTTTGTTAGTTTACAATGCGGGCGAAGCCGCGGGCACCAGCCAGTATTCATATATTCTCTCAGGTGTTGTATTTTTCATTTTTCAACGCGAACGAAGCAATAATAATCAAAAAGCATAATTAAATGGGGATTCATATTTTATGGTTTCGGCAAACATAACAAGATACGTAACATCGCAGTAGTAAACATCGTCAATGCTTGTAATGAATGTTAAAAACTGGTATTGACAAACAATGGGTTTCACTCACTTAATTTTATAACGCTTGCAACTTAAAAACAAAACGGTTGTAAAGCCCAAAATAAACACACGAAAGGAAATCCAAGAAAGACTAAGATTCCACGAGTTTTAAAATATTTATGAAAAGCACATACATATTTAATTATCTATTTGCTGTTTCATATCTTAAACGGAAATTGTCTTTTAACTTATAAGATACATGTCTTATAAGTGTTTACTCAGTGCATTAAATTTAAATCGAAATACTCCTGTGAATAACTTTACTTACATATAACAATTTAATGAGTGCATTTATCTCTCTCTTCTCAGTGCCTCTTCAGTTCTGAAGGTTGGCCTTTAACTCCTTGAACTGAGCAATTCCAGCCCACTCCTGGATGTTCGCAACCACGACTTCCTTAAGTGCATATTCATATAAAATAGCTTTTGCCGGCGAATTTGTCTGGGCCTCTTTTGGCGTTGAAACATTTATTCAATCTTTATTGCTCATTTTTATAAGGCGTTTTGTATTTATATCTCTCGGAAATAGTACTTTTTTTCTAGATGAAAGGTACTCAAAATCCTTATCTGTATCATCTATAAAAAACCATTTCATGGTGATTTATAAACTACTTTCATACAAACGTTATACAATGAAATGTTGAAACAATATAAGTGGGTACATAAAATATAATGTGTAATAATAATACATATGTACATTATTATGTATTACTATGTACATAATAATACATACGTAAAAGAACTAATAAATCAATAAATACATTTTTAATAAAATTTAAATTATCGACTGAGTTTATCGACTAGTTGTCGCATCCTTTCTCGACACATTATTACAAAGCGCGGTTGAAAATTAGACGTTTATAAGAGGAGATAAAGCGTCATTTGAAGTTATGTGTGACGTAAACACATACCAGATAGCTTAGACATCTTTAGTTGCTTGTCAAAACGATAAAAAAAATTACCTACTGTTAATGAATTATAATATAAAAAAAGAATATTTTTTTACTGTGAATTGTAAATTTAAAAAAAACAAAATTCATTTACAGTAATAATATAAAGAGAAAAGATTTGCATTTTTGTAAATTCTTTTTTATTATGTCTCGCTGCCGGCTAGAGTAGGGTTAAGGATAAGGGATTAGGAGGAGATAGGGAAATGGGCTCTGGCATCCCTTACTTAGTCACCGAAACACAAAAGCACACGTGCTGTTATTTCACGGTGAACTTCCGTAAGGATGTATGTTTGTTTGTAATGGATAAACTCAAAAATTATGTAACCGATTTTAAAAATTCCTTCACCCTTAGAAAGCTACACTATTAGCCATTAACATAGGTTCTATTTTATTTAAAAAAACAATTAGAATCCCTGTGAAAATTACAATAATGTAACACAATATATCAAAGATTTGCCTATAATAGTAATTAATTGACGTGCGCTGCGAAGACTATTGATGTTATTAAAATAATGTACTACATGCTCAATATAGTATTCATCATTACCTACAAAAAAAACGGTCTATTTAAAAAAAGTCTGTTACCTAAGCTTTTTTCGAAATCGCGTGCAACGGCTAGTCTTACATAAAATTCTTTTAATAATTCTTATATTAGCAAAAGTCTATAGGGTCCGATCATCTCAATTTAATAGCTGGTATTCCCGGAACACGTTAGCATCATGTGGACCATCGGCCCTATGGCTACATGTAAGAAAAAGTGTGTGCTGGAGTTTAAACGTAAATAAAAAAATTAATGTAATAAAATTTTCCTTGTATCAATAGATAATGGATACCTAATTATATTATTTAGTTACTTTCTACATTTAGTTACATACTCAGATGTCACGTGTTCCAACAAAGTTATTTTAGTTACGTTCGGTATACACAGATGTCACTACGTTTTTTTCGACGACGACGACAGACAGACGACGACGTTCCTCAACGCGGACTAAACTTTTCATACAAGATTTCGATGTTTTCTTTTATAAGCCCAAAGAATAGAATTAGGGAACATAAACACATACGTTAGCTGTCGCACAAATGTCACAGTGACAGATAATGTAACGCTTGTGTCAATTTTACTCCTCATGAAATATCCATACCCGGTGCCTTGTATGAAAATCGATTCTTAAAGACTAAACTCCAAAAAGTCGGCACTAAAGATCACAAAACTCAAAAAAAATCTTCAAAATCCATTGTAGACTGTGTATAGACAAAGTCACGTTGGTTTGTGCCACTCAACTAAAAAAAAACTACTCCATAAAATATAATTTATACCTTTTAATTCGTTACACTTTATTAAGAACGGTATGTCAAAAATATAATAAAAAAAAACAGTATCGAACAATAGGATTTAGTAAATAACTGGCAGGTTTTAAAGTGAACTAATCTTTGGCCGTACCCCGTGTAACACAGAAGCCGTTCTTCGTGTCCTTGTGAAACTTTTTTCAAGTAAAAATAAAACACGGCCCGGTCCGGCGAGATTCTTTGCTTTATTAATAATGTTCGTCGCGTTATGTTGGCATATGGAATGTGACTTTCTTCACTTCAATCATAACCGGATGACAGACCAGACGTGGGGTTTCGTGGCACATTTTTAATGGCAACATTTTAATATATCAAATCGGTTGAATTCATGCGGGCTTTAAATTAAGATTAGTTCTGAATATAAATAAATGAAATAACTCTATTTTCACGTAACTGTAATAAATATTTACAATTATATAATCAACAATAAATTTTAAAGTTATGTTTTGTTGACGAAAGAAAAAAAGTAACCAACTTTTTTTTCTTTTTGCATAACCAAAAAGTATTTTACCTATATTCATAAATATATATAAAAATGAATCCCCATTTCTCCTGGTCACGGCATCACGCGTGAACGGGTAGACCGATTTTAATTCGGTTTTCGCTAATGGAAAGAGGGATAAACGGGGAATGTTTTAGGGTATATAAAAATTGCACGCCGGGCGAAGCCGGGGGGCGGGTCGCTAGTACATAATAAAATCGGAACCGAACCTTGTCTATACATTAAATATATAAAAAAAAAACAATTTATACACTTTGTACTTATGTTACCGAGGTCAAAAAATAGTTTTTAGAATTTTTGTCTGTTTGTCTGTGCGTTTGTGCACGCAAATCTCAGAAATGACTTAACCGATTTTAATGCGGTTCTTACTTTTAGCTTCCTGTACATTTAGTGTTTGTTTCATTCCATGCAGTTTCAATTTTAATTTAGTTGTTTAAAATTCTGTCTTCCTGTTTATTCTGTTTATTATTATTCTGTTTTCCTTTAATTTATTGAATCATATAATGTTTCAGACCTATTTCAAGCCTTATGAAAAATACCTAGATTATTAGTTCATTAAACTTAGCTTTTCATCGAAAGGTTGCCTTTGGGTAATAAAAAAATTACATAATTAATGTATAAAATAACTGTTTATTTATTAGCTTACACATTACTTACATTGTATTGTAAGTACATATTGAATTAAAGATGAAAATTAATTCTTATTTCAACGAATAATTCAACAGATATTATTTTATTTTTATTTGAAGAGAAAATTTAATAATTCAGTCTCACGCGGACTTCATAATTCTCTGAATATACATATACAATTATGTATTATAAAATTGCATTGTATGAGCACATGCCGAGTTTAAAACTCGTCCTCATGCAAACTCAAATGGTCGCTTTTGAAGGACGGTGCTCGCTACGTCCTCGACCCAAGCGCGGCGACCTCTGCTTAGGGCTGCCACAAACTTGTTAAGTAATACCTCTCGTGAATGCTATTATTGATTTAATTGACTATGAATTAATCATTGAATCACCTATTATTGAATGCTGTAATGTCTTTCACCGTTACAGACATGTTTATTTATGGAATATTAATCCTAATTGAGTATTAATAGAATTCAAATTAAAATCGCGTGTATTTGCAGTTACATGTAGAAAATAATTAATTATCTATTATTCACTTAGTTGTTGGTCTTGGAATATACAATGTTTATAATAGCTGAGCCCGCAACTCCGTACGCATGGTATTCGGTATAGCGCATAACTTTTTTGTTTGTAAACCGATGGGAATGAAAAAAAAAAACGAAATATTGCAGAAAGCTTGCTGCAACACGTCTATAAAAACCGCATTTAAATTTGTTAAGCCGTTTCTGAGATTAGCGTGCACAAACAAACAGACAAAAATGCTAACACCTATTTTTTTGACCTCGGTAACAACATGTAAAAATCGATTTTTCGAAAAAATATTTAATGTACAGACACGACTCTTTTACGATTTTATTTCTTCTAATATATAAAATTCTCGTGTCATATTGTTTGTAACAAAACTCCTCCGAAACGGCTGCACCGATTTTTATGATTTTTTTTTGTATATTTGGTAGGTATGAGAATAGGTCGTAAAGTATTTTTCAACTTCTTACCCCCACCCCCCACTTCTTAATTGTGATTTTAGTATTTTTGTATGAAGAATATTCAAATAATTTAACCGTCGGTGATATATATAGGATAGATATAGATTTACTTATTACTAATTAATGCTGTAAACATAATTATACTTAGTAAAATTGATATCGTCATGTAAGAAATAATTTCCCTAAAATAAGCGCATACAGTAATAAGTATATTTTATATATAATATTCAGTGAAACTCGAAATTAGCTTTTGGTTCCATTTTAAATTTTCACCTTTTATTTATTTTTAGGAGATATTTATATCCTTATTATAAAGGGTAATCTATATCTCGCTATTATGTATCTGTTATAAATATATGTCGCGTTCGTTAGAAATTTCACCCCATGGCTGAGGGACAACCCTAAAAATGGCGCGTGCGCGGGCGCACTCATTGTTCAGAGCCAGGCTAATGTTACAACTCGTCATTAAGTTAGATTTGCGTAACGTAACCATAGTTTGCGTATTGCATTGGATTCAGTAGCCATCCTTTTGGTTCGGTACTTAAATTTTTCCTATCAATATGAGCGCAAACTAATTGCCTACGAATTAAGGTGCAATATTGCAAATTTTTGTAGCTCCTCGAAGATAACCTAACATATTTAAAATTGGAAGGTTTTTCTTAAATATTGTGTAAAATATGAAAAAAGAAATAAAAGTAGCCGATTAAAACTTTAGTACAGAACTAATTAATGAGCTTATAAAATAATGTAGTTGTCGCTGAAAACTTTTAGTACTGTGACGAGGAAGCCTTTTTGGGCATCAATTTTTTTTACAGAAAATGCAATTTCTTATATAAATATGCTCGATGCAAACTTTTTTAAATGTAATCTTTTATATGCTCTGTATTTTTATCTAAGTTTTAATTTTAATTTTAATTTTACGCTTAGGCGAATAAAATAAAGCTTTTCTGTAGCGCCTTAATTTATTCGGTTTCGGTACATGTAATGTATATTTTTCTTATGTTAGTATCTACATTAAGATGGCATTAGATCGAAAAGATGCCATCACAGATGAATATATGAAAATTTTAAAATTGAAACATTGAAATTAACGCGCCATGGTTCCCCTGTTATTACACCAGATGCAGTAGTACCTATACACAATAACTCGAACACTGAAATCCGATATTGTTTTCTTTAGCGACGCGTGCGACGTCGAACGACCTCCACACCAGACCTTGGTAATGCGTGCATACGCTTCTCATAACTTGACCATTTTTGTACAACTTAAAAAATAAGTAAGTATATAGTAGCTTGGATTATAGAAGTGGAGTTTCATGCTAATTTTGTTTTTGGCAATTCGTAAAGAAGAAACTTTCTAAATGTGTTTCAATTAGATTTCGTTAAAAGAAGTCAACTCTCCGTGTAAGTCGTGGCCAAATATAGTACGTACGGTAATAAAGCGTTCAATGAAGACCTTTTTAAAAAATTCATCTACTGTGACTACAACACACTACACTACTTTTAGTGTGAATATAAAATAAAAACATATCATGTACACTTTTTAATTATTACAACGCCCAACTTCAACCGACTGTACTGAAAGAAAAAAAAAAGATCTTTAGGTACTATTTCGGTAAGTTACTCTAAAACATGGCGCATTAGTCCCAATCCCAAAATTGTGTATATGTCGCAGTCGGATTGTAGATTTCGCCGTATTACATTACTTATTCGCCATAATACAAAACGGCCCCGTTTTTTTAAAACAGCTAGCCATAATGTAATATAACGAAATCTGCAGTCCGACTGCGACATATACATAGTTTTACTTTGAATAAGGCAATAAGTCAAATTCTCTCACTAAAATGTGGTCCATACATTTCCTCGGATGCTATTTAAGCTGTCATTCAGATTACGGTGCCCATGGTTACAACAGTCTCAAATATGTTGCCCGAAGGGTCCCACAAGCATTAGATTGTCGACGTTGTTAGCAACTAAACGAACTGGTGTGATTTACGAGACGGTTGCTTCACATGTAATTTGCCTTACAAAACAAATTGTTTGTGTTCATCTATTTCTATTCTCGTGTCGTGTTCATTTTACATTATAGCCTCCAGATAATTTATGTATTACAATTTTGATTAGTTTTCCTATTTTATTATGATGAAGTGTATTCCGTCTACAGACATGTCCTTAAGTAGTGTATTGCGAATGTTCTAGAGGGACTTATTTGGGTTTAGCAGGTTCGAAGAGTTGACCTTTAGTGTTCACCAGTTGAGTCCGGTTTGATTTATAATAGAACCACGTTAGAATCTAAGTTACCTAAGCAACTGAGTCTGGATCTATAAGTACTGAGTTAATTACAATGATTTATATAGTAGACTTCCAATGCTTTGGAACGGCTTCAATTAGATGAGTATTGGATTTAGCAGATTGAAATCACCTCTCAGTACTACTGCGAGGTAGGTACTTATAGTTCAAAAAGCATTCTCTTATTTAAGTAAAGGTCCTCAGAGAGGCTGACCGTCGGTCGCCTAGGTTCTAGAAGTAAACAGTTAGAAGTAGCCCTGTAAACTAAATAGGTTTATGGATTAGCGATTAGGAAAAATGGGCTCTGGCCAAAAAGATTAAATAAGAATACTAGCTGACCCACCAGACGTTGTCCTGCCAGAACCCGAAAATAATTCCGTAACTCGATTGTGGCGCCACCTATCGGGTCCTATTTTATTTTCAAACCATATGTAAAAGGACGCGTCACGTTCACGTCAATGAACGACGGTTAATTTATTTAAATATTCTTCACAAAAATAATAAAATCGCGTTTAAAAAATGGGGGGTAGGAGGGTGAAAAATACTTTACGACCTATTCTCATACCTACCAAAATATACAAAAAAAATCATAAAAATCGGTCCAGCAGTTTCGGAGGAGTTACAAACACTGTGACACGAGAATTTTATATATTAGATATTATGTAGAGAGGGCATTGGGAAATTTTTTCTACAAAAATATTGATCAAGATCGCCGTAAACAGGATGGCCATGGCGTAGCTAAATAGCCTTGTAAATTTGGTGATGGACTGAGCGATTTTGTACCACGTGGTTCTAAATGTCACATTACGGATTCTTTCGTCTTGCCCGAATCTATACAGTTGAATATCATTGGCTCTGGCATACCTTGGAGCCAACTTTGATAATTTGATTTTCAAAAATGGCGAAACCAAAAACAGAATCCGGGGAAACATGTATCATATTATTTTATTTATTATTATGCAGAATTTCATGACGATTGAGTAGTCAAGGGGGAGACAAACCCTAAATACTAAAAATATACATTGTTTAATGAAAATGTTACAAGAAATGGACAAGACAATTGCTTTGAAAAAAATATATATTATACTTAAACATGTGAAGAACGAATTGTATTAATTAGAATTTTCGTTAAAGTAATAGAAACTCCACAAAAAAAGTTAGAACACAAGAAGAATTTGACTTTTATTGAAAATTCTCTCGAAAACGGCTTATTGCACGCATATGAATCCTGTACCTATTAATAAGTTAATATCAGATTAAAAAATTGTATTAATAATTTTTTTATTTTGTGTATTGTTCTAATGGTAAAAACAGAAAAACACCATTTCTAGGCCTGTTGAATTGGATCCGCCGCCAGCGAATTCTATAGTAAATGTCATTTGCCTCAGTGAAGCCTTTAAGGCGTTAAAGTTTAACAGACAAACTCTCTTTCGCATTTGTAATATGTAATAGGATAATCATGATTTTATTTAGGATTTTGTTATAAATATTCCCATATTTGAAATGGAAGGTTTTTAACGAGCGCTCTCATTGTTTCGTTTTTGTTCTCTGGAACGCTCATTAAAAACTTGGAATAGACAAGTGTTGTGCGTTGCGATCCTCACAGCCATTAGACCGTATCACGCCGTAACCTAAACAAAATACAATGGCCTCTGTTCTCCTATAAATGTATGTATGGCACGCAAATTCCAGGAACCTCCGATTCCCATCGACGAAGAATCTCTACGTTTTTTTTGTACTATTTCCCACAAGGGTTTGTTGTTTTTTTTTTCGTGTCCGCATTCCGGAGATGTTTGCTGTTTGAAGGTCGCAGGTATTTGAGTATCTCCAAAGAATAACACAACGATTTATCATTCACAAAAAAATCATTCCCTATTATTATTATCTCTATTACAGTTAGAAATTGTTTACTGCAACCAGGTAAATATTTATTAGCACTTAGGCGAGTCTACAAAGGAATCTTTAAAAATTGTTTGTCCTATCAGAGCACAGCTAAAAACTACTAAGTCTAGAATTTGAAATTTGGAACATAGCTTTATACTTAGCGGAAAGGATTTTTGAAAATTTCAACACTGTGCGAATCTGAAACACATGATAATAATTATTTCTTTTTTAATTCATTTTAAATACATAATTAAAAATACTAAAGTAGGTATATTTTCTTACTTTGGCTCTTTGGAAGTACTCAATGGGTTGAACTTGTTGAACTGCTCGAGAGCTGCATGAGATCATACCGCCTTCCCCTTTCATCTATCGGACATGCAGACGTACGGCTGGTTACCATCCTCACCTTGTCGAAATCCCTCTAATTCGGTCTTTTGTGATGCGCACTGCTAAGGATTGGAACTCACTGCCGGCTTCTGTATTTCCGAGCTCATATAACCCAAATCTTTTCAAGGTTCGAGTGAATAGGCATCTTCTGGGTGAGCCATCTATAATAAAAAAAAAAGAACCAATTTGCGTAAAATAGATAGACCATAACAATATGTTGACAACACTTAATTTTACAACCTAGCAACTATTTTAAACTAGCTAACTACAGCGCATGACTTTTTCTTTTGTAAACTTATTTTGATGAAACAAATAACACTAAATGTTACGGGAAGCTTGCTACAATACATCAATGAAAACCGCATTTAAATCGGTTAAGCTGTTTCTGAGATTAGCGTTCACAAACGCACAGACAAACAGACAAAAATTCTAAAAACAATTTTTTTTAACCTCGGTACCATAAGTATCGCGTGTTTTTGAAAAAATATTTTATGTAGACCCGGCTCGTTTACGATTTTATTATATGTATAGATTTACATTAATTGCATTAACCTAGTCGATTGATAATATTAAATATATTATGTTATTAATATATAATTTTTTTTATAAAATATATGCAATCTATCTATTATGTAGGTAGGTATAATAAATCACAAAAATTAAATGTCACTAAAGCATGGTAAGATCAGTAGGTTTTTCATAGGTTTTAGTAGGTGCAATTATCTGTAGTAATGGTCCGTTATAGGAGCATCGAGTGGCGTTCCGAAGTGATAGGTTAATTGCTATGAAATATTTATTGAATTGATTATGTACTCCCAATAAAATAAATTTTAGCAATGGCGTTGAATTGAAGATAGTGAATATTAGTAGAGTTCGCTCTAGGTGTGAAATTCAGTCTTACTATAAATAGAATTTATAATGTTACATTTTGACTCGTTTGTACCCAATAAGTAGGCACACTTAAAACGAGTCAGTCCGTATGACTCGTTGAGAGAAATATTTAAAAAAATATATTTCCAATCAGCTACACCTTATACACAAAGTGTAACGATTGTGACTCGTGAAAATAATATTTAAAAAGTGTGTGTGTGTATGTATGTGTGTGTGTCAGCGTCAGCTCCAACTCACGACTGGAATTCACTCCTTAAGTACAATTGTTTGACTATGCAATAGTAAAAGAGGGCAAATAAACGCGCCATTTATTATAATTATAATACAATATAATTAGGTGAAGCCGACGACTTCCATCGGATTTAGGTGGAACTGCTTAGAAAAACATAACACTTTTTAGTTAACGTTTGCATTAATTTTACTCATAAAATTTCCATACCGGGCCTTATATGAAAATCGATAAACTCCAAAAATATTCCCAATCAGCTTCACCTTTCACACCAAGTGTGATCAGTGTAAAGAACGAGTCATCGTTGGGAATAAAATATTCCCATCTGTAACTCTTTTAATATCGAGGACAAAATGATAATGTAATATGAATTTAGTAGTTGCAGGAGCACACTGCGATTCGCGGTCATTTGGGCAACCCGTCTGGCGACAGTAACCACCTCCTTACAGAAGACCCATGAAATATAACAGCACATGTGCTGTTGTGATTGAGTGAGTGAGTAAGGGATGCCAGAGCCCATTTCCCTATCTGTTCCTAATCCCATATCCTTAATGCTACTATGATCGGCAGCGCACTTGCAACACCTGTGGCGTTGCTTGTGTTATAGGCGAGGATAGCCAGTGGAATGTCATCCTGTCTGTCAACCTTAACATTAAAAAATATTGAGTAGGAATTTTAAAAATATAAGTAAATTCTTGTTTGTGCTCGCATTAAAACATGCGTATCAAAATATGGTCTTAAAAAATCGAAGTGCCGTGTCTGTATGTAAGTAGTCTATGGTGCATTCCACGCCCGTAACACCGGGAGCGTTCGGGCCCAATAATAAGAATATAAGCTTAAAAAACGAATACGTCAAATGTCGTGTTTCGTGCGCCCTCGCCTCGCAGCGGCCCCGGCCTTCTGTCATATATTTTTTTATAATAAGCTTTTTTTCTGTTTTCTTTTGAAGGATAATCGTGTGTAACGCTAGACTGCCTTCGAGTGTATTTCGTTATAAATCATAAAATGTACTGTGCGTTCGATGGAATGTGCCATCCAGTTATTTGTTGGCTGCATAAGGGCAAGATTATCAAACTACTCTTTCGACCACTGACGACCCAACGAGTGGTTAAGGTGGATGCTCTGTCTCAATGATCCCGGATTCGATTCCAGGCTTGAAAATGAAAGAAAGAAAGCATCTTTTATTCCTCCAATAAACACAATATACATATATGAATAAATAATAATTACAAACAAACAAATATATAAATAAGTAAGAAGAGGAAAAGGAACCCTGACTCAGTATACAGTTGTGGTGCGGACCACAACACTGATATTCTGCCAGGGACCAGAAATTCAAAGAAAAAGAAAACAAAAAAAACATTTACGAGGGACAATTCATAACACGATTACAATTCATGGCTGAAATTATTGCAAATTTTCTTAAAAACTATTGAAGGCTTTCACTAGCTAGTTATCTATATGGCAACGTCACTGTAAATATACAATAGCACACGAGAATGTAAAAAAATGGACCGGCCGCCCCCATAAACTGTCTCATCTAAGCGTTTCTCTGCACATCCATCAATGATGAGCGAAGTTGTTTTTTAAAGCATCCCAGAGATGTAAGATCGCGTAGCACATTTTAAAATGTGCTCTGCTCTTGATTTGGCAAGTAGTGGCAGGGCACACTGCGTATCGTAATCATTTGGGCAGCCCGTTTTGTTTAGGTGATTTAGTAAGGGATGCCAGAGACCATTTCTCTATCCCCTGCCAATTCCTTATCCTTACTCATACTAAGATCAATTTCCATTACAATCTTTTAGATAACGTTGTAAATAACTTAATATTTTAGACCACATTAACCAAGTGCCAAATGGTGCAGTTGAGTAAGATACGACTTATATTCTATTGGCTCAGGTTCGTATCCAGCATGGTTTCCACAGATGGTGCACTTGTATAGTCACGTATCTTCTAAGAACATGCTATATCGACACTCGTGTTTCCTACTTCGATCAATTGGTTTACTATATTTGGTCATAGTGAAACGTAAGTTACATTTATTTATTTAAAAAACTCTTATTGGGGAAATCTTCATCAACAAAACTTTTGGTTTTTATATTCTTTATTCTTTTTAAACTATGAACTATATAAAGTTTTATATGCCAGTACAAATTCTCATCTCTAACATCCCCTCTGAATTTGACTATATTAAACTTTTCCTAAAACCCCAACTGACTGTACTACACCAAAATAAACTGACCGGCTGTACTTCACCAAAATAATCTGACTGACTGTACTATCTATTCACCTATAATATCTATCCTATCCATCACATACATTACTCAATACCTATCTTCAAATACATTAACACAAACACAACACTAATTCCTACAACAAACTAACCCCCTAAATATAAAAACATCACCTTCAAATATAAAAACACTAACTCATCATATAAAACACTTATGTTCTCCTCGAACTTCATCTTCATCTTATATGAAGATCATCATCAACAACATCTCCACCTTCAATTACTTCACTATATAAAACTCCTCATCTTCATCGTATAAAACATCTTCACCTTCAATTCTTCACTATATAAAACTCCTCTATCTTTAAACTTCAAACCATCTCTTATTTCAACATTTCACTCCATAATCCTTAATCCTTTCTATATTTTTTTCTTCTCACCAACTCCCGATATTGCTTTCTATTAGTCTCCTTCAATACAGCCATCAGTCATCAAACTAAATTTCCTGAATCCTTTCGTAAATAATTTTTATCTCCATCAAATCTTCCAAAATATATATTCCATTTTCCTACATATTAAAATTTCTACTTAATCATTTATTCTTTTCAAAATCGATTTTTAATATAAATTTTTTCACAAATTTGTCATCGTTTGTCAAATCAATATATATTCAGTTTTGGTAGCCATCTTTAATCTCCTTTCTTCATATATAATTTTCAATACTTTCTTCATTTAACATTTTCTCTCCATAACATTTTCATCTATAACTTTAAATTTCTTCTCTATAATTTACGCAGTGGAAGCGTTCCTGGGTCCATGACCTCTTATTGGGGAAATCTTCATCAACAAAACTTTTGGTTTTTATATTCTTTATTCTTTTTAAACTATGAACTATATAAAGTTTTATATGCCAGTACAAATTCTCATCTCTAACAAAAACAAAATGTTTTGTCATTAGTCTGATTTTTTATGCAAGGTAAAAGGCATGTATATTATATGTTTAAAAAGTTTATACATACCTAGTGTGTTTAATTTTTTTTATTAATAGATGTGTCACGTGGTTTCACTCCTCGTTTAGTTTCGACATTTCGGTTTTTCTCGGTAATGCTCGTTTCTCGTCGGGCAGCCCTCGGCTCCTACGCCTCAACTTCTTCCGCACGCGCCTATCACGTCGTTTTCGTTAGCGTTATTTCTTTTTTTTGCTCGACTTTTTAAGGGTTATAGCGTGACGATAAACCTTTTTCAAGAAATGCGCTAACATATGCACAAAGAATTTATTAAATCCGACTGTTGGTTCCAGTTAGCGTTCAGCCATTGATGTTCAACCAATCAAAAAACTCTTTTATTTTGTTAGATTAGTAGTATAGATGGAGATTGCCTATTTTATGTTAGTTTCATTTTTAAATTACCGTTTTTTTAAAGAGATATAATGAGAAGATAAGAAAAGTATAAAAATAAGTAATTATTTATTTAGTAACATAAATAAATAATAATGAAAATCATATTATAATAAAACAAATAATAATAAAATAAATAGTAATAGTGGCATGTTCCACATTCATAAATTGGGTAACATTCATGATTTCTGCAGCCAGACTAGGCGGCAGAAATCATGCTTTTACTGGCTTTTACAGAAGGCCACCATGAAATACAGACCCAGAAATCGGAATTCTGATTTCTGTGAATACACCACACGTGTATGTATAATTTTACCATGAGTAACAAAATTTTTATTCCGATTTTATTTTAGAGACCACATCACAATTAAAATGATTATCACATTAAAATATTACGAAAATTATGAATTTTTGTAACATTAAAATATTACAGTATTACGAAAATGCGTTTAATTAAAAATAACAATTATTTACGTAGGTATAGCAAACACAGACATAAATAACATTAGAATTGCAATCATATCCAAGCTCTGTTCGAGCAAAACGTCAAACACTCCAGTTTAAAGAAAAGATAAATTTGAAATCAGTGAAAGAAAAATTAAAAAATGATTACAATGTAAAGTAGATTATAATGTGTATAGCGTTCGCATGGCCTAAGGTACGGGAGGCGTGAGGCATCTTAGGAATGTTAATCGTATCCAAGCCTCCGGCCAGCGCTCCGTTCGTAAGCAATAAAAAAACCAAAACGACCACAGCTCGGGCAGGTTGAATTTCGGATATGAACGGCCAGTATCTATCTAGCAAGCGAGCAATCGATCTCCTCGGAGCCGCGTTTCATAAACGTTGTTCTATTTTTGAAATAACGCTTCAAAATTCACAGGAAAGAGCTTTAAAATATTTTTTGGCATTTCTAAGATTATAGCCAAATATTCCAAAATGAATTTGTAAATTAAGGTTTAAAATTAGAACTCGTTGATTTTATTTTTATTTCCATATAGGTATGATAGAATTCATGCAAGAGATTATTAGTGACACTATAAAAATGAGAGTTATCAATATAGCAAAAGAAGTCAATATCAATTCAACTAACGTTACATAATTGATTACACTATAAAAAACAACTGCAACTACACATTTTTAAGAGGGAAAGGAAACTCGAATGTGGCGGCCCAAACAGATACGCAATGAGAAGAAAAAGACGTAAAATTAGTTCCGTAGAGTTGTGTGAGAGAAGGAGAGATATATTAGGAATCGTTTGTATCGAACAGAGACAGATGTTTATAGGAGTAAGACAGCAAACAACCGGTCCGGGGGAGGCAGATGTGCTTGAAACCCCTACGGCAAACTTACAGCTTCCAACAATAAGAAAATAATTATTTAAAACCTTTCCATTGAAACGTTTCTTCAGATTTTAAACTCGATTTTAATGTTATTGAGGTCTTGAAGTTGTTATTTTTATGTTGAAAGAGATAGCCTTAATTTTAGTTATGTGCCCTAATTATGGTCCAGCCCTAATTTTGGGTTCTCTGTCTCTCTCTACTAACGAAAGCTTTAGTTTATTTTTCCGCATTGTTTATCTAATTATCTATTTCGCAGGTATTTGTAGCAATAACAGTGCCATTAGTCGTAACACATAGCATGTCGGAATTTAGGCTCCGTGCCAAATTACCTGCTTCTACATTATTGGCTAAACGTTGTTTAGTTTTGTGAATTAAACCACCTACTTATAATGAAAAGTGTTTAAAAAAATGTTGCCTCGGCTTTAGTAAAATATCTGAAACTTTATAAAGTTTTGACTTCAATCAAATATTAATGAAGATGTAGTTTTTTTAATTTGGCAAATATATTATTGGCGTGTATTTAACATATATGTAAATTAGAAGCTAATATCAATGCAAATCTATGGATTCATCGCGTATCTTGAAACTGCAAATAATTTCCATTCCAACATTCCAAACGTCGTGTTTTTAAACTCATATCTATGGAAATAATCAGACGAGGCGTCCGTATGTGTGTTTGTCTAGCCTAGCATGCTACAACCATTGAATTACATGTATGCTACAACTAGCTTAGCTTATGTATACTCTAAAGGCTACAACAATCTTTCTTGCGTTAGAGAAGGCCGAGTAATTCTGCGTTAGCAGTATTTTAATTTTCGGAGTCTCCAAGTTTCGATATTGTGTTTATAATCTGTCTTCCTACTACAGAAAGATCATCATACCAGAACGAGCAGATAAACGAGCTTTTACGACATCTATTCTTTAATTTGTCTCTTCTCAGAGTTGCCAATCTAACATGGAAAACACGACACATAGTTCGAGGATTAATTTGTTTTGATTTAATCTTTGTAAATTTACAAAGATTTTTTTGGAATTATAGCTTTTTTTGGAAGAAATAATTTGAACGCAATGGATTCGCAGAGCCCACTGGGTTCACCTTCCGTAACGCATTATATAACCAGGGGCGTCACATTACCCCTAAGTCTGTCCAGGACGGGATTGCAAATGTGTAAAGGAATTCCGGAACAAAAATGCGCGCGTCTACCTGCGCAGTCGCAACCGCCACATCCCCCGCTCCCCGCTACTACCCCGCGCATACCTTCATCAAACTACGTAAATTGATTACTTGGAAAACTTGAGAAAATCGCACGCTGAATACTCTGGGCGCGTGACCACACCACCGATGCGCCAACACATGTGGAATTGCGAGCTTTTTTGCATTCCACAAGGCTGTCGGTGCTGTAGCCGGCTTCTTTAACTAAATTACAGTGATTACGACAATTGTTTACTGTCGCATAGTTGAGTTGGCGGGTCGTCGTCTAAACAAACATTCAACCGGCATCAAAGGTGTTATACAAGTTACTGGCGATCCGCCCTGACTTCGCACGGGTGCAGTAAAAGCTGATTATATTATACATTAAAGGTTCAAGGTTAAATGGTCCAATCCCTCTCAGAAAAACTTGAAAATTTCAATCTCTTACTAAAATATTGAAGTAATAAAGAACCTTTCAACTATGTGTCATTATGATGTCGTTTCCCACGTACAGACGACTAATTTTTTTAAATCAAATATTTGTTTGCTATAAACGTTAAATGGATTATAAATAAAAATTGTAATTTTTAAATATTTTTAGGCGTACTGATAGTTTATTAGTGGCCACGGCTTCTATTTTTTTGATTAATGGAAATTTTAGGTATATTTAATATTTATATTATATCTTTACATTATATAAAATGTTCTTATTTAACATTATGGAAGAAATTATTTAGATAATATTAGAAATTTTTGCATTTAAAATTAATGAGCAAATAGACATAAATGCAAAGAGGCAAAAGTTTTTAGAGCTTTTTAGCTTTTTAGAGCTTTATAAAATTGAGGTATAAAAATTGGGTGAATGATTCGCGTGCGTAGGACATTGGCGAGGTCATCGGGGCCGGGGGTCCGTTAAGAGTTGGTGCGGGCTGACACCTCGGCACGCCGCGCGTTTCGACTAACTTATTACGACAGATGGCTGCGGCCCGGGAGACGCGAGCGGGTCCCGGCCCTCGGAGAGATCGACCTCCGAAATGCGCCCGAGATTGCATTCTTTCGGCGGCGCGGGTGCATTCCACTGCGCGCCATCCGAGCTCCGCGCGCCCGCGCCAGTCGACGCTCGCCCTTTTTGGGGTTAAGATGTGTCCGTTGCGGCGGACATACACAATGTGGTCCCAGCCGCCTCCCCCCGGACCCGAAACCGAGTCGTCTACCTTCCGCGCCCGCGCTTCCTCCGCCGGAGCCCACACCTGGTGCCGAGGATGTTTTGGAAACAGACAACTGGCGAGGATGGTGCGAGAACCTCCCGAATACGGTGTCCGAGTCGATCCAACATCAATGGGTCCTCCGGGACTACGGGTCCGCGACGAACCGCAGTACCAAAATCTCGAGGAGTTGCGGAAGCGTCCCGAGTACGCGAATTTCGATGAAATCAGTCGCGAGTTCGGTTATCGTTTGTGCCCAGAAGGACAGAATTTGGAGGACGAAGCCATCTATGAGAACATACTGTCAGTGCGTCAAATACGTTCCGCGGAAGTGCGTTTGGTGCCGGTAGCCGAAGTGCCGTTTTACGAATGCCAAGGTTATGTGGCGACGCAGGTGCTGAGCAAGAATGGAACGTTCCCTCAGTATTCTCCGCAGACGTGGAGCCGGCTGCAAAACGCGTGCAAACCCACCGGCTCCTTGAGACTGTTCTCTGTAAATATCAAGCCATCTACATAATAATATCGGTTTCTATTTTGTGTTTAAGCTTAAATAAATCGCAAATGGTCTCTGTACAGGATGCGATGGCAAGCAATGATGTTACTTTTTACACGCATTCCAAACAAAAACCCGTCGCCCAATGAACTCGTAACTCTTTATTTATGCCCATCGCAAAAAATACATTTTGGTATTCTGCTCTAATGACTTGTTAATTTTGGAAGTGACTTGATGAATTTTGTAAGAACATGTGATGTACTGCCTGTTTGATGCTATATATTGTTTTATTACTGCACATTTAAACTCGATAATTTTAGTAATATTTTTTTGAGACCTTAGGTTGTAACGTTATTTACAAAGAATTCTTTATTTTATTTAATATTAAACAGTTTACCATGTATTTAAACATATTCTTTTTTGGTTTATAGAAGTTCTTATAGTTTTGAATGGTTAGTTATAGACTTGAACCCGTTATTTTTTATATTCACCGTCAGCCCGAATCAATCGACTATGGTATCTAACTCTAGGTTCAATATTAGAGCAAAAAAACATCTATTACCTTCTTTTTTATGAATCTGATGATTTTACAATTAAGTAAATACAAATGAAAATGTAAAAACTAGAAAATAGCAAATTTTACAATACATGGATATTATTATAAACCTTATGAACAGTATTGGTGATCAATTAAAATTTAATTATTTATTTCTTGTTTATTAAATTCATACGATAACTAATAGATAATGTTCTATTGTCAACAGGCAAAAAAGGAGATGTACGATGTGAAAAAGCAGAGGTTTTACTTAGCCCAAGACGAGTACAAGCATTTGAATAATGCGCTCTCGACCCTCGCCGCCTCTAGGACTAGTTGTAAGTATAATGTATTAGATATATTAGGGTAGCCATAATTTTATTTATTACTAAATGTGCCCGCGACTACGTACGCGTGCTAATCGGAATAACATCCAATAGACCGAAGCGCTTTTCTAGAATAGCCCGTATTATTTCAATTAACTTCAGTATTTTGTTTGAAAACAATTTGGAATGCAACAAACACTAAATTGCTACAGCACAATACTTGCTACAATATATCAGTGAAAATCGCATTCAAATCGGTTAAGCCGTTTCAGAGAGTAGCATGCACAAACGCATAGACAAACAGACAAAAAAAATCTAAAAACTATTTTTTTCACCTCGATAACATAAGCACAACGTGAGCATTTTGTGTTTTTGAAAAAAATATTTAATTTACAGAATACAAACACGGCTCGTTTACGATTATATTATAGTATAATATAAGTATGATAGGTACTTTCGTTAGGTTGGACACAGAATTTAATGAATATTAGCTTGTATTTATTATTTAATCCATTTAAGTACTTGTTTTTTTAAGCAATATTATTGCTAAATTCTCTTATTTAAATTACTAGTTTCCAATATTTATAATTTTAATGACTTTGTTTAGATAAGTGTTCGGCCAATGCTCCAAATTCGACCATAATAATTTTGAAAAAGAAAAAAAGTTTTTCTAATATTTCTTTAAAAAAATGATAACACTTAAAGCTTGTCAAAAGCAACTGAATATATAAAAAAGAAAATAGATTCACCACAAACAAATTAAATCGGTTCACAACATTTTGCTTCACGTATGTAATACAGTTTTTGGATACACAAATTATGTTTAAAAAAATCTGTGGTTACACGAGATAGATTTCGTATCATTTTCTATTAATTAAAAAATATGCTAGAATCTTTTTTCTATTTTTTTTTTTTTTTTTATTTTATGAAACGTTAGGACCAAAGATTTTCAAAGGACCAAGATCGGGAAAAACGAAAGAATACGTAATGTGGCTATTTAGCTACGCCATGGCGATCAGGATCAATATTTTTCTAAGAAATTTTTTTCTATGCCCTCTCTATATTTCTATATATTTAATCGTTTTGGTTAGGTCTTTTTTTTTTAATTTTGTGTTTGTCATATGAGTTTTAATCAAAAAATCGGATCTAAAATTTTTAATTAATTTTGATATTAATTAAATTAAATTCCATTCATTCTATTAAATACTACTTATTACGATGTTACTCGACAATTTTTTAGTTTTAGATTATTTTTTTTATGCAGAGTTTATTCATCCAAATATTTACATATTTGGTAGTAAATAAGTGATGAACATGAATGAATAAATACTTAAAATGACATTTTATTATTGTCAAAATTCTTAATGTGCTATAAGTAGGACTAACTTGTAATCATATTTATTTATGAACTCGACCTTACACGGTCCAAACATTGAAATATGAAAACTGATGGTAACCCTATTCAACATTTATACACTCATACAAATAAATTCCATATCAAGCAGAAATCTACGACGTAAAAGGTAGTATACCTAGTCAGAATGAACTCAGATTTGTTTGTGGCTCGACCTTACCACATAACCAGATTTTAGGGTCAATTTCTATGCTCTTTTCGCTTAGGGTGAATGTTCGGAGTTCCTTTTACGGAGTAGACCATAAGACACGACCTTTGGTATTTTCATTTGTGAACAAACTTTTAAGACACATTCCTCCGACACGCTAGGGAGGCCTATCGAGCGATTATAAACTTTATAAAAACTCTCTTTTATTTCAAATCTTTTCTTTTAGTTATCATATTTTTTTTATTTGACTTTGTCCTTGCTTTTAATAATACTCTCTCAAAAATGTTTCAAAATGTTAAATATTTCAATGTTAAAATTAATTATAACTTAAAAAGAAATAAAAAAGTGGTTTATCGAACTGTATGTCACGGATAAGTTGCGACATTACATATACTCGTATGATACTTTAGTTGTCAAATTTAAAAAGATTTAATATATAGAATATATAGGAGAGGGTATCGGGAAAAATTTCCTACAAAAATATTGATGTTGATCGCCGTAATCCTGATTGCCATGGCGTAGCTAAATAGCCTTAAGCTGGCGATGAACTGAGCGATTTTGTATCACGTGGTTCTAAATGTTCGTGACGTCATAGCTACAATAACAATCAAATGTTAAAAAATCACAAATCTAACAGTCAACGCGCTTGTCGACACTGTCATTTTAGACTTTGAAGTCACATTCGATCTGACCATTTCAAGTATTTTGAATTTCCCACTACTTCGTTGACTTTTTAGTAATTATTTTCTTAACGAAAAAAATAACAATAAAAAAAAATTACACACACATAATTTTAAAGCAATAATGTTCATAAAAAAAAATATTAAAACCTTTTTTTAATTAAACGCATATTCCCTGTTGTATAACCACAACTGTTAATCACAAATTATACTAGACAGAAAAATTAACACAACTTATTAATAAATTTTTATTAAGGAAGTATAAAAATTATAAAAATAAATTATTAACGAAACTTGATACTACTTTCCTATTTTTTTATTTAATTTCCCCGTTCTGAGGGGGAATGATCCGTACCCCTGACGTAATCAGGAATCTTTTTTACCTGAGTTTGATTCGTTCGTTTTATTTATTTATTTTGATAGTTTTTTGTGCAATGTTTGTGCAGTCTTCCAAGAATTTATCAAGACAATCTTTTTTCTGTATATTTTTACTAATCTCCATTTCCAAATCGAGTCGTGCCACCTGCGAACCTGGGACACCGGAACAGTAGATGCTCAACTGTTTCCTGCACCCCAGTCTCGCATAAGCAGTCCGGGCTATCTTTCTTTTTATATTTATACAGGTACTCGGAAAAGCCTCCATGACCTGTGAGCTGTACTACCTTCCTATTACCAAGCGCAATCTATCCATGAATTTCAGTAATGTTATCTTAATGGGTTAAACAGTATGTTCATTAGTACCAACCTATCGTGCCAAACTTTATACAAATCCGTAAAAGAAACATACAAACATCGCCATAAAACTTTCACATTTACGATATTTAACTGTCCTAACTGTAAAAATCATTACTACTTAAATATTATAATTTTCGAAAGTGATTTTGTTGTTTGTTACGCTCTAAGGCCTTAACTACTCAATTGTCGGGGAGTTCAGAAAAGGACATAGGGTAGGACATAGGCATGACATAATTTTCATCAAAAAACAAAGTACTATTCATCTAAAAAAAATAATAATTCACCGCCTGACAAAAATATATAATCAATAAAGATTGAATTAATGTTTAACACTTAAGAAAAAGGGGCTGGGACGAAGACGCGGGCAAAGGCTAGTTATAAAATATTAAAAAATACAATTACCTAAAATCATACCTATCCAGTATGATTTTAGGTAAAATATAAATTTATTGATTAAAATTTTTGTTAATAATAATTTAATAATAATTTAATTACAATAATATTACTTAAAATTGATACATGACGGAATTGTTCCCCTTTAAAAGTTCTAAAAAATCCGCAACAGCGTATGTCTATCTTTTAAGGTTAACTCACTATAACCTTTTTTATAGTAATCAAATTTGTTCTAAAATAATGCATTATTTGCGAAGGTGTTTAAACATGATATTAATCCTTATCCAAATAAATACGTTATTAATTAAAAGTAGTTAATTTTGAACAATATTGCCCTTGACACCATTTGATTTCAATGAATATCTTAGGAGATATCTTAAATTAAAAAGTACGCGGGAGAAAAAAAGGTTTTGCACAACGCGACGCGAACGACGACGGGACTCGCTTGATGCAGACGCAAGCGTTATGTTACACATTTATATTTTTCATTTTTCAACGCGGACGAAGTCGCGGCCACCAGCTAGTAAAATATAATGGCAATGGAAATGGATAAAATATGATAAAAAAGAGCAGGGAATGAAAAAAGAAAAAGTTGGAGCAACTGTCCCAAATTAATAGTGAAACTTAGCATGAAATTGAAAAAAAAAAAAAAAAAAAAAAAAAAAAGTATACAATCTGACTAAACGCGTTTGCAGTGTGTTCATCGACAACATCTGTGACGACTACTTCGACGACGTCACGGCATGATCCTGATCAACTTCGAGTTGAGGTGACGCAGGCTAGAGGAAGGGTTGCCCAGTTGCGGAAGGAACTGAGGCAGGCTCGAGCTGAAGTCAACAACGCGAGACGAGGTGTTGACACGTTGGCCGAGTGAGTTTTGCTTGTTTGGATATTTAAGCATACAATCTTAACATTTCCTTTGCGTTGGTAGTACCTGAATTCATTTATGATGTGTGCTCATCTATGCTGTGGTGGATACCGCTCGCCTTTAGCATGTGTGGTACAGAAATTATTCTCAACAGTGAACGAAAATATCGCCAGGAAACTGGTGTTCATAGGAATCTTCATGTAGTGTCAGTATTTTGTGGGCTAATTTTATGGACTTTTGCCCAGCAGTGGTACAGATACAGGTGATATAAAAATTTGTATAACTACTGGCAAACACATTGATTTAAATCATATGACTAGTATTTGTTAGAACTTGGAAACAAGCTGTCGAAGTCTTCACCGATAAAAGAGGTAATCAATGACATAACATAAGCAATGGGAGGAGGAATTTGTCATAATTGATTCGATTTGACACTGACAATTCCTTATACAGAAATAGCGCCGAGACTAATTCCATTTCAATCAATTTCATTGAATGATTGCTGTTCTCTATATCTAATTAAATTCAAATGATATAACCTCACATCCGTGGGTAGGTTTCCATAAATCGCAAATGAATATGCATCTATTATATTGAATTACAACTTGTCATTTATCATCAAAATATCAAGTCAATTCAGAAACTCGCCTGCGATTATAATAGTCATACGAGTATATCTGTATATCACGTAATACATATTGTATTTCTATTTTTTTTTTCAGAGTCGAGCAGAAACTTAGTTCTCAGCAAGGATGTTACAACATTACAGAAGCTCAAGCTATAATGACTGAGTTGAAAAACATCCAGAAGTCTCTTACTTCTGGAGAGAAAGAAAGAGCAGACCTCATGCAATCTCTAGCAAAACTTAAAGATGATTTAACAAGGTTACAACTCGGTGAAACATCACCAGACCTATCAACCTTAAGTATTCCTCAAGAGAAACTCAGCACTGCCTCGCAAACGGACTTGTGTGCAGATTTAGTACCAATAGGCACCAGATTAGCCGAAATGGCGAAAGTTAGATTACAATATGACGAAGCTAGAAAAAGGATACAACAAATACAACAGCAATTAGCTGATTTAGAAGATAAGGTACAACCTGGACAAGTGGAGTCAGATAAAGATAGATTACTGCTGTTTCAAGAGAAGGAACAGTTGTTAAGAGAATTGAGAAGCATTACGCCACGGACTAGATCGAAGCAAGAAATGAGTGACATACAATTAGAATGTAAGAGATTAGAGCAGGACTTAAAAAATGCTTTTGAAATGTCAAATAAGTGTATAGCGGACAGACTAAAGTTACACGAAGAGAAGCAGTTATTACTGCAGCAGTTAAAAGACGCTTTGACTTCGATGACAACATTGGAGGGTCAACTTAAGACGTTGTCGGCTAGTACGTTATCAGTATCGAGTAGTTCAAGTCTAGGGTCCCTCTCGACGGCCAGTAGTAAAGGGTCGTTGAGTTCAGGGATTAGCTTCACGGATATTTACGGTGGGCCGCAAATAGCAAGCTCGTTTCAAGCCGATAAGCCAATTGATATGGTGGATCTGCACAGACGAGTTGAAAGGTAAATTATGCAAAATTTCTTTTTGCTTATTGCAAATTCGTAAAAGTGCTTATATTTATTCCAGAATTTGTTTCTATTATGTTAACGTTAGCATTTATTGCTACCACTAATCGCATATTTGCGAATATAAAATTAGGAACGAAATATGGATTGTATTTTGTGACATTTTCCTTTCATTGAAATTTTTGTTGACTTCTAGTATTTTAAAAGTTTAATTTTAGTTTTAAAGTAATACATTTATAGCCTTCAGATTTTGAAAGTAATTTTATCCAAATTTTGTTACATTTCCTTTTTCGATTTATAAATTACCTTAGGAGTTAGTATTTAGGACTTACTACTGTTCTATTCAATACATAATATTAACTAGGCTTTTGTTCTATTTTCATCAAATAAGCCTTCGCCTCTTTTAATACCATTCACCTTTCAATAGAAGCTATTTCTATTTAAAATTTCGTCCATTAATTTCTCTCACAAAACACTGTTTTGTTTTTTTAAATATTTTAGTTACAAAAATGAATATTATATGTTCCTGACGTAGCATTACCTGCAATCATTAGTGAATATTGAATTCCAGACTACTCCGCGGTACAAGTTACAACGCTGATAGTGTAACACCCGGTGCGAGTAGTTCACCCTCGCAGCCTTCTCTGTCTCCTAGAAGCAGTTTGTCTTCAGCCAGCCCACCGCCGCCGCCACCCTCTTACAACCAAGTAAGTTTCTATTTTCTTCAACCTACTTCTTGTCCTAAACATTAATATTACATCTTACTGACAACACATTTAGGGAGTAATTATACTTATTCAGCTCCATTCGCGTTTCGCTGAAAGATTTTGGTTACACTTATTTATACAGTTTCACTTCAATTAGCCGCTAACGGCCGTCATAGAGTGCTATCTCCGCTGAACCGCTTTTATCAGCCGCGTACAGCGTTAAATAACTGATAATCTATGCAAGTCGACGAGGAGTACAGTAGTACAGGACGAGGAGTACAGGAGTACAAGGACGAGAAGTACAGGAGTACAGGATAGAGGTTCGCGTACAGTGCTGAACGCAGCAGAACATTTCTTGAATGCGGTGTAAAACTTATGAGTTGCTAAACTTTTTTCACCTTCTACATACTTTCCGCTGCTTAAGACTCGGTAGTTTTCATTTTTCCTGTCGAACAATGGATAAAACTTCTATCAAACACTTTTAAAGCTTCATCAAGACATCTACAATATCTATAAGGCATCAATTTCGTTTAACAGGTGGAAAAGCAGAGGCGACAACAGAGAGAAATAGAAGAAAAATTAGCAGAGATGATTGGAGTCACGACGGGTCTTGGCGAAGTAACTGGACTATCAACAAGTGAGTGGTTGATAAATTAATGGCGAGTCCATTGATTGATTGGTCCCAGCTTCGATTCATGGAACAAACTTTTGATCTTGATACCTATGGAGACAAACCCAGTTAATTATTTTGGGTTAAGTGGAGTCATGAGAATGACTATTAATATGATACGATTTTTTTTTAATTCTATACTACCACATTTACATATTATTATTTTTGGATTTCTTTACCAGTTCAACCATTATAATAGTTGAACCATAGAACCATAGTTTGAATGTATTATCTTTGTCATAACATTAAAATAGAAGTAAGAAAATAATTCCTTTTGACATTGTCAATCCGTCACTAGGGTCATTAAAAATGCGGCCAGTATAGATAACATTTCTCTTTAGCTTTATTTCCTTCCATATTTAAATTTGTTTCATATTGATCTACCCCCTCTAGCTGCTTTATAAATGACAATTAAGTAGATAAAGGAATATGTAAAGGAAAGTGAAAAATTTTCAGTCCCAGTTCAACTGCAAGGCCCGGGCCGGCCGAGCGAACCTCTCTCTCCCATATCGGAGACTCCCCCACCACCGCTCTCTCCAAGAACTGCCTCCTCTAGTGGTGAGTATTATATTACTTAATTTACATATTACCAGAAAAGTGCGTTCTGTTATGTGTAATTACTTAGTCACTGGATTAGAGCTAGCAAATGAGGATGTCTAACAAACAACAAGAATTCACTGATGCGTAACTATACATGCATTGGTGAACATGAAATTTCAACCTTGAAACTACGTAGTGTGTAACGCAAAAGATTAATTGCCGCGACCGACTAACCTTCTGTCACCGCTCTGTCACACTGGTGTGACGGTTAGGAAATAATTTTACTAACCTTCACACTGCACACAGTTGACAAGAGTTGACTAATGCAAGTCGTAAGGAGACAAGAGATGAATAACGATATAAAACACGAGTATTCCTCGAGCTAAGGGTCAATTCACACCGAATCACGATGAAAAGGTCAGTTGCAAGACACACAGTGATTTTGTATAGTAAATAAGTATTGCGTTTCGGTGTGATTTGATCCTAATGCGCGAGGGTCAACTTTTTTATACTCCTCAATGTTTTTGAGTGCCCTTGCCAAAACGAGTCCCCGGGCGATTGCCCTTCAAGCCACCCCCTAAGGTAGTCACTGTATCTAAGCATTAGTGCGTTTCTTTTATTAGGCACAAACACTAGATCGGTATCGGCTGCAGTAAGCGACGAATCGGTGGCGGGTGATTCTGGTGTATTCGAAGCAGCTCAAGCCGGGAACGACGCCAGCGCGGGTAATCATTATTCTATTTAGCCTTAGACTTTATAATTATTTGAATAACATCGAAAATTTGTTTGCATAGTTCGAAAACAATGCTCGACGATCATATCTATACTTCTATACTAATATTATAAAGAGAAAAGATCTGTATGTATGTTTGTGTTTTTTTTGTTTGTAATGAATAAACTCAAAAACTAATGGGCCGATTTTAAAAATTGTTTCACCCAGAGGCGACTCTAGCTCATGTAGCGCCCGTGTGCAAGCCTCCATCACTGCGCCCTCTCCATCACTGTGTTGAAACTCATTTAAAATGTCTTATTTTTGGTTTGCTTCAAACTATTGGCCGCTCGTGGCGCGCCTTGCTTTGCTACCACGCCCGGCGTTGGTCATAAAATGGGGAGAGAGTCTTTGAGAGCATCGTTATTGCGAGCGACACAAGCTCTTTGGAGGTGCTGCGAGCGGGAGAGGCACTTGCTCGGCGCCCCCTACGACCCTGCGCCCGTGTGCACGGCACACCCTGCACTATACGTAAAGCCGGCCCTGCTTTCACTCACAGAAAGCTACATTATCAGCGAGTAATATTATATTATAAAGATACTCGGATGAAGTCGCACGTAACAGTAATAAATAATCGTTTACTCAGGAATATTGTTACAAAATTTGATATCATCGAATTTCTAATGATTGTCATGGTTCTTTTTTTAAGTTACTTCCCTAATTGTAATTTGGTAATGGCAACACTGTTTCGTATTGTCAATCAAACGAACTTATGGAAATAATATCGTGTATCGATTTCTCATTCCCATCACGCCAAAAGACAGTCCTTAATTACCTGAATGTGAAATAAATATTTAAACCGATTTCACTAACACATTCTTTGGTTTTCTAACAAACGGAATTTTGTTTTACAGTGAACAGTGCGCAAATTGAGATAAAATTGCGTTACTGTCAAGAAGAGAGCGCGCTGGAGATCGGCATACTAAGGGCAAGAAACTTACACGCGTTGTACATAGACATCGGAACCGAGATGTGAGTATATTTACATAATTTACAAAAAAATAAAAGAAATAATTTGGTGGCTTGGAATTTTCTCTTTTAGCATGTCACATACTTATCTATGTATTACCCCGTAGTCGCTATTACCGTATGATTTAGCTGACTCAAAAATAATGGAAATAATTCATGCATGGAGAATAGAGTAAGATGGGTGTTAAATTAAATAAAACTGTCAAGCTACAACCATTAAATTATGGTTCATAAATTGGCCAGAATGGCGCTTGTGTAGCATTGGTGTAAGATATGATTGTTTGGTTGCGTAGTGCACACGAACTCCTACTTAAGGTAAACTTTCTCATGTCTAGAGTTGGTCCTCTCCTCACCTCTATTCTCCATGGCATGAAGTGAGCACAGCAATGGCAAAATGTAAATATTATGTCAAAATTTAGGTATTATGAATATCAATGTAAATGTCAAAAAAATGACAAAATGTTAATTATAAAACGATTATAGTGTCAAATGTCCAATACAAATGTTACAATGTATGTAAATGTGTTTTCGCACAGCGTTGTCCGCGGAGCGCTAGTGGTGGGTGGCGGTTGCGGCGTGGCGTTCAGTAGTCCGGCGCTTGCGTGGCGAGGCGCAACGCTCGCTTGGCGACTCGTGCAGCGAGCTCCAGTTGCCAGCGCTCGTGCGCTAAGGGCCGCCACGCTCCAGCTCAATCTCGCCACCGGACACGAGTGTCTCGTAAGTAGCTCATTATTCCCTTTACCATATCGAAGACTGGCTCATGGCTAATACAGATACCACTAGGAATATGTTTTACTAGCTGAACTCGGCCACGCTTCTCTGCGGCCCATACGGCGGCGGCGTGCGCATGGGGCGCGTGGTACTGGATACTGCTTATATATAATACTATTTATCGTAGCTTGATGGTATATAGCCTATAGCCTTCCTCGATAAATGGACTATTCAAAACAAAAAGAATTTTTCAATTCAAACCAGTAGTTCCTGAGATTAGCACGTTCAAACAAACAAACAAACTCTTCAGCTTTATATAATATTAGTATAGATTTGTAACATTTCTTCAGATTGAAAGATCCATTTTAAAATTTATAAAGAAAATATACTAGGTGTGCCACGTGGACACCAAAAACAAGCTTCAGTTTATTACTGACTGAAGTGTAGAACAAATAATAGAATTATGCTTCGGTTAGTGTCCTTTGGCACATAGATGATTCACAAATTTTATTTCATTGTTTTATTGTATGTTAGAAACTTAGTGTTTTCAAAATGTGTATGGCGACGGTTAAACATGGAATGAGTTGATCCATAAGTTGAAGTAACAGTGGGCAGGACTCATATTTTGGACCTTTGGGGCCAGAAGGTTTTCGAGTGGAGGTCAAAAACTGGCAAGCACAGCGTAAGGCGTCAACCTCTAAGGTGGATTGATAAGGGTAGCCGGTCGATGGTGGACCCGGGCTGCTTCTAACCGGTCCTATTGGAAAATTATGGAAAGGGCTATTTCTAGTAATGGACATCCTATGACTGAGATGATGATGATGAGCTTGTAAAATGTTTGATATGATGATAACTAGCCAAATTTGAGTATTCGGCTTCACCGCTTTGAGTACCATGTGAACAACAATGAAGGCGAGAGCGATTAAATTATCTGATTTCTCTTCTATAACATGCCACAAAATGTTTGATTTTGTATGAGTTTACCTCTAATGTTATACCATGTTCGTTTCAGGGTTGTGCCCAAGTGAGTCTCGCCGATTTCGACCTTGAATCAGTGTCGCAGAAGTGGTACAATGTTCTGAGCTTCCGTTGCATGAGAAGAGACGAGAGTTCTGATGAGTCCACGGTCATATCCTCTCAAACGTCAACTCTCACTAGGAATAGAGGTGAGTTAGTATCAACAGCCACACTCTAACTTGAGATTGTTGTCGATGTAGTAAATGTGAATAATGTTAAAACATCAATAAAATTGTCAATTTTGATCCTTCGAGCCAGATTTGTTATTAAAGACTAAGTTTAATGACACATCATGTTTAAACACATCAAGGAGTAAATATAAAACATAACCTTTACAAAATACGATTACATTATAGATTACTTTGGTAGAGTATCTAATTAGTAAATTAGTCTCTCCATGCCATGAATGTATTGATTATTTTATTTTGCATACAGGTCCCGAGAGCATGACTGGCGCGGAATGCAATGTGGACTGTGGGGACAACTCAGCATCTGAAGATGAAGAAACTAGGGAACCACTCAATCAGGTAACTGAGTTACGTTTTATGTTATAGCTCAGCATCGGAATGGGGATTACGAATTTTTACCACAGTTTATTCCAATACAAACTTCTTCAGGCTAGTTATCGAGAAATATGCAATCATTATAATTGTTTGTTAATGAAAAACGAGCTAAGAGTTTACAAATTCATCGAACATATAGACTTGATGCTAAAAAGGTCTTAGTTAAATTCACTACTAGATGTCATTAAACATGATTGCGTAAGTTTTGAGTTCGGCTGGTAGTAGTAGCCCGGAAATAGATTATATATTTGACTTGTTATAGATGAAGCAACATTGTATCGGCATTGCAAAATCTTTGGTTAAATTCCAATCGATAAAAATATATCCAGTATATTACATTGTCTTAGGAATAGAGAGAATATGTAATAGTATTTTGGGAATACGCATAGAATATAGTATTTCGGTTCTTTTGGTGGTATTAAACCATGAAACGATTGTATACATTTTTAAATAAACACCTGTTTGTTAATTTCAGATAGTGGAAGAAGACTCTTTTGACGATTACATTCCGGAAGAAGATATAGGTTTAGAGGAGGAATACTTACATCCAACCACTGCCGAGAAAGAGACCAACACTGAGTGCAACTTCTGCCCAGAGGGAGCGAGACAGCTGCATAGGAAGTAAGCTATCTCAACATTCCTCTTATTTTAGATTAAATGTATGGTTGAGTTCTTAATTAACTGTAGGGAATTCTTAATTACACTGTAGATAGCGTTTTTATTAGGAATTTTTTAAATGCATATTTTTTTCGCTAATCTTTCTATAAATAAAAAAAAATAAAAAAACAATTTGATTGATCACTTTTTTTATGTTTTTTTTATGCACAAGATACTATTTGGTCACTAAAACAGAATAAAATATTACATGATCTTTTGAAAAAAAGATCATGTAATATTTTATGTATTTTTGAATTTTGAATGTCTTTTTGAAAAAAAAAAAAGAAAAGAAAAAATAAGTAGTCCGTTTATTCAGAAATCACTTTATTAAAATTAATGTGATTTCAAATTAATTATGTAATTTGCTAAAATAAAATTTCTACCTTACTGCACATGATAAACAATAGACAAATCGTTCCATCCCGAGTAACAATATATACATGTATTGCAATATTGGCTACATTAATTATTTCTGGCAACACTTGTAATCTATTGTACAAACAGTAACCTTAAGTTGGTGGTAGGCTTATTAACAATTGTGGTGATGGTGTGTCCTCCCCACCAGATTTGGCAAATATTTGCGCGTGGAGGCCGACGGGAAGCCCCACGTGGAGGCGTCAGAGATATAACTTAGAACCAACAAACGCACTATACTGTATATAGTTGTATTAATAGGTATGTTTACATTGTGTCCGTGTGTTTGTTGCATGTTTTATCACATATGAATGCCATTGTTTTTTTGCTAAAAGGGATCACGATGTTTGGCCAATGTTGTTTTACATTTATTGCTTTTACTCTTAGTTTTGTTTGCGTAGAATGAATGCTGTGTTTATTATTTGTTTAGAAATAAACAGCCCGAGGGAAACCCTTTTTTCTTTTACAAATACTCCGTTCGTAATATTGATGCCACATTTGTGTATCAGCCTTATTTTTTTATGTGTGTCTCACTGCTGGTCACATGCCACTAATCCACTGTGTGTTGGCAGGCTTTCACGATGTCTTAACTCATTATAAATTATCACCATTATTGTATTTTTAAATAAACCGATAAATAAAAAAGCCCAATTTTACAATAGTAAACTAATTAAATCAATTCGTTTGCAATTATTTGGGCGACCCGTCTGGCGGCAGTAACAACCCTCTTACGGAAGACCACTGTGAAATAACAGCTGATGTGGGAAGGGGTGCCAGAGCCCATTTCCCCATCCTTTCCTAATCAAATATCCTTTAGACTACTATGGTCGCAAAAAAAAAAAACTATCCTACTACAAGTGTACTACTTATAGAACCTGTGGCGTTGTTTGTGTAATAGGCCATAGTAGCCACCTACCATCAAGTAGACCGTCAGCCTGTCTGAGGACCTTTACACAGTAAAAATTTTCCAAACGGGTTCCACTTAATTGTAAACTATTGTATTGGAATGTTTTATTTAAAAAAAAAGTTGTTAGTTAAATATAAAACTGTAATGAACGCATGGAATCTGGATAGTATGCTTGTGTGGAAGCATACTCTATCCAGATTTCCATGATTACATCCCGAGTCCAACATTTGAAGTTGACAGTGGTTTTATTTGACGCTTTTAATAATGCTGATTTCGACAGATCACAGATTCGACAGACGTTGTGAGATTCATAACCTATATAAGTTTGTATTTGAACTGATGAAACAAGTTGAACAAAGACTGCCGAGTAATGTTCAGTCATGAATATGTCATATTGACATTTAAGAAATGTAACAACATCGATCACCTTTCACATAAAATGAACACTTAGCACTTGTAGACCCTCAAAATTTAAAATATGTGAATATTTTAAGTTATTATATTGTTGGCATGTGATGTGGCACAGTGTGAATGTATCATGTTTTTCGTTTTTGTATACTTTTACTAACATTATGATTATATTGCGATTGCAAATGTCAGATATCCATTTAATAATTATTGTCATGGCTACCCAATACCTAAATTAAAAAAAAATATTAAAAACCGAACCTGTATAAAATTTAAAAAAAGGCACCTCATTAACTAATTTATGGCCTATGTTATTTGCGTATGGTGGCTCTATATATGTTTACAGGGATGTGTTCTAGCACTACATCGGCCAAGGCTAATTCTGCTCTACTGTTCCGGTAGGTATTAGCGTAATTAGCTCTGACAGGTCGCCCGGAAAGGGTATGATCTAATCTTGTCCAGATCAAATTATGCTCGAATGGAGTGCTGGAACGGCATGTATCCGCGGTTAGAGCAAAGTTAGCCTTGACCGAAGCAAAATTAGCCTGAAACACACCCCATTAGTGACAGTCATACTTTACTAGTGACGTCCTACTCATGACATTTTGTCAAGTTAAAACATAATGAAACTAATCTAAAATAATTTTGCCTCATTTACACTGGCAAATGTTTTTCGAGATCCATATTTATTAGATGTACACATACTTATTATTAACCTCTAATTATATTTTAGGAAAAGTCAACAAGTAAGCGCGAACACAGAAGATCAACCGGCGACAATCAAAAGATCTCAAACCTTCTCACCGCAACCGCAGAGTATCGGAAAAGGACATTATATTTGCAGGTGAGTTGAACAATTATCGAATAAAATTATAAATTTTATGTAGTATAGTAGTTTTTTATTTTATGAGGTATAGTAGACGCTTTATGAACTGAGTCGTCAAACAATAAACGTCAATAGCGACAGAAACGTGTAACAGAATGCAGATTGCTATCGAAAATGGTAAGACAGATTTGATATAATCGACTAGCAAATTTTAGAATGCTAATGCTATCCTTTTTTATTATGTACATATTTTTTCCATAAAGCCAGTTTTTATAAACTTGTGACCATTTGAATTATTTTTTTGTATGGGATTTTTTTTAATTTAGCAAAACATTCGAAATATCTCAAAACAACCCTAGGCTACGAACCCTAAGGCTTATGTGTTCTTATGATGAGAAAGATTCGGATGAGGATTTTTGAATATATAAGAAATATCCCTAGAGGAGATAAAGGCGGCCCTTTTCAGGGCCACAATACGATCTACAGTCTACACGGTTTCTTTAAATTACGTTTAAACAAACATTTATCAAGATAAAGATAATATTATCTTTATCTGTTTTAATTATTAGCTTAATCTGATTTGTTTCCTTAATTATAAAAAACAAATTAGTCTTAATATGTTACAAACTTTTATTTTCACATAGCGAAAAATTACATATCATATCGTATCACGTTATCGACATGCGCCTCCGCTCATCACTATAAGTGACTAAGACCAATAAGACCTGTAAGTGCGAGCGAGATAGAATTGATAATGGATCTACTATAGTAAAACATAAATTATGTACGAAATCGTATTATAACTAATAATTTGACTGCTTGAGCTGCTTGGGTCTGATGGCTGATTATATGTTTTTTGTGTACTTGTTTACGAAATTGATGTTGAAAAAAGGAACTGTGGGGGTTTCTCGTCAGTTCTTCCTCATAGAATATGCATTCCTGACTGGTGGTAAATGGAAAAGGATTGACAATTACAAGAGATCGAAATTTAGTCAAAAACAATAAATAATATTTTTATTTTTTTTAAATGTCGCAGAGCCCCGATAATGACGCCATAAGCGCCATATATTAATATTTACCTATTATACCAATACGATGCGTGCTTATTTACAGACTGAACCGTTCAGAGTCCGACTCGTCTATGGCGCAGTACTCGCGACGTTGCACGCACACCTTACAACCGCCCCCTATCGGCATACCCTTTGACCGCAGTGTACGAGAACGCAGATCACTAAGGTAAGCGTTACACTTTTCTATCGAGTATAACATGCAATATATGATCTATTCCACTCTCATCCATTAATGAGATCAATTGCTTCCCGCCTTTTATTCCACTCCAATCCATTTCAATGCACTAATTAGCCACTGGATGAGAGTATGCGTATTACCGTACTAAATTTTGTCCAAACATCGTCTTAATAAAGACGCGCCCCGGCTTCGCTCGGGAGCAGTTGGGGAAATTAGTATACATAATATGTACCCTGTCTGGAATAATGTATCTTTAAAGTAGTGAAAAAAAATTTCAAAGAGGTGCAGTGGTTCAGGAGATTACCCTTCACACATAACATACATACGAAACAAAATATAATTCAAATTTCATTGTATTGTGCTACGGCAACAATCAGCGCGCTGTGGCATTCCGATGTATCATAATAAAATATAATTTAAATTATATTAAAAGCGCTTAAGGTGCAATATACTATGAAAAATTTAAATAATTTTAATACCGTCCCGTCCTCCAATGTGTGCCGGCCCTAAGGAATGTCTAAAGGATGAATATACATCCTTTAGACATTCCTTAGGGGGGGCCGTGCGTTTAACATGTTTTTTTCATCGTGCTCCGGCCGGGTGTGCCCGTGCCGTGTCATTTCCAAGTATTCCCGGTTTTGGCTCGCGCGGCAGCCTCAGGGAAATACTAAATACTCCGAGGCGGGCCTAGTGGTTTTGGCTCTTGAGCCATGGCTCGCGCGGTAACCTCGGGTAAATATTAATACCCCGAGGCGGGCCTCGCGAGGCAGCCTCGGGTAAATACTAATACCCCGAGCGGGCCTCGCGAAGCTGTCTTCGAGCGCACGTGAAAACAAACATGTTACATGTCGCGATTGGAGCGCGCTGTGCTCCGGCCGGGTCACGGATACGGCCATACAAAAGCATACTATGAATATCTTGACCGGTTTAATATAAATCCACCTTAAGAATAGATTTAAGTAGTCGAGAGATTCAAATACGCATTGATTAATTTAAATTTGAAATCCACAGGTGGGGTCGCATGTGCGGCGGCGCGATGAAAGCTGCCCTCGGCGGGCCAGGTGCGGGCGGGGGAGGTGCACGGAAGGGGGCAGCTCGACCGCGCACTCGCCGCACGTCGCTCGACCTAACGCTGGACCTGCGCGCGCATTCGGATCGACTCGCCGACTTGCGCACCGAGATCGCCAACCTCACCACTCTCAAACAGAGGTACGCACAATTTAACTTCCTTTATTTCTCTTTCGGAAGACATTATACGCAATAAGTCTCGCGATCTTTGTGTCTGTATGTCGCACAGAGGTCTTAGGAGACTTGTAATTTGTGACTTTATGGATTATTTTTTTTTAAATTTGTACATGGGAAAGCGATTGACCTCAATCTCACCTGATGGTAAGTGAAGATGAGGTCGAAGATGGAATTCGCTTGCCCGTTAATAGCCTTTTCGCTCTGTTCTTGAAGAGTCCCAACTTATATATTATAGGGAACACAGAAGAAGGGAGAGAATTCTAGTCCCTCACTGTTATTATTACCTATTTTATTTTATTTTATTAGAAATACTTTTAGAAACAAAATTTCAACTCCGTGCGAAGTCGGGGGCGGGTCGCTAGTATTATACATGAAGTTTTGCTAATATGCACCGGGCTACCTCTTATTTCCTGTCAACGAGGAGAACCCCATGCTCACTAATGAGACGTATTATAAGTAAGATTAAAAAGCCGATACAATTGTGTAAACAATGTGAAACGTTTTGTGAATAGATTGGAGGAGGCGTGTTCGCGCGGCGACTCGCGCGTGGCTGCTTGGGCGGCCGAGGACGAGACGCTGCAGCGGCTGGTGGCAAGCGGTCGGGCGGCGGGGGGAGTGGTGCGCGCAGGAGGAAGCGCGGGGGGCGATCGCGCCGCGAAGCTGCTGCAGCGTACTGCGCGCGAGATTTACCGCCTCCGGCGCTCGCGCCAGGGCGGACGGAAGCCGGACCTCGTCACGTTCAAGTGAGTACTTTATTTCATTTACACTTACGAGCTTTCTTTTTCCTTTGTAACTATTGCTTATATTGTAGTATGAAGAATAGAGATGAGGACCAACTATACGTTAGTTAGAAGTCAGTCAGTAGCATTTTATTTACGTTGGTTTCATGAATTACGTAACTTTCAACTTTCAAACCAAACAGCAATGCTACGCAAGCGTTATTCTGGCCAAATTGTAAACAACTATTGTAATGGTTGTAACTTGACAGTTTTTTAATTTAACAGCCATATAAGTTAGTCCTCCTTTTGTGTCAGTACGTATATTATTGTAATACCTTATTGAAATCACGCTGCAAACGCAGCAATAAAACAGTGAGTAGAGCAGAGTACATGGCGCCCTCCCTTGCACTTATAGGCCTTACGTCAACATCATGTAGTGATGTACAGCGCTCGTGTCGATAATGTTATCGACAAGCCTACTCCGTTATATGCGATTTTCTGAAGTCCTCATTTTGTAAGCTTCATCATTAATATTAACACCAACATACTTAATATTGCTTGCAATAAGCCTCCACGTCGTCGTTAAGTTTTCGAATATACAATGAATAAAAATTATAAGTCCCAAAAAATTAGGACCTATAAACGAATGAACGTGCTCACTGCCTTCACGTGCACATTACTGTGCAAAATATAAACTATGAGCCTACCTGCAGCGAGATTTTGGCCTTAGTATACCTATATCGAAACGTTTGTAGCTCCTAATTTTTTTTATGTCAACGTAAGCTGGCTCAGATTAATCTAGTTTTATAGGGTTAATTAACTAATTTAGTGTTCATCTCGTATTTTGCTACTTTGTAGGGTTTCATTTTTGTTTAGATTTTAAACTCTAAATTCGTTGCAGGGAGAAGATGGCGTTCTTCATTCGCACCAAAACTACAATCCCGATACTGCCGACGGAGGAAGGCGAGGACATCCTCTCGGAAGACGACTGGGAGGACGAGTTCGAGGAGAGACGGACACCCGACGGTCGCTCGTCGAAAACGTCTTACGAACGGCGCACCAGTGACAACAGCCACGAATCGGAAGTCGCCTGTCAAAAGACAGAGAACGAAGGCCGAAAGGAGATCGAAGATGGCAAGGAGGAGAGTCACAATCGCAAAAAGTGTTCGCCGACAGCTGACGTTAGCGGTGACGTCATCAAAACGGAAACAGACGCGAAGGGAAAGCAAACCAAGACTGAAGAGGAGAGGTACAAGTTTGTTGTTGATAGAGTTTTGGGTGTTCAAGTTTGAGTGACGTATGTGTGGTGTTGGGTTTTGAATCGTTAAAAATCGCCTTTCTTATAGAAGTCGTAGAACAAGAGAATTTATCAGGCTACAGTCTCATATTGATCACAACAGTAGTGCTTGTCGTGGTCATATGTAATTTTGTGCGCTAAACTCGACGTTCTCGCTGAAATGGTTCGAAATAACTAAAGACGCTTAGTAAAACGTTTAAATGCTGCCTACAACGACGGTCAAACGTCAATTAGCGTGTGAAAAGAGAGCGCAATAGTGTATTTCTATAGTAAGCATTCTGATGCGGCGTACGACGTGACTCTGTGAGGAACCGGAAGCGTTTATAGGAGACCACAGCCTTAGGTTGTTTTGTAAGCTTAAAATTCCATAACAACTGCCTTTTATTTGCTTTTTATAATTCCATTTGCAAAAAAGTGTGAAGAGATTAATTAAATGGCTCCTATAACTCTCCTGGCTGTAACTTTTATTAGCGATTCAAAATCGAATACTTTTTAAATGGCACCATAAAAAATTGTTCTGTGATTATAATTGCCTATTGAAATTTCTGGGTTGAAGACTGAAGCAAAATGTTTTGTATGTAATTTTTTTATCATATTTTATTGGGGATGTATAGTTATGAATTACGTATTTTATTATATATTAAAATGTATACTTGTTAGGTTGACTACGAATCTCACTTCTTGTTAAAAAAGGTACATGTTTTTAGTGTGTGAATTATTTTCCAAGATGCTTTTTAAATAAAGGTTTCGATACAGGAAATATATGAAAAATATAAAAAATAATAATCTTATAAGCGATAAATCAAAATTTTACTATGGTTGTCAGAAAAGTACACTAATCAAAAAATAAGATCTAGTTTCATAATGTACATGTGACCTAAGAATGCTTTTATTTATCCCTTGGCTTTGTTCACGAGATTTTATTCCAATGTTTATCCGAAAAAATATTATTTTTTGTTATTAGCAATATATAAATTATAATATCCTGGTCTGAATTTAGATCAATTAGACCAGGATATATTATTTAGACTGCCCTATTCAATTTGCCTATTGTAGTATTTCCTTAGTTCAACAAAATTCAAACCCAGTGCAAATCCTATCGAACAGGCTTCAACTTGGCTTAAGGAGTCGATGGAAGTTTAGAAATATTACTTAGGTAGAATCGAGAAAAAACTTGGGTATATATTAATTATAATATCACCTTGACCGGGTACATTCGTATAATGCAGTTTCTATGACCGTTCATTAAATCTGTTTTGTGAATTCAAATTTACAAGAATTCGCAACTTGAATTTTGGAAAATAATGTTTTTAATTTGAGATTTCGTAGCAGCCGTATAGGACTCAGAGCGAGGTTGTTACGCGAGAAGTGTGCCATAGATGGGGGTCAATATTTTTCATATATACTATATATATTTATATATTCCGGTTATATATACATATAATGTCGCTGTACAAACGAGATTGTGCCTTAATATTTGGTGCCTATGTATGATTATCCAACAGTGCCATAGAGTGGCCTGAGAACGGAGGTATATACGTACAAAATAGTTGTATTTCGAGTCACAAATGATAATGCCAAACAGTTTATGATAATGTAATTATACAGTGGAGCCATTATTGTATATATTGTATTATATATACGCACTGCGTAAGCGGCCACCCACCGGAAAGTAAGTGCGACTGTACAGAGTTGCGTAGACATATCTTTTGAAGACGCATTATCTTGTCGCTAGATGGCGTTAGTATCGCGTTCGACTGTATCCTGCTACAAAGCATTTACTTTTTTATTATATTGTTTAAATTCTAATTTGATGGAATATGTTTTTATTATGTAAAACTAGCTCACCCAGCAGACGTTGTACTGTCCGATTCCGAAAATAATTCTGTAACCCGATTAAGGCGCCACCTATCGGGCCCAATGAGCGACGCCGACGGTTAAATTATTTTATTTTTTTCATACAAAAATACTAAAATCGCGAATAAAAAAGGGGGGCGGGGGTAGGTAGGAGGGTGAAAAATACTTTGCGAACTAATCTCGCGTGAGGAGTGCGACCACGAACACCGTGACACGAGATTTTTATTTACATATATGTCTTTAATTCTATACATCATCGTTCTCAAGATTTGTAATATTTCGGTGGGTTATATCTTGAGTAATCAAACGTTATTTAGCACATAGAGTACTTCGCCTAAATATTTTTAAAAACTCACAGTTTAATCCGCGCAATCTATTATTAAGTTTCTATTTGTATGTCGAATTTGATCTAAATACGTTGGATGATTATGTGAAAACTTCCCATTTGGCGATAGTAGCGTTGCTTTTTGAGATATTTCTACGCGACTGTTAACGGTGTGTAAAATTAAGGGGGTATTCCACCGATTAGGACATGGCCAAAAAAGCTTTGTACATTTAGCTTTGATGTTTCGTAAGGTGTTACCGTACAGACCGCCACTGATATGATATTTCGCCAGTGACGGGTGGACTGTGTCATACACGCCCATAAAATTTATTTCTACCCACTTTGAGTTTAAGAAACGGGCACTCCAAAACGAGTAAGTACGTAAAATAGCGTGCAATATAATTTTCGTGTATCTTAATTCCATGGTTTTAGTTGAGATCTGAATTAACGATCGTACGTCATAGTTTCCGGCTTACAGCTGAATTCCATTTTAAAATCAATTTTCCCCATTTCGTGGGAGTTTTCGCGATATATAGCTGTAAACCGAAACCTATGGATAGGCATATTTTATTATCACTTATACGTAATAGACTTAAATTAATATTAGCACCTGTAAGTTGATTTTGTAAATTTTGTATAAATAAATAATTGATTAATTTAATTATGTAAATAAACTTTGACTACATTTGAAAGGATTAGCGTGTATCTGTATTTTCCTTATTATTTGTTAGTAATATTATTTTAATTTTAATAATTTTTAATAACAAAATTAGTCTTAGCTACAGTAGGCTTATGTTACTATTTTTTTTTTTGTATAAAAATTTGTATATTTTAATTTGAGGTTTTTTACAAGTAATTGTTAAAAGGTGAATTTGGTTTTGCCAAAATAATAATATATAAGCATTGTTTTTTTTTTGTAATTCTTCCATTAAATGCAAAGGATATATTTTTTAAAAATGCCAACTAAATATTGACCTTAGCGGGTTATAAACAAAAAGTGAAAATAAAAATTTTAAATCAATATTTCTTTGTTTGATTTGATGAGATTTACCACTTTTCTCTCGAGTTCATGAATGTTTTCAGAAACGCTCGTTAATTGTTTATATGTATTTTTTCTTTAAATTTCTAGTATAAACATTAAAATGTAGGGAAAAAGGACTTCCTGTGTTTTATATATATTATTCAGTTTAATTTTTATTTAATATATTCCAATTGACCTGCTGGACTTCTTTTAGTATTCTTACAAACACTGAACTGTCCGACTGAAGCCTGAACTCAATAGGGAATATGCACATTGTTTTAAAAATATTTTTATTTGATAGGTTATATCGTAATATGTATAACTAAAAAATGTCCAGTGTCGAAGAACTAAAATTTAGTAATAAAAAAAGATGTTAAAATTAACTAACAGCTATGGGCACTTTAAAAATGCCTCCTTATCCTTTAGATAGTTGTTGGATTTAAAATTCATTTGTAATTTAGACATTATTAAAGATTTAATAGCATTTCTAAAATATACACAAGAATGTGAAGATCATTGCTAACGAACAAATAAAATATTTACAAATTAAAGTAAATCAAAACTACAGCGTTTAATTTAAATTATTATTAAACACCTCTTTTGGCGCGCTTGTCGTGACGTCACAGTCTACAATAACAATCAAATGTTAAATAATGACAAATCAATTGATGCGCTTGTTGACACTTTTATAGATTTTGACGTCACATTCGATCGGACCAGTAGCGTTGCGTTTCAAGTATTTTGAATCTCCCACCATTTTTTTTTTGCACTTTTGCTAATTATTTTCTTAACGAAAAAGAAAATATAAAAAAATATTTACATAGACGTAATTCTAAAGCAATAATGTTCATAAAAAAAATATTTAACCTTTTTTTGAATTAGACGCATATTTCCTATAGAAATTTGAAGTATTCAAATTACTTTGAATGACACAATAAATGATCACGAATATAGTATCGGCAAAATCATTTCGTAGGATGATTTCCTAAAAAAACATTTGTAAATGAAGAAACAACACCGTAACTATTATATAATAAACTGTAACCAGTAGCTGTGAGGTAGGTATATGGCATTAGAGCCGGTACATGGCGCGGCACGCGAAGGGCCAATCCCACAATCTACGCTTACAATCGCTAGATTACACTTGAATATAACGATGTAATGCTCGCACGACAAAAGAATGTGCAACGATTTATGTGCTGCAGTTGGTCGACACAAAAATAATAAACCTGGATGCCATATATTTGAATTAATTTTATTTAAATTAGGTACCTACTGGATTGTAGTCCGGGAAAATTGAATAACAAATCAAATTTGAGTCCCTCAGGGCCATTTTTGATATAATCTTCAAGAAGATAAATATATAATATCGATAGGTGAAAGAAATTTTTGATTTCATCCTGTAGAAGGGGTGAAAAAATAAAAATAGGTTTTTTTTTTCAAAATATAAAAAGAAAGTGTAAAAAACCATTCTCTTCTAATCTCATTAACTCTGTTAATTTTAATTTAAGCAAGAAAAGTTAAAAACTCTTATGTAAAACAAAATTCTCTACAATATTTGTCTGAAACTTTTTTTCTAGCTCTTACGATTTTTGTAAAATTTGGAAAAAAACCTATTTTTTTCACCTCTTCTACAGGGTGGAATCAAAATTTCCTTTCACCCATCGATATTTCAAAAAAATTATATCAGAAATGCCCCTGAGGGACTAAAATTTTGATTTTTTTGTAAATTTTGACTAATTGGTCAAATTGACAAATTTCACTTATTATTATTATTATTTATGATAAAGGAATTTTCCTGTGTAGATAAGAGCGTTCTGCTGTGACGAGCTTATTGCTCGAGTGGTTAATACTCTGCCTCAGGGGTTTCGGATTGGGGAGTAGGTCTGGTCTGGCAAGTAGTGGCAGAGCAGACTGCGTTTTGGGCGCCTGATGTGGATTCCATATGATTGAGCAATATTCCAGACTAAAGCGTGGACGGGTTTTTGAGCTCCCTGCAGCTTCTAATTATAAAACCTGAATGCTTTTTGTAATGAATTGCATGGAATTTCTTTAATGTAAACACAATCGTCAATCAACACAAGCAATGTCATAGGAGTTGCAAGTGCACCATCGACCATTTTAGGATAAGACAGCATCCCTTACTCACTTCCTTCAACGTGCTGTTATTTAATGGTAGTAAAATAAATAGCTTTTTTTTTTGTTAAATATCGCACACTAATATGTTGTGAGAGTTTTAACTATTGGGTAGATCGCACGCACGCGTCTGGTCGGCAGGATACGCTTAATATAACCCAGATTGTTTGGCCAGCGGCTAAGGAATTTTTATACTTTTTTCCACGGAACACGGGGTGAAACTAATTAAGAATTTTTCGGCGCTATAAAGTGTTACGTTAGTGCACGAAGTCTGGAGATTGGGTTTGATTTTAATAGAACAAAACAGTAATCAAAAGTTAACAGTTAATAAAAAAATTAGGTTATTTTTTTAATTTTTTAAATTAAATTAAGAGTTAATTAAAAAAAACCTTAATGATTTGTTTAGCACCATATCTATTGGAGAAACGTCTATAGTAGTTTTGTTAAATGATATTTTTTTTCTTTATTAAAGATGGGTATTTGCTCTTCGCCAGCATATAATATCCATGTAGGAAATATGAGGCCGACGAGCGAGTTAACCAAGAAGAAGCCTATTCACTCGAACCTCGAAAAGATTTGGGTTGTACGAGCTCGGAAATACAGACGCCCGGCAGGGAGTTCCAATCTTTAGCAGTGCACATTATAAAATATGTTTTAAAGCGCTTGGTCCGAATTAGACTGATTTCGACAAGGTGAGAATGGTAATCAGCCGTACGTCTGCATGTCCGATAGAAGAAATATGTGCCAGGCTGTGCAGCTTAGTTCTTATTATTACCGTCGGCCGTCGCCAATGAGCCTCCTAGCAGTGCGATCCACCGAGTCGAGTGCATTGGTATTTTGCTGAGCCATCCCAAAGGTGACAGCAATGTTCCATGCAAGATCGGACTTGTGCCTTGTACAAAGAGAGGAGCTATCCAGGTGTGAAGCGTCGCTTCATCCTATTTAGGATGCCCAGCTTTTTGGCCGCTGGCTTTGGACTCGATAGAAGTATCAATTTGAGATTTGAGCACAACCTTATGCCAAGAAGCTCGAGATCATTGGCCACAGGTACAGGCCACAGGATGCACCTCGGAAAGTTTGAGCCAGTCGAAAGGGCTCCATTTTGCGGAGAACAAACACGCCTGCGTTTTGGTGGCGTAAATACTAACCAGATTCTTGTCTCCCCATTGGGATACAAATTATTTCAGATACAGTAGTGAGTAAATATTAATAATATATGTAAGTATATCAGTCTATACATGTTATAAAATATAGTCGCTGTCCGCTTTTGTCCTTTAACTTCTAAATCACCCAACGGATTTCACTAATGGAAAGACCAATAAATGTGAAAGACTGTAAGATAAAACATAAACAATAAAGACCATTGGTCAAGTGGTTAGAATACTTGCTTTATTGCTTTAACTCAGGCATCCCGGGTTCAATTCCCGCAAAGTCAACTTTGGAAATAAACTTTTCAAAATTGAATCTGGTCTGAATGCTTTAGTAGTGGCAGGACACACCACATTTCGCAGTCATAATATGTAATTACGTAAAGAAAATACGCAATTTTCTTAATCACCCGGCAGGTAGAAAAATCCACCAAAATGACGTGTCTTTTTTTTGTATTCATTTTTAACTATCTATATTAATAATTTCGTCAAGGGGTACGGTAGACTCGACTGAAACCTTACCTGAATAATAAAACATAAAAAAATAAAGATTTCGAGTCGACAACATATATCCGCAAAACTCGGATTGTCAAGTATTTTGTTAAATTCTAATGGTGCTGACAGACAAATCGCAGTCGCCATATTGGCCACTCTAGCGAAACGTCACTCACTGACACCTGTGAGTGGTTAATAAACGTTCCGTTTCATTCATATTAGCGCACATACGCCTCGCCACTCAATACGTCGTCGCACCATTTATTTTAAAAACAAAGTGCCCATTACAAAGAACTGAGACTCATGTGACTGTGTAAAACGAAACGTCTTGGCGCAAACATTGAGCGAAAACTATGCCGCTTTGCCTTTAATATTCCCTGAGAACCGATAACTACAGAAATATCTACCTACATTTTGTACCTACATGTGTACATATTATGGGTCACATTATACCCGAGCGAAGCCGGGTTTTCATCTAGTAAATAATATTCTGTAAAAATTTCAACTTGCCTCAAATACATACATTCGAATTTTTTTTAAACAGTTTTACAAGCACCTGCCAAAGTGAAAAACCCGACTAAATAATCGGGCTTAATTATTTTTTTACTCTTTAAATATTCAATTTCCAAGTACTTATTTGGGCAGCCCGTCTGGCGGCAGTAACCACCCCCTTACAGAAGACCACGGTGAAATAACAGCACGTGTGCTGTTGTGTTTCGGTGAGTGAGTAAGGGATGCCAGAGCCCATTTCCCTATCCACTCCTAATCCTACTGCAGTCGGCAGCGCACTTGCAGCAGTTTAGGCGTTGCTTGTGTTATAGGCGACGGTAATTACCTACCATCAAGTGGACCGTCAGCCTGTCTTCCGACCTTAACATAAAAAAAAATTCAGATTGCCTCAAGGACATACTTTGCAAAAAAAAAAATCGCAACTTTGAAATTATAAGGGTTGATTTAAACCCGCTACTCCCCAGCCAGGTCTGTAGTTCTATGTTAGGATATTAGACAAGAGTTATATGACAAGTTTTCAGATTGCCTCAAATACCTACCCGGAAATGTCTACCATCTCTCGGGCTAGAAATATTTAGCGAAGAAGTACGAGTAGACAGAAACAGCGATTTTATTTAATAATTATGTTTATTAATTATAGATATGAGCTTACAACCACTGGCCTATCGAACTAATATTTTATAAGATCTATGTTTAAATTATTTATGCTACTTTAAGTCAGTAATCACAATCAATCATTTCACAGTAAACCTTTAATGTTGTATTAAATATCACTCGAACACTACGATTCTTGTCACGGTCCAAGTAAAAGGATTGAAGCGTAGAGAACTTGGTCCGCGCCTCTTTTTCTTATGTTAAAACGTTAAGGCTGAGGGCAAACGGCTGTTTTTTTTGAGTTGTGAGTCGCGCATTTTCGGTCGCGTAATTTCTACTTCATTCGGTTTCATAGAAAAGTCCTATTTGATTCACACGGCGACGCAAAATGAGTTGTCTGCCTGCCGACTCACACGCAATTCCGGCCGAATTAAGTTCGCGAGGGGCGAGGGGGCGAGGCTTCTTTTTCTGGCATCATCTTACTTCTATATCTTCTAAATATGCTTCGTAAATACACAAACTTTATGCACGACATAATCACCTGTTATACATAAGCACCTGCTATACACGTTGGATAGCAACTGAATAAAATGCGCCCGTCAGGCAGCCCAACAGAATTTCTGCGACCGAAAATGTGCGACTCACAACTCAAAAAAATACGTTCGTTTGCCCTCAGCCTTATTATTATCTACATTATAACGTTAAAAAATTATTTCAAATAAAATTGTACAAAGAATATATATATTTTTTTATGTTTTATGACATTTTGTTTGTCCGTTGCTAGGTAATGCTTTTTTTGACGCACGACTGTTGACGACGGTGGCGTCGCGCCGCCACATATATCTTATCTTTATATATAAAAATGAATCCCCATTTCTCCTGGTCACGGCATCACGCGTGAACGGGTAGACCGATTTTAATTCGGTTTTCGCTAATGGAAAGAGGGATAAACGGGGAATGTTTTAGGGTATATAAAAATTGCACTCCGGGCGAAGCCGGGGGCGGGCCGCTAGTCTTATATATAAAAATGAATCCCCATTTCTCCTGGTCACGGCATCACGCGTGAACGGGTAGACCGATTTTAATTCGGTTTTCGCTAATGGAAAGAGGGATAAACGGGGAATGTTTTAGGGTATATAAAAATTGCACGCCGGGCGAAGCCGGGGGCGGGCCGCTAGTCTTATATATAAAAATGAATCCCCATTTCTCCTGGTCACGGCATCACGCGTGAACGGGTAGACCGATTTTAATTCGGTTTTCGCTAATGGAAAGAGGTATAAACGGGGAATGTTTTAGGGTATATAAAAATTGCACGCCGGGCGAAGCCGGGGGCGGGCCGTTAGTTTATTTTATATTTTTAGATGATCCCTCGGGAACGGTACTTTTCTCTGGGTGAGAAGTACCCTATGTTCTTTTCTGTATCCCCAACAACGTTAAATTTCATGATGCTCAATTGAGTAGTAAGCGTAACAAACATACAAAACAAATAAACTCATTTTCGCATTTACAATATTAGTTAGGACATTACGTTTTCCTGGTTTTCTAATAACTGGTTTTCCCTAGAACCAATGTTTTTTTTTTAAGTGTAAATTGTAAAACATTTTTCTTGTTTTGACCACTCTGTGTTAGTTACGATTGAAATATAACAAAGTTATTTTTTATATAAGAACGACAGGCGGACTGACGGTTTAGAGCTACAGGATTTTCTTTTTATGAAGGGTGAGCGATATGATGTGGTTATTTCACTAATTTTATAAGGGAATTGATATTCCAGGTTTTGGACTGTGGGTATGCTGTGGGACTTATTAAATTACTAATTACTAGTGTGACTAGGGATATAGGCAATACAATTTAAATATTGAATTGAATAATACATTTTTTAAAATAAAAACATAAAATAAAAAATATTTTTTAAGTTTTGAACTTCGGCCGACCTTTTATTATAAGTACCATCGACGTATACTCGTGGGTACCTAGATATAAATATTTGTGTAATTAAAACTCGTAGTAATTTGGGCTTGTTTTTCAGTTACGGCTTAAAACCATGACTTTTAGTGCTCGGTGGCTTAAAACCATCGATGCTTAAAACACTTATGTAACAAATTAAGACAAGGACTATAACGTCAGACCTAGGGTTGCCAGGCCTCAAAATCGAAAATCCGGACACAGACTCATATTTAGCCGGACATTTTGCCTCAAAAGCCTGACACACGGGTTTTTGAAAGAAATAGTTCTTTTTATTTGTGAATTTATTACTTTAAGACTTGCTCTGAGCTACTCTTTATTATGTATCACATATTGTTTTCTTAAAGTAATTTGTAAGATCGCGAATCATGCATGTCCGTGTGATTCTAGCCGCTGCGGGGTTGACCAAATCCTAACAAAAGCCGGACTTGTATATATTTGGCCGGACACGACTGTAAAAAGCCGGACACGTGGCAACCCTAGTGAGACCGAACACATTTTTACCAAAATGAGCGCTACCTAAAATATCCTACGAATTAAGGTGCAATATTGCACAACAAATTTTTATAACTTCTCGGAGATAACCGAACAGATTTAAAATATGAAGAAAAGAAATAAAAGTAGCAGATTAAAACTTTAGTATAAAACTTAAGTTAATCAATAAGCTTAAAAAATAATGTAGTTTTCGCTGGAATTTTTTATTACTGTGACGGGAAGCTATTTTTCGCCAGTAATTTACAATTTTTTTTTCAGAAAACATATTTTTATTGCATAAATCTTCTCGATTCAAACATTTTTAAATATAGTTTATTATGCTCTGTATTTCTATCTAAATTTTAATTTTACTCTAACAAGACAAAAAAAAACGCTTTTCTGCTTACTCCTTGCCGTAATATAAAATATATTTAGATGACCATTTAAATAAAATAAATGGTCATCTAAATATATTTTATTTTTGATTTTAATTTTCTGATGTAGAAACTGCCACACCAACTAGAATGTTTTCTAGACTGTAAGTAAAAAGTAGATTGTAAGTAAACTCTTCACTGAAACAAGTCAGGAGAACTAGAAATTAAATTATAAATTTGAAAATTTCAACAATTCAATTTTAAAATTCAATGTTAAAAGAAAACCCAAAATCGCCAAATCTTTTATATTGTGGTATGTCGATGCGTGACCACCTACCTCATGACCCGGAAATGTGTCGGATGGGGTGAAGAGGGTAGGTATATTCGGGGTGGTAACTTCTGGGGTTATGCTCCCGTTTACTTAGAATTATGAAAATATATTTCCAGATACTGCTGAAACGCTGACCTATTTCAAGTTGCTCTATTCATTATAGCGCAATGTTCTTTACTAAGTATTTGCTTTATGCAAATATGTGATTTCAAACATCGTTCAAAACCAGGCCATTTTTTTATTTTAATTGGTCACTTCGGAGATTTTGGTAATTAAATTCTTCCTTAATTTCAGTAATTTCAATCAATTCATTTCAAATTCTGTAAATGGGGACTTTAATGGGATAATAATTTGATTTTTTTAATACTTTCAAATTTAAATATTAGTATCTATGAAACCCCATTACCAAATTACACGATATTTACCAATCGTGTATACCAACTGACAAAATGTAGTCAGTAACATGAAGAAACACCAAAAACTACTTTCATATGTTTTGTCATTGCTATTCGTCGCCTTAAGTCCCAGTTTTGGTAGTCAACATTGATATTTGGACCATGGGGCAGAGATGAGAAGATGTATGGAAATATTTTTTAGTGTTATTCAACCTAAAAAAGTAGGTTGACAAGTAAAAACATTAATACGAATTTAAATACACATTGTAAATTTATTTTTATTTCGAATTTTTGCATCGTTTTATGGTTGTGTAGACGACGGACACGACTTACGCTACCAAGCGCAGTAATTGATGGTAAGTGGTGTCCCGTAATTGACGGTAAGTGGTCTAAAACTGAGTGACGGTACTGGCCCTTTTGGCCGGTAGTTAGGTATCACCTCCTTATGTTATTCTGTGTTAGTTTAGTTATTCTGTGCTGTTTTGTTTCAGTAAGTGAGTAAGGGATCCCAGAGCCTATTTCCCTATTCTCCCCTTATTCTTGTAGCACCTGTGCCGATCTTTATATAAAAAAGCAAACCATCAGGCTGTTTTTCATAGAAAAAATCAATTTATTAGCGTGAATAAGTTGAATGGGTTTAGATGGTACTATTTGATTTGAAAAGCGAAACCGAACAATTGTTATTCATGCTACTGTAGGTATTTCAAAGAAAAACGTTTTGAAAAGTCCCAATTGTATCTTTAACTGGAATTTGTTCGTTACAATTTGTGTATACATTACTTATTTCTGAGTAACCAGAACCAGAATTACAGAAGACCTTACAGAACCTTACTTACCTTAAGGGGGTGGCCCCTTAGAGAAGACCACCGTGAAATAACAGCACGTGTGCTGTTGTGTTTCGGTGAGTGAGTAAGGGATGCCAGAGCCCATTTCCCTATCCACTTCTAATCCCTTATCCTTAATCCTACTGCAGTCGGTATCGCACTTGCAGCAGCTTTGGCGTTGCTTGTGTTATAGGCGACGGTGTTACATACATTAATCGCATGCCTAACTAAATGTAGAATAATTATTTACAAAGTTGTGAACCATGTTTATTGGCGGTTACAGGGCTTCAGAGTATATATAAAAATAATATAGTTAGAGTTTATGCAAACGCACGCGATGTATTCGATCCTGGTTTTGACCTATAAAGAAATGCAGTATGGCTCGGTTGGGCACTGACTCATCACCAAAAGCTTGCACAAAACATATCTCCTCATAGTCTTAGACTCTTCGTACGAAGGAAAACAAAGAAAAAAATTGTGTGTGTCAACTTCCTCCCGACTGGAGTTTACTCCAGTCAAACTTTTTTACTCAGTCAAAGTCAAACTCAGTCAAAGTTTTTTTTAAACGAATAAAATTTTTCTCGTGTCAATAGATAACTGGATACCTAATAATATTATTAGTTACATTCTGCATACTCTGATGTCACGTTTCCAACAAAATTTATGTTAGTTTAGTTAAGTTAATTTTAAGTTAAGCCAATTTAACTTAATTAGTTAAGTTACGTTCGATATATACAGGTGTCACTAGGTTTTATAAATTCAAATACATAGTTCATTTTACGACGACAGATGTCGCTGCGGTATAACCTGCCGGTATAACGAGTTATTGTCTCGTTCCTCAACGCGGACTACACTTTTCATACAAGATTTCGAAGTTTGCGTTTATAAGCCCAGAGAATAGAATTAGGGAACATAAATACACGCGTCAACTGTCGCACAAATGTCAAAGTGACAGATAACGTAACGTTTTTTAGTTAACAGACGAAGCTTTGATATTTTTTGTCTTAAGTTAACGATTGAAACAGTTTTGACGTAGTCCGAGAACAGCTAGACTAAAATTTTAAAAGTATATATATTTTGGGATCCCACGTAAAAAAATGTATTTATATAAATAAAAAAAAAGCCCGTCCCGTCCAGCATGCACGGGACCTCACGGTCTTGTATTTAAATTTTTAATTTGGTTGTATATAGACAATGAGTTATCATTCGCATGTAATAACTAAGTACTTTATATAGATTAATAAGAAAAAAACAGATGATTCATTTACGTCTCCTATTTGAGATTAGAAATTTAACAACAACGACTAACGGACCTGCTTCACTGAAGATAAATTTGAGAGACAGATGCGTATCGCACCTGGCTCGGCGCGTGTACTAGAGTAGATCCTTGTTTGGAGTTTTGGAGAAACACGTTTACACAGAATGTTTGAGTAGGCCATCGGAAAACATCTGTCTTTAATTTCAAATTTTTTTTTTAAAAATATCTTGATAAAATTCCATTCATAAGACCCTTTATGGAAGCAATGATTTTTATTTTTAACAATTTGCATGAGCCATCTAAAAATTACTGCAATTATACTTCTTTTCAACACCTACCGGAGGTTAGCTATCATCATGGTTAATAGAAGCTTCGAAGAGGCGCGGCGGCTTGAAATAGCGATCTGGTTCTTCGCGGCCATACCATTCACAAGCCAGGAAGTATGTCGTCTGCGCGGCTCAGCTGTAGCATAACTTCTTATTCCTATTTTGACGAACCCGTTGATGAGTGGTTAGGGTGCTTCCCGGGTTCGATACCGGCAGGGTCAACTTTGAAAAATCAACTTTACAAATTTGGCTTTGGTCTGGATTTTGGAAATTAATGGCAGGGCACACTGCGTTTTCGCAGTCATTTGGGCAACCCGTCTGGCGGCAGTAACTACCCCCTTACAGAAGACCACCGTGAAATAACAGCAAGTGTGCTTTTGTGTTTCGGTGAGTGAGTAAGGGATGCCAGGGCCCATTTGGTAACGCTGTCTGTTATATGACTACCGCCTAAGAGGGTTCTTCCCAATTTTGTATTCTTTGCTAATTCTATGAGCTATATAAATTTATCGGTTCATATAATTCTACGGGGCACAGGTTTACAATAAAATATAGCAATTTATAACAGATCGTTGAATTTTTTTTTTATTTTTTAAAATTGAATGCATAGTTTCGGATATATCCTTCTGCATTTAAAACTACAAACTTTTCTTCTTCACTATATTCAACCCCGAATCAGGTCGCGAAGAACCAATGATGGGTTTTCACCTCTAACAAGTAGTGGCAAGTACTTGTTAGAGTAAGTAGTGACAGGGCACACTGCGTTTCGCAGGCATTTGGGCAGCCTGTCTGGCGGCAGTAGGTAACCACCGTGAAAAAACAGAAGACCTTACAGAAGACCTTACAGAAGACCACCGTGAAAAAACAGCACGTGTGCTGTTGTGTTTCGGTGAGTGGATAAGGGATGCCAGAGTCCACTTTCCTATCCAATCCCTTATCCTTAATCCTACTGTAGTCGGCAGCTATGCCGATGCTTGTGTTATAGGCAACGGTAGCCTCCTTCCATAGAGTGCCGTCAGCCTGTCCGCTGATTTTAACATAAAAAAACAATGTCTTTAAAATTTGCAAAATTGTTGGGAAAAGCATATCACATTGCCGTTCTAGGTACCACAAAGTACGTAAGTGCTTTTATAAAATTAAAATATAATAAAAAAATTGTAAAATATAGTAAAAGTCAATAATATCTTTGCATCAAAAAACATGCACTAACTGGTCAAGCGCATTCAAATGATGCATTAGTTAAAGGTTCGAGATCGGTTTTGTATTATGTTGTCTGAAGAATAAGTAATTTATTTTAAATTGTTCCTAAACTGAAGCCCGGCTAGGGTTATTAAGGTTATTAAAATAGTATGTGGGAGGTATATAGTTTAGCATGTTTAACCACAAACAGTACGAAGTATAAGCCAGCTCTAAGGTCGCCTGCTTGTGATTGCGACCAAACGCTTTACCAAAATGTTTGAATAAATTAAACGTGTTGGGTTGGACCCAGAGATTTGACACCAAAGAAAATAAAAATATATCCGATACATTATCCATTGTATTTGTAATTATCATAATAGGGGATCGGACAGTAATCAGATTAAAATCTAAAATGTACTTAGAAAGAAAATATATAATTTTTTACGATTATTTGTCGAATAATAATTTAATATAATTCATTTAAATTGTTTTAAATGAAGAAATAAATTTTTATTATTTACAATATTTTTAATCTATACTGAAACACCAATCACAGTGCGTGACGTCATTTGTGGACAATCATTGTCTTATGCCAATGCAGCTGTTTTGTTATGATATGACCACAAATGACGTTACGCGCTCTCAGATGAACTATCGTGGCGTTTTGGCGGCATTTTCAAACAAACAATATTAAAACATGGTTTTGAGTACCTAAAAGGCTATAAATAAATAAAATAGTATTTTTTATGGGAATAAATATCCATGAAGATTAATTTAAAACACTTTCTGAAAATTTGTCCGATCCCCTATTGTACTCAAATTTTATGCAAACAGAATTTTGTATTGATACTTTTATTTCATAGTAAATACTTATGGTAAAGTTAATCGCGAACTTCTTTTCTCTCCTACGCAAAGAAAAGTCACGAAATGCAATAGTTATTTACCAATGTTTTTATAATGGTTACAAAACACGTAAACCATTTGGATGGCAACATAATCAACATGATCATTATATGCTCTGGCGGGTTGTCTGTCTGTCCTTAGCGGACCGGAACGAGATATTCGACTGTTGGGAAATTATGGAACACTGTACCTAAATGTTATCTATCTATATATACCCATATTTATACATATTATAAAATAAGGCCGCTGTCCGACTCTGAGCAGATACGGATATAGATAACCACGCGTTCCTATAAATAATAATAATTTTGTACACGGTCTTACTAAGGCAGTTGTCCCACCGCCGGCAAAGAAGCGCCCTACTATCGGCTATTTTCCGTGGAAATAAAAGATATACATTCCGTGTAAATAAAAGAGATGCATATATGTATTAATAGTCGATCGCAGACTGTTCACCGGCGAGGACTCGCTCCACTAGTATGTCGTTGAACGACAAGAGCTATCAAAGATAATACTCGCTCAGCGATGCTCGTTTGGCGGTCAAAACTCACGCCGAGAGACCAACTACCGCCCATTTCTTTACAGTGCGGCTTTAAAAGCTTTTTAAGCTTTTTAAGCTTTTTACACGTATTGTTATTTTGTTATTGATGTTGCGACGGGTAATTACTCGAATCACCCGTCGCACTCGCACAATCACTTATAGTCCAGCGACAAAACTATCGGAACTACACACTCGCTTCCCGCTGCTTGCCAACTCATTTCCAGTTTCTAGCTCTACTCGCTTCTCGCTCACGGGGGGGACAAGTGCCTAAGCATGGTATCCAGGAAGGACTCCGTACATTTAACTCCCTCGTAACAAGTAGGTTGACACTCCGTGTTGTTATCACCACAACGGTAAAATGATATAGTTTTAAGACTGTGAATTAAATGACCATAAAAAGAAGTGGCGTAGATTTAGCAAGTGTTTCCTGCAATTATCTAAACATAACGAAATATTTTTATGTGTCATAACGTAACTGTTAAGGTGGTGTAGATTTAAGGCTAAGGCATCATTGATTATTTATTTATTATTTATTTAAGAAAATCATACACTAGCTGTCATCATCTCAGCTGTAGGACGTCCACTGCTGGTCATAGGCCTCCCTCATTGTTAATGTAATTTATAGATAATAGATGGCGGTAGGTGTGTGTTGAATTATTTATTTTAATCTGATGTTAAAAAGTGTCTAGATGTCGCACATCCTATCGAGTACACGAGAATGCAGTCTCGCCCGTGATCATTACAAATACAAAAATTTAATATGACTTCTACGAGGGCTCGGTTATTTAATTTCAAAAGCACTTACTTAAACCCAAGTAAATCACCATCGAGGAGGTGGGGTCCTTTCCACTCATAATTTTCAAAAAGGACCGGTCAAAAGCAGCCTACTGAATCCCCTCTCTTTTTCCGCAGCAATTATCAAATCGTCTGTTCACATTGTGGATGGACGTCCCACTCTGCACTTGCCGGTCCGTGGTCTCCACTCGAGAACCTTCCGGTTTCAGCGGCCTTCGGCTCTCCGTACTATGTGTCCTGCCAACTGGCACTTCAACTTACTAATTCGCCGGGTTATGTCAGTAACATTCGTTTGTTTACGAATCTCCTCATTCCTGATTCGATCTCGCAGTGTAACCCCGAGCATAGTCCTCTCCATAGCTAGTTGAGCGACGTTGAGTTTCTTATGAGGCCCATAGTTAGAGACTACGTTTCAGCGCCACATTCAGCGTCATTCTGGCAACACACATTGTCGAAAATGTTTGTTTTAAGACACTGGGAATTTTGGACGAGAAGATGTCTCGGAGCTTCCCGAACGCTGCCCATCCGAGCTCGATTCGACGTTCGTGTTGAGACTTCCTTCATGAAGTTGGCTCTACGTAATTGGACCCTTGTCCAAAGTATAGATGTACTCGTCAACAACTTCGAGAGTTGAATTTCCAACTATTACTGGGGTGTTACAACATGGACATAACTTTCGTCTTTCATATTAAAGCTCCCCTTTTGAGAAATTCGGTTGAGACCATCAAGCATCGTGTTGATTTCTCTTATCGACTTCGCCAGGATCACAATATCGTGAACCAAAAATTGATATTTGAAATTGAGATAACACCTCCCCTTAAATAATAAAAAGTTTTATGTATCCGCAGTTAATTGCGTTTCATGATAGAACAGTGACAAATGTATAATATTAGTTTCACTTGTAAAGACACTGCAATCAAGTATTAGTAATTATTTTTTTATTATTTTTGTTCGTTCTGAAGTTGGCATTTAATTGCAAAGTTGGCCCTGCCGGGAATCGAACCCGGGACCTTAAGTTAGAGTGCAAAAGCAAGCAATCGTAAACCTTAATCGCTTGGGCTTGTCAAAATGTAAAAAAAATATTGAACGCACGAAAAATGAGTTGAAGTTGACAGATTTGACACACTTGTCACATTTGTTGAAGATATGATGAGACATCTCCCAAAGAATCGTTGGCAGATAATCGATGAGATGGATGATGTATGAAAATTGCATGCGTTTGGCTCTGGTCGCAAAAATGAAATCAGCTGGCAGGAACCTTAACGTCAATGGTGGGTAGAAGATAGGTTGAAAAGGAGAAGAAGGACATTGCATCTGTTTTTACGAGTCATAATCGGAGTTTAAGATGTACAAGAGTTTAAGAATTTAAACTTGTGTAAGTTTATTGAACACACTTGTTATTTGTGACCTAATAATTTTCAAACACAATATCTAAGTTATTAGGGTTAATCTAACTTTAAACACGGCACATGCTTACCCCAAGAAAATTGATAATGACACAAAATTATGTGTGCGATGCGTTGTTATCGATAGAAAGCTGTCCTCGACACAGCGATGTATTGTGTAGGCTTTCACTATAATTAAAAAAAAAAACTCTATTGATGATGTAACAAAATACATTTGATATGTAATAATAGATAAAAAAATACTAATTATTTATTGAAGAAACGAGCATTAGGTATTTATTAAAAAAACCTAGTCGTTACAAATTCTAGTGTCAACAGCGTGTACACGATACTACTTTGATTTTAATAATAAATCTAGATTTATTTATAGGATTGGTTATACAAGGTGACAGGGAAAAGCGTACGGAATAAAAGGACGTTATTATTCAGGTCATTTCTAAAGGATGTAATATAGTGTCCGAAACTTAACCGTTATGGAGATATTTAACTTTAAAGATTTAATAAAAAAATCCTTTTTTTACTTTTAAGTATATAGATTTTTTTGGGTATTTTGGTAGATGCTCCTAGGGTCCGATTTTTTTATGTTTTTAGTTAAAAGGCATGTCTTTTTTTTATTTTTATGTCAGGTCGGCAGACAGGCTGACGGTCCACTTGATGGTAGGTGGCTACCGTCGCCTATAACACAAGCAACGCCAAAGCTGCTGCAAGTGCGCTGCCAACTGCAGTAGGATACAGGATAGGGGATTAGGAGTGGATAGGGAAATGGGCCCTGGCATCCCTCACTCACTCACCGAAACACAACAGCACACGTGCTGTTATTTCACGGTGGTCTTCTGTAAGGGGGTGGTTACTGCCGCCAGACGGGCTGTCCAAATGATTGCGAAACGCAGTGTGCCCTGCCACTAATGAAGACGATTAACAAAAATTGAACCGGCCACTAACAGTTTAAGAAGACTGGATGGAAATTATTCTGCAAATTATTTTTAAAAACTTATACGTCTCTTTAACTATTCAAAAAGGTATAAACACTTGCTATTAAATTGGCAAAACATTGACGAAAAACAGTTAAGTTAGCAGAGTTAAAATTTTAGTTTGAGGTAAAAATAGCGAAAATATGTAAATCTAATTCGGACCAAGCCCTTTAAAACATATTTTGTGATGCGTACTGTAAAGGATTGGAACTCCCTGCCGGCGTCTGTATTTCCGAGCTCATATAACCCAAATCTTTTCAAGGTTCGAGTGAATAGGCATCTTCTGGGTGAGCTCGCTCCATCGTCGGCCTCATCCTTCCTACATGGATAGATGCTGGTCAAGAGTAAACCCAACTTTAATAAAAAAAAAACAAAAAAAAGATTAGAGCAATATTTTTAAATCGCAATTATAATTTGTTTTCGACATGGCCGCCGTTATTTCTAACAAAAATCCTCAATCTTTTTCTTAAATTACTCTTCACGGCAGAAGTACACAGGTTCCGCTTCATCACTTAGACCCTGCAATAAGGCTGCGTAATATCATCACAGAAAACAGTCGCCAAGACCTTGACAGAAAACTGAATCGTCTTCGCTTTCTTTGGAGCCGGTTTTCCCATTTCACTCCAATGATTTGACTGCTCCTTCGTCTCAGTTGTAAAATGGTGGACCAATGCATCAGCCATGGTAAGACGTCATGTCTTCGAAGATTGTTAGTCATGTGAACAAGTCATCATTTTCAATTTATTTCACACTAGCTACGCGTGGTATTCGGTATAGCGCGTAACTTTTTTGGTTATAAACCGATTGGAATGAAACACTAAATGTTACGGGAAGCTTGTTACAATACATAAGTGAAAACCGCATTCAAATCGGTTAAGCCGTTTCAAAGATTAGCGTGCACAAACGCACAGACAAACAGACAAATAGACAAGTCGACAAACAGACAAAAATTCTAAAAACTATTTTTTTGACCTCGGTAACATAAGTAAAATATATAAGGGGGTGGGTTATAAGTAGGTACATAAGTTTACGGCTCGTTTACGATTTTATTATATAGAAGAATATAATTTACAAAAGAAGATTAAGTTATTCAAGTCTGTTGAGTTGGCAATGAAACCAACCCCTGAATGTCTTAGACGAAGTAGTCTGTGACACAGTTGTCATCACGGTTTTAACAGATAAAAATAATTTATTTGTAGAAGTATATCTCCCCCCCTAGGTGGGCCAGGACCTTGTCGTGGTGGGGGGGCTCACCCTTGGCAATCCAGGCGGTTGCAGGGGTCGGTGCTTTTTTCCTCACCGACCTTTGCTCGACTGACCGGATTGGTTTTGGGGACAAAGAAGGCCCACACGACGTGGGCTCCGAGCGGGCTCCGTTAAACGGAGCTCGTGGCGGAGTCCAACAGAAGAGTTGTCTTTTTACTTGACACTGGCGGACAATGGCCATCCTCAAGATGAGCCGAATCGCCATCTTTTAAAATAGAAGAAGAAGAAGAAGTATATCTCTCAAAATTTTCCTACTTCCCAATAAAGTCCAATCAGGATTAGAACCTTCATATGTCGTTTTGGCAGCCGATAGTCCGAGCTTTGCTTCTACGATTAATGAAAACATCTTTGTGTATACCTACATATAATAAATTCGCAATAAACTTGTTTGATAACAATCTATAGATATAATTACTGTACAACTTATTACAAAACGCATCTGTCATTCGAGTACAGTAGTCACAACCTTTTGACTGACACCTGTTTATTAATTACCTAATCTCATTATTGCTGGCACATTTGGAGAGTTGTAAAATCAACTTTAGCCGCTTGCGTTAAAAGTTACCTAGATTAATGTGCGGCTGGTTTTTTTAAAACTGGTTATTTGATTGATAGTTACAGGTTACAAATTGTGTTACATGGAAGGTCGTTTCTTACTAGTCTTACGTTTAAAGGCCAGAGCATATATGACGACAAAAAAACGCCACGTTTATTTCTAACTAGCGACCCGCCCCCGGCTTCGCCCGGTGTCGACCCGCCCCCGACTTCGCCTGGGGTGCAATTTTTATATATATGAACATTCCGCGTTTATCCCTCTTTCCATTAGTGAAAACCGAATTAAAATCGGTCTACCCGTTCACGCGTGATGCCGTGACCAAGGGAAATGGGGATTCATTTTTATATATAAAGAAGATTAAGAATTACTACTGAAATAAGTATAAGTATTTTAAGTAATAGTTGGCGGGAAAGTTAACCTATACTTAATGGTATGTGGTCACTGTCACTTATCAACATACGATGCGTACGAATGATTTGCAAGTGCACAGAATAAGTGGATAGTGGAATTTGGCTCGAGCGTGCCATAATCACTCGCCGTCATTATCGATCAGGTAATGAATTATTTTTGAAGGTTTAAAACTAGCACACGGCGTATTTTTTTGGCGCCGTAGATGTCGATTGTTGCGTTTGTATCAATTTAAAACCCGATACTTACACGCGCGTGAAGCGCGTTCGAAATTCGTTTGAAGTATATTAGAACATGATGTTCTAATATGATAAGTTTTTCGGCATTGTATATATTTAAATTAAATAATAATAATAATAATAATAAGCTAGACGAGTTATTCTTCTTGGCCAATTAATCTCCGCCACGCCTCTGCCTCTCCAGCGTGTACGCATTTTTCTACTAAATATTCTTAACTAGATAGGCAGGTCTGTATATATATAATTATTGTTAATATTATTCTAAATTCATTTACTTTATTATACCTTAATAAATAATGTAATATCTATATTTAATAATAACTAACAATCGATCATGTTATATGAAAAATAAATAAAATAAAATAAAATTTATATGATTCAATTTAAAATATAATATTCTTGGAATCTCTTTTAAATGATCCCATTTAAAGATCATTATTTTTCTAAAACCTAACGCATTCATTTTCTAAGTCTGGAGAGAGCTTATTTTTTTTGTGCAGTCTACCTGACGATGACGAATACACGGTCCGACCAACAAGTTTAGCTCGGTTTTGTTTTTCTTTAAACTCGATCAAATCCCCATTTGACCTAAAACGTTGCTTGCTTTTAAAGTTATTTGCAACACGAACAAAAACGTAGCCAAGTTTATGGAGTCTTATCATTTCAAAGGACAACTTTACCACTGATTCAAAATTTAACAAACTAATATGTGCGTTTACGTGTTTGTTATTTAAGCACAACTCAACCATGCAATGTCTAATCGCCAAAGATTAAACAAACAAATAAATAAATCGGCGATATTAAACATATTAAATGGATAGCTTTCAAGATAAGCATTTTATAGGCTTGTGTTATGAATAACGATTCAATAAAGGACTGGGGAGCGAAACTCCAAACACCAAGACCAGAGTCCAATGTATCGGTTGAATCTTGTAAGAAGAAATTATAGGTTTTACTGGGAAATTATCTTGTAAGTTGTTAATGGTGTTTCATAGATATTTAATTTTGAAAGTATTAAAAAATCCAATTGTTCCAATCTATAACATATATTACAGTTACATTACATATATACTTAGAAATAAAATTGTTAACGAGGCGTTTCTGTACATTAAACATTTAAAAAAAAAAAACAATTTGTACCGAGGTCAAAAAAATAGTTTTTAGAATTTTCGTCTGTTTATCTACACGCTAATCTCAGAAACGACTTAACGGATTTCACTGTGGTTTTCACTGATGTATTGTAGCAAGCGTCCTGTAACATTTAGTGTTTGTTTCATTCCAATCGCTTTACAAACAAAAAATATCGAATACCAGCACGCGTACGAAGTTGCGGGCTCAGCTAGTTGAGTAAAAGTTTTTTAATTTTAAATCTACATTTAGAAAATCTGAAAAATTCACAGTAAATTATCGAAATCAAGAAAGATTTTTATTACCAAAAGTGTAAGTTAAAAAAAAAGACCTGGTTTTGAACGATGTCCTTTGAAAAATTCATTTCAAGAAACTCGGGACCCCTGAGAGTAATGATATATTATTAATTATTACAATACATCATAAATATATTATCATCGTCATCAATAGCCTATTATATATCCCCACTGCAGAGGCACAGGTCTACCCTCTCAACAAGGGCGTATAGGCTAGCTAAGTGGTGGACTTCACATGCGTCTTAGAATTTGTGCTTTGGCGTATGTAGGTTTCCTCACGATGTTTTCCTTTACTGTTTGAGAGCAGTCAGTAAATTCACTTAAGTTTTTAGAGAAAAAAAAAACATCAGTACATGTAGAGGATTCGATCCCGGTCGATTATTCTAATCCCGGGATTTCGGGATTATCTCCCGGGATTGTATTGGTAAAAGGAAGTGGTAGCAAAAAAACAGTAAAACTTATCAAAATCAACTTTTTATTTTAAATCTTTAGATAAATATTCAAAAAACAAAACAAAATTATACTTTCTTCTGATAAAAAAAACAAAGTAGGCAATTCTGTAAATAATTTATGAAATTCATAAATTATTTACAGAAGTGCCTAGTTTGTTTATTTTATTTTACAATAAACTTAAAAAAAAAGGTATTTTTTATATACTTTCAAGTGTGATCCAAGGTCCAAGTGTGATCCCCGATCATTCCATGTACTGTACATGGCATGATCGGGGATCACACTTGGACCTCTCGACATAATAGGCCGCGTTTTTCCCACTGTGCCACCAACGCTCAATATAATATTATACATAATATAGAAACATTTTAAATACAAAAAATATTATTGTTAAATTGATAAACAAAATTGTATTTTTGCATGTTTTGTATTTTGACGAAGCCTTCGTGGCCTGCCAAAGACTGTTTTAATTTTCTGACAATAATGTGTAAGTATTACGATAGTAATAAATAAGAAAAAAAAAATTGGGTTTCGTCAAAAGATTAAAACTAAATTAGTTATAGCGTTATCTATTTAACAATACTAAATGTATTGAGTGCTACTGAGAGTTATCTAAATCATTAAGCATAAATATTTTCCTTAAAATTGAAATGTTTCTTGATATTAAAACAAAGAGTCCATTTCCCTATCCCTTCCTAATCCCTTATCCTTAATCTTACTATAGTCGGCAGCGCCCTTGCAGCACCTGTGGCGTTGCTTGTGTTGTAGGTGACGGTGGCTATCTACCATCAAGTAGACCGTCAGTCCGTCTAGATAAAAAACTTGAAGAGAATAAATTTAATTCCGATCTGCAAAGTAAAACATATTTATGATAAAGTCTGTTTAAGCGAACTATGTATCACGTCATAATAGATTGTCTTGTCGTAAAAATTAAAAGCACAGTTATTAAGTATTCATCGTAGACATTAATTTAATGCGAATCAATTAATAAATGACACATTTTATTGATGGCTATAAAAAAATTAACGACTATTGACTGGAACAGTAACTAACGATTTAAAAATAATTTATTTGTATGAGACACGCACAACGCACATACCTAAAAACAGACTAACAGTTTTAACTGAAATACACTAGAAGAAAGTTTTTCGAATTAAATTTTTACTAATCCAGAAAAAAAATTACTGTTCCCAAGGGACGTCGTATCTTTGTCTTATTTAAGTATCTGTTTAAGTCAATTGATGTTTTAACACTTAAGAAAATTTTGTTTGTTGTTCAAGTTGTTGCCATATTGTTCAAGTTTGATCAACGTTTTACTTCTAACTGAGGCTATATACTCTCTGGGAGACAAAAAAAGAAATAGGTTCCGCTTAGATTACGGAACTCTCTTCGAGTCTTCAGCGTGACAAGTCCTCGTCCTTTTTCTAGTTCTTCTTTTCATATATTTTGAAAATCTTCGTTGTCAATATTGAGATATTGACAGAAAAGGTTTTCTTGAAAAATTTAACACAAAGGTATATTAAAAAAATATGAAACTTAGGGTTGTTAGCGTAAACGTATATATCGGTCATTTAAACATGAAAATTTAATAATTTATTTATTGTGTTGATAATAAAGTAAATTTTGTACATAACACATACCACCGACAAATACGAGTAGTGCTCATAAGTACCCTTAGAAGTTGTTTTATACTATGGATAAGGCAGTGAACTATTCACTAAGGTCAAAATGTTGGAATCTCAAAAAAGCGTTCAAAATATATCAAAAGAATGATTAGAAAAACGGCGTGACAGGTCCTCATGACCTGTCACGCCGATGACTCGTACCAGCGTAATCCTATGAGCGACCTATTACTTTTTTCTTTGTCTCCCAGAGAGTATACAGTCTCCATTAGAAGTCAAACGTTGATCAAACTTAAACAATATGGTAGACTGTTTTGAATTATAAGAAACTAGTTTAAAGATTTGTGGTGTCTAAACTTTTGGTCGGTAGGATTCAAACGTGCTTAAATTGGGTTAACTCGCGGGCAATTAATTCGCGGCTCTACGCGACTTGAAGTAATTGTATTTTACCTATTTTTTACTACGTTAACTCGCGGACAATAGGGCGTATTGTACAGTTGAATATAAAAGTCATATAAACATTACATTTAACATTTCATATAACATGACGAGCCCATTGTATGAGTGGCATAAGAATAAATAAGAACACAAGTTGTGTTTGTGTTTGTGTGTGCTTGTGTTCTTATTTATTCTTATGTGAGTGGTTAGGGTGCTTGCCTTAACGCTCTATTCTAGGGTTTCCGGGTTCGATTCCCGGCAGGGTCAACTTTGAAAAATGAACTTTTCAAATTTGTCTCTGGTCTGGATCTGGAAAGTAGTGGCAGGGCACACTGCGTTTCGCGTCATTTGGGCAACCCGTTTCGGCAGTACATTCATAGGCAGAATACAGAATTTAAAAAAATATATTTTGAAATCTGCATCGTGTGACATATCAAATGGAAGGTCTTGTTGTGAAGATCTTAAATGTATTTTTTTTGTAATTTTAAAATAAATAATTTCCAAGTTATTTAAGAAAATAGACGAAAATTGACCATTCCCCCCCCCCCCCTTATCTCCGAAACTACTGAACCTAAAATTTTGAAAAAAATACAGAATTTAGTTTTCTACTTATAGATTATAGGAAAACCTATAAGAAGTCCATGATGTTAAAATAACATGGTAAATCACTCAATATTGTGCGGATAGGTAACAACGTACGGAACCCTCTTCACGCGAGTTCAACTCACACTTGAAGTTTTTTTTTATTGATTACAAAGCGCGGGCAAAGGCTAGTTTAAGCAACATCAACAAAGCCTTCAGTGTGCACAAAATTATGGTTCATTGGCAAACGTACTATGATCGTTATGCTAAGAACGTTAAAATTCACTAATATAGCTCTATATTTCTAACGTAAATTTACAGATAGATACATAAAAAGACATCCCGTCACAGGAACCCTACTGCTGAAGAATTGCACAATATTAATATCAAGAAACTGAAGCCATATAATACTGTATCAAGGCAGCTGATACCTGATATTTTCTCATAATAAGTCTACTGAACATGAGGACAGATTGTAGATTAAAAAAAAACATTTAAAATATCTCCATTTCTCGTTCCGTTCTTTTGTAATTAATTAATTACAAATGCTTCCTTTAAATTTAATAGCCTTGGTGAAATCTTTATTAACTCAGATTTAAGTTGGCTTCGCTTATCATCTCAGATTGTCTGATATCATAAAATATAGGGTTTATAATGACGTCACATTGGTCCCAGTTTTGTACCGATATTTAAAGTTAATTAAGACAAATCTTTGCGAAATGATTTACTTTTATATATATTTATAGATAGTTCTTTATGTGCGTCGCATCCTTCTTTTTATTATTATCCTAAAAATTCTTAAAATTTATGTAAAAATATTTTGTATTTTGTAATTAATATACGAGTATGTAGATAAAGCATTTTATGCTTTTTTATACGGTAATCTTTCACTGGGGCAGTTAAAAAATCAAAATATTTTATGAAAATATTTTGTGAAAATATGTCGTTACTACGAGAAAT